>LR824539.2:3998928-4665000 GCA_902850265.1 Spodoptera littoralis | reverse complement strand
AAAGCCAAGTCAAGCAGAAATAGCAGCAGCGGCAGCAGCTGCGCAGCAGCAGCAACAGCAGCAACAACAGCAGCAGCAACAACAACAACAGCAGCAACAGCAGCAGCAACAGCAACACTCGCACCAACAGCCGATCCAGGTGTGCCAGGTACCTGGACACAACTTTACGGTAAATTCAATGAGAATACAAGGCATGGTTCGTAGGTGTTATCGATGTGAACCGCATGAACCTTCATTTGACTCTTTTCACGTTTCATCGTTGTAGTCTCTAAAACTGTATGGTTAATTTCGGTCATCATTATTTTTTCTCATTTTCAATTTCATCCTATAGATTATAGAATAGTTTTTAGATGTCTTTAATTTTTTCGTTTTCATTCTGTAGAGTAATATTTTTATCAAATTCATTATTCTGAGTTTTCGTGTTTTGATGTTCTTAGTTCTATAGAATAAAATAAAATTGCTTGGTCCTTTCCTTAATGGAATTTACCTACTAAGCGATTTAAGTACAGCAAATGAGGCTTCAAAATTTATACAAGAAAGTATTAATAGTAGTCTTTGTAAATTGATGAGCGACACACATTGAGGAGCCTATTGTTTTCTCAAGGAAGTCGATAAAAAATTCTTAACACACATTTTCTTGTAAAATGAGAAATATTTAAGCCTTTGCCGCCTTGCAGAATACAAACCTGGTGCACACGAGTGCAGCAAGCGCTGCAGTAGCTGCGGCTACGGCAGGTATGGTCGTGTCGTGGTCGTGTGAACTATGTGGCAGACTGTTTGCGACTAGGGACGAGTGGAGCGCACACGCCAAGTCTCATCTACCCGACACAAAGTTACTGCAAGACAAAATGCAGCAGGCCACACAGCATCAGGTGAAATACTTGGTACATTGCCTACTTCGTATCGAAGGACCATGTTGTTATTATTTGTAGAGTCAACTGTTATAATTATGTATGTTTATTTTTCCAGCAACAAGAAAAGGTGCACCTATCAAATCAGGAGAAGCTGCAACTACTTCATCATCACAATCAGAACCAGCAGATTCTGAACGGGCATGGGATCGCCACGGCTTCTGTGTCTACGGCGACGGTCGTCAACGAGGGAGGAGGCGGTGGGGGTGGCGGGGCGTACTTCACTCATGGTCACACACACTATGCACCAGAAAGACAGCACACGCATGCACACCACCTGTGTCTTATGTGCAGACAAGAATTTGCAGGCAAAGCGGAGTTCATGTTCCATGTGAGAGGGCACTTCGAGGGCAAAGTGAGTGACATCGCGGCCGCTGATGTATTAGCCCGTTCATTAGTAGACAATTCTGGACTGTGCACCTGAGCCCCGCCAACGCCCCTCAGCGCATTTCACACGGAGACATGTAACAAGGCCGTCTACCAAGACGATACTATCATGTTGAAGTTTTGAGTCGCTAATTGCGAGACATTCGTTTCCAAGTGGGGTACGTTCAGACAATTAAGGCCAGTATTGATAAGGTTTAAAAAAGTGGTTTCATGGTTATTTTTTATTTGAAATTGTCATAAAATAAGGTTGATTTTAACGTGTTTTGCAATAAACGAGTATTATGCAGATAAAAAACCCAAAAATGTTCTCGTTACAATTTATTTGGTGATTAAATTAGACGTACACAATGATGCCTCATACAATAGCTATAACTTACTTTTTTACAAATGCAATAGTAATAACGGTACATAATTTTTTATACAACGAATTCATAAGTGCAATGTCAATCTATGTTATGTAATCTGTGGTTTGTACATAAAATCCAGTCAAATGATGCTTAAGAAATAATAAACTTCAATATAAAATAGTAGTCATGTGACTGGGTTATAGGTACAATATTTCATTTACAGCCTGTTACTTAAATTATATCAAGACAAACAAAGAAAATTTGTACTTTCTAATGTGCAACAAATTACTTACATAAATGTCTAGTTTACAGGAGCTTCGTTACAGTTTCGTGCGTATAATATTAGTTAGCTTTTATATAAAACCTATATAATTAGTTTTGCTATACAAACAATTGTAAATATAACAAACCTATAATAAGAAAATAATGTTTATAGAATCCTATTGCGTCGCTTTATTTATTTTTTAATTATACTAAGTGTAACTTAACGGGGGATGAGTGATTCTAGTCATTTGAATCTAGTCTATGGTATCTAGTCTTTGGAACCTAGTCTTAGAGTAAGTTTGTGTATAAAATTATTTTTGTATTGACCAGACAAAATGGTGTATTTAATAGTTATTGTATTGTATTGACTCTAGTACCCAAGCACGGAGTATGTACCTAATTAGATAAGTAGTCGCTTGTACTGCCAATACTGATAATCGGATATTCCCTAGCTAGAAACTAAACTAGATGTAATTAGGAATTTAAATTCTATGAATAGGTCATTTACAATTGAATTTTATACGAAAGTAATTCTGAAAAAACTAAATCATTTATTTGCACATTTTTTTTTATGATAAAAAGACCATTATTTAATACGATCGACAATATAGGAACGATTCTTTTTTTGGAATCTTTTTAAAAATGTCCATAAATCATTTTTAAAAACTATTGATTAATGACCTGTTCGTGAAATTTAGCTATTAATTTACATTGGTTTTAATTGGAAAGTTATTCCTTATTAGAATGTAGTTATAACTAAAATTAAACCTCCATTACTTCCATATGTTCTAATTTCTATAGCAAACATATTATTAAATCTTGTCAAATAAAAATTGTGAAATAAAGTGGAATTAGTAAGTAGATGGCAGGCAGACCTCACAATAATATAAGAATTCAACCATATAAAAAACCTTATAAAAAAAAGTAATGTAGGCTTTGTAATTAGCAGTACCTACATCAGTTTAATGTAAACTTTAGTGCCGACCTCTCAACATAAAGTTATGTATCCTAATACATAACTAAATAACTATTTACATTTTAAAAGGGAAAAGAAAAGGATGAATTATTAATTGATTTTTTTTTGAGACGGGGAAAATCATCCAATGACTTTTCCCACCTTGGGTTAGGCGAGAGGGAGTGTCAGAATCTTACTGACTAAAAACCATCCCGTTCCTACTCCTGCTCTTCGAGCCGGAGCCCCGGCAACTCTTTAGGCCTTCCGCGGCTACGTATAATTAAATTCTTAGTACTGAGTTTAACCTTTTGTTACTGGGTTAATACAAAATACCTAAAACAACTCATAAAATGTGATTCTGGTTGGCGATTTACAACTCTATGAAATTGGCACTAAAGTTTAAATTAACTTATTTATTACCTGATAGAATAGAATATTTTTTTATTTTAGTATTAACTTTTTTTTTATAGTCTTTTCCCAAAAAGTGTTTAGCACTGAGCACGAACTATTAAAAAAGAGGAATAATCGCAATAACTTCCATAGAAAATTAATGTGAATCAAAAATATTGATTTAATATTTGGTAATCGGTTGGTTGGTTAATATATTTGGTAAAGAATGGTGTTTGTGATTGGTAAAATGTTATCGCGATGTTACTTCTCATTTACTTAACGTTTTTTAGCATTGTAGTGTAGACCATGTTTTATTACACTTCTAGTTCACAAGTCAATTAATGCCTTTCGATTTAAAAAAGGAATTCAAAAGTAATAAATTCAAATGTATTTCAAATCACAGATAATAAAATATAAATTAAAAATGTGATGTTGATTTTTGAATTCCTTTTAAATATCGAACACTCAAAAGTCTCCTGTACCGTAAGACCAATGTAGAAGAATGTTCTATAGTTGCTAGTGGATAAAAAAATCGATTTTAGTGGTAGTAACACTGTGCAGGAGTCTTAAAACACGCACAAATTGATTGACCCGTATTTTTCAAAATATTTCTCCCGTAGATAAAGAGATAGAGGTATTGTGCTAGAAACTCCATAGTTTGTGATTCCACGACAATGTTGCTAACGTTAGTAGTGATTTGTGGCATCGAATGAACATTTTGGTGTTTAGTTATAAGGCCTCGTGTTGGTTCCACATAGAGTTATAATCTGTATAATAATTTAAGTCGATGACAATGAATTTTTCAACACCAAGATGGTTTAAAATAACCATAATATATGTATGGTGGAAAATTGATGATTTTTTAAACGGTCTTGTGCTCTTGGTAGCTGACAACGATAAATTTATTTTCAGTTAAAATGGTTTCAATGGATGGTCAGCAAATGAAAGTAATATTAAACAGATTTATGTTGTAATCAGGTAGGATTTCGAGCCATAAAAGCAGTCTGACTCAATGTGGAACAAACACTGAGAGAATTTACCCAAACAGGGGGTAAGTCAGAGCACGATTGAAGTTACAAATTTGAATAGGGATAGGCTTGTATGTAAAATTGTCACGAAAGTGTCAAATAGGTGGGACGATTATGCAATATTAATAGTTTAATATGATTTTATAGCATAGCATTTAACTTATATATAGTGTAAAATATAATTCAAGTACCGACAAACCAAATCTCGCATAAACTTAATTGTTTAATAATAAATACGTTGTAGATAATAATTAAAAGAAACTTGAAAAGAATCAAATATAAACGCTACATTATTATAACTAAAAACGCGGGTTACTCACGTGATTATACTGAGAAAAGCTCTACTAGCTTGCCAGTGAGCTGTACGACGTCGCCGCGACCGCGCACGCTGCTCATGAGGAAGAACCCCTCTGTGGTTCGAAACTAGTACAGCTTTTCTCAGTATACGTGAGTAACCTGCGATTTTAGTTAATTTAGTATGTCTCAAGATAGTTATTATAAAAAGCTACATTATTTGAACAACATATTTCTCTTGTTCACCAAAAGACATTATAATTTAATTAGACAGAAAACAAACTAAAATATTTTAAATAACTACTGCTCAAAATAAAAAAACAAATATCTACTTAAATAAACTGAAGCTGAATAAAAGGACAACACCAGTTTTTAAACATTAGTCATTTAAATATTCGATTTCTTTAACAATCTTTTGTTAATCATAGTTAAATTGTAAACCCGTATTATTAATATTAATTAATTACAAAATTGGCTTTCAGAGTGATCTCAAAAATCTAGTCCTTAGCGTATGTAATATAAATAAAATTATAAATATAGTACTTAGGTAAAGAAATACAATACGCTTAACTAACTTAGGTTTAGAGAATATTTATAAATATAAATAGGTTTTCATAATGTGCCTGGCTTTTTCAATTCCAGTCTGCGATATCTATTTTCTTTTCATAATTGTCAACCAATGAAAAACGTCACTTTTGGTTAAGTTTGGTCTTTTGTTACTTATACATAATTGGGTATTTTCCTTAACCAAAAATAAATAATTTCTACTGTCAATACAATAAAATATTAAAAAATAATCACACTTTCATTAATGCAGTTTATGGCCAGCTTAATTTTAGTATTTTTACATCAAACTTTTAAGAAACAAGTAGGTATGTTATTTGACGCTAAAAACGTGACGTCACAACACATAATCTCGTACAAAATTCATAAAAAATGACAATTTTGACATTTCAAAAAAAAGTATTCCTTTGGCAAGTAGTACCCAATTATAATTATTTATGTTCTTTAAAAGTAATTAACATAATCTTTACGTCTATAAACTTTAAATTCTGA
The DNA here is from genome assembly GCA_902850265.1 of Spodoptera littoralis. Lineage (NCBI taxonomy): Eukaryota > Metazoa > Arthropoda > Insecta > Lepidoptera > Noctuidae > Spodoptera > Spodoptera littoralis. The sequence goes on along the minus strand of LR824539.2, from coordinate 4,659,368 downwards.
TTGTTTTTTGATTACCTAATGATTAATTTTAATTATGTTTAGTTATGTAATTAAAATGTAAAGTTTTAATGACGCTTCGCAGACCTTAATTGCAGGGTTGTTTGGGTCGTTCTAATATATTTTGTAATTAGTTTTAGTGCTTAGGTTATTATTGTAAGACCTGTAAAAAATAGGTTTAAGATGAGACTACGCCCGAGACTGTGGCGAAGACATTGTAAGCTAGCTGTGTATGTACTTAATACCTATTTACTGTGGTAAAAGACACTGCCCAAGAATTGATAGAATGAAGTAACTTATAAATTATGAAAATATTGTACAAATGGCACTGCTTAAGTAACTGATGACCTTCAAGAATAGAGCGTATTCATTTTGAAAAGGCCGGCAACGCACGTGTGACTCTTTTGGTGTTGCGGGTGTCCACGGGCGGCGCTGATCGCTTACCATCAGGTGATCCGTCTGCCCGTTTGCCTCCTATACCATAAAAAACTGATTTCAAGACGCTTGCTTTGTGTATTATTTTGAGAAACAAACAAATCTGTGATCGTGATTTATTTCCTTATAATTACATTTTTATTATGTCATTGTTTTGATTTTGTACAAATAATAATCCTTCTTAAATTATTTATTCGAGTTCTTAGTGATAATCCAGGAATTTAGTATATAATAAAATATTAGGAGCAATAACTTGTCGTCGCATATCGTAAAATTTAAATTTGTAAAAATTATATCTAAGTACATAATATAATATTTAAAAAGAATTGATGGTGATGTACCTAAGTATTGCGAAGTAGGAAGAGTTTTTTGAAATTAAAAGGTGAATAACTCTATCGTCGTTTTATTAAAGTAACAATTTGAACCTTTAATTTATTTTTTTAGTAACTTAGTATGTACTACTAAACCACAATTTACTCTCTCATCAAGGTCTCTAATATTTATTTAATACTACTCTTCTTGAACAAGAAAACGACAAGGTAGCAATCTAGTAACAATAGACAACCTATATATGAACTTATTTTCTCACTTCTTTGGCAAAGAATCTTCAAAACGATCTTGTCGACTATAATGCCAGAAACACAACCTTTTTGCTCCTATAACTTTTGACAGTTTTATACTACTGGATATTTGACACTTAAAATAAAAAGAAAAATGAAGTAAAAAAACAAGGCATTGGTGACAAGTATATAGATAATTTTGGTAATTCGACATGATAAATTAATAATTATTTACCAAATGTAATCGAAATTTTAGTTTCACAACAATATTTTTGAAGATCAAAATTATGTGTTGACGATTTCTTTATCAATTTATTCCCTGAATAGTTTTGTTCCTTGTTCGGTGAGTTTTACAATATAGCTATTCTACAAAAAATCTATATTCACGTTTTTTCTAGCAACAATTCATCGTGAAACGGCTCGTTATTTTGTTTACCTGTGATATTTTATTCTCTAGGTTGAGATAATTATATACCTCATATTCTAGTGATATTTTTGTAGTATCAAATCAATACGGTGCGTTAATGCAATTAATTTACACTAGAATTGTTGATAGATTTCTAATTCTACTATAGTAAAACCTTCCGTTATCACCCACAATATAAACTGAAGCAACAATTATTATATTTCTTTATTTTTTAATTTTTTTTTTCAGATTTAGTTTATGTTTGTTAATCTTTGTGAAAAATGGAAACTGCGTGTTTAAGGATAAAATTCACACCTTTAATTCAAAAACCTAAAAACAATTCAAAATGTTGCTTAGAAATTGTACCAGAAGTTTCACACCTACAAAATCTGGACAAACTGACTTGGAAAAAAGAAACAAATTTTATTGAATATACGATACCGATGACGTATAAAGTGATTGTAAAGAAACGGCAAGATAAAGATTCAAGTAAGAGCGTAGTGAAGACATTTCACTCTTGTGTTGACTTACTGATTTCATCGTCAAAGTCGACAGTGAATCTTGGATCAGGCGATGTAACGAGAATAATAAGCGATACGTTTATTCTAAATAAAACTTTAGAAGGTGGTATAGCCAAAGACGATCTCATTAAGGCTTTAAAAAACGGTCGTATATCGCCTGATTTCATTCCGAATTTCCTCGTTGCTCATAAATCAACTAATACGTTTGTTGTGGATGAAATAAGGGAGGAAGAAACAAGTATTGTGGTAGACAAAGGTATGTTTGATTTGCTCCTTCAACATTGTACTGAATGAATACTTTTTATTTTGTGTTATCTTATTTTCACAACAAGGAACCTGTATTAACTAAAATCGTGGGATACTTACGTGATTATACTGAGAAAAGCTCTACTAGTTTCGAACCACAGAGGGGACGACCGCACACGCTGCTCATGAGAAGAAAATAAGAATTTGAGAAATAAATTAAAATTTAACCGTAAATACTGTTTTGTAAATTAATAATATATTTTTCAGATATAGAAATAATGAAACGAAAATCTGGTACTACGATTTTGAAGACAATATCAGTAGATGAAATGACAAACACCGAAGACTTGCAAGACATTTTTGTAAAAAATATACGAAGCAGTAACGCTATAGCAAACATTTCAGTGGGTACTAACTCAGCTAATTTCGATTCCGCAAAGAAGTTATCGTTATCTCCTATTTGTTCAATTAGCACACAAGACCCTCTACTTATTACTAAAATAGTGGCATCAAAAGCTGTAACCTGCAAGTTTTATGATTCTCATAAAGATTTGCTAGGACTTGGTAGTTCAACTTCACCGAGTGATTTGTCTCACGACAATCAAACAAGCAACGCTGTTTCAACAAGTAACGGCAATTCCAGTAATGCGGTTTCTATGAGTAACGCACTTTCTATTGAGGTCTCCAGACCGAAGTTGTCGAAACAGTTAAGATTTAAATGCAGAATACCGCCAGAAATAAGGATAGCCGAATATATGCAAGCTGTTGAACAGGAGATTCTACCCCTAAAATTAATGCTCAGCGAAATAATTTGTAAGTGTTCTGCTCTTGGAATAACATTTGGCAGCAAAGAGCCTTCAGAACAAAGCTTGGTGGATAAATCTGTTTCTACGTATACTGTTCCAGATATTACAACATCTGAAGAAATCATTAAATCAAATCGTTTTGTTTATTCATTTGTGTTTGATGGATAAAAATTAATTTATATATTTATTAAATGTTATTTATTTCTATGTTTTTACGTTCATTAATAATTTTAATAGTCTAGTGGTAGATAGTTTAAATTACATCAGGTTTAGATTAAGTATAATTAGTCTTGGGAATTTACGACAAATTATAGATCGTGTGATGTGACAAAGGTGGTGGTGGGTCTGTTTCCATAACAGATTCTTAAATCGGTTGTTTTTGTAGCTTCCCTCAACATGATTACTCAAACAGAAGTAGTTGAACAAATTATGCAAAAACTAGCATTTGAAGTAGAAGCAGTTCCCAGAAACAAGTCAGATCATGTCACCAGTGTCTCTAAAAGCACACCATTGAATGTAAAAATAAGAGTAAGGAAAAAAGACGAAGATACAGCAGAAGAATACGTAACAACAACTACAAAACACATGAAAGGTTTACAAAGAGTGCGACTAGTGAGCAGTGATCAAACGATCCTGAATTTCGATGTTTTTATGGAAGCAGAATTTGAAAAAAAGCCACCACCGAAGAAAATCCGTAAACAAATTTTCGAGATGCTAAAACCAGGTATTCAAATACCTATTATCATTTTATAAATAAAATAAGGTTCGATTCATCAAGCATTTAGCCTTTTATTCTATTTAACCTACAGTATAATTTTTCGTGATTACAGGGGTATTTTTAGGAGCATTGGAAGATGATGATTACACTCACATACCTAGTTCCTCATATAATGCACCAAGTCAAACAACCAAATCAGATGGTACATTAAAGCACACATTTACACTGTCTAAAAACGTGTATCAAGATTACACAGTCTCTACGCAATCAGGAGAACAAAAGTATTTTTTTGGCAAATGCAAACCAGGTTCATCTTTTCACTTAATTTTCTTAACTTTCATTCAAAGTACAAAATTATATTTTTATATAAAATTTTACATTCAACAGGAGGATGTTTAGACCCACCTTTTAGTGAAGATACATATTCTTATAAACCAACTATGAAACCAGATCCTAAAAAAATAATAGCTGAAAAAAGTGTTTCAAATAAAGAAAAGACACCAGAAAAGGAAGTTGTTGAAAGCGATACTGATGGTAATAAACAACCAATACTTCGCAATCGCGAAGACTCTAAAAATGGAAGACATAGTTCAATATTTGATGGCAGCTTCTTCAAGAGAAAACCAAAGTCTAGTGAACAATCCACAAATACACAACCGCCAGAACAAAAGGATTCAGTTGTTAACATTTTCCAAGGAGACCCATTGGTTAACTCCACAAGTGGTCATTCCAATTCTATTATAACTTACCCTCCAAAAATGTCTAGTGATTTAAAAGTTAATGAGGAGAAAGTTAAAAGTCGGAGTCCCAGTGAAGATAAACCAAGAAAATCTTTCAATGAACATTCAGAATCTTATTTTATTCCTCCAAAAGGCATGAGTCGGGATAAAGACAATGATAAAATGAATCAAAATGAAACAAAACGTCGTTCATCTGACAAAAATGCACACAAGGGATTTAAATTTCCTGGAATCATTCCCGTTCCTATTCCAATTCCAATACCATCTACTAAACCAGACTCTGAAAATAATGCACCAACCGATCAAGTTTTAGCTACCAACGATAACAAAAACACAAAAGATTTAAATTTAGAACCAAGTAAACACTTACCAATCGAAATGAAATCAGTAGGTACTCAGACATCTCTTCAATTGCAAGACTCATCTACAGGAGACACTGCAGTTGATTCCATTCAGTCTTTTAAAGTAGTTCCTTTAGATGTCACTGACGTTGGTCAACCACCAAATAAAGATGCGGATACAGAATCAAAGTCTCCTAACACAGACGATTTACAAAAACAAGAATCAAAAGAATTATCCAATCCAAGGATATACCCAATTGTACCGGTAATTCCCATCCCTAAAGATTCAAATTTGGAAAAATCTGAAAGTACGGAACACGATGTTGTTGAGACAATGCCGGAAGAAAGTGAGCCAGAAAAAGATATAAAGTCACAAAGTAGTAATGATAATCAAGAAGGATTAAATAAAGACAACCATCCTCTCAAACCGATTCCTACAGATATAATAAATGAAAATGAAGCAGAGGGCAAAACTAATGAATTAGACATGAAACAAAAAGAATCAGAACAAAGTATGCTAGTTACAGACAATATGAGTACAGACTCTCAAAAACCGTTATATACTGATACGTCTGATGGAAAAGCAAGAGAATCCATCCCTGAAGACATAACACAACCATACATCGATAACAAACAGTACGATGAAAGCAGAGATTCCAAAATAGATTTAGATGAAAATAAAAATGAGAAATCCGAAGTTTTCGAAAGTGACACTGATACAGCAAACGATCTAACAAGTATATCATCTACTGAACCTACTTTTGAGAGTGAAAAGGAAAAAGATGAGATATTTCCAAGCGGTAATGGTAAAGACTATGTAGCAGCACCGTTAATAATCGAAGAAATAACCACTCCACCAGATAAAGATGCTAATAATAAAAAAGATTCAATTGACGATCACCGGGAGGAGAGCAAAGATAACATAACTGATCAATTTCCTACTAATATTCCACCAAAACTTCCAAAGATTCCAAAGGAAAAATTTGATTCTCCTGATGAATGTGTATTACCTGTAAATGTAGACAACAACGTTAAAATAATTACTAAACCACCAAAAGTCCTGACTGAAAGAACAGATTCAAACGATAACTCTACAAACGAAATTACTAAAAGCATCGATACTACAAGTATTCCAATATTATCTCCTGATCAATCTGCGAACACAGTAAGAAGCGCATTAAAAAAAGACTATATTAATGTAGAATTAGGTTTCTATAGTCGTCTAAACGACAAAAATGAACGAGTTATTACAACGTTCGATACTAAACATGTGCCAACTCGATCACCGAATGATTTGGTAACGATAGTTAAATCTCAAATACGGATTTCTTCAAACGAAATAAGGATTCCTGTAGATGCGGAACATGACATGTCTATTCAAATCAAAAAGCCTAACCAACGTGTTTCTATTAACGAATCTAAATTCTTGCCCGATAATGTTCAAGTGACTAAACCGAAGTCCATTGAACCCAATGGTAAGTAAATATTTTTATCGTTACTTATTAACAATAATTCTTATTACTAAATGTTCTTCATATTCGTTGCTTCAGATGGGGAAACTATCAGTCCAAAAACAAACAAATCTGATGAAGGCGCCAAGAACGGTGAACTTGAAATTAGCATAATAGAATTCTATGAACAGGAATTAATTCCATTACAGTTGATTATAAGGAACTTAAGAGATGAGATTGATGTTTTAGCGGCACAACAATCGGTTTTTAAAGATAAAATATTTTGTACAAACAAAACAAAGACGCGAGCACCCCATTCGAATAAAAAATGTTTTGGGTGTCTGAAAAAATAAAAATTAAAGAGGTTGTGTAAAGAAAAGAAATAAATCATGTTTTCTCAAGAATCAAGATAAAGTTATCGAATTAAAGACGTTTAGACACCAAGATAACTTGTTAACAAAATGTACTTATCACATTTCATGACTTTGGTTCTAATTCATTTGGATATCTCCGATAATATAACTATAAGCTGTTAAATTCTAATAACACAAAAATACTCAAGTATTATTATGACGAAGATTTTTATAAAAAAGTGTTAATAAAATTATAAAATAGTAAAAATCGAAAATGTTCAATAAAAACTCACTTTCTAACTGAAACATCTTTCATAGTGGTCGCTTCATATATATTTTAGTTCCTTATTAGGATAAAAGGTGCTGTGTCATTCATCAACATAAAAATATTATAATCTACAATTTGTTGTACTGACACTATCACAGTGGAATTCTTGATAAATGCGCCGGTTTAAATAATTCAGTTTTATGGTTATTATACAGCTTTGTACTGTAACACTCGTGGAAATCGGACTGGTCTCCATTCTAACTTGTAGAAAAATGCCTGGCTAACAATTCTACCTGTGTGATCTAAATTTCTTGTTTTTTTTTTTAAGTTTTGTTTATACAAAATGCAAAATAATATTAAGACGGTTACCGAGAGTGTAGGAAAGGAAGATAGTCATGCAGCAGACCTGGATCAAGCCTTGGCTGTAGCAGGTAAGCCATTAAATACAATGTAGAAGAAGAATTTGACATCAATATTTTCGTGTGAATTACACTTCCCCTATACTTATATACTCCCCTATACTCTTTGAATTACACAAAATAATTTTTACTCTGAGAAATTAGGTTATATTAGGTTTATTATTATGCAGTATTTAAATATTTGGGGTAATGACCTATATTTATGATCTATTACACAAATAATTGGAGCGTATTAAAACTTTCGTGACGCATACTAAATTAATTTATTATGTTTTCGACGACTTACTAACGTAAATGTTTGACGAGGAACTCGACGAGTTTCAGCCATGCTACACTCATATTCATCAAACAGCTACGTGAGTAAGCCGGAACATCAACATATTCAACATACATACGTTTATTAACCGTTTTATTTAGTTCGAAAATGTTCAATACATTTTAAGGTCGAACATTTCTGTTACAATCGGAATTATGAGCCATTCTAAGATAGTACCTGCTATAAACTGAGTTACGATTGCAACACTTATCAGTTAAATTGATATTGAATGACAATAATTTTCTTGATACATAATAACAATGACATGTGGTTACACGCCTCGCTATCTGAATTATAAATAATCGAGGATTACCCAATACGGTGCTATCAGGAGCCCAGAAAGTACTTCAAACTTATATCTTTGTTATTCTATGAATCATAATGAACGATACTTTTATAGGATATATAGGTAAACTAGCTTTTACCCGCGGCTTCGCTCGCGTCACAAAAGGATAAAAAGTAGCCTACGTGACATATACCAATACACACAGCGCCATCTATACCAATAATTTTACGGCGCGTCGCGTTCCGCGCGCGCCTCAAAGAGCCATCAGACCACCACAGATGGGGCCCAATAGGGCCGATGCCGATTCGGAGTCGCGGAGAACCTAACGGGTAACCGGGGCTCCGGCTCGACGTGCAGGAGAAGGAACGGGGTGGTTTTTAGTCAGTAAGAGTCTGACACTCCCTTCCGCCTCACCCGGGCGGGAGCAGTCATTCGATGATTTTCCCCCCTTAAAAAAAAAAAAATACCAATAATTTCGTTTTCCCTCGAGAATATCAAATTTATCCGGGATAAAAAGTACCCTATTATTTACTCCGGACTACTAACTTTACGTCTGCAAAAATTCAAAGCAATCGGTTTAGAAGTTACAGCGTTAAAGCGGAACAAACAAACAAACTCACTTTTCCATTTATAATAGTATAAGGATGATTGTGTCAACAGATCACCATGGGATGGGAACAATTGAAAAAAAGTTTTAATTTTACAGAACCACGATAATCTAAGTTTTCCAAGAATTTTTTTATCTGCATGTAATTTTAAAATCTATTCGTTATAATGTATGAATAATCTTAGTTAATTTTACTCGCCCATATTGCTATAGAAAACATGTATTGTTGAAGTAATTTAATGTTACGTCTACTTCCATAGTATGTAGTACTTTTCTTTCGTTACGTTAGTAAACTCCAAAAAAAATCTTCAAAAAATAACATTTTTGCCATAAGCTTTTTGCTCATAACATTATTTGATACTTTTTCCAGGTTTAGGATGGTACAACATCAAATATTCCTTGTTATTGGCCCTGTTCTTGATTGGCGCTATCCTGGAGCCAGTCGGCTACTCCTTCGTGCTACCAGCAGCGATGTGCGATCTAGAGATGACTGATAGCCAACGAGGATTCATCGCATCAATACCTTACATAGGTACGCAGCTATAAAGCGCATTTAATAAATAGGCAAAATAGCAACCTTTTTAGATCTCACTATAAATATGGTTAATTCAAATGTGTTCTTGTTAGTTTAGAATAGATATAGGTAACTGCAAATATAGAATTGAAAAAGAAATTAGGTTTTAATTATTTTAATTAAATTTTTTCTTGTTGTCTAATGACTTTGTACTAAGATTTGGAGATGAATATAGAATTCAGTGCTTCTGTGGTCTAGTGAATTGAAAAGAATACAAAGTCCCTTTCAAGCCTAAATCCATTTTACATTTTATTCCAGGTGTCGTGGTCACATCATTTCCATGGGGCTACCTAGTGGACACTCGGGGCCGTAAGAGTATGATCGTAATCGCATCATTCCTCGCTGGACTTTTTAGCATAGTAGCTGCATTCATGCCAAACCTAATAACTTTTGCAATTGTAAAGTCTATCTCAGCAATATGGTAAGGATACAGGTGCTTTTAACATCTAACTATCATTGTCATAAATCGTAACAAAACCACAAAATAGTCTAAGATTAACATACTTTCCTAATGACGTGTTTCTATTTTTCTATAACTCGTATATAGTAGGTATATCTTTTCTTTACCACCTTAACATATAAATTACTGTCGGTCAGCATAGCCTGCCCGGCGGCAGTTCCCTACACGTTTATCGGTGAGATCCTGCCTGCCAAGAATAGGGACGTCGTGCTATCTATCACTAATGCTCTACAAGTTGGCGGAACACTTATTGTCCCATGTAAGTAACACATCGAATTGTTTCACTTATCATTATTATTATTATCGGGAGTATCTGATAAAGAATAATTGTCGCTCCGACAAGGTAAGCCAAGTGAAGAGCAAAAGCGCGCTGTCATCACGCTCTGCGTGCCTTTTTTTTTTAAGGGGGGAAAATCATCGAATTACTGCTCCCGCCTGGGTGAGGCGGAAGGGAGTGTCAGACTCTTACTGACTAAAAACCACCCCGTTCCTTCTCCTGCACGTCGAGCGGAGCCCTGGTTACCCGTTAGGTTCTCCGCGACTCCGAATCGGGATCGGCCCTATTGGGCCCCATCTGTGGTGGTCTGATGGCTCTTATAGGCGCGCGCGGAACGCTACGCGCCGTACGCTCGGGTTTGTTTCTGGTCGGACGGGGAGCCACCCATGCTCGCCGTCCGCAGTCCCGCGCTTACGGTGGCCGGAGATCGTCCCGCGATCCCCGACGCCCGGTGAGTCCTTCGCGACGGCTGGGTTGCGAGGAGGCAGCGCTTCGCTGCCTCACGCGTTCCGCCTCCTCCTTAGCTACGCGCTACGACCTACGCACTACGGACTACGTGCTACAAACTACGCGCAACGACACACGCACTACGTGCTACGAACTACGCGCAACGACACACGCACTACGAGCTACGCTTTACGGGCCACCGTAATTGTGTTTATTAACTTAAGTGTCATCTATAGTCATGTAAAATCCTGTAAAAATTTCCAACCCTATACGGTGATGACATTTAACTCGAAAATGGTTTTGTAGGATTAAATACCATGCCTCGTAACTTACTAAAAAGAATTGGAAACTTAGAGTCCATAAAAAACTGAATCCATTCAGATTTTTTTCTCTTTTTATGTCTTTGAGGAATAAGTTATGGTGTGTAGTACTTTAAACATAAATCCTTGTATTTCAGTACTGGCTTGGGCTATACTGCCTCTGGATTTCCGAATAAACTTCGGCCTGTACTTGTTCAGACCATGGAGGCTGCTCACCATATTATACGCAAGCGTCTTCGTCATAGCTGCTGTTCTCATGATGTTTGGTCCTGAGAGTCCAAAATTCTTAGTTTCTCAAGGAAAAATTGATGAAGCTCTCGACGTTCTACGAGACATCTACATTGGCAACAAGAAGAAGGGAGCTGGTGAATTTCCAGTAAATATTATTTTCAGTTGATTTTACACCACTGTTTTAGCCTCGTTGGCTACTAAATGGGTTATAGGCAAAGCCACAAAGAAGTACCACAAATGCGTTGCGGACTATATTGAAAAGATTTTAATTGTGGCTTCTTTTTTGGAGAGAACTGTTGAAAAGGCGGATAATACATTACGTCATCATTTCACTCTAATATTATTTCCGTGTCGCATTAAATAATACCCTTAATAAAATCCATATTAATCATCAGACTAATCTTAATCGGCATAAACGGTAGCCAATATCTGTAGTTGGTTCTTGTTAAAAATTGTTGGCACTATTTTAATAAACATCGCGCCTTTTATCCCCGAAGGTATAGGCAGAGGTAGACATTATAGCATTTAATGCCACTGTAAAATATGACACCCACTTTCCACTATGTAGGTATGTTATGAGTCCCATGTAATAGGGGGTGAGCCTATCGCCATCCGGGTACATGTCCAGACTTCGCGCTACTACTGAGAACTTTTAAAAACCCAGTATTAATTTGCCCGACCCGGGAATCGAACTCGAGCCCGATAGTCGCACTTGTAACCCCTCGGCCAACGAGACAGCACTAATAAATGCACTTTTTATTCAATGTTCCGTTAACAATATAATATTGTTTCAGATCAAGCGGTTGATAGCGCCCCCATACGACAGTGAAAAGAAAACTTTCTTCAAATCATTACGAGTTCAAAGCGTGCCTTTGTTTAAGCCACCGTATCTAAAATGGTTTGCTTTGAATAGTTTCCTTATGTTCGGCGTGTTTACAACGTAAGTATCTGTAACATATTTTTTGGCTAATTTTGTTTAAGTATACACAATGTTACTTACACTTACCTATATTAGACCGCTTTTACTACCCGGTAGGCGGTTGATGCTGCGGCTGCGCGACCGGTTGCTGTGTGTAAAATTGGGTACCTACTTGCCAACTAGTCAAATTCAATACTTTTTTCGAACTGTCAAAAATTTATACTATGAATTTTGTACGAGATCGTGTACTGTGACGTCACGTTTTTTTAGCGTCAAAGAGTATACTTATTTCTTAATAATTTGCTGGTTAAATAATAAAATTGAGTTGGTAATTAAATCAATTAATGAAAGTGTGATTATTGTATTAAACAGTCGAAATAATTTATTCATGACTAGCTTTTACCCGCGGCTTCGCTCGCGTCACAAAAGGATAAAAAGTAGCCTATGTGACATATACCAACCAATACACACAGCGCCATCTATACCAATAATTTCGTTTTCCCTTGAGAATATCAAATTTTTCCGGGATAAAAAGCCCTATTATTTAATCCAGACTTCTAACTTCACGTCTGCAAAAATTCAAAGCAATCGGTTTAGTAGTTACGGCGTAAAAGTGGAACAAACAAACAAACAAACAAAGTCACTTTCCGATTTATAATATTAGTAAGGATTAAGTAGGCAAGTACCCAGTTATGTGTGACTGCACACACAACACAAAAGAAAACAATGTTGTTTAAGTCTTGACTATCAGTAGAAAACTGTTGAAGACAAATCATCCGCTAACATCGGTCACCAATTTAACCACCCTCATGGCGTCTAACATGCTTTAAAAACTAGGTGCCCTAGTAAAATAAATAACACATATTTTTTCTCATTCTCCCATCGCTAGTAATTTCTATCACTCATATACAATATCCAGAAACCCCTGTCAACATTTTGCGGGTCATACATCAAAGCAGTTTTCCGTGTTGGAACCTATATTTTGTTAATTGTATAGTAAATAGATATTATAGTCTTTAATGCTTTAATAACAAGGTAATATAATCCCCATCATATAGATGGTTGGGAGGCCACAACTATGTGCTTTTCAAGTAGCTTTTTGCCTCGCCCAGCAAAACTGTGGAATGATCTGTCGTCGGACGTATTTTCGAACCGATACGACGTTCAAACCTTCAAGAAAAGAGCGTACTCCTTTTTAAAAGGTCGGCAACGCACCTGTGACTCCTCTGGTGTTGCGGGTGTCCATGGGCGGCGCTGACCGCTTACCATCAGGTGATCCGTCTACTCGTTTGCCTTCTATACCATTAAAAACCACAATGCATTTCAGAATAAATGGTCTATACGTATGGGTACCAGAAATCTTAAACAGAGTTATGACTGGTGACGGGGAAGACAAGACGGCATGTGACGTCATCTTTGATCGACTCAATCAGGTAAGTGTTGTTGGATAAAGCTATAATCTGCACTCAAAACTACTTTCAGATTCATAACATCACGCCTTTTATCTCCGGAGGGGTAGGCAGAGGTGCACATTACGGCACTTAATGCCACTGTACAATGTAACGTGGGTCCCTTGTAATAGGGGGTGAACCTATTGCCATATACCGGGCACATTTCTAGAAAACTACTTTTTAAAAAAAAAACTGAACCTCTAGCCCGGCCATCGCACTTGTGACTACTCGGCCAACGAGGCAGACTCTCAGATAAAACAATGTATTTTATTGCTCAAGGTTCAATAACAGTTTTTGTCAACTCTGTGAGGTTAATTTTTTGTCTAGTTATGAGAGCACTAAATAGGTTTCTTATATTACAGACATCACAAAGCGATGAATGCATCGACACAATAGAAACAGTAACATTTGTGATAAATGCAGTTGCAAATGCGAGTTGTACTGTAATCTGTCTGGCAGTCGGTAGCTGCGTCAAGTTCATCGGCAAGAAGAGACTTATGATCCTAGTATTCGTACTAATAGGAACATTCTGTGTACTCATCAACTTTATAACTCAAGATATGGTCTTCGCCGTCCTACTCTCATCGCTGCAAATATTATCTTTAGCTATCGGACCAATTAATGCATACTCCGGAGAATTTTTCCCAACACATCTAAGGTGAGTTAAACATGTTTATAGTTCATACGGTACGGTCTATTCACGTAGACGTTTAAATATTTTAATAGTAAAATTACTATTATAGGATTGTGTATTCAATTAAATGGAAATATTTATATTATTGAAACGCAAACACTTGGTGTGTATTGAGTCATAAAGTAGACATACGGGTAGTTTACAGTATAAGGACGGGTGTCAGATTGATTGAAACATCACAAAGTGTAATGCATAACTAACTTTATTTCTGGTAACACACGAGTTATATATTGGTTATATACATGATTTTAAGTAGGTACTTTCATACTAAGCCACACCTTCCAAGGCAATTAAAAAATATAATTATATATAATATATTTGGTTAAATATGAACCTATAATGAATAATAGTCCAACAATCATATAAAATGTGCTTTTGAAAAACTGAATTTCCATTCTTTACTCTTGCTAAAACTCGAGCTAAAACTGCACCCAATTGGCTAATTTTGGTTTTGGAATGTTCGTGGAACTTCAGAGAAAGTTTAAAATAGAGAAAAAAATCGGTATATCGGCGGTATGAAGTTTGTGCGGTCAGCTAGTCACACATAAATGTTTAATGTCGGAATACTGAAACGCTACTCAATTTTAAGATAGTTCTATCTCTACAAATTCTTTGTAAAATGACAGAGATGGCACGATATTTGAGCATGACTTAAAATTGAGTAACGTTTCAGTATTCTGGCATTAGACATTTTAAGTAGTGTTGTTCGGATTAGATAACGCAATCAGTCAGAGTAAAACATAGCTATTTAAACTGTTTCAGGGGCATGGCAGTGGGACTGACGATGATGTGTGGGCGAACTGGTTCTATCGTCGGCATCAACGTCGCAGGCGTTCTCCTGAACGCAGTTTGCGAATTGACTTTCTACCTATTTGGAGGATTATTACTGGGTAAGTGTTTTTTACAATCTAGAATTGTCCCAATGATGATTTTAACAGAAGCAGCTTTGATCTTAACATTTATGCGTATGTCTACTGCGTATTATTTTTTTAAATCAATTTTAGATTTCTTTTCAAATAACAAAAAGCGTACTAGCTGGAGCAACCAACGATCTAGGCTGATTTTGTGTGTCGAGTAGCAATCACCGCGCACCACCGTGTGCGCTGATTGCTACTTGGTGACTGATTGGTAGTCTGCTGTCCACCGACAGCGTTGACTACCAAGTTCATACATCTCGGCTGTGAGCGCTGATGATCAGCGCGACACTAAAACCTGCCTTAGAGACTTATGTAGACCGTCTTAAGACTGTACCAAGCCTTAAATTAAGTTAGAAATCTAAATTTCATTACTTTTTTTATGGCATAAGCCGGTAAACGAGTATATGGATCACCTGATGGTAAGTAATCGGCGTCGCCCATGGACACCTGGAACACCAGAGGCGTTACAAGTGCGTTACCGGCTTTTTGGGGATTAGGAATTTGAGGATCTTTGGGGATTCAGAGATTGGGGAGATTTGGGAAGAGGAGGGTAATTTGGCCTCCGGTAACCTCACTCACACGACGAAACACAACGCAAGCGTTGCTTTACGTCGGTTTTCTGTGACGCCATGGTATCACTCCTGTCGAGCCGGCACATTCGTGCCGAAGCATGGCTCTCCCATAGTTTAAAACTTTTGTAAATAAAATAAAATAAATACTCATCGAAAAAAAAACTCGAAAATATAAGTTTCTTCTTTTTCAGTGTGCGGTCTGCTCTCTTTCTTACTCCCCGGGTCACAAAAACCTCTAATCAAGAAGACAGTACAACTAGAAAATTCGCCGAGCAATAATAACAGAAATCCACAAAGTTCTCATTTGTAAATAGCTGTGAGTAAATTATTTTGAAATACTGTTTAATAAAATTATTTTTACTTAATGATCTACTAATTTACTAAGTCCTTAAAATAGGTCCCTACTCACTAGATCCACGTTCATGAAAACTGTTCAGATTCCTTAATACTAAATTATAATTCGTGATCACGGGTACATACTATACCTATATTTACTAAGACCCTTTTTACCTGGTTAAACCACGAAACACTCTCACTACGTTTGGAATTCCCCAATAGAATTACAATTTGAGAACCTAATAGTATGTAGAATTGGGTTCGCCCCCATTACGTGTGACTAAGAACTATTTCACTGCATGTGTTGACGTAAATACAAATATAACCTCCTTGTAAGGAAAAGGCATAGGTAAAATATTTTTAAAAATCCCTATATTTTGTACTGTATACTTTATCAGGCGACCGGTCAGCTCATTTGTGCAAAGTAACTACTTAGGCAATTATTTTTATTTGATGGGCCAATGAACACAACATATCATAACATTACGCCTTTTATCCTCGAAGGGGTACTCCCATGACTCTTATGTCACCATCATCATCATATCAGCCATAGGACTTCCACTGCTGAACATAGGCTTTCTCCAATCACTTCCAAATAGGCCAGTTGGAAACGACCTGCATCCAGTGGCTCCCTGCGACCTTAGTCGGATCATCTATCCACCTTGCGGTTGAACGTCCTACGCTCTACAACTCCCATGTAATAGGGGGCAATTCATTTGATAGTTTCAATGATCACTGTCGTAATGTCTAGTCTCCTCTACCCTGAGTTCTATACAACATTGATGTAGATTTTCACAATTGAGTACTATGTTAAATATACATTAATTCACCTTTTGTGTCATGAAAAACTAAAACAAATAACTCAACTTTAAAGGTACCTGTGTAATTTATTTTTATAAACTGAACAATAACACAATAAATTATTTGGCACAAAAAATACTTGTGTACCTACTTATAAACGTAATATAGATAATATCTAACTAAACAATACATTAGTATTATATTAATGCTTAAGAATGATCACTTGCAGTGATAAAATAATTAAGTTCCTATTATAACTAGTTGCTTAACTTTAAATCTACCATGTCCTGACTTTCCAGCTAAAAGTAGACTGGTAGATAAAGCCTGTGGCATTTAAAATAATTAAAAATTGAATGAATCAGTGTCCGTCTGGTAGATTATTTTAAAACTTTAGACATGTATTTTTTATTTTCTTACAGAAACTAATATTTTTGATAATATATTGATTGGAAATGTCGCGTGACGTCACTTCTATGTACATTTTTTACATAGAAATTTAATGACGATTTAGCCTCCACTCCTAAACTTTTGATCCGTTATATCTAAGTATCATTTTATTATACAACAAAGTAAAAAAATACGTGTTTAATATTTTATTATCTGACTGACGGACTAATTAGATTTTTAATTTTCTTACCCTGTCAATATAGACAATCTCACATCATGAATACAGAAGAATTTTTTTGTGAAAGAAGGCAAACAATCTTGGCAGTTTAGACAATCATTATTTCATTGTATCGATATATGTATGTACTAACTACGTATTTTCGCAGACATAAACATTTTTAACAGCTTTGCTGTGCACGATAAACAGTTGATCTATTCTATTATTTAATAAATATGTCATCGTTTTCAAGGACAAACTTGGTAGACGTAGCTATCGTCAGGAGACACTGTTTTATCGATACTCACGACAACAACCGTCTTGTCTCAATATTCCCCTTGCTTGACATTATTCAATCTTAACGAATCATAGCTACTTATTGGACTATAAAATTTTATAACTAAATTTATCAGTCAGTAAACACAACACTTAAAAAATTTAAAACAAAAGGATCTCTATCGGTCTTTAGCCGGGCAAAAGCTACAATGTCGTTTGTTAAATATAAAACAGAAGATCACAAAACATTTATGTGCAGTTTAAAACGAAGCATGGAACAGTCCGGGTTGATGTGAATTGTGAACGAGGCATGGGATCGGGACCGCGGTCATAGGCCGGCCAGTATCACAAACTAATTCCTGATATACGCACGACTTTTTAATACGCGCGCTCTTACGCTCGCTAATTACCGCTTCGCATCATTATCACTATTCGTAAATCGGACGTGTTTTAGCACAGTTGTAATCAGTTAATTAATTGGAATTATAATCGCGTGTTTTCGTTCATCAATACGGTTTTATCTGCAGTCGCAGAAAGACGACTGAAAACAATGCTTGCTACAAGTTGTGATCTCCGGTTCTGAAATTAAATAACTTTTAGTTTAGTATTGTGTGTATGATATTATAACAATGGAAAGTAAAATAAATACTGTTGCTGAAGATGTGGATAGTAAAGACAAACATGCAGCTGATCTGGATCAGGCGTTAGCAGTTGCAGGTAAGTCCAAATTTTTGATCTGTACAATATAAAATTTAAACCCGTTTCCCGTTGTCACGCTATAACTTGAGAACGGCTAGATCGATTTGGCTGATTTCTTTTTGTTGTGTTTATTATTGTCCGGAGAAAAGTCTTATGACAGAAAAAAGTCTTGAAAATCCTACGGAAACGGGAGAAAACGAGATTGCGCGTACGAAGTCGCGGGCAGAAGCTAGTTAGTAGATAATTATAAGTGTTGTGATTTTGCGATGACCCGCGCGGCGTGTTTAGGAAGCATTTTATTATAGTTCAAAGACTGACACACGCAATCTATTCGTTGGAAGCGACTCAACCCAAACTCTATGTTCCATAAATAAACAAGGTAAACATTATAATTGAGGGTCGCGGCCACGCTCATACAAAATTAAACTTCATTAGATTTGTTTCTCTTTACTACATAGTATAAAACAAAGTCGTTATCTGCCGTCCGTCTGTCCCTATGTGTGCTTAGATATTTAAAACAACGCAACTGATTTTGATGCGGTTTTTTTAATAGATAGAGTGATTCTTAAGGAAGTTTTATATGTATAATACATGCATATTGAACCCGTGCGAAGCCAGGGCGGGTCGCTAGTTCTCTATAAAGTACGAATTTATTCGTGTTTTCACGCATAGGTATTAGGATAACTAAGCAGATTTTTTGTAATATAAATCAACGAAAAATTAAATCGAATGTCTGATTAGATAAATAACGCGTATCGTATCTGATTCTTTTTTAATTTATAGTAGTTTACGTTTTATCAATTTGTTGTTTTCTTCGGCAAAATACAGACTTCTTTTAAGTCTACTATAGGGATAAATAAGTATCCAGAGTAAACAAGATCCCTGATCACATACAGTTGCCGTTAGGAACAGGTTTATAAAAGGTACAAAAATTGTTGTGGGACACGCGAACATCGGATTTCAAATATTTTGTAGTGGCTTCTTTACCCAGTTTCATCATACTGCTATTTGTTGTAGCAAGTAGCAACGTAAACAAAACAATAGTGTAAAATAATTATATTAGATGGAAACTAGTAGGTAAATTATTTCAGCTAAACCGAAAATAATGACCTGATTATCTTTGAAAAATTTAATTAGTACCTACACATTATGTCAGAATTCTCTAAATTGTTCTTAACAAAAAGTCTATGAATTATTAACAGATACAACTGCAACGGTCATTTATTTTTACTAAGAAACATTATCATTGTCTTTAAAATGTAATTGGTCACGTAATAAGTAATTAAAATTATGAAAAGGAATCAATTGTTAAATCAACTAACGTAACTCAAATATTCTTCGGATCAAATCAAATTAGGAACACAAAACCCGTTTACATATCTCAGATTAGTTTGTACACCAATAATAATAATAAAAAATAAGAATAAGAAACCATTAAATGAAACTATTAAGAAAATTAAAATTATCTTACTACATAATATATTAGTTGTATTTTAATCCTATTTTGTTGTATGTATAAATATTTAACTAAAGAATAGTCGAGTTTCCAAGCAGTAGAAGGATGTCCACGGTGGAGCATTCAGCGGCGGTGTGTGTTTTTCATCTGTTTGGCTCTGGTTCAGGTCATGGCACGGAGGTCATGCTAGATAAGGAGATGGGGCGAGTTAGGGAAAGTTCCTCCTCACGCCTCAACCTCTACAGGAGACAATCCGAGCGTCAGAGATCGACGACGAGAGCAACGACGGCCGGACCACTGTAAGCCCTGCTTACTGTGGCTGTGGATGGTGAGCAAGGGTAGCTCGCCGTCTGACCAAAATCAGAGCCACCAGATGACGACAAATGGGATCCAGTAGGACTGATGCCCGATACGGAGCCCCGGAAGACTCAACGCGTTACCGGGGCTCCGGTTCAAGAGCAAGAGGCCCTTTACGGTGCTGTATTCTTTTTAATGTCTACGTTAGGGGCATGGAATGGACCAATATACATATGTAGTTTATTTATAGCAGAAATATTATAGCAAAATTTATTAGATTGTTATGTATTCGAAGTTTAATGAGAGAGTAAACAACTTACAAGTGTTTACGCAAAAGGAAATGTGAAATCTTACTCAGTACCTACTTAAGAACCCCAGAGCAGAACCAAAGTATCATAGATGCGGAAATTCCGCCATAGACGCCATAGTAAAAGTTGTTCTGTTTATAAGAAAGAAAGAAAAATAATTTATTTGGTACAACACCAGGCACAAACACAATACAATAAATACAAACAAAAATTTGGAGTGAAATGAATAATAAATAACCTTCTCTTTGCGTGATCCACAGATTGTTGTTCCGTGACTGGGTGTCATATGTATGTGAACTTGTATGTTTGTAAACGCAGCCACTAAACAGGAGAAAATCCTAGCGTGAGGCAACGTTTTTTAAAACAAAAATAAATGTTAAAATTATGATAGGTACTAAGTATCTATGTTTTTATAATAACTATCGTGAGACATACTAAATTAACTAAAAATCACGGGTTATTCACGTGAATATACTGAGAAAGCTCTACAAGTTTCGAACCACAGGGGGGTTCTTCCTCGTGAGCAGCATGCGCTGTTGCGGCAGTAGGCTGCGCGACATCGCTGCGTTTTTTAGTTAATTTAGGTTTTAGGTTCTACCTATTTTCCGCTTAACTGTAATGTTTATCATTAAAAAGTATAAGAGTAATATTATTCTGTAATTGTTATTAGTAAAGTACCTACCTCAGGTAACTATCAATTATGACAAAGAACTGGATAATTGATCCCTTAAACGGGTTTATTGAATTATCCGTCTTGGTTAGATTGTGTTCCATTGCCTTTTATGGCAGAACTGCGTTGTAACACTTGCATTATATAACAGACTGGATTAAATTTTATATTTTTATGACATAGAGTAGATGCCTAATTTTTAAGTTAATGTCCGTCTGGTAGATTATTTTAAATCATTAGACACGTATTTTTTATTTTCTTACAGAAACGAATACTTTCGACAATATATTGATTTGAAATGTCGCGTGACGTCACTTCTATGTACATTTTATACGTAGAAAAGACGTTTTAACCCCCACTCCTAAACTTCGATTCGTTTTATCTAAGTATTGTTTTATTATATACGACAAAATAAAAAAATACGTGTCTAATATTTTTTCATTACCTAACTTACGGACTAATTATATTTTTAATTTTCATACCCTGTTCAATTATACTGTCATCTAAATACCAGAACCAATCTCGTTGACTTTCAATTTGATAAAAGATTAAATTAAAACGTTATCTTGATAAAAGATCGCGCCATATTTTGAGAGGACAAGTACCTACTGACTGTATGTATCTGTTAACTTTGTAAAGGTGATCTACGGACGGCATAACGAAATGTAGGTATACTTAGAATAAAATCATAGGAAAGTCCAAACTGTATCTACATTGAATATTTTTTTAAAAGAGTAGAGTCTTGTGACGTGATCTACCATCGATATCGAATTTTTGTCTGTTTGTATGTCCAGACTAAATTTAAAAAGCACTGCATAGATTTACTTCAAGTTTTGCATGAATAGAAATAGAAAAAATAGAAATAGAAATTTATTCGCAGGAACATGTGATACAATGGATCTTAGTCTAATTTTCAACAGTACAGTGTATTCCACCTTTTCCAGGCATGCAAATGTTTGTTTATAAGGCACTTTATATAATATAGAATATAAATCTAATTTCATTGATTAATTATTACGTAATGTCAAAATACTGATTCCAAAATGTCAAATTAATTTTTAAATACATGTCAAGGCATTATGTCTGTAAAATTACATGTCATAATATTAAAATCTATTTCGTTCTACATTTCCATAGTCAATGAAGTCTTTAATACTGTAAAAACATTTTTCAATTAGCCATGCTTTCAACTTAATTCTAAATTGACGCAAAGGTAGTTCTCTAATAGATCGAGGAATTTTATTATATACTCTAATTGCCATTATTGCACAATTATTGCCATAAAGAGTACTGCGACAATTATCCATTTTTAGTTTGGATGCATCTCGTTGTAAATGCTTACTATCTTCATTCACTCTATTAAACAAGTTATAATTTCTCACAAACATACCAATCTCAAAAATATACAGAGATGCCAAAGTCATAACGCTCAGCTTTATGAAAAGCGGTTTGCATGTCTCTAATGGTCCTACTCCACATATAGCCCTAATGCATTTTTTCTGAACTATGAATGCTCTGTCTATATCACATGAATTGCCCCACAACAACAGGCCATACCTCAACACAGAGTTCACGTAACCGTGATATGCCAATAGCGCTGAGCTTTCATTTGTCGTTTTGCGTAGTTGCCTAAGTGCATACACAAATCTATTTAATTTCTTGCAGACATTTTCTACGTGTAGTTTCCAATTACAGTTTTCGTCTAGCATAATACCCAAGAATTTAATATTGTTATCTTTAGAGACAGATTGACCTGAATAACTGATATTTAGCCTGGGTGGTTTACGCTTATAATTAGCAAACTGAACATATTTAGTTTTGGAGACATTAATTTCCAAATCATTGTCCTGAAGCCAGTGTATAATGGCCTCCAAAGTCTCATTTATTTCCTGCTCGTAAGGTTTTACTTTTACTTTGCCTGTGTCGGACACCACAACAGATATATCATCAGCAAAGAGGACACATTTTTTATCGGTAATATTAGGCAAGTCATTAATATACAAAAGGAATAAAAGCGGTCCGAGGACGCTTCCCTGTGGTACGCCTGTTCCATTCATTTTAATCGAGGATTTGTGAGATACTGAGACTAATTTTTCGTTAACTCGAGAAATCTCCACGTACTGCGTTCTATTGGTTAAGTAACTACGCAACCAATCTTGAGCCGGTCCGCGGATACCATACCGATCACATTTATCCAGCAGTTTACTGTGATTGACTAGATCAAATGCCTTGCTCATGTCTAGAAAGAGTACAGTTACAGGTAATTTCTTGTCTATAGTTTGAGTGATAGAGCTTATCAGTGAGAATGCAGCGAGTGTGGTAGATTTACCAGCTTGAAATCCATTTTGTTCTTTCTTTATAACATCAAATTTATTAAGAAATTCCGTGAGTCGTCGATGCATTATTTTTTCATAGATTTTTGAAAAAATCGGTATCAAAGTTATTGGTCTATAATTAGTTAAATGCGAATGTGATTCTTTTTTATAAAGGGGTTTTACTATTGATATTTTTAAATTATCGGGAAACACACCTTCTGACAGTGAGATATTAATAAGGTAAGATAAAACAGAGGATATTTCATTAATACACGACTTCAGCACCACTGTAGAAACCTCATCGTAGCCAACTGACTTTTTATTTTTAAGGAATTGTATAATTGTTGCTACTTCGCGAGAAGAACACGGTCTGAGAAATATACTTGAGTTAATTCTATCCAAAGTTGTGTTAAGATGATCTTTAGTGCTTCTACTGGCATACATATCCTTATTTTTTGACACATCAATAAAAAAATCGTTAAATGCATTTGCTATTTGAGATGGTCTGTCCACAATCTGTCCATTCTGTATTATTCTATTTATCTGCGTATGTGTTCGTAGTGAATCAGCTTTATTTTGAATAATATTCCACGTAGCTTTATTTTTATTCTTAGCCTTACAAATATAATTAGAGTTCGCATTTTTTTTCGATAACGTAACACAGTTTTTCAATATTTTATTGTATTTTGTATATTTATTTCTGAGACTATCACAACCAGTTTTTAAATTACATAACAATTTCAACCGTCTCTTATAAACACTAGACGTTCTTATACCTTTTGTGATCCATTTAGGTGTACCGGTATTTGCATATATTTTTACTTTGCGAACAGGAAAACACAGATTATAAAATAATAAAAAAACTTCATGAAAACTGCTAAAGGCCTCATTTGCACTTTCAATATTGTAAATATCTGACCATGATAAGCTTTGTAATGCACTTTTAAACTTCACTATATTTTCATTGGCGTAATCCCTAACATAAGTGTACCAATATTTAAAATAGGGTTTTCTGTCAAGTATAGGGAACGTCAAAGTTTGGCCCGTGTTATGATCCGAGAGACAAAGTTCATGTGTTCTACCCACGGCTTCCTCCATGTTACTGAAAATATGGTCAATACATGAAGATTTTCGGGTGGGTGAGTTTATGTGTAGGGTAAAGTTGTAGTTGAGTAATATTTCTTTCAACTTTACGGAGTCCACGGTGTTTTTTAAAGTGTCTATATTTATATCTCCCGCCAGTATAACACGTTTTCGTCTATGTGTTGATAGTCTATGCAATAGTAACTCTAATCTTCTAAAAAATAACGCAACGCTTGAGTTTGGCACCCTGTACATGCAAACTATAATGCACGCAAAGGAAACAATTTCGATTGCGCAACATTCAAATACCTTTTCCATAGTTAGGTCTTGTAAGTCAATATTTTTTGTTATTAATGTTTTATGCACCAAGATACAAGAACCACCACGTCTTTCCCTATTTCTAGAAAAAGCACTTACAAGTTTGAACTTTTTGAAATTAATATTAGGTTCATCACCCGATTTTACAAACGTTTCAGTTAGACAAACAATATCAATATTTACTCTATATTTACGAGCTAATTCGTCAAAACAAACTTCAATATAATCTGTTTTATTTAACAAGCCAGCTATGTTTTGATGGAATAATGTTGCTGTGTTTGAATCTCCTAAAAAATTGTCACAGAAAAAACTGAGTAGGTTCGTCAATTTGTTGGTTCGCATTTACCACAAGTTTGTTAGTCGTCATCAATTCGTGTAATATTTCATTTATAAAAAAATGTACATCCTTGAAAATTACTTCCATACCGTGGTTGCTCAGTGCACCCGTACGAGTAAATGAGCTATAGTCGCATGAAAGACTTTTATTTGAGTCGAAGAAATAAGCATGCTCGTAAGTGGCAATATCCCGATACAGTAAGTTATTAAAGATTTCCACCCGGCAGTTATATAGGTTAGTATGGTAGCCGTATTTATAAGTGGGTGTACAGATAATAATATTAGTATGCATAATATTTTGTAACTCCTCTCTCATCAGAAACAATATCGTAGTACTCGTGGGTAGTAGTAAAAATTTCTTCACCAATTAGTAAAATGCAAAAGTCATTTAGTGAGAAATCTTGTAGTTTTGATTTCATATTGCGTACTATCTGTTTTATATTATTATTTGTCATTAAGTAATGACATATATTGTAGTTTTTGTCACTGAATGTGTTTTTTAATATAGACAATATATTATTCTTGTTATTATTACTAAATACATGAATCTTGTTTACTGTTTTAAACTCGACGTTAGACTGAACTTTTACCACTTCATTTTGATGTTGTTTTTGCATGCTGGCCGATTTTAATGATGAACGAGTAGCACTTAACTGTGGTCCTATTTCTTTTTCTGGTGACGAACTCCCAGCGCCATCTCTTGACAGATTATTAAAATCATCCGTAAGTCCAAGGTCTGTGGTACTTGTGTTCATTTGTGTTATCGATGATCTGCCATTGTTACAGTTAGGATTTTTCTTTTTCCTACTAGTAGATTTTAGAGGACCTGATAAGATTTTTTGTAAATTTTTATTATTACATTTTTGCCTGGCCAATGAATTTTTCAAAGTCATATTCTCCTCAGATAGTCTCTCAATCTCGAGATGTGCACTCTCTAGCTCATTCTGAAGCTTTATTATTTCTTCTTTTAAGTATACCATGTCACAGTCACATCTTGTAGAAAGGTCCGGTAAGCTAAGTCTTCTAACTTCAGAATGAGTGGATCCAAAGGAAAGATCTAGTGATTCATTGGCCAATGTTTTGTATCGACGTATAGTTACATTTTCGTCTTCCATTTCTATAGTCTGATGGTATGTTGAATAATCTGATTTTTAGTCGATTAATCGATATCTGTCATCTGACTCAAAAGACTCGTATCCAGTTACTATAAACGTTCGATAATAATATTTCCGAACGAGCAAAACTTTGACTTAATTGAACTTGATGTTGTTTGATTGGTTGTTATTAATAATGAGTCAGCTGATGATTGTTTACAAAAGGCTTTTTGAATAAGAACGGTTTTAAAAGTTAATTTCACTTTATTATTTCACTAATTTCGAGTGTACTAATCTCGACTTACTTACTATGAGTGTAGCTGTTGTAAGTAACGTCCCATTAGTGTGTGATACACTGGTCTGTTTGTTCTTTCTCACTAATAATGGCACAGTTCACTTGGGATCTTGAATGTTGTTTTTTCGTTTGAACTACTTAGTATTTCACTCTCACTACAATTTCACTACTACAATACGTGAAGCCGAGTATTTATAGCAGCTATTTTATGCAATCGGAACTCAATAAATAATATTCAAAATTTAAATTACACGGATCTATTGTTGTTCATGGCTAGTGTTGCCAGTTGCCAATATTACTAAAAGATCGAGTCATCATAGAGACTACATATTATCACGCTATCACCTATGGGGGAGGAGCTGTAAAGAACTATCCCAACCACGTTTCCACACGAACGAAGTCGTAACATGTAACATGAATAAAATAATCTTTTCACGCGTGGTATAAACTCCATTGCGTAATCTAAAGAGCCATCGATAAGCCTCAAAACCCTCATATTCATTAACTGCTGATATATTAAATTAAAACATACATGTCAATATGGTCGTTTTTGGCATATTTTTAAAATAAACTAATTGGTTACATTTTGAAATAATTTTTATCTTTTCCTGTTTCTGAGTCAAGGTTGTGGTGTTGCATTTTAGTATGTTTTTACCAATTAAATTTTATGTCACATGTTCGTGACATACAAAGGGCGTAAAACAGGATATCATAAAATAATTCCTCATACTTTCAGTAACAGATAATAGCTCGCAACTGTAGGTAATGTTCGTCAGCAAACTCTTAAACGACCTTCATAAAAATCAGTTACTTTATCGTTCAACTCAGAATGTCAAATGTGGTGTATAAAATGGACTTATAAACTAAAATTATACTCCAGTTGGCCTCTTCTGACGACATAATATGACCATTTGGATAGACACGTATTTATTAAATCATTTTTACACACTACATACATACATAACATCACACCTTTTATCCTCAAAGGGATAGTCAGAGGTACACATTACGGCACTTAACGCCATTGTACCTCTATAATGTAGCAGCCACTTTTCACTATTTATGTTATGAGTCCCATATAATAGGGGGTAAGCCTACTGCCATACACTGGGGCCATTTCAAGACTCCGTGCTACTGCTAAGAATTTTAAAAACCCAGTAATACTTTGCCCGACCCAGAATCGGACCAGAGACCCCTTGCCCGGCGGTCGCAAGGCGACCACTTAGCCAACGAGGTAATCAAATTTTTACACACTCTTTCAATTAATGTTCTTCAACGTCTAATAGATACATCTGGTTAATAAATTAATATTGAATGATTTTTAAAGAAAATAAATAGTTTTTTCAAGCGAACTACTTCCAATTCCAACTGTATTCATACTACCGTTAAGAAATGTAGTAACTTATTTAAAAATTGAATTCCAAACAACGTTTCGAGTTCAAGAGTTCACGTAAACTACAAATAGCAGTGTTAACGACCTACAAATATACACTAAACACAAATA
Organism: Spodoptera littoralis; assembly: GCA_902850265.1. NCBI lineage: Eukaryota > Metazoa > Arthropoda > Insecta > Lepidoptera > Noctuidae > Spodoptera > Spodoptera littoralis. The sequence goes on along the minus strand of LR824539.2, from coordinate 4,631,644 downwards.
GATAAATAACAATAGTAAAACCAATGGTTTGTAACTCCATATTTATCCACTCTGACATAAATAAACATAACATAACATAATATCACGCTTTTTATCCCTACGTAAGCAGAGGTGCACATTACGGCACTTAATACCACTGTACAATGTTACATCCACTTTTCACTATTTATGTTACGAGTCCCAAGTAATAGGGGGTAAGCCTATTGCCATATACCGGGCACATTTCCAGACTCCGTGCTAATACTCAGATTTTTAAAAACCTAGTAATACTTCGCCCGACCCGGGAATCGAACCCGAGACCCCTAGCCGGCAATCGGCCATTGACACAAATCTAACAGGTGATAACTGTTTCGGGATAACCTACTTAAGTAATAAAATGACCTACCCATCTGTAATAATATAAAGAGAAATAGTAAAAAATTGTACGACAAGGGTACAGACCAAGCATCCGTGGAGATTTAATATTGAATATTAGGAAGAGGTAGTTTTATAATAACTTTATAATAAATTTTGAATATACTGAGAAAATCGTTTACCGGCTGATGCTATAAAAAAAAAGAAAAGCTCTACTAGTTTCGAACCACAGAGGGGTTCTTCTTTATGAGCAGCGTGCGCGGCCGCGCAGCCTAGTATGAGTACGCCCCCCTGTGGTTCGAAACTAGTAGAGCTTTTCTCAGTATATTCACGTAAGTAACCCGCGATTTTTAGTTAATAAGAGATAGTATTTCATTTTCCTGTTTTTTTTTTTTTATGGGATGAGTCAGTAAACATTGTTTTAGCCATTGTTAAGCCTGTGAATTGCTATGTACGCCATTATTGTCGCTTGCATCAGACTTTTATTTTGTTACTCTTGTATATTTTGAATGTTATATGTTTGTGATGTGTCCTTCGAATAAATAAATAAATAAAAATAAATAAATAAACGAGCAGACGGATCCAGGTGATGATGGTAAGCAATCAGCGTCACCCATGGAGGACACCTGGAACGCCAGAGGCGTTACAAGTGCGTTACCGGCCTACGATATTCCTACAGGTCCAGGACTGTAACCTAGGTTTAGGTACTAGAAATCTAAACTCTAGATACGCTTAAAAAGCAACACAGTATAGCAAGTTTAGTTAATTACCTATGTCTTCACGTCATATTTCACAGTTCAAACAAAATTTTCCTATATGTGCTATGCTGATAGCTATAAATAATGATAACATACAAAAGAGATTAGAAGATTTACTACACAATTACAACGATTAAATGTTAACGCTATCAATAAACCGCCTGCACGTTGTGCTAATATTTAGAGTTCTGTTTTACATACACAGAATAAACAATATGATAGATAAGCCGTTATATCCTACCATATTAATATAGCTAAACTAATATTCATAAATGCGAGAACAATGCAGTCTGTTTAGGTGAATAGTTTTCCTCTTTATTTGATTTTTATTTCATGTGAGATAGGTACTATGTATACATTTCCATAATCTACGTTATAGATAAATATTCAAACAACTATGGGAGCGGTTACAATAGTGTAATAAACAATACTATATCATACATATATACATACATAACTTCACGCCTGTCTCCCATGGGGGTAGGCAGAGACTAGAAAACGCCAATTACTACGATTCCTATATACCTCTTTCGCTTCATCAACGTTCATCAATCTTTTCATGCATGCTCGTTGGTTAAGAGTACTTTTAATTTCGCCCTTCTTCAATATGTCGCCAATCTGTTCGCTATATATATCACTCGAAAATTAGGTATTAGTAAGGTAAAACACAACTGTCGTTCAGTTACAGTGTTCTAATAGTAGTAACCCACTTTGCCTATCTCGGGTTCGGAGAACTACAAGTGATATAATTGTATTTCAAGGACAATCCCACGCCATACAACCAGAATGTCTCACTGCCAATGTCAGTGTATTTATCAGCAGGAAACATTGATACATGATAGGCGTTCATATTCAGCCGATCTGGCGAACATAGCTAAAGTCTTTTAATCATTGTAGTCTTTTCACTAGTCGTCGTATAAGCCCTATCACAATAGGGGATGAGCCTATTGCCATAGAACATTCATTATATGCAGATTTAGTAAAGGAACTGCTACTTATGCTCTAAAATACCATGCTTAAGTGTGGGAGAGCCATGCTTCGGCACGAATGGGCCGGCTCGACCGGAGTGATACCACGGCCTCACAGAACACCGACGTGAAACAACGCTTGCGTTGTGTTTCGTTGTGTGAGTGAGGTTACCGGAGGCCCAGCTCCCTCCCCCCTCTCCCCAATCTCCCCAATACCCGAATCTCCACCAATCCTCAAACTCCTAATCCCCAAAAGGCCGGTATCGCACTTGTAACGCTTCTGGTATTCCAGGTGTCCATGGGCGACGCCGATTGCTTACTATCAGATGATCCATCTGTACGTTTACGGCATATGCCATAAAATAAATGCTGAAAGGCGTTCTATTGAGCATGCTCAAAAATGTTCAAAAATTGAACGCCTGTCGATTTGCAAGCGTTCCCGAAATGAACATGCTAATCTTGAGCAACATTCCGACACACATGCTACTAAGAGACAAAAATGCTCAATCGAAGCATGCTTTCGTGCTTGAAATCAGCTTGTGTAACAGTATATGTATGTGTCACCTATTTTAGCGTATGAAATAAAACTATTTCCTTCTCTTTCTTCTCTTTCTTTCTTACCTTAAAGGTAAAATGAACTCGGACCATTTCTTATTTCGTGCACAATCCCTAACGTACCTAGGTAAATAATAAATGCTGTTGCGTGTCAAGTAACTGGGTTAGTATGCTACTACTTAAATCCTGAACTAAACTGTTGAGTCCAAGTTGTTGTTATCGACCGACTTGACGATGTTTTTATACAATATCTGTTAGTAATAAATGATTACTTTCATCCGTCTCGTTGATCCATTGATTTATAACTAAACAACGATGTAATCTCATTCTTGATTTTCATGTTTAGATTCCTGAATCAAAAATAAAAAATATTCAATCTATCTCTAGGTGAGAAAACTTTATTTTTTTTATTTGATAAGCCGGTAAACGAGCAGACGTATCACCTGATCGTAAGCAATCGGTGTTGTCCATTGACGCCTGGAACACCAGAGGCCTTACAAGTGCGTTATCGGCGCTTTGGGGATTAGGAATTAGAGGATTCTTGAGGATCCAGGGATTGGGAGATTGGGGAAAGGGGGGGGGGGAATTTGCTTCCGGTAGTTGTTTCACGTTGGTTTTCTGTGAGGCCGTTGTATTATCGTCGCTGTCCGGTCGAGCCGGCCCATCGGTGCCGAAGCATGGCTCTCCCACACTTAAAATTACTACGAGTCTATAGTCCATCTGTTTAGGTAATTAACTAAAGGTAAACAAAGAAAACCACGTGACACAGAGATACTTAACCTACTATTACTTCAAATATTTCTCGTGTTTTAATTTTAACTAAATTCACTTTAAAATCGTTTATTTGTCATACACACACATACAAGTACAAATGCATAAATCGTACAAGAGCCTAGCCTATGGGTCTATTTCATTATCATGTTTAAATAGAAACTATTCTGAATCTGATGCACGGATTTCTTTCTTGTACGGATATGTGTCTTTGGGCCAAGTTTCTTCAATATATTTGAACACATTAATTACAAACGATGTATACCTAAACTTAAATAACTTAATAACAAAAACAAAACAAATAAACAAGATAAATTCAACAAAATAGGAACGCGAGCGCAAACGACGAGAGAGCTGTCAATGGCGCCTGATTAACCGACTAAACGTAATACACGCTACTTTCATTGTCGCGCTACATCTTAGTTCTACTCTTTAATTTGACAACATTATTTTGCTTCGTTCTTAAAGAAGGGTTTTGGATACCTGGGATTTTAGGCTCTTTATGGTGTCTATTGTAATGTAATGTTATATTATTTAATAAATGTTATTAAAATTAATATCCTCAAGCAGATATATATATAATATTTACTAAGAAATAAGTGAAAAGGAACAGAAACATAACATGTAATAGAGAAAACTGTCGTAAAAAGGGAAACAATTTTATTTTCTTATGAAGTATTTTGAATCATGGAAATGTCAACTATAAAGAACTCTTTTTATGGTTTGTTTACAAATAGTTAACTACCTAAACAGACGGAGTATAGGTACATATGTATGATTGTTAAACCAAGTAAGTTTTAAAAGAGATCCGACAGTCCTTTTTTACGGGATAATTGAGTTGATCCATGGAATGAAATGGTTTCAGTAGGAGTAGAGAGCTTGTAAAATCAAATTCTCGATGATGATTGTTATGGTATTTCAGCCTTCATCAATAAAGACAATTACAACATTTATGTATTATGTAATTCCATAGACACAGTAGCCAATAGACATCATCTAATTATGTTATGTTTGGTCCTCAATTTAGACACGTGCAAATTAATTCAAACACCAGATGTAATGACGTCGGTACTTTATTACGAAGCGACACGAACAATACAAAAAAATCTACACATGTTACTAATTTATTCAATAAACGTAGACATAACATCGCGTTTATCGCTATTTAAGGGGTTAGTACAAATCATGCAGATGGTACTTACACTTTTTGTTTTGTAAAATTAGACGAGCCATGCTTAATACTCCTCAATCCTTGAATCCCCAACAATCCTGAAATTCCTAATCCCCAAATGGCACACTTGTAACGCCCATTGCTTGTTATCAAGTGATCCGTCCGCTCGTTTATCGGCCTTATCCCATAAAAACTACTACCTACCTACGCCAAAAAACATTAGAGTTGATAACTCTGTATCATTTCCCCTAACTCTTCCCTTTGCTTTGCAGTGTCGCCCACCAAACCCTAACTAACATATAAATTACTTTCCGATGAATCACTTGACGTACCAAAGAACACTTCATAGAATTCCATTCATGCATTAAAATCATACAGAAGTTTCAAAACAAAGCCACCCAACGAATTATTACACCGAGATCCCCGCCTGCCCCCTGCCCACTATGAGACAGGAAATCATACGTCATACAAAAACTTATAGAGTGGGGACCGGACGTTGCAAATACCCTGGCTCAATCACTTATGGTAAATCATAAAAAAGTCCAACGATTAAACAATGAGGATTTGACAAAGGTTATATACCGAGCGCGCCAGCAAAAAGCACAAACCAACATACTTCTGAATTTGTATTATATATAACTTCGTGAGACATACTAAATAAATTATTATGTTTTCGGCTTACTCACGTAATTATTTGACGAGGACCTCGACTAGTTTAGACGGCGACTGTCGCCGCGTCGCGGGTCGCGAAATGCTGCTCATGAATATGAGCCTCTAGCATAACTTGAAACTAGTTGAGTTCCTCGTCAAATAATTACGTGAGTAAGCCGAAAACATAATAATTTATACTTCTGAATGTCCCATACAGAGGGCAGATTGTAGTCAAAGTCAAAGTTAAAACATTTATTTCAATTAATGCTTAATTAGGCACTTTTGAAACGTCAAAAATTGAATTGTCTGTCCGTCTGTCTGTCAGTGAAGCTAGGCGCTCGTTCTAAAGTGTAATAGGTAGATATAGAATTATATACAAAAACATGGAAACCCTTGCAACTCCTAAACCCTTGTAACCAGAGCACTAGAGCAATCAAATAAACCAGGCAGTGAGCAAACATAACATTGATTGAGACAATAAGACTATTATTAGATGTGTCGTCAATGTCTGATTATTACTAATTTCAGTATACCTCCTTACAGTTAGGAATGCATAAACATTTTACTAAGAACTAGCAAACCCGGCGAACTCCGTTTCGCCACCAGATGGCTTCGTTTTATGTAACATTTTGTTTGGTGATTAAAAGTGATTTTTTTTACTATAAACCTCACGGAGCCCGAGACCTTTCTAACAAATCAAAAACCGAAGAAATCGGTTCGTGCGTTCTAGAGTTATAGCGTCAGGAAGGAAAACCCGACTTATTTTTATATAGTAGATTATTTCCAATAACCAATCTTGAATAAAACAAACGATATTATGGTCATTACAATACCATGGCCTTTTCTATAATCGACTAATTGTAAGCAATTATTGTCACCAGTAAATTGCACTTTGTAATTATGTTCTTTCTATCAACCTTTAGTCAATGAAAAGTAATTTGCAATCTTATAACATTTTATCATTCCTTCCATAACTAGCTTTTACCCGTGGCTTTGCCCGCATATTCCTGTTTTATCTCATGGGACCATTTAATCGGGATAAAAGTATTCTATCACCTAAGTCAGCCCATACCTATTCAATAGTTTCAGCGTGATTGACGAACAACCACCCAAACAAAGAAACTTTCATAATAATTTGATGTTGTGATTTGATAAAGTATTACTGGGTTTTTAAAAAATTCTCAGTTGTAGCACTGAGTCTGGAATTGTGCCCGGTATATGGAAATCGGCTCACCCCCTATTACATAGGCCTCATAACATAAATAGTGAGAAGTGACATTGTACAGTGGCATAATGTACACCTCTGCCTACCCCTTCGCGGAAAAAAGGCGTGATGTTGATATGATATGTGATTTTCACAAAATTTTCACCTACCTATGTGAAAATTAGAAAAGTTTTCTGTTAGTATGTAGTGAAAGGCTTAATATTATTATTTTTGTTCCAGGACTAGGATGGTACAATATCAAATATTGTCTAATATTAGCTACGTTCCTGATATCTGCTATCGTGGAACCAGTAGGTTACTCCTTCGTGCTACCAGCAGCGATGTGTGATCTGGACATGACTGACGCACAAAGAGGGTTTATCGCATCAATACCTTACATAGGTAAGTCAAAACTGTAAGAAATCGATGCAGTATTTTTTATGAGATATATGACGAATTAACTTGTGGTATGTAAATAGGCGCCATCCATGGACCAACTCCAGAGTCATAAGTGCGTTACCGGCCTCCCATATCCTTACTCACACAGTAGGAGTTTATTTAGGCGGTTATGGTGTTCTCACGTTTCCACTCTAGAATTCAAGAATATTTATAAACAAAGGTGGATTTTCCAGCCACTTGAGAGCCCATGATAGACGCCAGTAGTCAAGAAACGGACGTCGTAGCCGAAACCGACATATATATGTATATGTTACGGCTAATACCCGAAGTGAGGCCACGCCTACTTTTAACCGGCTAGAACTAGGTGTAGCCAAGTACTCTTGGTAAACTTAGTACGAGCCTATTGTTTTCAGGTAAAACTGGGTCTAGCCTTCATCATGCCGGCTACAACTAGGTCCAGCCATTCCCTGTTGGATAAAACTAGGTCTATCCGATATCATTCCGGCTAGAATTAGGCTTCAGCCAGCCAATTAATTAAGGCAAGCCGGAGAGTAAGGAACGGTGACTTCTCCCTGGAGCACTCGGGATGATGGTAGCCCGCGGGGTCGCTAATGCCCGTCACCTCGCCTCAAGTCGCCTGCGGCTTTATTATTATTATTATACCAGCGCGTGGCGCCCCAAATTGTATACAAGTTAATCCTTATTTCTTAAACGGTTTCTGTAAATTTAGGACTGGTAAAAAAGGAAAATCTACCTCGTGTGTTCATAAGTTTTGAGACAAATTAAAAGTTGCATATCTTTTTAAATAATAAACTTATATTTATAAAAACAATAACAAACATTAAGTAGATAGTAAGTAAAAATTAAATATAATTATTATTCAAAATGACCACCCCTGTTTTTAATACATGCCCTTAGACGATTTGGCCAGTCATCAATGGCGGCACGAATCTTTTCCAGAGGAATTCGCTTCGCTTCTCGGACAAGAGCTCGCTTAAGTGACTCCAAGTTTGGGTGGGACTTTCGGCAGGCTCTGAGCTCTAATTCGGTCCATAGAGAATAATCCAGCGGGTTGAGGTCGGGGCTGGAGAGGGCCATTCGTTCGCCGCAATGAAGGCCGGCACATTTTCCTTCAGCCAAGCTTGGTGGTTTTAGTTAGCCTTATGGGATGGCGCCGAGTCTTGCTGGAAAACCCAATACTTGTTATGGAATAGGGTATTAGACAGGGGTTTCACAACATCTCTAGAATGTCACTTTGATAATTTTTGGCTTTCACCTTGACGCCTTGTTGGCAGAAATGAAGCTGAGTGACACCTTCGTACGAAACTCCCCACCATACCATGACACTAGCCGGATGATGAGTATGCGAGACATTCCGTGCTGAAGGTGGGACATTCTTGCTACTTTTGGCATACACTTTATTGTTTTGTCGATTGAACTTTTCTTCGACGGTAAAGATTTTCTCGTCGGTGAAGAGTATCTTCCTCGCATCGTGTCTCCTAAGCAGTATTGGACAACGTTCGCGTCGCAATTGACGAAGGCGATCGTTTAAAAAGTGTACTTTTCTACGGCTATACGCCTTAACCTTGAGATCATATTTCAGTATTCTGTTGACTGAAACGCGCTAAATATTGGTCTGCAGAGCGAGTTTCTTCTGAGTGCGACATGGATTTCGGCGAAGTCGCTCTCGGATGATTTTAATGTTCGCAAGCGTCCTCACAGAGCGTGGACCACTACTTCTTTGCCGATCATGTAAAGAACTTGTCTCCTGGTATCGTTTAATAGTGTAGTACACGAAGTTACGGCTCACACCAAAACTTTTCAGTTCTCGGAAAATGCCCATAGGTTTTCTTCCCACCTTAAATAATGAAATGACGGTCGCACGTAATTCTTTTGTTCCCTCCATTACGAGAAAATTTAAATAAAATAATCCGAAATCATAGGTATTAAAAGTTAACATTCCAAATTCAAAATTAGAAAAAGAAATATACAGCAGCCAGTAATTTTTATTTTATTTTTATAAGCAAAAAAAAGTTTGTCTCAAAACTTATGAACACACGAGGTACTACTCACCACCCACTCCTGGTTGATGGCGCTCCCAATCCGATAGAAAAATCCGTCTGAGCTTATTTTTGGTGCCTTATACCGGTCAATGGCGCCCTAAATTTGAAGTCTATCGAGCGTCCTCGAAAACCATCGTGCGTCTTTGATCAGTTTCGAGAGTTATTTGACCTCGAAATCTATCGAGTATCCTCGAAATCTATCGAGCGTTCTCGAAAACTATCGAGCGTCCTCGAAAACTACCGAGCGTCCTCAATCACTTTCAAGCGTCCTCGAAAACTATCGAGCGTCCTCGATCACTTTCGAGCGTCCTCGAAATCTATCGAGAGTCCTCAATTACTTTCGAGCGTCCTCGAAATCTATTGAGCGTCCTCGAAAACTATCGAGAGTCCTCGATTACTTTCGAGAGTTACTCGAAATCTATCGAGTGCCCTCGATCACTTTCGAGAGTCCTCGAAAACTATCGAGCATCCTCGAAAACTATCGAGCATCCTCGAAATCTATCGAGCGTCCTCGAAAATTATCGAGCGTCCTCGAAATCTATCGAGCATCATCGAAAATAATCGAGGATCCTCGAAAACTATCGAGCATCCTCGAAAACTATCGAGCGTCCTCGATTACTTTCGAGCGTCCTCGAAAGCTATCGAGCGTCCTCGAAAACTATCGAGCGTTCTCGAAATCTATCGAGCGTCCTTGAAAATTATCGAGCGTGCTCGAAAACAATCGAGAGTCCTCGAAAACTATCGAGCATCCTCGAAAACTATCGAGCATCCTCGAAAACTATCGAGCATCCTCGAAAACTATCGAGCGTCCTCGAAATCTATCGAGCGTCCTCGATCACTTTTGAGCGTCCTCGAAAACTATCGAGAGTCCTCGATTACTTTCGAGAGTTACTCGAAATCTATCGAGTGCCCTCGATCACTTTCGAGAGTCCTCGAAAACTATCGAGCATCCTCGAAATCTATCGAGCGTCCTCGAAAATTATCGAGCGTGCTCGAAAACAATCGAGCGTCCTCGAAATCTATCGAGCGTCCTCGAAAACTATCGAGCATCCTCGAATTCTATCGAGCGTCCTCGAAAACTATCGAGCGTCCTCGAAAACTATCGAGCGTGCTAGAAAACAATCGAGAGTCCTCGAAAACTATCGAGCATCCTCGAAATCTATCGAGCGTCCTCGAAAATTATCGAGCGTCCTCGAAATCTATCGAGCGTCCTCGAAATCTATCGAGAGTCCTCAATTACTTTCGAGCGTCCTCGAAAACTATCGAGCGTTCTCGAAATCTATCGAGCGTCCTCGAAAACTATTGAGCGTGCCCGAAATCTATCGAGCGTCCTCGATAACTTTCGAGCGTCCTCGAAAACTATCAAGCGTCCTCGAAATCTATCGAGCGTCCTCGAAACCTATCGAGCGTCCTCGATAGTTTTCGAGCGTCCTCGATCACTTTCGAGCGTCCTCGAAATCTATCGAGCGTCCTCGAAAATTATCGAGCATCCTCAAAATCTATCGAGCGTCCTCGAAAACTATCGAGCGTCCTTGATCACTTCCGAGCGTCCTCGAAAACTATCGAGCATCCTCGATCACTTTCGAGCGTCCTCGAAAGATATCGAGCGTCCTCGAAATCTATCGAGAGTCCTCAATTACTTTCGAGCGTCCTCGAAAACTATCGAGCGTTCTCGAAATCTATCGAGCGTCCTCGAAAACTATTGAGCGTGCCCGAAAACAATCGAGAGTCCTCGAAAACTATCGAGCATCCTCGAAATCTATCGAGCGTCCTCGAAAATTATCGAGCGTCCTCGAAATCTATCGAGCGTCCTCGAAAACTATCGAGCGTCCTTGATCACTTCCGAGCGTCCTCGAAAACTATCGAGCATCCTCGATCACTTTCGAGCGTCCTCGAAAGATATCGAGCGTCCTCGAAATCTATCGAGAGTCCTCAATTACTTTCGAGCGTCCTCGAAAACTATCGAGCGTTCTCGAAATCTATCGAGCGTCCTCGAAAACTATTGAGCGTGCCCGAAATCTATCGAGCGTCCTCGATAACTTTCGAGCGTCCTCGAAAACTATCAAGCGTCCTCGAAATCTATCGAGCGTCCTCGAAAACGATCGAGCGTGCTCGAAAACAATTGATAATCCTCGAAACGGCACAACGCGTACTAAACTTAAAGGTTAAAGCGCAAGGGCAAAATATGCGGGTGGAACCACCACAGATGGGGCCCAATAGGGCCGATGCCGATTCGGCGTCGCAGAGTACCTAACGGGTAACCGGGGCTCCGGCTCGACGTGCAGGAGAAGGAACGGGTTGGTTTTTAGTCAGTTGGAGTCTGACACTCCCTCCCGCCTCACCCAGGCGGGAGCAGCCATTCGATGATTTTCCCCCCTTAAAAAAAAAAATGGGCAAATGCGGGTGTACGGGAGGTGGGGCGAAAGGGGCGCGCGAGCGTGACGCGTCTCGCGTGAGCCAAGCGCCTGTTACTTGTTTGCTGCTTTCTATCTATAAAACTTTATCCAACAGAGAATGGCTGGACCTAGTTACAACTACAAAGTTCATCATTTCATCATCATCGCCATTGCAATTAGCTCGTACAAGGTTTAACCAAGAGTAAGTGGCTACACCTAGTTCTAAGCGGCTAAAACCAATTTTGACGGGACTTTTATTGGTAGTTAGCTGATGTATGCACTACGGAGTAACATAGGCTACTTTGATTTTAGAAAGTTGAAGAAAATAAATAGTTATGTGCAAAATATAATATTATTCATATTCTACGCGGACGAAGTCGCGGGCAACAGCTTGTTTTAGATAAAACTGTAAACAATATTATAATATAGTCAGCTGTGTTATGTTTAGAAAACAAACGACTTATTTGTTACTAACTCAATTACTCAGCAAAAAAGTTTGAAAGTATTTTTAGGTAATGAAATGTTTTTTTTTACAATTTAATCTACGTATTTGTACGCTCGTAAGTACGTGCCGATAAAATACACATTAACTTGATAATTAGGTGGTTAATTATCTTTTAAATAAGAATATGTATCTAGAATATCTCGAAATGAAATTCGAACGACATATACATATAATTATTATTGGTTCTATGTACTTTTTCATTTAGAAACATGATGTATCTATTTATTACCATTGTTTTACCTAGGATATTAAAGTATAATCGTACGAAGAGACTGCCTCGTTGGCCGAGTGGTCGCGAGTGCGACTGCCGGGCAAGGAGTCTCGGGTTCGATTCCCGGGTCGGGAAAAGTAATACTGGGTTTAAAAAAATGTCAATAGTAGCCCGGAGTCTGGAATTGTGCCCGGTATATAGCAATAGGCTCACCCCCTATTACATGGGACTCATAACATAAATAGTGAAAAGTGGGTGTTACATTGCACCTCTGCCTACCCCTTCGGAGATAAAAGGCGGAATGTTATGATGTTATGTATCATACGCAGTTTCATCGTAATCAGACCGGCAGTTTTTGCGTGATGCGTAAACATACAGACAGACAGACAAAAATATTTTTAATCACATTTTTGAGTTCAGTGTACAGAATTTAGACTTTTACAGTTTTATTACATGAATAGATAATACCGTTTCGTAGTTTTATTAAAATCGCATTGTAATTGAGCCATTGAGCATTGTTTCGAATCTATTTAACAATAGAAACACTTAATCACCTTGCACTACAGTACCTATTATTTAAGTATTTATCTCAGCAGTACTTAATGGTAATTTGTAATTAATATGTATAATTTCTAGATAAATTAAGTAAGCTAAAGGTCTCGCTAACGATTACATTTACTTGTTATAGTTAACTAAGTATCAGATAATGAATTCAGTGATTATCATCATTAGTTGAGAGCAGAATTGAATGCATTTATCAGCATCCTTTTATTTCCTACTCCTTTCGCGAGTGTCATACTAAAGCATCGACAAGGAGACATTTGACAGAGAATGGGCAAATACACAAAGACAAAGACTGCCTCATTGGCCGAGTGCCGAGTGGTCGCAAGTGCTACTACCGGCCAAGGGGTCTCAGGTTCGATTCCCGGGTCAGGCAAAGTACTACTGGGTTTCTCAAAAAATTCACAGTAGTAGCACGGAGTCTGGAAATGTGCCGGGTATATAGCAATAGGCTCACCCCCTATTACATGGGACTCATAACATAAATAGTGAAAAGTGGGTGTTATATTGTACAGTGGCATAATGTACACCTCTGCCTACCCCTTCGGGGATAAAAGACGTGATGTTATGTTATGTAATGGGCAAATACACTTTTTTATTGAATAAGCTGGTAAATGAGCAAATGGATTACCTGATGGTAAGCTATCGGCGAAGCCCATGGACACCAGAAACAGCAGAGGACACCCGAAACAAGTACAATTCCGGCCTTTGGGGACTAGGGATTTTGGGAAACATACGGTTTCCCGGATTGGGGAGATTGGGAAGGGCGGGAGGGTATAATTGGTACTCCGGTGGCATCACTCCGGACAAGCCGGCTCATTCGTACCGAAGCATAGCTCTCCCACACTCCTATAAAGGAGTGTTATAGTAAAACATTCAAGATTGCCAACTCTCTTACCCAGAATAGAGCTTATGATAAACCTTTCCAGACCTAGAACTTTTCCTTTCCATCATCGTATCACAAGACAATCGGCGAAGCGTCACCGATTTATGGTAGATGTCCCACCCACACACACGAAGCGCTTCGCATCAAGCTTCCTTGTGCTGCTAAGGAGTGGAATTCTTTGCCAGAGTCTGTATTTCCTGAAAGGTATAAGTATACATATATTCCACGCGGACGAAGTCCATGACTTCACAGCACAGCTAGAATATAAATATACCTACATACGTATATGAATATATCCTATCATTCAACAAGATGAACAATTATAAGGGATGTTCAGAAACTGCCATCTTCCCACTAATGTACTCAACTCACGTGCCCTCCTAATCCTTAACTCAACCGGACCTAACCGAATTTTGTCCACTGCGCCCTTTAAACTTTTCTTTTATCTACTTACAGGTATAGTCGCCACATCATTTCCCTGGGGTTTTCTGGTAGATACCAAAGGTCGTAAGAAGATGGTAATACTCGCCTCCTTAACTGCTGGATTCTTCGGCATATTAGCTGGTTTCATGCCAGATCTAATCACTTTTGCAATCTGCAAATTCCTCACTGCACTTTGGTAAGTTTCCGTAACTAGATGAATCAATTTCATGTAAGTAATAAGTATACTAGAATTCACGTGAGAACAATTGATGAAAAAAAAGAAATCTATACGTTGTTGCAATTGTAATTAAAATCAAATTTCAAAATTTGGATTATGTTATGTTATCCAAAATGACAAAATTATATACGAAATGCAACGTTACGAAAACAATTCTTCTGGTCAAGACTTTTTAACTCTTCTAGACTATATCCTACAACAACCCAATTATTCCATTTGCCATTTTCCGATAAGACATAGATAGAATATCTAAGAAATAATTGCAACAGAAGAACAGTTACATACAAACAACTAACTAGATACTCAGTTAATAAGATACATAACATAACTATTTATTACAATGTAGAACCAATAAAAACTACATTTTTCCAAGTGTCTATGTTATTATTTCCACCTTAACATGTAAATTACTGTTGGTCAGCATAGCCTGCCCGGCGGCAGTGCCCTACACGTTCATCGGTGAGATCCTCCCTGCCAAGAACCGGGATGTCATCCTATCCATCACTAATTCTCTACAGATTAGCGGATCAGCTTTAGTACCATGTAAGTATTGAAACTTTAAACAATACCTAACTTAATAGTTAATTACAAAGAGGTTGTCTTATTTAATAGATCCTTTTTAGTCTTCCACTGATAACCGTAAGCCTCTTCCATGGCACACTGTTCGCATCAAACTACACCTAGCCACCTTCCTAAGCTCGTCCGTCACTAGGGCAGGTGGGCGTCCTACGTTAGGTACGCTAAATTTATTGCTACACAGTCTTCAGTCTACCTTTTGTAAATAAGCTTTATAACAAAACGACAAGGAAAAACATTACTTACTAGCGGCCCGGTACGTGCTTCGCTACGTATAAAGTGAAATAAAATAAACAAATCGGAACATCAAATTCATTTATTTAATCAAAAAAATATTTTATTTAAAATCGAAATCAATTGCTAGCTATTTACAACACACTTAATCCAAAACATTTGGATAAACAATATTTTTTGTTTTTCCATTTTGAGCATAAATAAACAAACGGCTGGGGGTACCGACTCTGGAACAGGCAACATATAACTGGCCATGTGAAAAACAATGTTCCTCCAAATTCACACCACAAACGTGAAGTGTTTGACCTTGGGCCTTGTTGATGGACATCGCAAATGATAAACGCACAGGATATTGTAAACGTTTGAACTCAAAAGGCATATCAGTTGGAATCATAGGTATACGCGGTATCAAAACAACTTCTCCTTTTGATTTACCAGTTAAGATCGTAGCTTCAATCAAATTTGGCAATAACTTTTTCACTGCCAATCTGGTTCCGTTACACAGTTTTGGTGGATTAATATTTCGCAATAATATAATCGAAGAACCAACTTTCAGATTCAAGCAATGCGGTGGCATACCAGCCGGCTCCAATGAATTTAAAAATTCAATTGGATAATTCATTGCCTCATCTTGATTCATAACACTGTCAATTGATTTATATTTCGTGACTACGCCTGGCAGTTTCGCTTGAATTTGAAAATTAATTGCATTGACATGAATGTTTTTCGGTGCTAAAATGGCGCGTTCTGTCAACTAATCATGATTTCTGTAATTCTGAACAATATTCGGAAAAACACATTCAATCAATTCATCTATCGATTGCGCAATTGTACAAAAATTGTTCGGTACAGCGATCAATCCGTTGGTTCTGTCGATTTGTATTTTGCCGTCACCAATTTCTAACAATTGTTTTGAGAACTCATGGGCAGCTGGATCATTATGTAGGTGAACACGCATATTAATGTTTAGTGTCAATTTTTGTAGATATCTCCAAAGAACTGATGACTTCAAGCAGGCATTTATTTCATCAGCAGGAGTTGATCGAGGAATGACAGGCAATGTTTGACGAAAATCCCCTGAAAGTAATATCAAAGCCACCAAAAAGCTGTTGATTACCACGTAAATCTTGCATTGTTCGATTGAATGCTTCTAGTGATTTTTTATTCGCCATTGTACACTCATCCCATAAAATAATTGACGTTAATCGCAGAACTTTTGCCATAGCAGAATTTCTCGATATATTGCAAGTTTAAATCGCCTTGCATGCTCTCCAAAAGGTGTTCTATCAGCTCTTATTACGATTTTGTGATTATCAGTTGGCATACGATCGAGAGCAATTTTAAACAATTGAACTAATGCGTTATGCTGATGGAAAAACCTTTGTAGCTCACGAATAATTTCTCGTCTTGTATTCGAAACAATTGCACAACGTTGATCCAATTCACGATTTTCATCACCAATAAAATAAATTTGCAAAAATTGATGATCAGCGTCGGGGTATGGCAATAACGAACCAGCTTGATGATAAATCTGGCCCTGAATCTGTAACATGTATACAATTTTAGGTAAATCTTATATCAGTTTTTTTTTTAAATATACTTTATGCTTCAGATTGATACAAACATGGAATAATCCTGTTGAAGTATTTACCTTAAACGTCGGCATAAAATTATCTCTAATAATTTTAGTTGCACCAAAAGAAGTCATTTGAAATGCCGAATTGTATTGTTGAATATGACTCAGAAAGTGCTTCGACGCTTGCGATGTCCCAAAAATAAATGAATACAATGGTTCGGGTGGAGTTTCTAATGCTGGCAATCTCACTTTGCCATTAGCACAACACATGCCGGGCGTTTCACCTGGAAAGTTAGCCGCATCACAATGTGGACATATTGCGTCCATCATTCCAATGTATCCATACATACTATAATCAATCTGACTGTTGTAATTAAAAGCAGCACGCATCATTTCAGCCAAAACAGCACGACGTATTCGTGATGGCCGTGCAAGATTCAGTACAGGTACTGGGTTAACAAATCCATTGCGTGCATTACGTTCACGCTGCGATGCATTAGCTTGTGCGCGTTCATCTGCAGTCTGTGATCGTCTTAGTAATGCCACATCATTTGCATTACGCGTTCGCCGACCTATATTTGCTCGTCGGGCTGGTGGCATTTTTCCCGTATGCACATATGTTTTCGCTTAAAAATCGAAAAAAAAAATTAGAACAAAAAAAAAACAAATTCCCAAGAAGCTGTCGCATATGATGCTATGTGAAATCATATACGGCAACTTAGAAAAGTACACATAAATTCAGGACTCACCGTTTGTATGAATGCACTGCAAATGCAATTATGTGAAAAGAAATTTATCGCTGATAATATGCTTTAATCAAACCACATCCAAAATGAACTGACGGCATGAATGACATAACAACGTCCTTGTCCTGTCAACAAAACTTCAAAAAAGTTTCTGTGAAAAAAGTTTCTATTGAATTCATTTATTACAAAAAATGTGACAAATGAGGAACCGCTCGACCGATTTAGTGCAAACTTCACATAAACCATCTACTAAATATGCCGACCAAATCCTAAGCATTTGGTTTGGATAGGTGAGCCCGTTCTTGAGTTATGGAATTACAACGAAAAGTGGCATTGATTTTTATATATATAGATTTAATTAATCATCAAAAGATTTAAAATCAATTGTCCTCGAAACCAAATCAAAATTGAAATTATCATTGAAATAAACAGTCATTTAAAATTATTGCATAACACAAATACAACGCCCACCCCAGAAATGGCGTTATCTCAATATTTTAATGACTATTGAAAAAATAAGTGCCAAGTAATGTAATCATGATAAAATAATGAACTTTGGATTGTCTCCATGATTTTTATAATTTATTTTCTTTTACGAGTTTTGTCAATCTCTTTATTTATCTTATCAAACTAACCAATGATTCACTGATTGTTGCCATATTGATATAACATTATTTTAAAGTAAAAATTTTAAGATAGACCAGCGTTTATCGCCAGTGGCGCCACTTAAACATCACGTTTAACTCATTTCCTTAAACAAGATCGCACGTTTCACTGATAGAAACTACAAGAAGATCGTTTTTTTTTAAGATTTAAATCTGCCGGAGTCGCGGGTATTTCGATCATAGTATTATACATAGGTAGATTTGGACGCCCCCGGCACTGAACTAGAGTTGAAACAGGATGGACAACACTTCCTCCAGCCTCATTTTAGGAGGAATCATTTGATGAATACTCCCACACAAAAAGGGAATACTTGGAAGTAATTTGGCAAAGTTTAATAAAATGTTTTATTTTCCAGTACTAGCATGGGCAATACTGCCTTTGGACTTCCGGATAGACTTCGGATTATATCTCTTTAGACCATGGAGGCTTCTAACAATCATATACGCAGCCTTCTATATCTTAGCGGCAGTTTTACTACTTTTTGGTCCAGAGAGTCCAAAATACTTAGTATCTCAGGGCAAAATGGATGAAGCACTCAAAATTCTGCAAGTTATGTATGCAAGGAACAAAAAGAAATCCCCTGAAGATTATCCGGTAATTATCCGTCTTATTTTATAAACACCGTCAGAAAATTATAGAATATCACCTACTAATGCTAGTTAACTATGAGTTAACTAGCAATGAAGTATTATAAGTAGGTTTTTTATTCATATGTTTCAGATTAAACGACTGATTGCTCCTCCTCGCGACACCGAAAAGAAAAGTTTCCTGACATCGCTAAAAGTACAAAGCGTACCGTTATTCAAACCGCCATATTTGAAATGGTTTGCGCTAAACGGATTCCTTATGTTTGGAATCTTCTCAGTGTAAGTTTACAAATACTTACTTGTATACTCTTACTAGCTTTTACCAGCGGTCCCATAGAATAAAAAGATAAAATGACTGATATAAAGATAAAATTCCAGACTATAATGTACCCCTGTTCCAAATTTAAACCCGATATTTTCAGCTGCTTGTCTTCATCCATATAATTTAGTTTTCTATTCTACAAGTAGACAAGCGCTAAAGTGGCATTTGGCTAAAGGCACTGTTTTGACGTGATTGAGAAACAAACATACACACAAACTTTCGCATTTAAAATATTAGTAAGATACCTACTTTAATCTGCCTTGTAAAAATAAATTGTCGACCCAACCAAATTACCATTCACAGAAAAATAGATATGATCTTAGGATACATCTTAAATTAATGGAGTTTTTTAAAGAATAAAATAAAATTGGTACCAACTTAGACACTAAGTACTGAATTCTGTTTCAGATTAAATGGTCTATACATGTGGGTACCAGATGTCCTAAACAGGGTGCTCACTGGTGACGGCGAAGGCAAAACAGCTTGTGACGTCATTTTCGATAGACTTAATCAGGTTAGTATTTAATAAGGCGAGATACATTAAATTACCTACCTATTCGGCTCGAAGCAAAGGACCATAATAATATCACATGCGTAAAAAACTGTATTTTTCTTCTTTTTTATCCTTCGAGTTAAAAGATCCGAAAACAAGTCTTGAATTTCTCTATTGATAAAATATGTTATTATTTCGTTTCAGACGGTAGATGCAGACGCTGAATGCGTGGACACAATAGAAAATATTACTTTTGTAATAAATTCAGTGGCTAACATAAGCTGTGCCATATTATCAGTGGCTGTCAGTAGTACAGTCAAGTTTATAGGCAAGAAGAGACTTCTGATCTCATTGTTCTTCGTGATTGGAACATTCTGTGTTCTTATCAACTTTATAACTCAAGACATGATCTTTGCTGTACTTCTGTCATCTTTCCCCATCATGGGTCTCGCCTTGGGGCCAGTTAATGCGTATGCTGTGGAGTTCTTCCCTACGAATTTGAGGTAAGTTCGGTGTTCCGCAGCAAATATATAGAAAATAAATTTTGTGTACAATACATCATATACTTTTATGGACTACTTTTCAGTCAAGGCTCACAAATTTAAAGACTGTAAATAAAAATTTCAACAAAGCTGATTGGCATTTACTGGGCACATTTTTTTTGTCAATGATTAGACCAATCAAGCACGAAAGCATGCTTCAATTGAGCATTTGTCATTTAGTAGCATGCGTGTCAGAATGTTGCGCAAAATTAGCATGCTCATTTCAGCAATGTTTGCGAATCGAAAAGTGTTACATTTTATTATAATACCTAATTATCGTGAGACATACTAAATGAACTAAAAATCGCGGGTTACTCGTGTGAATATACTGACAAAAGCTCTACTAGTTTCGAACCACAGAGGGGTTCTTCCTCATAAGCAGCGTGCGCGGTCGCGGCGACTTCCTCAGTATATTCACGTGAGTAACCCGCGATTTTTAGTGTTACATTTTTGAACATGTTCAACATTACTATGCTTTTTTAGCAGCTATATAGCTATTTTAGAACATGTACCTTCGTATATCGAGAATCGAGAACTTTCATAACAATAAAATAACATTTACCTATAATGCCTACGTAATAGAAAGTATTAAGTACAGTACAAGAAGTTTTATAATTATTTTCGTCAATTACAGGGGCATGGCTATAGGCCTGACAATGATGATTGGACGTATCGGGTCTATAGTCGGCACCAACGTCGCTGGCATCCTGCTGAATGTATTTTGCGAATTGACATTCTATCTATTTGGAGGTTTATTACTGTGTAAGTATACTTTGGTTGTTTTGTTCTGTACTTAAGTCGGTATACTATAAATCAATTTACATAAACTTATGCACTAAATGACAAAATCGAGAAATATTTAAAGACACACCAAATAGCTTTGTGAGTTAGCCTTATAGCACAAATAAAACAATCGAACCGAAATCTAAGGAATCTTTGGTTCGAAGTGAAATCTTTAATTGCGTACAAACGTAAAATTATGTATCACATAAAACTTGAAATAATGATACTAACTTACTTACAAGTAAATAATTTGAATATAAGTCAAGGTTGGTTTAATTGACGCATATAAACAGCTCACGCATAAAATAAACAAGTAATAACTTTTTCCGCATAATAAATAATATAAAAAGGCACCTACCTACCTGACTTAAGTATATGTAGGTATTATGCCAATTACGTACCAGCCAACGTACTATTGATTAAAGTACACTATCACTCGACATTGTCGCGGAGAACTTAACGGGTTACCGGGGCTCCGGCTCGAAGTGCAGGAGAAGGAACGGGGTGGTTATTAGTCAGTAGGTACCTAAGAGTCTCAAACTCCCTCCCGCCTCACCCAGGCGGCAGTAATTCGATGATATTCACCCCTTAAAAAAAACCACTCGACACTGGCAGTATAGTCGACAACATCGTATTGGAGACTCGGTTGCCAATAAAAAAAAGAACACTATACATTTCTGTTTGTATACAGTTTATAACCTACCTATTAATTTTCTTTCAGTTTGTGGCGTACTCTCGTTCGTGCTACCAAGTTCTCAAAGCCCACCAACAAATAAGAAAGTTCAAGAAATAGAAGATACCAGACTGTGAAACTAGTTATGAAATTAATGCATTTCACAATAAATTAAGATTTTTACATTTTTTGTCTATTATTACAAATAATTTCTATAGTTACTATAGTTAGTTGTACCTCAGCAGTACTTACGTCCTTTTATATTACCTACCTACATAAAATATTCAATAACCACTTAGTGCACTATATTTTTTTGGGATAAGCCGGTAAACAAGCATACGGATCACCTGAGAGCTTGAGCTTACTCTTGAATCCAATTCCGATCGACCGACATTGGTATTGTGAAATTTCGTACTCTTGAGTTGCAACACTAGCGCTCATTGTATCCGTATTACGTGGATATTGAATGAACTAAATGGTATTTTGTTTGGCTTTATATTTCGTACTCTGAGTGCTATTTCAATAGCTACGATAGGGGTTGTATAGTTTTGACATTGAATCATTATTGAGATTTTATTGGATTGAAATTGCATTGACATTGAGATTGGTTTCAAGAGTAAGCACCCTGATGGCAATCGACGTCACCCATAGAAACCTGAAGCACCAGAGGCGTTACAAGTGCGTAACTGGCCATGGAAATTGGGAATTTGATGATTGTGGGGGATTCGAGGATTGGGAAGACTAGTAAGGGGGGGTTATTGGGCCTCCGGTAACCTCTCTCTCATACGACAGAACACAACGCAAGCGTTGTTTCCGGTCGGTTATCTGTGAGGCCGTATAGAAAGGGCTATGCTCGGTCGGTCGTTTCTTTCTCGTCGTTGACATACCTACAGATTAATAAGCTGAAGAGGGTGTGGGACATGGTATGGAATACGCAGCTCGGAGAAACGACAGTAAAAAGTTTCCGAAAGGAGGTCACGCGCCTAGTAGCAAGCTCAAGGTCGTCTGCCCACAAGGTTGACTGAGTGGACGTCCCAACGAGCCTCAAGATGCAGGTTGCTTCCAACAAGCTGATCTTAAATTCATCGAAGAATGTCTATAACGTAATGCCAGTTGTGGAGTTATCAGTAGAACCTTTGCTTAGCATTTAAGAGATTAATATTTAACAACCATTCAATTGGGTTCTTTTTCTAGTCGGCTTCATTCAGATTTAATGCGAAGCCTAAAAAGATATCATAATCTCTTATCTTATACTTATCATATAAAACTAGAGAGTTTGTTTGTTTACACGCACTTATCTCCGGAACTACTGTAACTGGGTAGTGTAATCACTGGGAAGGATAAAAGCTATAAAACATCACGGTTCGAACGAAAGTGGGTGAAACCGCGCAAGAGTAGCTAGTCTGTTTTGAAGTCGGACCAAAAACACCATCATGATATCAGTAACTTTAAATTGTAATTTATAATAGAGAAATTAATAATGAACAAGAAATTCTTGTTGCACTAGAAACAAAGAAAAAGCTTTTCAAAAATCTATGGCTAGGAAAAATAAATGACAAATATGACAACTGAGAACTGTCAAATGTCAATGTCAAACTATCAAAATATTTTCAATTTAGTTTGTATTCAATAAAATACGGCTGTTCTACGAGTAACTTAATGTTAAACGCTTTATATTCGTAATAAATAAATTAAAATGCATCACATAGAGTCTGACAGTGAAGATGAATTACCTTCGGGGTGGGAACAGAAATCAACTGAAGATGGAAACGTTTATTTTATAAAGTAAGTCGCTAATTGGACAACCCAATAGGTTATATCACGATTTTATCTTATAACTTAACAAAAAATATTTTGAACTTTGTACTCTAGTACTTTGAACAATAAGACGCAATGGACACATCCAAGGACAGGCCGAAAGAAAGAGATACCTAAGGAGCTTCCTTATGGCTGGACAAAAACATTTGACGAGGAGGACAAAGTGGTCTATGTACAAAAAGAAACTGGCACTAAAACTTATGTGGACCCCAGGCTAGCTTTTGCCACAGACGCTAAAGAACATGTTCATGACTTTCGTCAAAGATTTGATGCTTCATCCACCGCCTACCAGGTCAGTTTAAAAAATATTCTCTCTGAGTCTAACCACAATTTTCTGAATTATTAATACTGTTTATTATTCATAGTATGTAGTTTAATAATTAATCTTAATTGTCTACTTTTAGATGATTTTTAAAGTATTACTTTAAAACCTGCTATTATTAATGTTTTCCAGATACTGCATGGAGTAGACTTATCGGGCAAATATGCTTTGATAACTGGTTCCAATGCAGGCATTGGGTTTGAGACTGCCAAGTCTCTGGCAAGACATGGCTGTAGTGTCATATTTGCTAATAGGAATATGGAATCGACAAAAGAAGCTATTCAAAAAATACTGCAGGAAACGAAAGCATCGGAAGATGACTTGAAAGCTGTGCATTTAGATCTGTGCTCCTTTGAAAGTGTTAGGAAGTGTGCAGCTGCAGTAAAATCTATGTTTTCTGAGTAGGTATATTTATATCAATTTGTAAGTTTTCTAAGAGTCTAAAAAAATATATTGTCCTTATAAATATATTGCTTTTATATGTTGTGTGGTCAAATTATATTTGTCTAATTGTCACCAACCTTGAAATTATATATGTGCAAGATTTAGTTGTATAAATTGTTAAACTTAAAATTCAACAACATAGATAATAATTGACTATAGAACCAGTTTAATAATTTGGAAATAACTTCTCTACCAGCCTCTCAAATTGCAAATGTGTCATCATTTTGTTTTTTTATAATAATTGTTATAACAGTAACTCCATTGATAAGTTGCTATAATAATAATGATTTTATCACACAGGCATAATGGTAGTAAGTAGCTGATTTTGTCTATGACAGCTTTGTTAATAACTTGGTACACTACCTACCATAGGACTCACAACATGACAAGAGAAAATTTGATATGGCATATTAATATGTGCACTTTTTCTTACCACTCCAAATGATAAATGACATGGTATTTAATTTCATTACATTTATTTTCAGCCGCCTAGACATGTTGATCCTAAATGCTGGTATTTTTGGAGTGCCATACACAGAAACAGTGGATAAAATTGAGATGACCTGCCAAGTTAACCATCTAAGTCATTTGTACTTGGCCATTTTGTTGGAACCTCTGCTGAAGAAAGGCTCACGGGTTATATTCGTCTCTTCAGAGTCACATAGGTATTTTAATATTTGGTTTATAATGGTAATGTAAGAATATGGCTGGATAAGAATCTATATTCCTATAATTCATTATTAAACACCATTGTGTTTCCAGCGTAACAACCATTGTGAGAATTACAGGACAATTTATAGCTAAACTATTTAAATATTTATATTATCAAGTCATTGTTCTGTCATCCACACATACATAATTATTAAAGTATGATCAATGCATAGCTTACATTAGTAAAATGTATTTAACATAGTGTTATATTGTAATATTATTTAATTTTCAGGTTTGCAAGTCTTAAGAATGTCTTCAATCTGCAAAATCTTGCATTTCCAAGAGAATCCTATAGCTCCATGATGGCATATAACAACTCTAAATTGTATAATGTTATAAGTGCAAAGGTAACTATGAAACAGAATGCCATTCAAGATAATAGAATAGTACTATATATCAGTGTTATAATTATACAAAGCATTAGGTATAATATTAAAGTTCTTGTGTAAGCTATATATTTATACTAGGATTAAGGATTGTCCCTGTATTTGTCCAATTATTCTATAAGTACCTAATACTTATAGAATAACTAGCATTTACCCGCGGCTTCGCTCGCGTCACAAAAGGATAAAAAGTAGCCTGTGTCACATATACAAATACACACAGCGCCATCTATACCAATACTATTGTTTTCCCTCGGGAATATCAATTTTCCGAGGTAAAAAGTACCCTATTATTTAATCCAGACTTCTAACTTTACGTCTGCAAAAATTCAAAGCAATCGGTTTAGTAGTTACAGCGTGACAAACAAACAAACTCACTTTCCAATTTATAATATTAGTAAAGATTGGCAAAATTATTATGTTACTATTTCTGAGAAGATACATTTAACATCAAGTTTTAAAGTTATTTTTGCTTAAATTTTCAGATATTAAGTGAAGAATGGAAGAAGAAAGATATATATGTGAACTCTCTTCACCCTGGTAACATGGTGTTCACCAACTTAAGCAAGTCATGGTGGCTGTTCAGATTAGCATTTGCACTAGTTAGACCTTTCACTAAATCTTTGGTAAGTAAGGTATCAAATAAAAGTAAAAAATATGGAATTAGAAATCAGTGGGTAGGGTATGTAACATAATCACTAAAAGAAATTATAGTACAAATAATCATATTTTTAATTGAATTTATTAATTAAGAGATTTAATAATCTTAGTGGTAGCACAAAGTCTAGAATTGTGGCAATAGGCCCACCCCCTATTACATAGGAATCATAACATAAATAGTGGAAAGTGGATGTTACATTGTACAGTGGCATTCAATGCCGCAATGTGCACCTTCGCCTATCCCTTCGGAGGAAAAAGTCGTGATGTTATGTTATGTTTAGATTTAATCTTTATAGCATAGCTATATATTCCCATTTGAAACTACAGCATCTACATTTATTACTTATTCTATGATGATTGTAATATAATTTTCTCAATTACCAATGTAATGTTACAGCAACAAGCAGCTGCGACAACAGTGTACGCCGCAACAGCCCCAGAGCTACAAGGTGTAACCGGCCTTTACTTCAACAACTGTTTCTACTGTGAGGAGTCGGCAATGGCACGCGACAAAAACATTGCTCATGAAGTATTCGCTCTATCTCTTAAAATGATCGCAGATCGCGTTGGCACTGAAGATCTGAAAAAATACATGAACAAATTCAATACAACACAATCGCTTAACAAAGAAGAAATTGCGAATGGAGATAAAAAATCTGATAAAAAGGAATAAATGTAATTTGTATGGGCTATGGGCTTAAAAATCTTCATTGGATATTGGTATAATGTAATGTAACAAAAAATCCCAACTTTCCTGAACTGGACTGGGTTATTTTTATTACATAACACATTTTTAACGGTTATTTGTATTAGTTATTAATATATATATTGGGTAAGGGATAAATGGGGAATTTCTATGATGACCTCTCTGTTTGAAATTTGAATTTATTTGACATTATATTTTTTATGTTAACATTCCAACATGTTTATTCGTGGGTGTTCAATGTACCTGAAAAGAACACATTTGATGAAAACACATTTGACAAAATCTTCAATCAGAGTGATTGAAGATTTTGTTATTATCAGAAAAAATGTAATACAAAATATTTATGGTGTGTATAACATGTACTATATTTATTTATTTTCAGCCATGATTGTCCCACTGTACATGTTATTGCTTAAGCGTTATTCATTGTAATATATTGTAAATTTACATAAGCCCAGTGTTTGAAAATAGGCTATTATTTTATATTTTTTGTATATAAGACATGTATCTGGTATTAAATATCTGATCTACCATAAAATAGCTATGTATTTATTCAACTTTTACAATATTAATGTTGTATTACTGTTACAAAAAAACTTGAAAATATTCTCCTACTAATCAAGATAGTATTCAAATCCGAATATAAAAACTCATTATTTAAACCTATAAGTATATAAAACTTTTATAAAAACTAACTTTTCAGCCGCAGAGCAGTTTGCTATTGGATTGTTGGAAGACAATATAAATCGTGTATTCAACTAGATTAAATATTATAATTAATTAAAACAATTTGTTAATCTTGAATAAATATATGAAGCAGATATATAATTATAATCTTTTATTTTTACATAAATACATACATACGTAACTTCCCGCCTGTCTCCCATGGGGGTAGACACTGTAGACAGAGACTAGGGAACGCCAATTACTACGATGCCTACGTACCTCTTTTGCTTCATCAAAAGTCATCAATCTTTTCATGCATGCTCGTAGGTTAAGGGTACTTTTAATTTGGCCCTTTAATATATCGCCAATCTGGTTACTATATGTCCGTCTAGGGCGCCCTCTACCGACGGCCCCAATTATATCCGCTCTGTATACTTTTATTATACTTTCATCCATCCTTTCTACATGTTCAAACCAGCGTAACATTCCCTTTTCAATCCTTGTGACTACTTCATCTTTCAATTCACACTTTTCTCTAATTACACTATTTTCACTCGATCACTCAATTTTAGTGCACCCCTACTTCTCAGGGCTCTCGTTGCCACCGTATTAATCCTGCTTTCTTTCTTTCTTTCTTTTATTCTTATTATAATCATTATTCAAAATTAAATATACAGAATAGAAATAAATATATTTGAAGTTATAATTTGCAAAGTATATTTTTAATTTATTTTTTTAAAATTAATTTCTCATAAAACTTGAAATGTGCTGTGTTCGAAGAGCTAAAGTACCTATTCTACATCTAAGACCTTTTTTTATTCTATTAAACAAATATTCAAATCGAGAGTTGTCTCTTAAGATAGCGATTTTTTGGATTCAGAATAATATTTATTTAGTCAGTAAATCCTTTTTGAATATTTTTCCGAAAAACGATCATCTAGTCTCTAGATCTAGTCATCCAGATAATATATCTGGATTTTCGGATATTTATGTAGTGTCGAGAATCTGAGCCTATCAGATTATTTTTTAGTATATCTGTGGAATTTCAAGATGGCGACTTTGACATTTATATGTGTCAAGGTAAATAAATTGTCAAGAAGTATTTGGATAGCGAATTAAAATAATTATTAAATTGAGATTTAGGCAAATATTTAATGTTTTATTGTTTGTGTTTTAATTCAGTAACATTCCATTGTATGTAATTTATGCATAAAATATCATAGTTATGATAGCACTTGCTAATAGTGTATCAAAATATAGGCTCAACGATGCTCGTTCGGACGCTCCTAACGGTCGTAGAATTTCCTTTAAATCATAGAAAATGTTCCAAAAATCTAGAAAATAAGTAATGTTGTTGTTGATAATGGTTGTGTGTGTACTTAAAACTATAAAAAGTTAGTGATTGCGTTCGCCAAGATGGGGGATAAGATGAATAGAGAATACTTCGAGCCTGGGGCCACAGCCTTCAACTACAATAATGTGGTAAGTTTTATTATATTGCTTCACTTTTACTTTTCAGTACTTTGAAATTACTGGAAAACCAGTTATAATAATGTAGTTTATTAAATTCTTAAATAATATCGACATATTTATCTCCCTTTACTCCAACTATTATATGTTTAAATAATATAAATTAATTTAAAAGTGCACTATGCCTTGTACTTGTCTGAATTAACCTTGGAGTAAGTCTAAATTATTGAAACAAAGGCATTTGCTTCAGTTTGTATATGTTTTGATGTAGCTTGTTGGATGAATATATCATTTTAACAGAATACCCCCCAGTGAGATGAATGTATTTAGTTTTCTTTCCAGTGGTGGTTTCACATGAATAGAAATTTACTGTGGATAATCACATTAAATTTCTGTTTAGTGTAATGAAAAGGTTTGCTGAGATCTGAATATTATAAGATGGTTTGACCTTCCTTTATGCAACATTAAGTAACTAGATTTAACCGGATGCCAGATGATTCTAGTAATATTGTCAAGTTAGTGTGTCTTCTTTGATATGAAATCTTGTTTGCAAGGTTTCATATTATTTCTGTAGTGGCAACTAAAGTGCTTTATTCTAAGAACTTTACTTAGTCAGTAAGATAAATAGATTTTTTATTGTAGTATGGCATTTTTTTTCTCTTCTTTGGCAAACAAGTCTCCAAAACAATCTTGTCGACTATACTGCCAGTGTAGAGTGGTGACAGCAGTTTAATGAAATAGTGTGTCATATACAGACAAAATACGTAACAAATGTCTGATTTGGTTCAGAAATAGCAGAAACTAATATTCTAACAATTTTAGTTTCTTTTCTCTCTTATTATCAAGGAAATTCCTAAATTTTATCTTTAATTGTCAACAGTGCTGGTTTAATAACATGTGACTAGTAAAATTGTTGCAGTCACCTTGCAGATAATTATATTATCTTTCATTAAAATTATTGTGACAAGACTTAAGTACAGCATTTTTGATTTCTCATGCATTTACCGGTGGACCCTGAAATTCTTCCGGTAACTAGATATGATAAAATTTTGTTACTGATATAATTTTTTATCTCTCTTTATGTAGTTTTCAAATGTGTGTAAAATACAGGTGTCCTAGGAAATAAGTGTCAAGCAGAAGTCCTGAGATAGAACATCCCTTGGTGAATCCGAAACACCCCCATGTATGTTCCGAAATTTTTTGTAGTTTTCGTGTTATGAATTATTTACTTAAATTTTGAGTATAATTGCCCTAAACAACTGCCTTAAAAAGTTCTAAAAAAGAAAGTATAAGACATTTTCGACATATATTTGTTTGCAACTCGATTGTAATGAATTGTACTTTAATGCTTAAAACATTCATATTCATAACTTAGATGGAAGTTATAAAAACAGTGTATTTTATAAAATGACTTTATATCAAAACAATAAAGGTTGAAAATCTAATAAAGAATATTGACATGAAATAGCAGGCTGACCTGTTAGTCTGTCTATCAAGTTTAACTATCAGCGTATGTTTCATTTAGAAGTTAGTGCTTGTTACCTTGCACCTTGTACTTCTAAGTATTTGTCCATCTAATCAGCACTTTACCTGTTGTTTAACTCGTCGAGTACCGGTTTTATAGACACAATTAAAGAACAATAGGTCGCGGTCACCGGTGACCGCTTGGTGTTTGACAGTTTAATTGTTTGTCTTACCTGAATATAGGTAACAAAATTCAAATATTTGAACTTGAGCAGTTCAAATGTCCTCAAGCGGTCACCGGTGACCGCTCCCCAACTCCATTATTATAGACCTTATTTCCGATGTTTAGAGACTACTTTTGTATGAACTAATTTTGGGTATGATATATCAACATATTAACACAGTATGTTAATTTTTTTGTCCTTGCTACAAAGGTTTTACTTTTCCTGTTCCATTCTGTAATTTGCTATTAATTACATGTATGTTTGTATATT
Source organism: Spodoptera littoralis (assembly GCA_902850265.1). Classification (NCBI taxonomy): domain Eukaryota; kingdom Metazoa; phylum Arthropoda; class Insecta; order Lepidoptera; family Noctuidae; genus Spodoptera; species Spodoptera littoralis. Next base: position 4,601,194 of record LR824539.2, on the reverse strand, counting down.
ATTTAATTCATAGATACAAAAAATTGTTGAAGTGCACAAAAATAGCCTATGAATAATTCTTATAATTTATTTTAATGGTCTTCTGTTTAAGTGTATCACAGTACCTACTAGTAGTAAGTAATTCATGGAATTTATTATTGTTACTTACATTTTTTTTTAAATAAGTCCTATACAATTCAATAAAAAAAAAAAATTATCGGGTGCATCAATTTTTTTGTGTTACACTTGTGTGTGTGTAAATCAAATATTAAAGCATAAATATGTAGGTAGGTAATACTTATTTGTAAGATTTGATCTTAATTTGCTATGTCTAATGTAATGTGTTACTCGCACCATAAATATTACGGTTACAAGGACCTGCTCGCAACATTAAGCACGTCAAATGTATGTGGTTATTTACCAACACGTTGGATTACAAAATGCGCGAGAATATTTGAATTAAACATCTACGTAGAACTCGTTCAGAAACATAGTGCGTCTGCACCTTAAATGGTGGATTCCGCAAGATTTCGCCATGATACGGCCAACGACCAATGTATTTATGTAAAATTATTGTTGATATGCAATGTCTACTCGTTGAGATAACAGCAAAATATGAACTTATCTTCCCAGCAATCAAACGTTAGGTTCCTCAGTTTCGTTGATGATGACACGTCTCCGTGATGTTTTATCAGCACCTATTATATGCATATAAAGATGCAACACCTTGTATAGCGTAGAAAGCAATGTGAAACTACATTCGCAATTGTTTACATGTTCTGCACATGAAGTTGAAAACGTTTTGTAAACATTTTAATTAGAAATTATTGTTGTTGATTATCCAATGTTTGCACTGTGAAAGTACGTGCTGGCTGACTAGAAATGCTGATCATATTCAAGTCGCATGCTCTTACGTATAGACGTTATTCTTCGCCTGGTTCCGAGTGCTTCGGCGCGGGAAGTTAAAAAATAACACGCTATTGTTCACAATTTTCTATTTTGCCAACAGTTCGCCGATGAACAATAATAGTATCTTGATCCCACGACGAGACAATGCGATGTGGGCCAAGCAGCTGACACAATTTAATTTGCACGAAACGCTACGATACCACCAACGTATTAATTGTGCAGTAAAGTAATATCTACTTTTTACTCCCACGCTTCCACCTGTGCTGATCGTGTATGCATCCATCTACGTAGAGTTACTTGTTTTGTGTAAATAACACATTTACATAAAGATGGAGCCTCGCCACATAAAGAATTCGCGCAGCATCTGCCACCGCACAGCTGTCGCTTGTGTTGCAAGAACTCACTTTATTCGGAGCCTGTATAAAACTTGTCTTAAATAAACTGACAATATGAATTATAATTTATATAATATAAATGGAAGGCTGAGAAGGTTTTGAAATTGCACCATTTATATAAATGACATAAGAACAATATGTTTTTCGCTAGACTGTAGTTAATGTGCCATTTTACAAAAACAAACGGCCAAAAAAGTTCGAAATATTCGCACTTCAATTTACGGTTAATGTTATGTGTGTGTATTGTTTAACAGTTAGTGACGCTACATTCTCATTCTAACCACGAAATGAACAGGCAGAACTTTCTTTACAGAGTAATTTGGCTTTTGTAACAATAATAAAGAAAGATAAACGATTTTTTATAGCGTCTAAGGTCGCATGTTCAGAGTATGGCTGCTGTCGGTGCCAGGGTACCAGGGACGGTGCTCGCGTGAATCGTCCCCCCACTATGAAACTAACATTTTGTGGGCCTCGACAGCAAACCGACTTGCATTATCAAAATATTTGAATATATTTAAGTAAAACTTGCAGATCACTGAAGAAGATATTCTTATAATATTTCCATTATCACTACCAATATTATTTGAAACATCAATAAAGTCCGTTGACTCCAATTGGGCAACGAAATGTAGATTTTAAGTTTTTATGTTATTTTTCAGCCTAGTTCTAGATACATATTTAGATAAACGTTGAATCCATTAGCGAATATCGATACTATTCTTCGCTACAGACAGCATAATCTTCATAGATTTAAGACAGCGTTTCGTGTACACTCGATATTAAAATTGTATAAGGTACGTAACTACCGATCGCGTGCTTGTGGCAAAACCTATCTACCTAGTTGGCAATGTTCAATGTTCGGCTCTGTCAGCCAGTCTGTTTCAGAGGGTTGCGAAATATTTGCAGCTCGCGAGTCGACCTCCACGCTTACCATTGTTACTTTTCTATATACTTTATATTTAAACATGTGCAACAGTGTACCGTGAAAGAAGTACAATGAAAAAAGTCTTGTTTCCAAAAAAGAAATTGAGGAAAACGGTTCGTGTTGTAATGTTATGTTATAGATAACGTGTAGTGGTGCACTTAGCAAGAACATTGCACGGGTAAGCTAATCAGATACATTATCTCATATAACTCTGTGCTTGCCCCGTTTAGAAAGACATATTTTCATTTTGATTGGAAAACTGTTATCTTGCGCGTAATACTTCTGCACAAATCGAACGGTCGCAGTATTGCGCATTAAAAGGTAGCAAAAAAGTTAATTGCTGAATGGTCGACAAATACATTCAATTTGCAATGCAGGAAAGATTTGAAGCAGGAAAACAGTTTAAAAAATATAGTTTTTTTTTAACTATATTTTGCTTGGAATTGTAGACGTGCGTAAAGCATACTGCTGTCTGTGACATACCGTCAACCATTGAGCTTGCGTCATTCGCTCGTTCTAGTCCAATCGCTTTTTTACCTTATTTCGATTACATCAACTAATTTCGCGTTACATCGATACCAGAAGCTTTGTGAAGATGAAGAATTTCCATTAAAACGTAATGTTCATTTTACGCAACGTTATAATAGTCTATTGACGGGTTAAGAAGTCTTCCATCTAATCAGATACTTATCTTTGACAAGTGATATCGCAACTGATAGTTCCATCTCGATACAATGCATGGTGTTACAATAAACAACTGATTCTATTAATAATTTGCCCTTCTTACAAAGAAGACATGTTGAAATGAATCATCTTGCCAGGCTTTCCATTATTTCTTAAGTTTTAAGAACGCAAATTTAGAAACATAACCTCCATTTATCTATACTTAAATCAACTTTTTATATCGTCATATTATTGTTTAACTCCGAGGTCCACCAATCACGCCCAGGGTTGCCAATCTGTGGGGAATTCCCCAAACTGCGGGGAATCTCAAGTTGGTTGGGGATTTATTGGGGATTGGCATTATGTGGGGAAAATGCGGGGATTTTGACATCTTTTGGCATTTGACACAAATTAGAAAATATTTCATCGTTTATAATCGCTAACAATATTTTTTTAAACCATAAAGCATGAAGGCTGGAGAGAATATGGAAGATTTGAAAAAATATGAAAATCGAGGCAGCTATTGCAGATTTCTATAAGACATGCTAAGAATTTTATATGGAATTCACGTCGGACATTATTAAGATATTTGATTTCCGAGATCCTTTATTTTCTATTATATCTGTTTCAAATCCATTAGAACGCTAAGCTGGATTTTCATCAACATGGGCTTGAAGTTCATGGAGATAACATTGATGATGAATGTTACCGGGGTAATGGGTTTTGCATGAAAAACGCTGCGGGAGAATACCTACCCTCAAACATAAAAATTGTTATTTCATTATTGCTGATATTGCCTTTATGAAAAGCATTAGTCGAGTGCTAGTGTCCTTAAAAAAATTTTAACTGAAAACCGCAATAGATTGAATACAGATACTATAGTATCATTAATGGCTACAAGGGAAGGGATTAAAAAACTGGGTGACAGTGTCAAGTTGAACCCTTTGAACAAAATGCTTTCGACTAATATATGGAAAAAAATGTAAAAGATAAACAATCAATATTATTTAAATAATTGTTTATAGTTTTATTTTATAAAAAACTTTTGAGGGGAATTTGTGGGGAATCAGCGGATTTTTATTCCCCAATTTGGGGAATTCGATCAGGAATTTTGGGGATTTTGATGAATTACCTTTGGCAACCCTGATCACGCCATTAAGACGCGAAACGAGTTGCAGCCAAGTTGGGACCGATTACAGATTTTAAACACTTAATTACCGTCATTACGAATGCAACAATGGCAAAGTCTATAATATTCTTGCTTGTATATCTTGGCTTCTAAGTTGAGATTTCTAACCGCTAAGTCGTAGACTGTTACATTTTATATCGATTCAAATTTACATCGATTTGAGTTGGTGTGTAATCGATTGATCATTTCTGGTGTGGCGTACACTCATTAGAGCTCGTATCCAATGCAAGATGAAAGCTTTGCCACTTGTATTTGGTTGCATGTTTGTGTGTATGCCTACATTATTTGCTACTCAACGATAATTAGTTACTTTCACTGCTAATAGATTGTACAGCCATTACGATTAGTATTTTCGTAATAAGTTTTGACCTTCACCTGAGTTCAAACATTTAGGAAATGCTAATGAATATCTCTTGGCGAAGAGATTGTTTAATCTGTGATCATGCTTGAAGAAATTAATGAGCGTAGAAGAAACGGTCGTGGTAGGCTAGAAATCTGCAGTTCCATTGTCTTTACCTTCTTCAAATGGAATTATTGCAATTGTAAATTTATGAAAAAGGCATGTACCTACGTATTTGATACGTTCAACTCATTCACTGGAAATCGTGTGTTTTACTCGATTGGTCAAACTGATTCCGATAAATATTAATTTAAACTGTTGTGTAACATAACTCCTTTGAATTTGTTACGAAAATATTATTTTTCATACTTGTTTAACAAAATTGATTACGCTCACAATCTCCTTGTAGTTTACATAACGTAGAATTCTAGACAGCTCACTTGTTGGGCTTGGTAATGTTACGTTTGAAACCCTACATTTATTTGCAAGGGCAACTCTGTACGTGGAAAGGAAAACTATAATTGATAATTTGTTATTAATAACAACTAATGTCTGAAATGAATAAACAATTACATAATGTGTAATTTGATTTTGATGTTCTTGCTATTTTCTATTGTTTTTTATCTATCAACTCATATCCAAATCCAATTACTACCAGCTCCTTTGTGGAAACGGTCACTCCTGCAGTGCTAGCCAAATGCCATTTAGCGCTTGTCTACATGTAGAATAGAAAACCAAATTATATGGAATTGACGTAAATTTTGACACTTGTCAGTGTCATCCCCATACATTTTGATATCTACTCTCACTGTAGACAAGCGCTAAAGTGGCGTTTGGCTAGAGGCCCAGCAGTGCTAGCCAAATGCCATTTAGCGCTTGTCTACATGTAGAATAGAAAACCAAATTATATGGAATTGACGTAAATTTTGACACTTGTCAGTGTCATCCCCATACATTTTGATATCTACTCTCACTGTAGACAAGCGCTAAAGTGGCGTTTGGCTAGAGGCCCAGGTCACGTTAGCAATGAACCTTTACCTTGTCAACTTATCCTTTGGACTATATTTAGCTCTGTCTAATCACTTCGGGCTGCTTGAATACAGAAGTGTTAATCGATTGTGTACTACCAGCGATGTCGTAGCCAATACGTAAACACCGACATGGTCTGGTCCACCAATTGTAAGCACTATATTGGGGGATAAGCTCAGAGCATCTCAAAAGGGACGAACACATATTTATGGTCATAATAAGTATCTTTAATTTATTGAAAAAATAATCAATTGTCCTATTCAACCCTCCATAGTTCCTATGTAAATTCTATTATTTATGTACTAATCAATACCTACAGCACATCCACATAGTTACTGTTAAATGGCTATGCTGTGCAATTGTGCATATATGCGTACCAAATAACTAAACTGCTTTCTAAACGCAGCCCGCATTTCCGTGTCGTCACGCTTGTTGCACGCTGTTGTCACCGCAGAGTGGTGACCACTAACATACAAGTACCCTTAATGCACAGACAATTAAATAATTAGAGGGGGAACTGACCGGCAGAATTACCATTAGTTGCAAACTTGCATCATGTTTGTAGCAGTTTGTGGTGTTATCGCTAGACTGCTGTTTGGTAAAGGGTGTCTCTTCGAAACACAAAGCGAGAGCTGTGACACTGTTTAACTTTTCAAAGTCAATATCAAATTTTTAAACGTTGGGATCGTGAACAAGGCTTTGAGGGCAAGACTTTAACAGCTCATGTTAAAGTAATCGAATACCGACAAAATCGTTTAAGATAATGCTGACCTTTAAAAGACACAAAGACGTGTAATTAATTATCTAGCGTGTTTTGGATAAGTTCAGGGCACGTCAGACATGTTTGAAGCCCCAATTCGAGTTCACGCTATGACTGCTAGGCCTGTATGCTCTGTATAGTCGGCCAATTGGATGTCCCCGCGTGCAAATGCACGTGACGCATGTCTGCCACATTCACAATAGACGTGGGATTGGAGGAGTCACCTTTAGTAGTTAATCCCGCAATAGTAAATAGGCATATTGGAGCCTAATCAAAAGAGACTCTAAAAAATAAAAAACTGTAAAGGCGAATTAGTTCGAAAAGCGAACGTTCAGAGAAATAATAAATTGCTAATAATAGAAACTATTCCAGTGATATTCTCTAATGGTTTGTTCTCTGTTCCAAAATGTAACAGTACTTTCCAGAATAATATAATAATTAAAATTAGAATTTATGTAACGCTATGCTTTTTCCCTTTTGTTTGCTTTTAAAACAAAAGGGTTTAAAATGGAAAGGTCGTTGTTAAAAATACTGAGCGCGGTTGTCGGATCATATTTAACGAAAAGGACATTTTTATACTTTTTTATTTGGATTTCAATTTAGTATCTAAGTTGAAACAATGAAATTAGGCTTTTTGTTTTATGTTTCCGATATGTCTTTTACAGGGTTTCTGAAGGTGGCCCGGGCGGTTTTCCGAAACCGTTTACATTTAATTTTAGTTAACCCTCTAGTTGTTAAGAATCTGAAACGTTACTCAATTTTAAGTCGTGCTCAAATATCGTATCATCTCTGTCATTTTACAAAAGAATTTGTAGAGACAGAACTATACTTAAGCACGACTTAAAATTGAGTAGCGTTTCAGTATTCCGACATTAGTAGCTTAGAATTATCAATACTCTCTTTGGATTACTTGAGAGTAGGATCTTCTTCTTCAGTAGACGTTTTAAATTTCTGACCTCTCACCCAACCACTGCTGCCTGTTTCAACAATAAATGTAGTTAATTTGACTACTGCCTACGTTCTAGATACATTTGTCCGTGTTGTGTAACTATAGTAATTACTTAGGTATCTTTTTTTGACCTTGAGACACAAAAGCCAGGCTTATTAGCTTTTTGATTCCCCCCACGCACGTGTTATTTCAAAAGGCCAAATCTACTTATTTAGAATTAGCTTACGTGATCTTTACTAAAGTATTGTATCTTAAAACAATAGAATTGTTTAATTACTAAATCGATATGTGTCGTGTTCAAATAATAAGACAAGTACCTCTATCTTACCCTTGTTCATGTTATTATATTAAAACAAAATTAATACATATTTATCTTAGTCTTTATTAATTTCAACGTAAGGCTTACTTATTGTGTTACTTCGTAGAAACATGTGAATGTTATGAAATTCAAGGATTACATTACTGATACGTTCCCTGTAAAACATTGCTTTATTAATTTGCAGAATTAAATTTAAGCAATATTGGCAAGTATTGTATTTTTCCATTTCAATAAATAATTTGCGTTGTACTGAAATTTGGATTTACCCGTGATAACAAAGTACTTCATCAACGAACGATTATAACCTATAGCCAAACATCAATTTCTTTGATTAAATAAAACAAAGCTATCGTAAAGTTTGTTTATACGAGACTCAAGCAAATGATAAGCATGATAAGTAATGACATAAGATAACTTAGGAGAAGATAATCAATAACACTCATAATGGCATTTGTCATAATGAATAACTATCCGGTATATTCAATAATGGATTGAATAATAAACCCATTATGCAATTCCTTTACAAATGATCTTATCTCCACCATCAGCATTACTGATGACTTTAATGGACACTGGTTCAGCTACCAAAACTATTTTCAAGCGATCCGATCTCTAACAGATTAAATAGCTTCTACCATTTCGTGAAGCGAGAGACGCCGCTCATATTTATTGGCTGTTAATTACAGTAATTTTATTATAATTGCTTGCAAGATTTACTTTTTTAATCTTATTTATCTTTCTATTGTCATTGTTATTTATGTGTATAATAAATCGACTCTCAACCGATGTTTCTCTAATAGTTTCCTGATTTTTATACACTACATGTTTCACTTCACTTTCAAGACAAATGTGTTAAAAAAAGATAAATAATTGTAATTTATACCTATTGCCTTAAATGTAAAAGATTTATCTAGCTTTGTGGGAACTAGATCTTTCAACAAATTAACAAGACATCTACTAAAACCCCGACCATAAACGTTCGAATAGAAAATCACTACCTAATATGTACAGTAGCAATTAGCCTTTCCTCTATTAGTAGTTCTATTCCGCTATGACTCATCGACTGCCTTTGAGAATAAAAATGTCTAATCGATACACGTGTGGATTAGAAATTAACTCATCCTACATAAATACTCTAAGTACAGCCTTCCTTTCATCATCTTACTTAATGATGCGGTCTTACCAGTGGAAGTAGAAACCTTAGCAGATCAAGATCACTATTTTTATTCAACTAGATCTTGACTTGAACAAATTAGCTCCCGTGGCTGTGAACTCGACTGGTAACCAATATGCATCGAGGTGTGTGCCTATCTAGCTACCCAACGGTTTTCTAATGTGATATCGACGATCGCGTCCGGTCGGGGTTTCATTTCGCCGAGCCGACTCCAATGCTACTGTGACCAGTTTTTATATAGGACACTTGCCACTGTTATTAAACCAAGATAAAACGATGAATAGCCTCATAAGCATAATAGTCGGCCGTTTTCTAATTTCACTATGATAATGTCTTTGTTTATCAGACTTGTTGATTGGTTCGAAACATTGCCTTCGAAACAATTTGTATTGATTTACAAGCAACTAATTTGCGGTTCGTATTGTTGATAACTATTGATTGAAGCCTTATTCAAATTGTAGAACTTTCGTGAAACACGTTGATATTTGTGATTGAGTTTCGAAGAATTCGCGTTTGAGCGACCAAACAGAGAGAAAACTACTAAGTGTCGCTAGAAGGCTAGTTTGCAATACTTGTTTGTCAGACTAACTTACGACCTACAATAAAACAACAGCCGTGAACATTTTAATGTGTCTTATCGAAATAATATGACTGGTGCTTATAATTCAAAGTTACCCTGGACACTCTACACTCAATATTATAGTAACAGTGTTATTAATATTAATAGCGGTGGGCGCCGCTAATATTATGTTGTGACTTGCCTTATATCCTGTCACACCGAACACTGTATTAAGTGTCACAAATAACACAAATTATTTGTAATCTTCTTCGTCGTACAATTGCAGCGAAAGGTAATGGAAAGCGAAGGTGAAAAGGAATAAGTATATGCCTCGCCTACTCTTCTCCTGGGTAGCAATGTCCTACAGCTATAATGATAGAAGAGGCATTAAAGTGGATGTCCTAAATGCAAATAGTTTCACAAATAGGCTCAGGAATTAGTTCACCTCCTAATACAGCTCAACGACTCTCGTAAATCATGTCAATTATTTTCGTAGTTCGTGACAAAGGTGATTACATATTTTGTTATGGAATAGGCGACATGACACGTCGTTAACCTATTTATGGTAAAGATAGCGGGGTCGCGTTTTCACGAAGCCCCACCTCGTAGATCCCTGAACATGACCAACCCTTTTCTGGCACGCGAAACCAAGGTGGGAGCTTTAAAACAACAGGCGAATTGTTCTACTGCATTCACCTTTTCCTATAATACATTTAAACGGTTAGTTTGCTAATATAGGAATTACTTTACTAACCTCGATGTTACTACTTAATTTTTCCGTCCTATAAAACTCACGATAGGTTCATGACGTTTCACATTTATCGATTTCCTAATTTCGAATTATGGGATATTTCGATGAGTTCTGAGCAGGTTATTTGAGGTTTGTCTCTTAAATATATGTAAACACATATTTCTGTAGTTTCCATATACACAGTTGTTTGATAATAATGACTTCAAAATAAGGTGTACCTTTCAACTCTACTTTGATTTTCGTCTCGTGTGATGTATTTCAGCTTAGCTTATGAGCTTACCTAACAAAACACTATAAGCATAGTATGGCGTAACATCAATATTACTTTGTTTGTAGCATTATGTTTTATTGTGTCCATTATTTCAATAATTTACCTCAAATAAAAGTTTATGATGCAGAACATAATTTATGCAAACTTGACGTTATTTATTGTGTTTCGAACAAATACGTTGTGAAAAGTGTAGACTTTCCATTCGATATCTAATTGATGGAAAGTGTTTTCAGCAGAAAGTCCCAGAAGACGAAGATAAAAAGTCAAAAAATAAAACTGCACATCGCTTGATTGACAGCCGCTGCAATAGACGCTTTTTATTCAACACGATGCGCTCTACTTACCCACTCAATGTAGTACGCTAATTTTAAGACAAATTCGTGACAATTATCCGTAACGATGGTGGCAATTTAAAAATCGTGACAATCAAATTTAAGGTCCGTTTTAACCATATTTTATTGACTCGATACTGGAAAATGTATCGTTATTTTTTATCAATGTCCAGTATCAAAAGCTTTCTCTGTGTTATGTAACTTTCCCTATAACAAATTTAACTTAATTATGTGCACACGACCGTACATTAATGTTCACGACTTTATCGCTAATGTCAGTTTTGTCGATATCATCGATGGACGATGCAACATTGTGTGTTGCCAAATCTATTGTCTCTCAAATCCGTAATTGATTATTGTGCATTTATCGCTTTCGATAATACAATGAAAGACATAATGAACTGTGACGTCATTTCGAGACTCGAGATAATTTTCCTCTGTATTATCTTCGATTGCAATGTTTTCTTCTTCATCCAAGAGACACATTTGGTTGCAGAATATTTTTTTTTAACATAATCCATTTACTGTATATTGTGTAGTGTATTACACGGAATGACTTAATGTTGATGCAGACAGGTTGAAAAACTTAATGCATACCCTATAAGATACGAAAAACTGCCATTTGCTTCAAAAAAGACTAATTGGTAGTATTGGAAAGTGGGAATTTAGGCTGTTTGATATACCTACGTCGTGCAAGCAACCACCCGCTGAGCTGTCCGTGACTACTCAGTGAGAGCTGAATTCAACGGATATCATTCTCCTAAAAAGAAGGAAACCGCAAGATTGCTGCGCTTTTGTACTTTCTGCATAGAAAACCATTTTTTAAATGACAGAAAATAACAACCACTTCTAAGGATCTCCAATTTTGCAGAACATGATACAATCATATTTATAATATAGAAATAAAAACCAATGCGGTTTCTCCACACCGCAGAGTCGGAAGTACTTACCAGAGTGCAGTATCAATAAAATTATTCTTTTATAGCCAGTGTATGGACTGCAGAGTAAGACACAAGATTACAAAATGGCCTTTAAACCACATCACTAGGTATCGATTTCTTTTCGATGTTCCGGTTCAATTTCACTCGGGCACCTATCAATTGAAGTTTTATAATCTGTACTTTTGTGCATATGTCGATACGTTGCCTGCGGCAGCAATTTGCTTGTTAATATTGATTTATCGCTTGGTATTTTATAATCGACATTCAAGGAGAAAGCGATGACACCGACAAGTAATCCTTTGCCATAGTTCACGGCTTTCATCAATCAGTTGTCGTAGACAGGATTACTGCTTACATTAAGAACTTGTTTGTTTCTGATGCCATACGTGTTTGTTTAATTTAACGACCCGATATCAATAAATATTTAAATTGCTTCTGTATAAAGCTGTATCTCGCTTAAGATAGAATGTTGATTTGAAAAGCACGTGGCACGTTTTAAAAGAAAGTGATAGTTCGTATTTGTACGTGTAAAGTTATTTTCCTTTTGTTTTTCGTTTTCTTACAATAAAAGAAAACACCCTAATTTGTAATGGGTAGAAAATTCAATTGTCATGGAAAATTTCAATTGGAGACGTTAGACGGACACACGCGAATACATCGTGAGGGCACCACGAAACATCATTAGGTATCAAATAAATTATTCTTATGAATCGTGACGTACTTTCGTAATAGGTACGCGTTAAACGTCTGTCACGTACAATATCTCGGACGGCGTTGGATTTTAATCGGCGAAAGTAGTTGCGTTGCGTGTTGCGCGTGCGCAGAAGTTTGATCGCCATCCGCGCTACGCCACAATATCAGTTCATACAGAAGTTAATCAATCGGCTAACACACATAAGTAAAAATATAATTCCACTTTACTGTTAAGCTATAAATGAAACAAAACAATAAGTAAATAAGGTTGGTTTATTTCCGATGGACATTATCTCCAAAATTCAAGCACTTCACAGAAACTTGTACTGTTTGATGTGGACTTTTTTACTTTTTTTTCCTTTGTGGTTACTACTGTATGGCTAAAGACTACATTTTGAGGTAACCAACTCAATAAGTGTCAGCAATTTGCCTCTACTAGTGTTAAATAACGTTTCCTTTATGTTAATTTAGTAGAGTTACGTGTTTTAATGAGTACATATGTAACTACTTAAATGAATAAGAAAATACTGAAGATTTTGTTTGTATTCTGGAAGTAAGGACACCTGACATTTGTTAAAATATTTGCTGTCTCAGATACTTGAACTCATCCTCTTAGCCGAAAGAAACAAAAAATACGTTTTGCACAACAGTGACTTACCTTATTTTACCTAAGCATTTCTCCACTTTTGTAAGTGTATTCCGTTTAGAGTTGTAATTGGAAATAACGAAACACTTCCAGTAGACAGACTTTCGGGGCCAAATGAATATTTGTCTTGATTGAGTCGATGCTGTAACTCATTACGCGATCAAAACCGCGTCTATCTGTTCTACGGATTGAAATCGCTAACGCGCTTTCATTACCACATTTACACAATTGAACATTGTCAGTACGAATTGCGAAATTAGATCGTTGTTAAATTGCTTTTCGTCATATGATTTAGTAAATAACCGTCAAAGCTGGCAGGTGTGTTATACGGAGACATAATAACATAAATTTTGATTCCATGTTACGTCTACTCCCACTGACAGTAATTGTGTTATTATGTTCGTACCTATAATACATAATAACAATTTGTGTACTTGCACCCAATTTTTGCCATAGCCGGACTTGTATGGCGTGTCTGACAGGCATTAGTTAAATTAATGAAATAGCAACTTCGACGATGCCTCACCTAATTTTGTTCAATGTTCTAATTTATGGTAAGCAATCGAAATGTGGGTACGTTGCTTAATTACTACTGGAGACAATAAATTGTCAAGTTCCTGTGTTTTAAGACTTGAGGTCAACAACCACGCCTGTTGTTGATCGCAGACGTCATACGATTACTCTCGCTTCTTTCGACTCCGACAAGCGGGTTACTGTGTCACTTTCTTCGTCTTCCGCCACTGATTTTATCAATACTTATATGTTGCAATATGCAAAATATATTTAAATTAGTATAACAAACACAACAAACTAGGTCGTTCCGCTGGAAAATAAAATGTCAAATATGAATCAGGAAATTATTTTAAATGTTAATCAGTGGATGAGCTGACCTATGTGCTTCTTAAAAATGAAAAAGAATACAAATGTTTTAAACATTTCTTAATATTCCACTAAGCACCCATAAAAGTAGTAATATTACAGGTACCTTAAATTAGCGACACTAAAGTGTTCAATGTTGGAAGTTTTGAAATAAATGCACTGACGTTTATTTTAATCACGTATTATGGTTTCTTAGACTTTCTTCATTAATTCATGTTTTTTTTCTATTGGCAAGAATGCGTGCAGTCTCTTTGTATAGTTGGACTGCACAATGCCAAATTAATGTGTTTTCATCTACTATTGTTACAATCCAAGTCAAGATCTGCTATAATTACAGTGCTTTACCGAGAACGAAAAATTTTTAGAAGCTTCCAACTGACGAGGGTTTTTAAAAAAGTTTGTTGTATTTTTTGTTCAGATCAGGTTTCTATATATTATGCTGTTCATATTTAGTTAAAATGTTTATTCCGTTAATTGTTTTATCAGACTGTCTGGAAACTGGAAAATTATTACATAAAATTAACTTATTTATAATCTAAACCTGTACAGGTAAGGCTAGCTAGTTATTAAACGGTTTTATTTAATAGGTGGTCCAATAATGCAGCCTTGCGCGCACTCCGTGTAGTCTTGACCTAGCTGAACTGTTATATTCAGCTAATGATTAGCGTTGGATAAACTTTAAATGTTTTTTAATAGGCGTCATTTATAAAGTCATCAATCAATCCAAAGTCACCACTAATGTCTTATGCACAATTCAATGATGTAGGAGTATCACTTGAATGAATTTTTCATGCTAATCACTCTATCTTTGGCTTTGGTTAAAGCCATTAAAATGCAGCTCTATTATTATACTATCTGTATGGCACGGTTGAGTACATGCATTTTATAGATCGTCAATTTAGACCATTTATTTCCGCCTTGTCGTTTTTCGTTTCTTTTCAAGTCCTTATGCCTTGTCCCATACTACTTACAGTAAAAGCGTTATGCATGAAGTCACTTATTTTTGAAGGTAAAAAGCGTGACTGACATATGTTCACAATATGTTCTTTGATGGAAAACAAACATTAATCATTTTAAATTAGTTAATTGCTTCATCTTGGGTTTCCTCGATGTGCCTACTACTATGAGTGCTCGACTGAAATAACCGGTCTACTTCCTCTAACATTATGAGATTCAAAGAGGCGTCTGTTTCCAATGATGGGACAATGTCCCAGCCGATGCTGTATCTTGATTTTTTAGTCGCTGTTCTATATTTTGTTGAAAGATTAGTCAGATAGGAATCAATTATTCTCTAAACGAAGACGATTATGTCCTTTTAATTACTTCAAAGCTAAATATTCAGTTCCGTTTTGTTCCATTACTTTTCTGCCGTAATATCCACATGCTTATTATAATTATAGTTGTTCTTCGAGCCAAATTGCTACGAATGTCGTTGCAATTGCAAAACATTCTGCGTGTCATTGCTAATAACAACAGGCGAACACCCACTCTATGCTTTAAGGTCGAAGTTAGGTGTACATTTTGAAAGCTTTGACTTTGATGAACTCATCTCATAATCTCATAGAGAACCTACACGGTGTACCATAAAGTTATTGGTTACAAATAGGTAGACCCCTATCACATGACACAGAGGATTGGCAGTCGCACCCACCTGTTTGTTAACAGCGTCATATTCCAATGACCAATGCGATAACTGAGCTTATTCTGCAGTTTAGACTAAGCATTACTATACCAACGTGCATGTGAGTTCGTTATGCCATTATGTATTTACCTACATGAAAGTGTAATAAATTACTCTTCCAGAGTCTTGAAGTACCTACTTGTATATAGACTTTGCATAAAAACTTTCTCATTTAAACGTAAAGAAGAAAGTATTGGCTAGTTTAAACATTTTACATTTATTTGTCTCCTTTTTTAGAATGAAAGACAAACATTGGATATTTGTCTTCCTAAATGGAAGTGACCTATTTCCATTCGACGTATGTAACAGGCTGACAGGCTCTTGTTACAATTGTTCGAGTAGTTTGACATGACCGAGATTTTTGATAACATTTCCCTTTGTAAACAAAAAGCAACATGTTTCTGTAGAGCTTTCACATTATTGTTATATCATTGGCGCCCCATGATTCCCATAAAAACAGGGAAAGTATGCAATCTACGTGCCGTTGAAGGTGGCCGGTCGTCACGCCCATCCTACGCTGACTGTGGTCCGAAAGAAAGTGAAATTATGTTTTAGTGGACATCTTGGGCTTACATAACGTGCGGGGGTGGACTTAACAAAAACAATCGGTAGATTTATACCATCTTTGAATCTTGGGGTCAAAATGTCAAAACCACTTCCATATAATAATATAAGCTGCTTATCAACCAAAGGAGGCTACAGTCATCATTGCAAAAGTAGCTGTATGTACCGACAAGCTATTGTACATTTTGCTTGACAAGTTGTTGGATATCATGAGTTACAACAATCATTTTTTAAATGTGATTTTAAAGTACCTAGTTGTCCTGCTTCTTCTGAACCGATTTCATGCTTAGTTTATTTGAACGCTCATTGTAACCGGTGGCGATAATAATATTAAACCTTCTAGAAAATGAACGAGCCAGTGGAAGGGTACCTACAAATACACCTTCACGGTCCGTGAACAGTGCCCTCGCGTCGAGGCTAGTACGATTCGCACGTGGACCATTAGAAAAAGTCAATAAAAAGCCATACCTGGTTGTTATACAAGGAAGTAATTGCCATATTACAAGTTGCTTGACCCGAACTTTGAAAATTAGTTGCTGTTGAGTTTAATTGGACTTTTCAAGGACACTTATTCGGAAGTTTTCTAAACACATTAAAAATATTTTATACTCGACGTATAAACTCTATCATAATTGTGACCATTTCAAATAGGTCTCACTTTATAGCCTCGCAGACTAGAACAGTGCTGTGAGTCATTGTTCAAGTCTAGCTCGATATCACCATAGTCGACTTTATATTCAATCGAAAATAGATTTATTATTTGCATGAACCTAGGTTCTGTTTATACCCTGGTACTTCGGCTCCGATAACTATAAAGATGGAGATTAAAATAAAATCAATATTAAATCGTCATATTATAAGTTTCAGTATACTATGCCATTTTGAACATTCTACGAAGGTTTACACGAAATTATTCGTAATATTCGTAGGCGGTGATGTTGGTGGCTGGTACCGATGCGCCATAATTCACAATGCCATCAGATAACCTCACGACGATGACTGTTTTCGTCAAATATTGATTGTCTCGTGAACTCCCATCTTTACCAACCACACGGAACAATAAACACGACCAACGCAGCCGATGAGCATTGACAGTCGATGAGTTGAAGCAGCGTGGGATTGAGGAAGACAGCCGACCAATCGTGGACTGCTAATGTACTAATTACCATTCCATATTGTATTCTGAAATCTATTGTGGGTCTTCATTATTCAGTTGACGTAGCTACTCTGCAATTTTTCTTCACGTAGGCTCATTGTTAGATTTTCTTTACATTTTTTCTCTGCCTCATTAGTCTGCTTAGGTTGACGAAGTGTTATAGCCAACATTGTCTACTTTATGTTATTAAACTTTCTTTTGGCTATTCTCATTACATATCTTCACATTTATGTATTGTGAACAGCACGGATGAAGTTGCAACGTAAGATCTTTTTACTGAACTAAGTAGAACATCGACGTCCTAATTACATAGGTAACACTTAAGTCACGCGATGTCGTGAGATCGCGAGAAAAAATACGCGGAAATATCTTTTTGTAGTGATAAAAATTGTGCAGTGTATGCTGTATTCCATAATTCATAATTTTAATTTGATAAATATTTTCTTTGCGGAAAGTAAAGGAAAAATGTTCTGTTAGTCTATTTACACGTCTCAGTAACATTAAAAAAAAAAATATTATTAAAATGAACATAGAAGCTATTATATATGAATATTTTTCTTTAGAACTTAATGTAGTCTCATACAGCCAAACAATACGTATTTAAGAAAATAATTACTTCCTACATTTTCCTTTCCAAGCAACTGTGTCCGGTAGCAATGAATTCGTGTGGCAATTCTTATAATGAGACAAGCTCCGAATAATAATGCTCGCACACGCAACGAACAACCGGCAGATTTTCACGCATTATTTATGTTACATGTTCGTTAATAGTCGGTGGTCAACAATGTTGGCTTCTTGCTTGATTTCGCATAACAAGTGCAAAACGCAATTACCCGAAACTGGAGCATAACTGCTTTGCAAATGTCCGCTGATGGATTGAATACCGTTGCTTCAACGACAACGGGTAAGCAAAGTTCACGAAGACTTATTTAGTAGTCTACAGTAATTTGTTAATAAATTGCACTTACAGTTCAGTTACTGCAATTCTGTACAAGTCTTTCAACCTTTTTCAATTTTTAAATGAATCTCATTGTCTGCCAACCCGTAGCTAATTATTACTCTAGTGAATTCGTTACAATTTTTAAATGCCCTGACAGTTGAGAGTCGAAATTATTTAACACAGTTTGATCATCACCGCTATTCAGATACAAAACAAAATGCAACCTAAGTAGATTTTTTCAACACTGTTCTGCAATTTTGTCGTGTTCTACATTTGTGTCAATATTGACTCTATTGACGTATGCTAGAATTGCTTTACTTACATTTCGTATGTATGTCTGGTTTACAGCATTATTGTAAGGTTTTCACAGTTACAAAAACATGTGTGCAGGCTTTACGCGATTCTTGAACATTACGTAAAATGAGAAGTATAACAACGATTCTATCTAATCTAACAAAAGGTGAGCTACAT
The DNA here is from genome assembly GCA_902850265.1 of Spodoptera littoralis. NCBI lineage: Eukaryota > Metazoa > Arthropoda > Insecta > Lepidoptera > Noctuidae > Spodoptera > Spodoptera littoralis. The sequence goes on along the minus strand of LR824539.2, from coordinate 4,582,679 downwards.
AAGTTCGGCGGCGTTGTTCATACTGACAATTACACAATCTAATTGCTGATGTTGTAAGTTTTTGTTTAACGGAATAATTGTATGTTCTTGATACCATAAAAAAACGTAAAATAAAAAATGTTGATTAACTGGTGCTCCGCCCAAATCATTGATTCCGTTCATCACCTCATCAATTTGTTCTGTAGTTACGTCGTCGGTGCCTCACAGAACTCACGAATAATGTGTTATGTCGACACTAGTCCGTCACTCTACGAAGATGATGAAATGGATATGGATCTCAATATTGCCCTGTCATTCGGCATACTAAAGAATGTGTTACACTATCATGTAATTACTTCCTATAATAGAGTGGCCCCGATTTTAATCAAGTGAAAAAATAATATTTGTTTAGATATTTCTGATATAATGTTACCAAATGATTTTTAAAACTTTACTAAGAAGCTGCGTGAATTGCAATCCTATATCAAATTGTCAATTCAAGTAGATGCTATTACATCTGAAGGTTGAGTTTACTTTGTTAATTAGTTCGTTTATCCATATTCAGAAGCTCGTTTCTCATTAATAATCGATGTCGTGCATCAAAGGTGTGAATCCGAGAATCTCACATTTTAAACTAACACATGTTCTATGTAATTAAATATGTAACATCAAACATGTATTATGAGAACGCACAGGAACTCCATTGTAATTTGGAACCGTAACAAAAAGCCGAGTATTGAGTCATCGTGACCTTATGTGTCTTACTTCCTAGCTAGACCAATCTAAAAGAAAAAAGAAGTATTAAATTAACCAGGGCCAGGAGTCGTATGGCGTCATGGATAAATATGGGATAGTAATGTTATTATGATATGAATTAGCGTTACTTGTATTGTGATGTGTGTTGCGCTGCGCTGTTGTCGTGACGATAGGATGTTTGCAGTTTTGCATTACAAATAAAGAGTGTTCGTGCGCAGTGCACATCGTTAACCGTCAGGTCACTGGCTGCCTGTCAATTGTGTTCAACATTGTCAATTCAACTCATTGCTTCCACCGCTGTGGTAATAGTGCTGTGCGCACTTTAAACATCGTAGCAAACGTCCGTCTCGTGATACGTTACGGTTTGATTGGATTTCAATTGAGTCGAGGCCGCTCAAGTGTCCATTAGTTGGCTTTTAAACGATTTTACAAAAACTGCTTTGCGAATATTCACGCACTCTTGGTTTTAGCTTTATTGGAAGTAATAACATGTACTATTCACAAAGCAACCACGAATTTAAGAGCGGTATTTGTGAGAGTGTTTATTGATATAAAAAAATCATACACCGAGTTATAGATATGAATTTCAAATCTTACTCTCCATTTGCAAGTCAACTTCATTAATATTCATCTTAATTATTCGAGTGGATCCGAGTAAAAGAGGCTATTGTGTTAAACAGACTAATGTAAATGAGCTAGTATAATGGATAAGTAGTCATTTATACTCGTACGTTAACACGATTATAAAAAGGCGTGCTTGATACTTGTATGGGCGTTCTGGTAACTGTAAGAAAACAACACCTGTTATGTAGCTATTCATGTAGCTCTAAAAGTAATTTTGCTGATCACCCCATTATAGATGGAATTATTCCCGGCTAATAACGTTCGTTAATAAATTCCTTGTACAATGGATGTTCAAAAGGTCGTTATAGAAGCTTTAATAGGTAAGTCGTGTAGACTACAAGGATCGCTAAAGGTAATTCGCAGCTTTCAAAATAACACCAGAGGCAGTTGTCGATTAAAAAAATTCATCGTAACCGGTTGGACGGCATTCAATGACATTTACATTAATGTTAACAAACTGGACGAGTCACCTCTGCTTCGGGATGTAAAAAGAAAGTAGTTAATCTTGCACTCCTACAAGCTAATATAAAGTTATAGGTTCACTTCATATGTTAGAGCGATAGATATCTTTGCACTTTTCATACGTTCTAACGTCAGTTACATTACCACTTAGGTAAGATGGTTGGCAGGCCACAATTGTGCGCTTTTTACGTAGCTTTCTGCTTCGCACAGCAAAACTGTGGAATGATCTGTCGTCGACGGTATTTCCGAACCGATACGACCTTCAAACATTCAAGAAAAGAGCGTATTCCTTTTTAAAAGGCCGGCAACGTACCTGTAACTCGTCTGGTGTTGCGGGTGTCCATGGGCGGCGCTGATCGATTACCACCAGGGGATCCGTCTGCTCTTTTACCTCCTATTCCATAAAAAAATGAAAAAAAACCCATAGTGGAGCCATATTTGATATTACATGCATCAATTAGAATAAGTATTATATCTCTTTCAGTATTCAGACCTTTTTAATCCAAAATAAAAAGCTAAGTGACTTCCTCGTTGGCCGATTGGTCGCATATGTGACTGCCGGGCAAGGGGTGTCGGGTTCGAATACCTTATCGGGCAAAGTACTACTGGGTTTTTAAAAAAAATCTCAGTAGTAGCACGGAGTCTGGAAATGTGCCCGGTATATGGCAATAGGCTCACCCCCTATTACATGGGACTCATAACATAAAAAGTGAAAACTGGGTGTTACATTGTATAGTGGCATCAAGTAACGTAATGTGCACCTCTGCCTAACTTTCCGGGATAAAAGGCGTGATGTTATGTTATATTAAAAAGCTAAGCTTCTATATTTTTTATATCGCTACATAAGTGAGAAGTTATTGCTATAGCATCTATATCAACTTTAGGTAAGTAAAGAGGTTATTACCCCATAGAACTTAATAAAGTTCGGTTAGTGGGTGGAAAATTGATACAGTCAGGCGTACATATTAAATTCTCCACAAAGGTTTGATTACATGATTTCCAATTTCGCTTAATTACTCATCAATAAAAGACTTAAACGAAAACATTTTTAAATACCCACATAGATTTTAATGTCGCCAGACCTTATGAGGAGTTACGGCAACAGCCCATTTTTGGTCGACGACAAAGAGTCTCGGGTCATAAACCTTTATTTAAACTATATAAATGTAACTGGTTTACTCAGAATACTTGCCATGAATTCATACCCTCCAGTTTTGCAACTTATGGAAAAGACGTCTGCTAAGGCTCTTTAAGCGCCGCCTACACGTTGTGTACCTAGTGATTGCGGACGAACTTTATTTAATGAAAATGTCAAATAAAATATGATCTTTAAACTAACTGACGTCATAACTATGTGGATAAGCCGATTTGTCCAGTTAGAATACCTCTACAATGCATTGTATGGCCTCTGTTTTTTTTCATATTGCATAACGCACATAGATACAATCTGCAAATCTAGCAGCAATTTGTTTGAAGAAGCAGTCCGGTTTTTTATGTTTTTTTTTTATTTGAAGAGATTTAATGTTGTTGTGAAGTTGTCATTTATCTAATCCAAGAATGAGAACAAGGTGAACATAAATGCTGGTCGCTTGCAGGTTAATCTAATCTTGCGTCAATATTTAATCCAGCCGGAACTTGTCTCCGGACATTAATGCAGAGGCTAAACTTAGTTACTAACTACAAGTTTCATTCACAGCGTGTTTGATTTACTTAGTTCACTATTTACATTTGAACCAAGATTATTACGTCCAGTCAAATTTGAGAAGAAATTGGTTTGGTTTTCAGAGTTAATATCTTTCATACAGTTTTGAATATCGTCTTCCTGAGCTAAATTTAATTTAACAACGAGATCTTTACAAATGACTTTCATTATCTACCGTGAATAGTTTGGAGATTACCTTCAATTTTCAGTCTGCTTCTGTCGCCAGTACCAGCAATGAGTTATAAAGAATGATCAGTTTCATCGACTTTCTTGTTTAATCGTCGGTTAAATCCATAAACCGATTGCATCAAAGAGAAATGTACCGTCCAGATCAAATTCATAACATTGTTAGTATTGTGGATTATTCGCATATCTATGTAACCACGCTTCAGTGCAAACGGATGTTAACGGAGAAAACTTTGATGTTTTATGTGTTTTCGTACATATCCGCGTCCATTCTCGTAGCGACACAAGCTGACGCAACTCTCCTTTACGGGGAATTTGTGTACGTACATATTAAAATTATTTAATTATGATACGTATTTGATTATTCTGATGTAACGTAATCGATTCGGTTGGAAGTAGGATATGATCATATCAGATTATACATGTCTTTTTAATTAAAATGACAATAAATATTCTTAACCACACATATTGATATTTTATGCTACAGTTACTTCAGAACGATAATCTTTAAAATAATTTACTTGATGTTTTTTTTATCGAAATCTTTATTAGTTTCGTTTTATTGGGAAAGTAATGCTACAACGAAACGAACACCTGGCTCAATCAGGTCCATATTATTTGACTTCCGTACTTATTACTTCATAGTTCATACCTATCCTCTATATTCTGTATCGGTTATGGTATTTGATAAAATCATATTATTTATATTATCATCGATGTGAATTATGTGGGTATTATAGGTATTTACTAATATTTTTTTCAGTCCTAGCGATGAGATTGAATCTTCCACCACTTCCAAGCAGGGACAGCATTCATTAATATACCAAGGAAACAATACAAAGTATTCTCTACATATTGTTATGTTTTTTAATATTCGTCTTAACTTTGTTATACCTATACATTCATTGTTTATAACAACAATATCAGTACTATTTGTACTTTATTGACGTCAATTTATTTCTATGAGACATTATTGTCGTCAGCTGTTGAACGATCGCCTACACATGACTATTAGTAATCAACAAATTCTTAAGAACTATCTTATCAAAATTAATCACAATGTAAATAATACATTATCAGTCAATGATATACACTTTCATTAAAAACAACAAACATTGTTAAATTTAATTTAATGGTACCTAAGTAACAACCCTCATTTGCTAAGCTACTTCTAATGAGATAACAAACCTCGAGGATTAGTTGGAGTAAGTTTTCATTTAGTCAAACAAAGTGCAATAAACTACAATCGTGCATACATACCTGTAGTACATAGGCGGCACGTCTAGTCTCGCGAAACGTGACGTGAGTCGGCCTTGGCGGTCGGACTCCAATCGGCAAACGTCGTTAGCATTCGATATTTGCTTTTATCTCTTTTACACTCAATGACTGTGCTGCTCAATCCGTCTCGAATTTCCACACGCAACATTCGAGGAAACTGACACAGCTGAGACCATCGCTACTACAAATATCCACCTTATTTGAACGCGGTAAGGAATAAATTCGCAGACACAACGTGACCGGTTATGGACTTGTGACTCTGGTACGTCATAATCGTTCTTTCTCTTTTTTCCAAGCTCACACTACTGCCTTCTAGCCAGTACGGTAAAAGCTTTGAAGAGATACGGACTGTCACGTAGAGACGTTAGCCTGAACCCGTAACCGAACCCGAGCAAATCGAATAATTGACGACGTGATCTGTTACGATTGCAGTAATAACAGTCCATTCCAATTATCTTATAGTGCCTTTAGTGATATGTATATTAATCGATAAAAACGTTATTCGAATAAAGTTTGTTAAACTGGAAACTTCAGATTTCGATTCGTTCGAAACGGCCACTATTGTTTTCAAAACATATGATTTGCCGACTTGTCACCCAGAGTGTAGTGACTGGAATCAGGGTGCGGTAACAATTATATTATTGTGAGTGCGTGTGTTGGATACGGCCCAGTGAATCGCCGGGCCCCTCTCGTGTGTCTCCAGTGTTGAGTTACAGCTCGCGGTATCAATAATTCTATTGAGGAGCAAGTGACTGATGGAGAATTGTGCCTATATTGGGAAGGTGGTAGTCAAGAGCGGGCGTCATGCTGACCCGCGTGCTTGTGTCTAGTGTACGCAGACTCCGGCAAAACGGCGGCTACAGAGACAGCCCCGGTACTCGCACCACAGGTTCGCTTTCTTTATTTATACAAGCGTTTACTTTATATATCTACCCGTTTACCGACAAACATTGATTTTCTAACTTTGAATAATTACTTGTCAAATACTACAGCGTTTGTTCGTGCATATTCAACAATTTATGGACAAGTTTCCAAGGTAAATTGTGAAGGGTTTAACAGTTAAGCCACTGGATTGATAATGCGTACGGGTGTTAAACTTGATTTCGTGTTTTCGAACAGAATTGACAAGTGGAGTGATTATCTTGTTTATAAAATGGTAAGCGTTAAGTAAACTAAACTATATTTAGACCAAATGTTATCGTAGAAAACGATAAGCCAGTTAGAGTGAATGTCTCATCGATAATGATTCAAGTTTGTTTTGCCTTCATTTTGTTTACAATACTTTTACCAGTGAAATGCTCAGAACATTTGAATACTTATTTTACACAAAAAGTTGTAACAAGGCGTTATTTAGTCATTGGCAGTGTTACCATGACTCACACTAGAAAGTAGTTTTCGTAATTATTGTCTGCTGTGTGTACACGCTTTAAGTGGTTTTTTAACGGAATAACCGCCATAGTATTCAACAAAATCGTGAAAACAATAGATTTGAAATTCTCCAGTAATTGATGCGATTAATCTGTACGTAGCGATTAACAGAAAGTTGTTCTAGTACTTCTGTCCACCAAAATGCACGTAATTTTGTTACACAAACTATTTGCTATTCCTATAAATCTTAAAATACGTATATTATCTCTTTCGGCAATAAAAGTTGAGATTGATCCTATCAAAAATATCAAAATCCTAATACAAATGAGCTACTAAAAAATACAAATGAGGTTGAAGTTAAACTTAATTTTAATGAATCAGTCTATATCCGCATTATACCTAATGGTCTGATCATGTGTGAACTTTGGCTAAACTTATTATCCTTGACACGTCGGCACACATAACCATATATTTCGAAAGGTTAACCACCTGCATTCCGATTGCTTATAAAATGTATAAATCAATACTAGATCTCATCACATCAATGATGTATTTTTTTAGGTTTAACATTCACCACCCACGTGGTCTTGAAGTCCCCGTTGTATTACTTACCAATTTCAATTTCGTGAGTAGCGGTTAGCCCGCAAGCCACACCCGTCTGGTAGTTAAATGAAAAAATATTTCTGTGGAAAATTGCTACCTATGATCATAACTGTAAATCTCAATATACAGTGTTTCAGACATTTTCATTTTTCTTTAAATTCATCCCCAAACATCTAAATAAGTAAATAGATGTAGATAAATGTGAGTCAAGGGTCATATAGTTTAATCCTTAAATAAATAGAAATCGACACGAATTGCAAATGATCTTTTGACCTCCCAAGAGCAACTTGTTTGGTACGTTAAGCGAAAGATGGGACTTGAAAAATCCCCTTGAATGGTGTGTCATACATAATGCATATTAAATTGTGCAAATACTTGAATTGTAAGCATCAAACGATAGTATTCAATAGTTTTTGGAGCATCAACGTCTATTTGGCAACAGACCGGAAAGACGTAAGAACGTTGAAGTCATTCTACACACCCGTTTTCTTTTAACAGTAATTACCTTACTTATACAAAATGCAGTATTGTGTTTGATTGCATAAGTCACTTCTTATTGTTGAAATGTAGGTTAGGGGACAGTTAACGTTTTCCAAAACAAAATTTAGGCCTGCGAAACGGTGGACATTAGCGGTTTGATAGATTAGACTTACTTAACAACACGCATTACGTTTCAAGGCAACAGTAAATTAAGGTAAATTACAGTACATTTTATTTTTTGTCTTTGTAACTGAAGGTTGATTTCGTGATTCGGTTGCGCTGTGTTGTTGAACATAAATGTTCTATGTAAATCATTCCAAAAACGGAAAATTCTTTACAATGTACTGTGAGACACAGAAAATAATTACCAGCCATCGACATTTGTCTAGTGTGTCGTAACTTGTGACGTCCTAATATATTATTAATGGTCTTATTTAACTTTCTATAAACGTTTCAATATTTTATTTACTCCAGGACTTCCACAACTCCATCTACGTAAAATTTTAGCCTTGACAAGGCAGTTGTCTCAAAATTTCATCAGATTATGGTCTTTGCGTAATAAGAATACAATTTTCATTGTGAATAATTGTTGTCGTGAGTTGCCACTCGATGTATCCGAATGTATCGGTAGTTCGTGCTAGACGTGTCAGGTGCAATTTATCGCTCTCAGACTTACACACGTTTTCGACTTCTTTAACCTAACCATACATTTCTTACACACAAACGCCATACACCTGTGAGATATGAAGATATAGAAGCATAGCTTTTTGCTTGGATCCGAGGATGTCCTAAACTACGCCCTGCCACTTCGGACGGCATCTCCAAAGCCCCCTCGACAAAACGATGGTGATTATACCAAATCTCCGAATAATGTAACACTATTGTTTAGCACTTGAAGGAAGACTTAAGGCTGCTACTGATGATGATAAGTCACAAAGTTATAGATGTCCAAAATGTAGCTTATTATGTCCGGGAGCAGTGGTCTCCCAAACAGGAGAGCCTATCCTATGATGTCGTAAAAAGATTTTATGGGCATGCTCTCTTAGCGACTTAATCGTCAACTGGCGAGCGCGAATCTCGCGAGCGCGCGCGAGTTGGCACTTTTCGATTTTGCCTACTTTTTTTGTCGTCAACTCGCGCGTCTATATAATTTGATGTTTTAATGTATAGTCAGCTACAAAAGCGTTATAACAAATTTAATTTAGTTAGGTACTTACCTACTATAAATGTATAAGAAACTTTATGAAATTTGATTTTTAAAATAAAACAAAATATACATCGTTTTGAAATCAGTTTATTATAAATCAACAGGACAAAATATAAATTATTAGTAGTATTTCCCTTACTAATTATCAACAATATCACATTGATTTGAGAATTTGGCTTATTATCTTATTATCTAGTATGTAAATTGTAAAAAACTAAGTAAATAAAATAGAAACAACGAAAACACTCCCCTCACATACTCGTATACAAAATTATATGTGAGGAGATTTTCGATAAATCTCATAATATAAATAATTTAAACGGTACTTACTACTAATAATACTACTAATAATTTATATTTTGTCCTGTTGATTTATAGTAAACTGATTTCAAAACGATGTATATTTTGTTTTATTTTAAAAATCAAATTTCATAAAGTTTCTTATACATTTATAGTAGGTAAGTACCTAACTAAATTAAATTTGTTATAACGCTTTTGTAGCTGACTATACATTAAAACATCAAATTATATAGACGCGCGAGTTGACGACAAAAAAAGTAGGTAAAATCGAAAAGTGCCAACTCGCGCGCGCTCGCGAGATTCGCGCTCGCCAGTTGACGATTAAGTCTATAGAACACATAAAACAATGGCTTAAGATTTTCTTCCATAAATGTGATTTACGAGGCTGGGTAAATAATATATTTCACTACATCAGAAATTCCATCTTCTCCCTAGAGGTACCTACCTACTACTTATGTTTTATTTTTCGTCAGTTTCTATCGTAACATAGGCCAATAGTTCCGTAAGTTTTATGGTTATAAGAAAATTGTTTTATTGGGACGTTTATCTGTTTAGTTTGTAATGGATTATGGGCTGTAACTCGTTGCAATCGTTTTAGTATAACTTTTATATACCTTTAACGAACCATTTGACAAACAAGTGTAATAAATAATTGAATATCCAGAAGTTAGTTATTCACAGATTAAGAAACTTGTTTATTATTCATAACATGAAGCTTGTTGTAATCATAAGTAAGAAGTCGACATTTCGTAATAATATTACTTATCTGTATCTTATAGACATCCTACTGTATCTGCCGATAGTGTATCTGGTTAATTTCTTAAAACTTTTGTAGCGTGTTCTCTTAACAATACAATGTTTTTTTGTATGAATTATTTCACCAATTCGGAGATATCTTTGTGAATAATTTTTAGATTAGATATCTGAATTACGTCTAAAACGAATACTAACATAAATGATTCACTCGTTATATAAAATTTGATAAATATTGATTTCTATCGATCCTCGTCTATTAGGTACTGTATATGTGATTGGACTCACGTTTTACCTTTAAGAATATTATTGAGTAATTCGAACTGCAAGCCACGTGCTGCAACTACATTATGAATTGAGAAAAGGTTCTTGGCGCATAAATAAAATAAATTGTTTAGGTACCCAGTAACAATCGTGGTCACCTTATAATCTAAACTTTAAATATACTGGCGTCAGCGGTGCCTGCCAAACATCATATTAAAGTTTTTGTATAAGTTTCGGCAAAAAACAAAATAAAGATTAAATCTCGCTTTATCATATGCTGCAACGTCATCGACTTCTTTCATCGTTCCTTTTGTATGGCAGGTGGGCGCCACGACAAAATAAATAATTTCCGGTGAACGAGTTTAAAATAAATTAGTAACGACCCAAACTGCAGTAGCAGTTGCACGAGATAAATACCTGATAAGAAAATAATAATTCAATCAATCATTTATTTAGCAAAGCTGAAGTCAATTTTGTATACCTAAGAGACTTCTGAATTGTCTTGAACCGCAGTTAGTCATGGCATTGTATTCTACTACGATAACTGCGTCCTTGGTCCCCAAATGGTTTTTGTGTGCTCAATTAACCCGTGCTTTCTGAACCAGCGCGGTCTTTCCGTCATCGTGACGTTAAAATCGAGAGCATAACACGAACAGTAAGTTTCACTCGCAAAGACTTTTTCAACGCAAAACCAATTTCATACCGTCTGCCAAATAGATTTTGCCGTGATCACTAATTAACTTTATGATCTAAAAAATCTGTGACGGAGATACTAATCTAAACTTAATGACAAGCTATCACGGAAGGGTTAAACAACCTATGAAGTTTTAACCAAGAGAAAGTGTTACTAAATCGATTAGTAGCATTTCATAAATTATTACTATGCACTTAACGACTTGTAACACGTTTATGCAATACCCGTGGTACTAACTGGCACGTGGAAGCAAGGCTCTGTCGTTTGAATCGCGATAAGCCATCGCCATACGTGATGGATTATTCACAGCCACCATATCAAATATGTCAAGTTATTTCATATTTATTAAGTTCGTAATAGGTTGTTGTCCGTTTAGAACTCAGCTAAAACATCCTGCATATGAAACGTGTTCGTAGGAATATGGCTGCATAAAAAGGTCGTCCCTTATAAAGCGAGCAACGCTTCGATAGCCACCCTACTGATATATACAGGTGCGGTTATAGGCGACGATGGCTAGGAATTAACAGTTAGCTCTACACATCCAGTTTTGCCATTTAAATTGAATCAACCGATGCGAACGTTAACATCAGAACTTTATTCGAATCCATTAGTTTGTCTGACTCATGTATCGATCGACTATCAGTTCAAACGTTACGCCCGCCGACGCAAAAGCTTATCCTAAATATCAGTACTTAAAAACGAATTACAGAACAATAGATATTACTATGTGTAGTTTTAAGCCAAATAAGTACAGGAACAGTTGTGAAGCTATCAAGATCTCAGATTTACAGGCTTTGTTGAATCTAAACGGTGTGCAGAGGCGTTTATCGTGAGAGGCGACCTTGTGCCGTCTGACATTGGGCGCGTCGATTTCGAATCAAGTTTTGTTGCTCACTGCAAGTTTGCGCCCGCGCACTAACCGATATAATTTCACAGTGTGTGCAATTTTACTATCTTACTGCAGTTACGTCTTGTTATGACTAGCCTTATCTTCTAAGAATTAATAAGAACAAATTTTATGATAAGGAGACATCATCGGATCGGATTCAAATTTGCAAATTCATGAAAAGTTACTAAACATTGCACAAGAGACAGGTAACGGCTCGCAACTTATTTACTGTGCAGTGGTGCCAGTGGTGAGTTCCGTTTTGAATTTGCTCAGCGCGCGTAACGCGGTTGGTGTTGTTCCAACGGCTTTCTATCTGTTATCTCGAGATCACCATCAATTTAGGCCCAGTAGCCGATGCCGGGTATGATTAGGGGCTTGTTGATTTAATGTACCACTAAAGCTAATAAGTAATCCGATTTAAACAAGTTGATCACTTTATTTGTCCCCTGGGTCACCAGAGCAGCCGTCGACGCGACGTTATCTTCGTGTGATTTATCGAATTGATGTTTTACTCCCGATATTGAAGAAAATATAGTCTTAAAAATCTACGACCATACATTTGTGTTAGTATAAAAAATATAGCCATGCCAAAATTGAAAAATATACTTTTGCTCTGGTTTAGATTAGTAGAACCTAATAAGTGCAATTTACTACTTAGTATTTTATGTGACTATCGATAAAGTCACGTTATATGGCATCCATTTTCATGTTCCAGGCTAATGCCACCAACCGCATGCGAAGTGCTGCGGTTGTTTGCCATCTACGGTGCATTCGTCTCGAACGAACGACGACCTAACATTTTCTATGACTTTTGAAATCGTTTAGGTTTGCCAAGTTAACTTCAGCCGATTTTGATACATTACGTCTTCATCTTATGTACAACAACAATAATGAAATTCAGTGTATGATTTGTATACAAATTTGTCTGTAGGTTGTTGTTGATGTTAGACGTCATTATACAACGTGAAAATATTTTTCTGGCACTTCAGCTTTTGTTAGAAATTTAATTAGACTGCGAGGGTATATAGTTTGGACAGCCCTGACGTAAATAATGTGCACATCGATACAATCATACTAATATTATAAATGCCAAAGTTTGTGTGTATGTTTGTTACTCAATCACGTAAAAACGGCAGAAGCGATCGGGATGAAATTTGGAACAGGGATAGATTAATGGTCTGGAATAACGCATAGGCTTCTTTTTACCCCAAGGGAACGCGAGCTAAGCCGCGGGCAGAAGCTAATATTTAGATGAGTTACACCGGGAGTATAACGGGTAGTACCAACTAGGTATGCAAACATGAAAGGAAAAAATATTGGTCTCTAAAGTATAAATAACTTTGTAACGTGACGCATATATTAATAACGTTATGATATTAATAGCATTCGTTAATAACAGGAAGAAACGATGGTCCCACAGGATTTAAAATTATGTCATTCAATATGGCAACAGTCACGCGAACTTACGCTTCGACATAAATAGAAAGTGTCAAATGTTTCGCATGCGGTCGATGTGCTGAATAACTAACACTCCTGATTGTACCATCTTAATTATTTCGATACAATCAATGATATTATAATAATATTCGGATATTAATATTCGGATGTCACTTTAATGATACTTGAAATGAAAGCAAAGTGACAGCAATTTTTGCTTGCAATTTTCAAGGAAATCAAGATTTTTGGTAGGCCGTAACGGAATTTGGGGTAAGGTCGTGCCACTGCGGAGATGAGAAATGCTTGATAAATTAAATTGTTTTTCTACGTTTCTGAACTCAGTTTTGGGTCTACATGCTAATTTAGGTTCAATGTTACTCGAACGTCATTGGCGACAAACCTTTTTTTCCATCACTTGGTAATCGAACAGAATTTTATTTTGTTGTAAGCTCAAAATTAGTGGATTAATAGGATATGGTTGACTTTATAACATTGTTAATGAAGCGAATAAACAAAACAAGTTTTTATATCATCCGGTCACATGGATTCGGACAGTGTCATGTAGGACTTAGAGCTAAATAGTATGGTTTCCGTCGTGAAGGGTGATTCGATTGGACATTACTGGACTGTTCACGTTTGATTGCACGAGACGAGGATACCGCTCGTGCAGAACGGACTTCCATACCCAATGTAAACTTTACAAACAGTAATTTAACATTACCTACGTTCTCCAGCATTGATTTCAATGACATCAAACCGCATACAGTATTTTCTGTGCAATAATAACACAATTTTGGCCGAGAAGAACATTCACAAATAAACTTGCAAAGCATTTGTTTTTGTGGTACTGCGTTGTATATTTTCATAGTGACAGAGTGATCTAGAATGTTTGTTCAGACAGCCAATCCAACATAAAATGAAACATTTATGCAAATAATAGAGAATAAATATTGGTTTTTGAAGTTTCAGACGTGACTAAAGATAAAAATTAATCTTGACCATTAAGTGTGACAGAATTACAATATTACAATGTCCAGCCATAGACTACCTACAGACTTTTTAAAATTCATAAATAAATCAATCTGTTGCCATTACTTAGTGCTAACATTCTTTGAGATTTGGAAATATCTAGAAACGACGAGTGCCCGTGTGTTCTTGTTTGGCCTGTTACACTTGTAGTCACAGATTGTAGCTTACGATTGTTAAGCTCGTGTACGGTTATTGTTTGCTTTGAGTGCATATCGTTGATGTTTACAAGAGCAGGGCAACAATGCGGTTCATGGAACAAATTGACATTGTGACTTCTGCGAACCGATGCCACGTAAACTGCGACTGAGACTAACTATGCATATTATTCTTTTTGATGCCGTGTTTAAATTCTTTAGTAGACGTCATTTCTTCCTTTATTGTTGTTCGAATTGGTGCATTAGTTGGAAGGTTTATTGGCTGAAAAGATAATTGTTAATATGGAAAATATATCTTGTTCACAAATATTTAGGTACAGCATCTCCGCGTTTTCTACTTCCCACTTTCTGTGACAACATTTCTATTATTGTACTCTCCTTTCTCAGTAACTTCAAATATTACATACATATTACTGTATTCAACATAATCAAATACAAACATGTCATGTTAGTTTGTAATAACAAAAGACTTTATACTTTCTATTTCATCGCTCTTATCTAGAATATTTTCTATTTGATTTGCGTCACTATTCATCTAACTAAACAGAGTAATATTGACTTCGTTTGTTATGTCAATATCGACACTGTTATATCAAGAAGTGCAATAGTGATATAAAACTTTTGTAACTTCAACCATATTGATACCACGTAATTGAACTATCGTAAAAAACGAATGAGATACATTTATTTATTGCTATAAATTTCGATTCATTGCATCACGATGACAATAATATATTTTTTGATGGTATTATTAAAATAATCACCGTAAATGTAACGTTGTGCCTACCGTTACATAAATGAAGTATAATAGAATCTCGGTGATGTAAGCATTTCCCATATTTTGCAACCTTAAATGAAACTATGCCATATTAATTACTGGTCATAAGCGTTTTTATCCGCTTACTGTTTTTTGTATTTTTGAAGTATTCTGCATGTTGTAATATTAATTAAGTTTTGTAGATAGCGACGGATAAGCTAAGATGGTAGTTGATACAGCAATTTCTTAATTGCTCAACAGTTGACCCGGTTCATTACATGTTCAATTACATTTACAATCATTTCCCCATTAGAGTACTAAAATTAATGTCAACAAGTGAAACTTTCAACGTGGAAATCCTTTCCTTAGAAAGTATAGTTTTAGTATCTATCTGGAAAGTTTCTTGATGAAGTCGTAAACTGATATCCAGTAGGAAAGTTTTGTCTATCATTAACGATAACTACTGTTTGAAAAGTATTAATTTTTGTCTTAAGATTTATAACACAGCGGACAATTTTACTGGCTCTTAAAATGTAAGCGAAAATGCTGAAATGTTTTGTTGGATTAAAAGGTGAGATCAGTCTCGTAGAGATTAGAATTAGAAATAAAAGAACGTTGATCATAACTTATAGAGCTATTATTATTGTATGTCTTTACCATTCACGGGACCACAGGGTCCCGGTCATTTGGGAGGCGTACGAGGGGCCGAAGCCAATTGCGCAGAGGCCCTTTAGACAACTTTAATATAAATGTAATGGACACACAAACCGGTGACTATCCCTGTATGCACTATGGAAATGCACCCAAGGACAGTCCCCGGTTAGTGTAGGACTATTGTGTATAATGGAAAAAAAAGGTAGTACTATGGATGGGTTGCTGTGGACTGGTAAATTGGGAACTATGGATGACTATGGCACCTGCCGAAACAATGTAATTTTTACACGTAAAAATGGCAGGCGGAGACTCGCCAACTCACCGACCGGGCCCCGAGAATGGTTGCTAGATATAGCAACAGAGGGGCAACGAGAATGTGAGTGGCTGAAGGGTTAAGAAACTACCACCGCTTTCTACTCAGATCATCTGCTCCAGCCGAAGCCTCCTGCATCCCTGGCCCACTCGCGACTTACGAATAGTTTCTTACCCTCCGAGCAGGATCACTGCTCTCGCGACTCCACTCTGGACGGCCAATGAAGGCAAGCCAGAGGTGGGAGACCTGTTCCTTGTCATATTTCACTCCAGCCAGCCAATTAAGGCAAGCCGGAGAAGAAGGAACGGTGACTTCTCCTTGGAGCACTCGGGATGATGGTAGCCCGCGGGATCGCTAATGCCCGTCACCTCGCCTCAAGGTGCCCTGCGGACCTATTATTATTACTATTAGCTATTATTCATGAAGGTATGTTTTTTTCTGAGCTATTTTTACTCATTACCTATATGCGTTAAAATTTGCCATACGCCATAATATGTAAATACCGAACCTAAGAATACCCATAGGCTTCGGCCATCTAACACTGAAGATCTTCTTATGACCTCATATTATATGTACCAGATCGTATCACAAACAAAAACTGCAAGAAACCACAATATTTATGAAAGCAAGCAAAGGATGTATGCAGGTCGCGTAGCGATGTGTCTCGTAGATATATAAAGTCACTCGTGTTACCTACACTTCCACGTATGAAACCTGCTGAATTATTTAACTAAAAGTCAGAAAGTTTATTGTGACATTTCGTAAGAACACAGAACAATATGCTCCAAAGAGTTCAGACGACTAATTGGAATTAACTTTAGCGCGTCTTGTGACACCCACGATTACACCCGCGGCTGCTTGCAAATTGTTGACTCAGCTATACGAGTATGGCGACATCGACACTACCTAAATTACCCTACACGAAAGGATGGCTTAGAAGGACACACGTGAATTGAAAATCAATACATTCACTACATCTGATTTGTGAGAAGTATTATAGTTAGGTGATAGGTTAGGAAAAGAATGCTAAGAAAATATTTTTTAAACACAATGTGTCCGCATTAATTGTAATGAAAAGAACAACTATTGAAATAAGGTGCTGTTTCTCTTAGACCCTGCATCTAACGCATACCATACCTTTGTAGAGTGATCTACAGTACTTATTATTTAATTGTTCTATTCATATCATTCTTCTACCTCTATTCTTTAATCATTCTTACGTTCCTTACATTTTTAAAGACAGAAAAGTATTAATGCATTTAGTTTGTAAGTACTGCTTTCCTATTTTACCCATGTCTATCATTATCTTGGTACCGTAGTAACCCTTTACTTTAGTTTACCATAAACATGTTACGATACCGGGGATTATGTTTAATTTATGCCTTAAACTTATTTAGTTTAATTACTGGTAGGTAGACCATTAACAAAGTAACCATTAACCTTGTTTATTATATTTTGCTCTTATAATTTGGAGGAGAAACTAGATAAACGACCGCTCCGTATATTTGTTTGTGTTTATATTAGTAGGTGCTTAAGTTTTATTTGTGTACATAGAACACACTATTTTAGTATTTCGAGACAATTCGGTAATAAATCAATTTCTTCAAAGACAGTATTTGCTTTGGTTCGTCATGTTCATCCAGTTATTCTGCATCTTTAATGAGTTTTTCTGGGTTAGTAAGTAGCTCTACTTATAAGAATTATTTTCTGTTTCAGGTAAGCATGTCAGCAATGTACTTTCTAGAAGAATGCGTAAGTTGACAAAATGCGTCACATTTACGTTACGCAACATCAACATATGAATGGAATCTAACCACGTACCGACTTATTTGCATGAGTTAATTTTCTTTGCAACTATTAACTGCACTTTGAGTAGAACAACATCCTCCATTATTAGTTACTTTATGGACGAGATTATCCTAATGAGCAGACTTAATAATCACGTCCTGTCGGTTTTAATGGGACTTTCACTTAAGTTTTTAAGGTTCAGGTCATAAAGCGGAGACGTGATACTTAGTATTTTACAAATGGGAACAACTTTCAGAAGATAAATTACTTTGAATCGAAGAAAAGATTCCACTAACCAGGACAATTAACTGTGTACAAGTAAAGAGATAATATTAAGTAATGTTTACTTGGTTATCCCCAAAAACCTCGCAGACGAATCCCATAAAAGTAGTCTAGCTATGGAATTTTATGATCAGCCATGAATTGTCTGATCGTCAAGCATTTGTTCATTTTAAACTAACATCAAAGGAAATGAAACACACTGATCATAGAGCTGCCCTCACAATAAAGTGACAAGAGTACGATTGAACGTTCAGTGGCGTCAGAGACGAGTGTAATTCAATTACCGGCACCTCATAAATGGGTTAGTGGCCCGGCTTCCCCGCTACACAGCAGTTACAGACGTCATGTCATTATCACATTACCAGTTATGTTGTTTTCTCTCGTGACCTCTCTTACTGTTTCCTGATTAAACTTAAAAATAACAAAAAATATGATCATTGTAAACAATTTTTTGTTGAAAGTTAGATATTCAAATCTGAATTCATAGTTAAACGTTGAGTCATTGGTATTATGCAATGATGATTGATTTGATTCACTAATGTAAGTAACGTCTGACGTCAAATCATAACTAAGAACTGTATTTCTTCACTTAGAAGTAAGAAAGAACCAACGACTAAATGATTAATAATGATATTTTGTGAATTATCTTTAAATGAGGCCAGTGCGTTTTGCATTTTACGCAAACAGGATACAATACGTTCATGAGTGGCCAATCTTTTCCAAGGTTTACGCGGTCAGCACCGTGTGAAAATATTGCTATAAATAGAGTTCTTATCGCAGTTTCTAACTTACGAGTGGTAAACAATATTAGGCTTTCATATTTCTGATAGCATACTTACCTACTATAACCGCTATAGCTAGTTCTGTTTTTGCTACTTACCAGTAAACAAAAAAAAAAATAACTTCTGCAGCATGATTTCCTGCGGGACTATGCAAATACTGGCTCGATCAACTGGAGCGAAAATTGAATAAAAATGTCCTTTATTATACTCATACCGGTTCACAGGTCGAACTGCGAAAGTCCTTAATAGAATCACAAAAGGACATGCGACTTGGTTGGCAAACGCGGTAGTTTAAAAGCCTGTTCCAACTTTCAATGTCTTTTGAAATTCAGAAATCCCTGGTTAAACAATTTCCAATTTCAGA
Source organism: Spodoptera littoralis (assembly GCA_902850265.1). Classification (NCBI taxonomy): domain Eukaryota; kingdom Metazoa; phylum Arthropoda; class Insecta; order Lepidoptera; family Noctuidae; genus Spodoptera; species Spodoptera littoralis. The sequence continues at coordinate 4,563,573 of LR824539.2, read as the reverse complement.
CAAAATCAAATAACTGAAGTTGACAGCCATATAAAGTTGACATATTCTTCGAATATTGTCCAAAACATCAAACAACAAAAATGTGTAACGGAAAGGAGAAATATCAACTAAGTCGTTGGATCATTTATCATTTTAAGTGATATTTATTGACAGTTCAGGGTTGTAAATCAACAGGGGAATGGTATACTCCCCAAAGCTTACTTTAATTTTATATCTGGAACAAGTTGGTCTTCCAAAAAACTTCATAGACACATTTGCTAATAAGCGTATTTGGGGCGTTACCATTTTGAGCATGGTCAATGAACCATTTACTTAAGATGGGTGCTGTCAATTAACTAGTGTGTTTTGGAATTTGAAAATAGGTATGTATGTGTGCCTCCAATAAAATCTGTGAATAACATCAATATTTTATCGTATCATAAATGATAGATTACTATTACTACAATTAGCAATAATTGACACTGAACATGATTTCCATTTTACTATGAACAATATTGAGTGTTACGTGTGGCGGTGTTATTTTATCGGAATTCTGTACGAAATAACAACTCGCGTGGTCCGATACATTCGGGAGGAGCTATGGAACGCAGCGATTTGAATTCGATATAACGTGCGATCTATCGGCCGACGAATGGAATCACTTTCTACTTTTTTTCCTTAGAAATCTTGAGAAAGCATCGGTTTGTGTATAATTAGCTGATTTCAAAATATTGAGCTGTATGCTGTATTATTTAGTAACACTTTAGTATTGTTTTCCTGTTTTTGCAAGCGAACTCTATGGTGTTAGAAAACCTCACTTAATACAGTATTTAACGTTGTTATGCAGGTAACTGGAATGCCATTTATTCCGATCACGCGGTCTCTCACTATACGGGCTCTGCAAACGGACTTTATTGTTTTAGGTAGAATCTTTATAAGGAAAAAACCGTATAAACTAGCCGATGTGTGTGATGGACGATGTTTACTTAGGCAGACGTCGAGATGATACTAGAATTCGAATTAAACTTTACTTTGAGCTGTAAAAACAGTCCCTCGTATTTTAATATGGAATTTCTAACACAGCTCTCCAAATGTTTGCTCGTCATCATTACTTGTGAACTTATGATGCAATATTGGATTGTCGGATAATCTTATCTAGAATTTACCCTTACAATAATTTCATGTTTCGATATCAGTTCATTTGCTAATATTTCGATTCACTATCATATGTTTAATACAACCTTCGACCATAACAAATATGGGGATTAGAGTAATGCTAAGTCATAGTCATTTTTACGATTGTTTGTTTGTAATATTTACTCGTCACGCCCCGACTATCGTTCAGCCAGAACGTTGATCATAACAATTTTTTATTGTTGTTTATTTTAAATCAGTTTTTACGTTTGTATAAAACAACGGATGACATCTGCGGACGTTACGGAACATAATTCCGGATACAAAAAAATGTCACCTCAAGTTTTTTCAACTCAGGTAAATTGTAGGTACCTAATCTGTTGCCAGATAATTTGATACTTTAGTTACATTACTAATAATTTCAATAGGACATATTGCAAAATATCATTTCAAATAAAAAACTATGACTTGTGTTACAACGCTTTGCAGCGTTTTTATCTTTCTAGTATCAAAACTGTAATCGCCTTGAAATGTCACATGATACACTTGTCATTCGATAAAGGAGAACTAAAAGTATCATGTATCGGATTTCAATTCAACTGGATATTTCAGCTTTATATTAAAGCGGATTGTTATTTTATTCAGCATTCTTTGTTCCAATGTCCGGCTAAGGTTTCTCTCGTCCCGTTTTATTGTTCACCAATTGTCCCTGTCCTAAATTGATGGCCTTAAACGTTGTCAACCTCTTTTCGAGGAACGAGGATATATGAAGAGATAGTGCCCGAATTTATTAATCCGCATCAATCTCTTCTTCACTTTTGCTATTCATCTATGCCTTGCCTATGAACATGTTAACTTAAACCTAGAGTCTTACTGCGGCAATTTAGTCTGTCTCGCTCTACACTGTAGGTCGGTGTCGTACCCTTTAGACATCTGTATTATAATGTAGTTAATCAAATAAAACCTGTTTGGAATCTATTGTAAGTACCATCTAGCTGGGTCCCCCGTTGATGACGTCACTTCATAGTGTGCGCGCGCGCCGTGGACCGTGACGCCGCTTCCGCCGCTGTTTCCGCCTTCCACCACAGAATTATGTGAACTGTTCAATCGGATTTAATTTCGTAACAAACTTTAAAACGGGTTATGTCTTCAATGACTAGTCTTTAGAACGACCGTTGTCTTCGCTCCTAGTCCTACATTATGAAGAAGGTCAAGAATATTGTAGCTTTGCTTGCTTCATATTATTGACGAGTACAAAAAAGTCTTCGTTATGTATTTGGAACGCGAACGTGATCTGTGTCAGACATAGTTTTTATTATATTAAACGATGTCTAATATTTTATCGCGTTAGAAGCGATTCATTGCACCGGCCGTTAGATTAATTAAAACATGAATCATAGCTCGGGGAAGTCAACAGAAAGTCGATACTGGTATTACTTTATAAAACAAGACATTATTGAACCACAAGAAACCAGAGCTGGTCGGGTCGGACGGCCGCGCCTCGGCTGATGTCGTTTCGAGTGACATATTGCCACATGATACCGCATTATCGGATTTCGTCGTGCACTTTAATTAGCGCGTAGAGAAATGCTTGCTTGGCTCGTGATATCACTTTATCTAAGCCATATTTCTGGTCTAAATATGAATGCGTATAGCTGTGAGGCCCCGTTTTGAGTTCAACGGGGCGAGCCATTGTGCACTCTCATGTGCGCATACTAATTTATTAAAGGGAAGCTGCAGTTATGAATACGGTGTAATGTAGCTACATTTAATGAGCAGAAAGTTAAAACTTGACCTGAATAAAAAGGCATACAGTTTAGTCGTTATGATAGTGCAAAATTCATGGAGGAGTATAATTTTGAAAACTTCCACCTATATGTTTTTATTCCCGCCTTAACAAGCTCGCAACTAATGTTAGAAGTAGGTACACGTTGATGACTCATTCAAAAGCCGGTACTGCATTGTGTAAACTTTTACAACACAAGTTTACTGACCCTTTAAGCGATTAGTTTGGACGCTATACAAAAACCGTACAAAATGCTTGAAGGAAAGGAAGCTAATTAAAATCTAATTTAACTCGTGACCCTTAATGACGTAGATGTATTGTAATCTGTCCAACAAGGTTAAGCTTGGATAAAGTTCCCAGTTTCCATAAATATGTGTTTTGATTTATGATTCTCCAAATCTATTTTCATCCTTTCTATGTCCACAACTGCTACAAATCTTTGTTTTAATCGTTGCTCATAGTAATCCTACTGTAAAATCTAAAATTGGACTACTTCATCATGTTTTAAAAGCAAAGCCTCTTATTTGTTTTTATTATCTTCTTGAAACAGAGGTTTTGCCAAATCCATTAATGGAGCAATTTAAAACAGACAGATTTATAACAAGAAATAAAACGAAAAGCGGTTTTACGTAGGAGTTGTCTCTTTCCTGATTATGTAATCTTTTATTTTAGAGTTCACGGTTAATTATTTACAAGTTGCATCACACTCCATTATCTTTACTTATCATCACCGATAAATTGACATTCTATGAGTCATGGTTTAAACCCATCAAAGTGTTCGAGGATAGAAAGTGTTAACAGATGATGTGATGGAGTTTCTTGTAACCTTTTACAGAACGTGTCGTGCATGTGAATTATTTATTGTGCAGCTCGATTTTAATCCGCTCTACCGATAACGAAATGAATTACATAGGATTTTGAATTAAGAGGCGTGAGCCAGGGCTGCGGTGAAAGTGTCCCACTCGCAGAACAATCGATTGTCGTTCTTTGAAGTGTCACTAAGATATATGATAGATATCTCAGACTTCCTAGAAGCTTATGTGGCAATATGCATACTTTCAACACATCAACGTGCCTAGATCACGTCCATCTAAGTCCGATTTATCCAACTGTACGCAATTTACATTCATTAGAAAAGAAAACAGATGTAATCATCTCGAATCTTGCTGCATCTGATTAAATAAATGTACTGCGATTGTGGGAGGCGAAAGAATTATGGTAAAAAGTTTAAAGTCGACCCAGATTACCGACTATGGCGCCAGTTGCGGATGTTTCCTTGTTTATGCGATGATCCCGTTCCACAAACTCTTTGTGCTTATGGCCACAATAAAAATTAAATCGTAAAATCAAAACCGTCTCCTTTCAAATATAAATCATTGTCCCATATTTCGTTATTATAGACAGATTAAATGACAGTTTGAAAAGCATTTTCAAATAAGTTGTAAGATATAAGCCTAACTCCTAAGTTTTATCATGTTCTCAAGTCTCCTTGAATTCGTTAAGTTGCTAGCTCATTATTAGTTAATTCTCCTTTCACGAGTGATAAGTTCGGGTTACAGTGTCACCTGAATCTTCAATGTAGTAGTAAACGGGGAGACAGTGCTAATTCTAGTGAAAGCTTTCACATACTTCGCTACTCATGTCCCTTACAGCTACACCGAGTTATTTTTAATTTACAACCAAACACAGTGTTTCCAAGTTTGTATACTTTACTTCACCTGAAACATCTAGCGTGTTGAAATAGTTAAAACGATGCAACATCATCTATTTTTGTTTCGGGAGCACCGACCCATTGTCGAATACACTTCATTCACAGCTGTGATGATTCACTGTATTGTTCGCGCCCACACTTAACTCTCTAGACTCCCGGCCGTGTGCTATCAAAGTTCTTACTTAGTGCTGACACAAACCTACCCACTTGAATGTGCCGAAAGCGATATTGTTTATCTTTTGTATTGCAAGAGAGCTGATGTCGCTGTCTTTTTGGTCAGATACATGGGTACTTTTATTTTTGTGATTCATTAATTGGTGTGTGGCGAAAAGGGTCCGTTACGCTACTTGCAGACACATCGGCTGCAGGATCAGGTTGGCACAAATAGCTGACGGAAAAGGCAGTGGCCTGTGTCGGAGGGGCCGGACTCATTAGATCCGTTAAGGAGACTTAAGCGTGCCACTGCAACTGTACATCTGACGGTAATGCACTAAATGTAGCAATTACACATTAAAATACCAGTTAAATTGAATCATTGACCGAACAAACTCAGTCTTTAAGTAATTTAGCAAATAAATCAATGTAGGATGTGTCATGTGCTCCTAATACCAATCTTAAGCTCTTCAATGGATGCGAAAGTAATAAATTAAATGGCTTTATCTTCTCGTGAATAGATAGTAAGACTATACGCTGGCTGGACTGACAGCTGAGCCATCAAAAGATCTCTTTAAGTAGCGTTTAATGATTCATACATGTACATGTACAGTTGGATGCGTATGCGTATATTAACAGCACTTATATGCGTTCGACTTGTAACATCAATTATACCAATTGGTGTTATCTCGGCTGAGTGCATCTGTGGTCACTTTTCGTTAGTGCGGTAAACTTAATGTCTCATAATACTTCTTGCACTATTCGTGAATATTGCTGTGACTGAATTAATTCTACTTTTCAATTGTTGTATGCTAACCTTGAGACTCTGGTCTTGATTAGAATGCGTTTAGGTGCAGATTGGATATTTCATTTTATCGCAAACTGTTCAATCTTTGTTAGTATTGTTCCGTAATCTGCATTTCAATGGTATGACCGATGTTATTTATTCTGCAATGATTGACTAGGAAACATCTGGAATGATCGATGATCAGATGAAAGTGACAATATTTCCTCTATATTCAATAAGATTTTTTATTTCCGTAATTTACCGTCGGGTATGTTTTTGTATCGATGTGTTAGGGAAAGTCGGAAACCGCATACTGGTGGAATATTTTCTTCATTCTTATGTTAACTATATTCTACTGTAAATCCACATCCGCCATTCATAGATTGTGCTCCTCAATGAAAATGTTAATAAAATGTAACCTTTTACTGTGGTATCAGTACAAGATTTCACATCAACACGTCTATTGGAGCGATAAGATTCACATCAAACGATTTATCAGTAACATGTACTTACACTATCATGGAACATGATATTTATTTGGTTCATAATATTGGACACAATTCAGGTTTTTTGCTATTCAAAATGTTCCCTTAACTGAAGCGAAAATTTTAAGTTGCGCATTGCTGATAGCGTTACTCTTTTTCTGACTTAATTGGGGTCAGCTCCGTACCTAACTAGTTTCGGTTGAATCTCCGTATTTTAAGTGGAGGGCTGCCATCTGGCTTCCATAATCCTACTCGTGTCACATTTTAGGTTTTAGGTTAGACCTTTTCCGTATCTAAGTCGTTTGAATCCTATTCTGTGCTGTAACTACCAGCAATATTGCCCGTAACTGTAATAAATTCATTTATTTATCTAGTTTGTTGTCCTATGATATTTCATGTCATAGATGAAACTTCGACACGTTCACCTCGCCTCAAGACAATACAAGTGCTAGTGTGGGTGTCATCGCAACGACTAGTGGTTTTACATCATTTTCAGATATTATTATCTTGGATTTAAGTGAAAACGTTAATGTTGTTTTAATCTGCGTACTCGACGTTGTTTCAATTCCTTTCTCTTCAGTTTTTCAGATGGTTCCCCAAAAATAGAAAATGATTTCGCTTTTGTTTCGAATGAACACGGCTTCGTTAAAATGGAAATTGTTTCAATTAGTGCTTTGCTGGTATTCATTCTCTCTATGAAGTAGGTATTGCACAGTTACACACTTCTAGAAGCATGCTAAAAATGCGGACGGTTACTCCAGTACTGACACATTTAATTAAAACTTAGCAACAAAATTAAAATTTTACGAAACAGACAAAGAGACTGCATAACGAATTACAATTAAATAATATACAAAGTAATTATACATGCATTACAAAGGTGAATCACTGTAAGTGCATCCAGCGGTGTCTTGTATCCCGTTAACTTAGCAGTAATGTATGCAATTGTCATTTTGAATAAACGAATATGAATAATACAATAGTCAAATTTGAATAATTCATTTTTAATTAACTACGCTCAACATACACCTGATGATAGATAGATAGATAGATGATAGGTAGCCATTACGATGGCATTTATTCGATATTCCAACTCGTTTTAACATGCACCATGTATAAAGTTACCAATAACGAATCACACCCGTTAGGTTTTGAAACTTGTTGAAAACATTTATTGAATAACTCACGGCCAGTAACCCTTTCATTTAATTTGCATACCTAGTTGCATGGAACACTAGCATGTAATCAATTGTAAACATCGTAATAAGCAACCACAAGTCCACAAATAAACCCACCTATTTTTTGTGTAATTTTAATAATTGATACGTTTCGTTTCGGGCCATTGTGAAAGATAATCAACGAGGTGAAACCTTCTAGCAATTATTCGTCGTGTTTAATGGAATCTAGTTTTAAAAAGTATCTCGTGTTTTGGTGCGTCCTGTCATGTGGATCGGTATGACATTAGTGGTTCATCGCGGATTCTATAATGTGACCAATTAATGACGCGCTAGGTTGGGTTGCGGCGGACAACGAGCCGTAACTTGGGCACGCCCTATTCACTAACTAACACATCTGGTTGCTAGTGCTTTATACCTTTGTGAGTTTATTTTATTGCCTAGTTCCCACCTACCTGTGTAGTACACCGCTTTAAAGTGGCTAATTTGTTAACCTTCATAAATAAAATGTACAACTCCTTCCTAAACGAGATTTGTAATATAGCTGCTATAAAGAATTGAACGAAATAAAAATAATAGATATTTACACGATTAAAGCGCAGATCAGTTCCACCGTGCAGGATTAATTGGGATAAATACGTTTCACACGTTTGCAATTCATCAGCGATTCGGATTAGACGGTGGGTGCAACAATCATGCGCCCACGGTCATTCTGAAACAATGAGCCGTGAATGAGCCTCTAAACACCGCCATGTATGGCACAACATCCTACGAGTCAATCCTACTAATTTATTACTCGCATATAAACACAAAATTATGTTCTTTTGTTCGGCAGTGTGAAATGGAAAGTTGGAATTGCAATTTTAGACAACATTGTATTGTGTAGACATAACGGATCTACTTTGTGTTACTTTACCGAGTAAATCGAAATGTATTTGTATTGGAAATAAGTAGAAATGTAGGTACTCCAATTTACCTTGCCCTCATGTAACTAGCTTTTTCAATGCCATTGCCATTTCATCAAACAAAAATGTGGCCATAATAATATTTAACAGTATTTTGACCCGTTCTCCAATAAAGGTGAGACAGTTTCATTGTTCTTTGGTGTTTATGGGGCAGCTGCATTGTTGAACTTCAAATGTCAATAAGGATGACATGTCGGAGGGAAGATTATAAGTCTAATTAGATTGCACATAGTCTGTGGAGGCCATATGTGGACGTGCACGTGCGGCGATATTTTGCGTGTGTACGTGAGGGGTCGAGCGTTCAATGTGAGCCGATTACTTTAGAAATAACTTCAGGCTATTAGGAATACTTTAGCTGTAATTATTATTAGAGATGGTTTGATATTGAATATTGCAAAAGTAACACTATTCTGAAATGTGTTGAAAAATGTTTGTTCAGACTCCGAATTTATTTCGGCGGTATTGGTCCCTATTTGCGTTTACTTAAAGCAAACAAAACCTTATTCCCTTTACAAAAAAGAAACTAATCATGTTAATAAGGATATTGTTATGTAGCGTTCACAAAACGCTGTTTGCTAATTAATTCAATGTTTGAACACGATGTTTGCGTCATTATGTGAACTGAATGGTTCATTTTGCAAACTCGACGGTTTGATATGATTGTATGTGCCAATTGCATTGTTCGGTTTATTATTGTCATTGGTATTAATTGTAAAAACCTACACAGCGTTTGTCTTGTCAATTTTACCGATTTTTCTTATCTACTTTACTCAAATCTCGCTATTGTAACGTCATTGTCGATAGGATTAAACTAAGAAGTTTAATTACATTCGACAAAAACTCCGAGAAACTTTTCGGTATTGATAATGTTGAAGTTTGTTAGCTATGGGAATGCATTCTCTTTTTTTTTCATATGAAACTGCATTCTAGTGTACAATTGCTTTCTAATCAAGTGAGCAGCAGCGCTGATTCGATCGATACAATTATTCTATTAGATCCGTCAAGGAAATGTGTACTTTAAAATTGGTCCCTTAACATGCAATTGTATTTTTTCCTATGACCGCATGCACCGGTTTCGTTTCACGCATTGTGGGCGATTGGGCGGTACTCGACCACGCTTCGCTGTTCACCGGCATGCAGGTCTTTTCCGTATGCGTGCTAGTTTCAACTAAAACACATACATGTATAATTTGATATTATTTGCATTATCGTAGCGTTACAGCCATATTTATTATTTATGTATATAACACATTTGTTTAACGGCCCCATTTTTGTTCAGCCTCCCAGTTGGTGTCAAAACTTCATGGTCGATATCCTTTGAAAATGATCCTGTTGGCTGTTACCGACATCAACTTTTCCAATTTAAATATTATAGAAATATTATAAAAGTCTTTCAACCGTTAAGGTATAAACATGTTACTAAATACATTTTAGACCTCAAAGGGTGTATTTAAGATATAAATTTACTAAACAAACAAGTTTATTATTTTTTAATATTTGTTGCCTGTACTATTTTTATGATATGAAAGGTTACTTAATACTGATGTTGCTATTCTACAAATGATGAATTCTTTGATTATTTCGCACTTATTTGTACGATTATCATCGCATGCTGTATGTACAGTTACAAAACTGTCTATAATTAAAAATTGCCGGCGGAAAGCTTGCTTTCAAAGTCAAAAGTGTGACTAATGTGCCTTATATGCAAAATATGAACTTGAAGTATTTCGTTGATTCGCGTGGTACATTCATGGATTTTAATTTAGTTCTATGACTTGAAATTCTACAGGGTGATTTTTATCTTAATGTTATCTCAAGGATTTTAAACAGCTACCGTTGTGTGTTGCCTTTTTTTTATTGTCGATGAATACCAAATAACCTTAGAACCAATAACTCATTTTAACAAACTCTGAAAGACAATAAAAACGTGAAATTGCTCTAGGTATGCTAGTTATAATATAATGGGATAACTACGCTTCTCTTTCTCAGCTTAGCATAACAGTTACTTCACCTTTTAAAATGTATTTCTTATTAGCGTCGCCGTCGTATAAAAATGACCAAGTCCGTAATCTTCTTTCATTTTTTACTCTCCCATTATCTCTAGACTATTTTTAAGCTCATTAGCCGTCTTAACAAAAAGTTGATGAGAACCATGTATCGATAGTGAAATCGTTTGCATCGAATCTCGAGGTCCAATAATATCGAAAATTAACCCTAAAATGGAGCGGACAAGCCGGAGAGTGAAAGCATGCAACGGTTGATTGAATCACGTTGCTCCTTACTTGTTTTATTTTGTTTATTGGTAAGTGTCAACAGTTTGCCAACGTCAAATTTAGTTACGGCTGCTAAAGTCAATTTTGCTCGGATATTTTGTACCAGGTTTCAAATAGGTTTTTGTAAAATCTTTTGACACGCACAAAACGAAGTGTGCAAGATTAGTATGAAAGTGCGAAGTGATTCGAAAATTGGAAATGGTTGGATTTTTTTTTCTCCTTAACACTTAAAGTTAATAGCAAATTTCGACTTCGGTGTTGATCTCATGGTCTCCAAACATTTTAAGTTGAATTGGGACGATGACAGGGTATGAAAAAATCTAATTAGTCATAACTTTTTTATTTTGTCATATAATAAAACAATACTTAGATAAAACGAGTTAAAGTTTAGGAGTGGGGGCTAAAACGTCATTTCTACGTATAAAATGTCGTTCCGCGATATTTCAAAACAATATATCGTCGAAAGTATTCGTTTCCGTAAGAAAATGAAAAAAAAAATACGTGTCTAATGTTTTAAAATAATCTAACAGACGGACATTAAAATAAAAATTAGGCATCTACCCTATTGTGGTTAGTTTGTAACACTATTACGAGAAATGTAAAACATTCAATTGTTTATCAAAATGAATGCAATTGTTTATCCCTGCTCTGCTACCCTACGAACAACAAAGAGGGGGTTTAAAGAAGGGTTTACTATCCAAATATTCTTTAAATAATTCATGGTTATTCAATGGAATTAAACCGACGTCCCATATGCTACTTGAACCGTGGATTAGGTAAAGCGAAGTAATGAATAACATTGTATTATTACTTTAATCCGCATTGGTGTTGCCAAATGTTTTCGTAAAGTTGGTAGGAACTTCACAATAATTTGTTTATTTGTTTGTTCACTTCAGACATTTTTAGCCATTAATCAACAATTATTTCCTGTAACTTTGATATGTGGGTACCTTTATTTTCTTTCATAAATATTGTTAACTTTATACAAATTTATTGTTCTTTGTTCTTTCACACAATAGCCTTAGGTACTTATTAAATAATATATTATAGTGTTTCATTACTTATACTGGTAACATTGTCGATTAACTGCCCAACATGAACTGTAACGTCATCTCCTGTAAAGTACAAACTTATTTTTTTTAATTATAAGCAAAACTAACCAAATTATGTCTATTTGTGCTTGGTTCTTTAGTCTTTTGTCATTTTCAACAGAATAACAAATGTGGTATTTTGCTATGATAATTCTGCTTTGCATATTGAAATTTACAGAATGGAAATCTGCCTCAGTTGCTTTAGTATTCCATTTTTTTTTGTTCGCCCTCTGGGAGTGGCGCGTTAGGCGAGTTTTAACAATTTATTTTTTCTCAGTGTTGTAGGTACAACTTTACAACTCTATTATTTTTTGTTTCTTTTGCCCGCGTACTTGCTTATCACACGTTTGTCCTGTTTTTTGCACTTGCTATTTGATGACTTACGCTTATTATTAGTCGCGTGTTGTACCATAATTCATGTACACACGACACGCAAAATATGGCATTGCAAATGATAGCTTGTTCCTTATAATAACAAGTGTTTTTATCGAATGACTCAGCTCTATTACTCTCGCAAGTGTCTCGATCATTCCAAACTAAATCGTCTTAATTTCTGTATTATTTTGTTAAATACAAATCCAATTTGTTTTCAATGTCGCTACTAAGTTCCTGTAATAAAACGTCTTTGTGTTTTCTAAAGCACTTTTGTGGCTTCGCATTGTAAATACAAATACAAACAACTGAAACAACAGTTCCAGAACAATTTATTGTTTTATGGATAATGAGAGCTCTTGTAAATTTTTGTTCAGTAAAGATACAATTCATTGTTGTTATACCTAAATGAAATATCGTTACTGAACGTGAACGCAAAATTTAGGCGGAGCACGAACATTTGCATACGTATGGAGATAGGTACGCGTGCACCAATGCGGTTTACATTCTCTTCTCGAAATAGGACAATAGATTCAATAGTGTGCACGGTCGCATTTTTTGCGAGCCCCAATTCTAATCATTTGCCGGTTCAATATTTGATTGATCAGCGTTATTTGTGATTCGCACTGATGTTACACAAACTAAAATGTCATTAGGAAAGTGTCATCATTGCAAATATTATGTCACATCACAGTTGAAATGTTACCATCATCAGTATTTGCAGTATCTTGCAACAAAAGTTGGCAATTTCTACACAAGTGGGTTTTGCAAACTATCTGTTAGTTCTACTTCAACATTATTTCCAATGTTTTCTCAGGTGCAAAATGCATGTCACCGTTCCACCGTCGACCAACTCTTTCTTCTTGTATACAGACTTTGTTTTGTATTATCATCCAAATGTTGTCTCCTTACTGAGTCACTGCGACTCGCTATTATGCCCTCCAAAGAAGGCTTTCTTTAATAAACTTGGCAACATGAATAGATTTCTTTTAATGTGACCTAAATACTTTCATTGTTTTACTGCCATTGAAATGGTCTGAATACAGATTACTTATTTAATATTTTAATTATGATGAATTAAAAATGTTTTTACGACCGTACGATTTAACAATGCCCTACGGAATTATCACTCTCTACTTGAACCACGTTGAATGGCCTGACCGTTATGAATATCAAGAAACAACGTCACAAATGTTATGGAATCTCCTGGAAAACAATTCATATAAGAATGAATGAATTTCCTTGTTTAATAATATTACCAATTCATTACGATTGTGACCTGAGCCATTGCATATCCACGTCATAATGTTTTGAACTATTGTAGCAGTATTGTCTCTACCGCAAGTACTGCAACGCTAAATGAAACGATTAGCACATTGCTTCATATAGTTTTGAAATTTCATTCTACCTACTGTTTTGATAAAGTAAAAATTAATCGGAAGAATGTTGTAAACTTTAAACTTGATGTAAATGTTACCTTGCCAAAAATGATGATGTTTTTCTTGCAATTTACCAATATTGCCTGAATACCGGTCTTTGAACATAAATGTGATATATTCATATCAGAAACATTCCTAAATTCAGCAATAAATAAATAAATGACGTAGGATAACAATAAGTTTCCTATAACAAGTACATAATTTAAGTATTTTATTTATGTTGAACTTTGAACAAAACACGTTGACATCATTGAGTAATTACATGTAGGTATGTACCTGTTATAGAAGTCTGAATAGGTATTCGGTAAAAACGTGGGACCATTAATGTTCCTAATATCTTCCATGTAATGACAAATGTTCTAGATATGTCTTTATGCCTATTACGTAAACTATATACGTATTGTATCTAGGTACATGAAGTCTTAATTCACGTGAGAGAATAGGTTTAGAAAACGATAATACACGGAGAAGAGCAATAACCCATAGACGAAGAACTCTTTGAATAGCATTATTGTAGAATACCTTAGATTGAAATGATCGTTGACAATCGATTGGTCGCTGATCGTTATTATCAGAGTCACATAGTTGCATAATTACAGAGAATAGCACTAAGTTATTTCTACTGCGCTATTATTTAAAAACTCGTAAACATAAAATGGAATTCTGTGTCTCAAGAGAATTTTGCATGAAGACATCCGACGCTTCGGCTTATAGCTGCCATCTTGTCCTCGGGGATGCTAAGATTTCGCAGTTGAATCTTATCAGACAGATAGGAAGTACTTTATTCCTTGTGATATTATCAGAGCACTGGAAACAACTCACTGGTCTAAGGAAGAGATGAAACGATCTCATTCTAAGACCACCCACGTTGAGAATAAAGACGATGCACATATGAAATGTAGCAAAGGTACGAACACTAATTCATCTGTGTTTATTACCTATCAACTGAGTTATAAACAAAGCACTGTCTTCAAAACAAACGGAACGTATGTTAATGAAATTAGAACTTAACATTCCACTGCACGTATATTGCCCAAATGTACCGTTACACTTAATATTTCTAATTAAGCACCTCTATTTCTTTCACTGTAGGCTCCAGAATGCAGAGTGTAGTTTAATGTACATTCTTATAAACTCACACACAAACACAATCGCAATAATCTTACTCCAACAGGTCTTAAGTCATCTTGTCTGTATTTTAGTTTTCACAGGCTTTCTACGGTTAGAAGTACATTCATTTGCGGTTACTTAAATTTCATTGGAAACTTACGAATTATGTTTCGCTTGATTGAGTTATTGTTTACCAGTTTTCGCTTGTTGTAGGTTAAGTACCTAGTGTAGTGAAGTGAAAATACAATTGCTCGTATTGATATGAAAAAGTAAACGTTGGCATCGATCATGTAAAAACGTAATCGATTCGATAGTAGATAGATCGTGCTTATTTTATCGATTCGATTCTCGTTTACATCACACTTGCGTTAACGTAGTCTTTGTCGCTACAGTCGTGCAACAGCATACAAACAAATGCGATTTGTCACGTATCAAGCAAGTACACATATTTTGTACTTGGTTTTTGTCATTGAAATGTCTTACCTCTCATTGTTGAAGGCCGACGGCCATCCTCTGCATATTATATTACAAACTTACCTAATCAGTTCTCATAATTAAGAATGTTATAGTATGTTTAGACAAAACTTATTATCAAATGTTCTCCATTTAAAGTTGTATGACATAAAAACGCAGGAAATGTCTCTCATTAAACGATTGCCTAATGAACTGGCCGGAACTCTTATAATAATTTTCCGCCTCATTGTTCAGAACACCATCCTTGTCCCTATTCACAGACGAAAATTATTCGTAATTTGTAAATCATTTTGTATTGTACAAATCTTTATGACAGATGTCAAATTATTACGTAGACATCTGTCAAAGTATAAACATAATGAGTTTTTTTTTTTATAATTGGCTTTATCTAAGCACCTTCTTATATTTTAAATCGATGCAGATTACTCGTCACGTTCAACTGGGTACACATGTAATAATACGTATGTGGTTATAATAAAAATTATAAAAAAAATAAGTACTTAGCTGAGAATGAGTGTAACGGTAAGATAATGTCGGTTGTTATTCATCCCATTGCATGTAGAGAGCCAATCGAAACGAATTCATCTCGTTAACGTGTCGATTTTGATGGTAGTGTATCACGTTTGGTGATTCAGACCTCCACTGATATTGATTAAATGGGACACCTGATCGTGTTTATATCCACAATACCTTCTACAGAATGTCAGCGATAGCCTGCCTTTCATTACTTAAGTCAAAGCAAGGTACAATAGGTGATTCTATTTTATGATGCTATGATAGCTTGCATTTTCCTCATTTTCACCTTGGTTATGTTGAATTGTTAACGGGTAATTTACTGTTTATTTTTTAATTATTATAGTAAGTACGTCCGTAAACTTTTGAAAGAATTATGGAAAACGATGATATTTTTCATTCTTTTCAAGTAATTGCATGGATTTTGCAGTAGTTGAGAAATCTCCCACTAGAATAAAAGATGAAGAGTTAATAGTTTCTCTTGTTTCATTACTATGAAGCCCTGGAGCCTTAGTACCAACACGAGTTCAATACGGTCTCATACTTGTTATTTATTACAGTACAAAGAATGGACATTCAGTTTATGCAAAAAAAAACTTTAGACATGATTCATAGCGCAACCAAATAATAAATGGTCCATACTTTAACACAACAACATGTACTTACGATTTGATGAAAATCATCTATTGTGTTATTTTTTTATCACAAACGTATCTTTGAGTACTTACATTATTTGCCACATAATTATGTATTTGCGTAGTACTTGAAAGGTCCTTGAACTAATTTTAGATTGCAAAATGGTGTATGTTCTCAGGTACTATAATTTTATAACTGCTACTTGGGTACCTACATTAAATTAAGTGGTTTTGTGAGGCCCATTTCTGGCCCAAGTCAACCGCACACTGTCATTAAACCACAGTCTAGGGAGTGTGACTGGTTCTATCTCTACACCCAGTAACGAAGGTTTTAATTAGGATGTTACAAGTGAGCCTGTCTTCATCTTCAATTATGTATTCCACATCCATGCTTCATTGGAAATTTTAAGACATTTGGATGTTGTGTTTTTGAAGATGGAGAAATCGTCAACGATATCGTGATTGTATAAACATTTAGTCACCTAACGGATCCTTCACTGTGTAATCCAAATACTCATCATTACTCGCATTTATGAAAGTGTCATTATGTTATGTGCACGCGTCCATAATTTGCATGTTGTTACGTCTCGCCGGGTGAAAATAAACAATCGAAAGATCCGGTACCCACATCTAATCACGACAAGCGGCTTAATGTCATAACACATTAGTGAATTGCCATTATAATCACACAGCTGGTGTGGATGTAGACACGGCCTTGTTCTGACGCAATTGTAAAGAAAGTGAAACTAAGAAACCGCCAAAATGGTCTGTCATTGAATGAGGTCCGTCGATTGTTGCACTCGTTTGTCAATAGATTATAGGCCGGCCGACCATTACCGTCAACTACAGGCTTTCTCGACATCGTACGGTTCCTACCATAGACCTTACTACTATAATGTCATGGCAGATATAATTACTTGCTTTCGTTTAATTGATTTCGAAATTGTATTACCTATGCAAAACTGCAAATAATACGTTTAGTGGAAACGATTTTAACAATCCTGCAAACTTTCGTTTTCTAGAGTTTAATAAACACAATAATGCAATTCACTCTGAATGCAAAGAGATTGGGTCGTTGTTTTCCAAATTTGGTGTCTGACACTTGAGTATTGTTAAGACTTAGCCCCGAGCCAACACCGCATTTAGTAGACGATTTACTTTGTGGTTTTTCGGAGACACAAGAGTATTAGCGTTTGCAGCATTGGTATTGTTGCTTTTTGTTGGTATGACACTGAGATAAAATGATCACATTGGTTGTCAATGTTGACTTTATTTACTACATTAACTACAAAAAAGTAACAATTTAGGTAAAGCATAATCTAAGCGTTCTGTTATACTTAGTTAAACTATAAATTCTGGTATTTTCCAAGATGACTCAAAAAATATTGATATAGACTGCTAGTGACTCATGATATTGTCTTCCCGTTTGTTCTGAACTACCGTGTTCGAAGGATCACATTTGCGTCATTCAGATAATTGTAATGACTAAAATTTATCTCGAGCTAACATTTAAACTTAAAAAAAGAAAATCCATGTGTTGGTTCACGTTACAACTTCATGTCATAGAACATCCAAAAAAGGTTGCCAGTCTGTCTACCGAATCAGCTTAATGTGTTATCTGTACCAAGATAATTTACCTACCTATAATCTTTTTGCACCTCGATAACTTTGGTATGTTGCAATGTACTTGAGTAATGTTGAAACTGAACATGGCTACATTGCTGCATTATCAGCACTTTGAAAATGACATCGACATTCCCTCTGGTATGTCGCTAAAGTACACTTATCACACTGATAAAGGAAGTTATTGGCGAATTTGAAACTATTGAATGAAGCAATATTAAGTTAAAATTAGTGATTTCGGTACTCCTTTAGTCTACCGACAGATTCATTTTGTCAAATCACATTAGTCATAGCTTAGTTAAAGATATAACTTGTTTACCTACTTTCTTTTTATCTGTGTACAAATGGCCGAGTAACCAATATCAATTATTTTGACTTAATCCAGTGATTATCAATTATTAGGTAATTAGGTACCTACGTGTATTCGTATAGATTTAGGACTAGATAGAAGTTATGTAATAAGTACTAGTTTGTATAACCATACTGAACAAGTATTATAGCATAGTATAAAGAACAGAGTAGGTTATCTTCATACAAATGCTCCGCGCGCGGCTTATATGTGTGCGCCATAGTATCTATGCGTCGACGCACGCACACTTTAACAAAATCTCGACCCGTTTCTCAGTGCGCCAGGCAGGGCTAACACTGCACGAGGTTCGCGCGCGCATCACTTTTCGGCACTGTTAAATGAAATAAAAAATGTCTGATAACCGTAGAAGAACGTATTGCTGTGTGTTTGGGTGTCTTAATAATTAATCGATTCTAGAACTGTCTCTGTTCGGATTACCTATTGAACAGGAAAGGTAAGCTAGTAAATTTTTCTAGCATAATATAGTTTGTAGGTACTTGATGATGAGATACCTACTTACTTATTCTTACTCTTATCATTCTTCATAGTTCCTACTCAACCAGAAATGTAATACCTACTGTACTTAAATATTATAAGAAAATGTGGTATTGTATTGTTTATTTCACAGTTTATCTGATTTGTTAAGAGCGTGGCCGTGTCGCATTTTTCCATATAAATGTATTCCCAAATTTACTTTCTGAATACTATGTATAGAGCTAAAGTTTATTTTAAGAAGTTAATAATCTTTTTATAAGCTTTTTATTTTTACTAAATTTATAAATTGATAAAATATTCAATCATAATATGCTTTTCATTTCATAAATTTAGATCAAGTGCTGCTTGTTCGAAAATATTAACTAAAAGTAAAAGTGACAACCCTGGGGATCAACGCAAGAGTAGGCTAATAACTCGGCGGGCGGCCTTAGATAACCTACTGTGTTCTTTATACTATGATTATAGTTTCGATGAGCTTCGTAACTCTAATTAAAGTCATGTTTAATTATGTAAATTAGAACGGGATTTCATTGTTCAGTTCTACTTTAATAAACGCAATATTAACATTTTTTTCGCCACTAGAGGCGCTAATGTAGCTTAAGATTTATTGACTTTTGACCAATAGAATATTAAACTGTCAAACACCAAGCGGTCACCGGTGACCGCGACCTATTGTTCTTTAATTGTGTCTGTAAAACCGGTACTCGACGAGTTAATTGCTAGCATCAAGTCATAAGTCAGCCAGCTTGTGCCAGCTAAGCTGATTGGACTAAAATGGCCTTACGCTTCACTAGCGCCATCTCGCAAACGCAAAATCGTAAACCCTCATTGTTTAACCACAATCAACTCTTCTTAGCTTAATCGTGAGCTTAATGAGACCGAAATATCCATTTCCAATTACGTATAGTACTCTAAAATGTCAATCTCTGCCTATAACGGTTAGTAATTTATGTAACAAGTTTACGAAACATCGGATGACTAAATATTAGGAGTTGTAGCAGACGTCGAACTAATTGTATTTGAGTATCTAGTATACAGCTAACGTAATATATTTCATTCCGAAATATTTCTGAAATTATATGGGTAAAAAAACTATTCTGAATCAATAATAATAATAAATAATAAGGATAATACAAGTGCAAAGATTGCCAAGACAAGATCTGGGCGGGATAGTACCGAATTTAGGATTCTACTTGAATGCCACTGGAATGGAAGTACCTAAGACAATTCAAACTTTAGCAATAGTTTTTATAATGCAATAGCGCACAATGGTCGCGAAGGAAGAGAGTCGTGGATTGTGTGGACGTTGTGTCCGGGGCGCACTCGGCCGTGACGCAATTTTACGCTGGGGCGCACGGCGACATTACTGTTGTGTTCCTTTAAAAAAACCTCATGCTCACTAATGACAACATGATTTACTAAATTGCTATAGTATTGTGGTGTACAATTCTCGATTCATATACTTAAAATATATTTTCATAAGTTTTTGAAATACTTTTCGTTGGATATCCTTTTCAACTCAATGGAGCTGGAATATTAATGATATTGTAAATGTTTCCAGACGGGCGGTGCAGACAGCGCCAGCGGCGGGTCAGGTGGCTCGGGCATGGAGTGTCTCAACTGCGCTCACCACCCGGACCATTTCATTACCTCATCTCGGAGCAGGCTAAGTCCCTCGTCGCTCTACAGGTTAGTTATACAACAATAAGATGAATTTACTACCTACTTAACCGAATGGATGAATATTATCATTAATTATATTTCCTATTATTTAGGAACTCCAGAATGAAGTCGGAGCTTTACTTGAGTTTCGCGACCTCGTCATCGAGACATTCCCTAACCTACGCTCCAAGATGGCGCCGTCCACGCCTGCGAGCGGTACACGTCGCGACTGGGAGCCCGGGGTGCGCGTGCGTCGTAAACTTGCGGCAGGCGCAGGAGACGCTACGCGGGCCAAACCACAACCCTCCGTGCAGGATTCCGGCTTCAGCACAGAGACTTCTTGCGGGAAAGACGCACATTCCTCATCGGCATCAGCTTCTGCGTCAGCCACACGTTCAAGACCAATTGAAGATGAGCTCTGGGCTTTACTCGACGTCATTCAAAGAAAAGGAGTACGGTTACGAGACGAAGCTGAACAATTGCGCGGCGAGCTCGACGACCGGCACCCAGCGGACACCGTGGAGGAGTCGTTCACGCGGGCACTCAACGACACAGCGTGCGCCGACTGCGCTGACACCGGGCGGCTGCGCGCCGAGCGGGACGCGCTGCTCCTCCGCGCGGCGCAGCTGGAGGCGGCGGCGGCGGCGGCCGCCGTCACTCCGCCCGCGCCCGCGCCCAGCACTCCGCTCGGCCGCCTCGACACAGCACTGGAAACACCCTCGCGCCCACCGCGCGTCGCTACGCCTGACTCCAAGAAGTTCGCGGCGATTCTCCTCGAGAGCAATCCTGTCGAACTTCAGAGGCAGCTACTCACTTCCACCGTTCAAAATCAGGTACTTATGAAAATAAATTCTAATCTAATTAGAAAGCATAGAAGTGGATGTGAACTCTACATGCTTAAGATAACAATCACTAGAAATGTATTCAAAAAGATACGTTTCCAATTTCCATTTCTATCTATTTGATTCAAACCCACCTTGACCCTGTTATCTCTAATCACAATCGTATTGTTTAGTGTGCCGAATTGAACTTCTCAGACTTGCATGGATATTGCGGTAAGGTGTCAATTTTAGGAAGTTTCTTTCTTATGGGTCATTAGAAATCTGTGTTGCATTAACGAAATAAAAAAATATAAAAAAGCAGTTAAGGCTGTTAATTGCAGAACGAGTGAGGTAACGAAGTACGTGCTAGTCGTTCTTCTGTCGTTGCACTAACGAGCTGCTTGATGCTCTGACGTAATCTCAGAGATTTCGGCAGTAGGTATTACGCAGATCAGTGGAGGTAATGGAGTGTGTCCGCGACCATGCAGGCCACCATTCCTCCACAATCCTATTTATCTAAGTTATTTGTGTCGTGGACATGTGTTTTAGTACTCATTAACTTACATACATATTATCATTGCAATATGTTATCGCTAAAACCATTGCGCTTTTTTTGTTTCTATCACGTGCAAGGCCTATCACAAAGTATCTCAAGACAATACCATAACTTTAGCACTTAGCACGCATGTGTCATAAATCCTTGGCCTAAAATGATAGATAGCAATGAACCAATACGGTGACTAGTGCGTTTCCGTCTCAACGATTTGCTATTTCTTTATAGCGTAGGTATCATGATTATTTTAATATCACCTTCAACAAAAGGAAATCATCATTTTGCTTATAGGTAGTACATATAATTTATGTATGTAATTATTTTCAAATTAGTTATGCTGAAGGCTAATTTAGTTGCTTAATGTGCATAAGTATCCTCTTGTATTTATTTTACTACCATAGAAACTACAGCAAGGAAAATGTTTAAGTGTAGTTAAATGTTAAAATATTCTTACTGTCTATAGCTTTCCGTAATTTGAATAAAAACTTCTGTCCTTAACGCAATTATAACTCAGACGGAAGAACCTAAAGCATAATAAAAAACAAGGAACTTAGTGGTGCGTTCAATATAAATACCAACCGCATTATACTGTAAAGTATGATTCAAACACAGAGGTTCGGACCCATTGATTTAGTTTGATTGCTATTTATTTCATTTTAATTTGATGCCAAACCTTACCAAGCTACAATTTTAGTTAAAATTTATAAAATAATCCATTGTAAATATTCAGTACACATAGTCTTAATATTTAGACGTCATATTCATATATATCTTCATCTGATTGTTGTTTCTTAAGCTGAGGTTTGGTACCCACATTTTTATCCAAGATCGGTTTGTTTTGTTTAAAACACATTTTAATAAAAATAAATATCTGTTGTATTTCGTTTGCTAACTATTATTTTATTGACCCTATGTTGCAACTACTGACGGATTTTTATGCAATACTTATTTGTGTTCTTATGTGATTTCCAGGTATTGAGCGAACGCCTGAGACGCGCGGCCGCGCAGCGCACAGTGCTGTTAGAAAGACTGGAGCGAGCTCGAGACTTCAACGAAGACCTCAAATTTAGGGTGAGTTTTATGTAACAATAATGTAACATTTATGTCCAAAATTGCAAAATCGTATACGTTCCGTAAAATGAGGTGAATAGGGATCGAGAGGTAAACAGGGACAGAAGGGGGTGAATCGATACTATGAAGAATTTCTTTATATCTATTCACCTTCTTCTGTACCTTTTCGCCGCCCAAACGCTATTCACCCCCATTTTGCCGTTATATGATAAGATACTAGAAGGAGGTAGGTACTATTTGTTATAAATAATGTACCACCTAGTTACTACAAAAATTACAAACCGAAATCAAATAAAACATATTTGGGAATGAGACTAATTTTTGTTAATTATATTCCAGCTGGAGGAGAAAAGTATCGAATTAGAAGGAGCGCGTGCTCGCGTCCGACAGCTGGAGGGCAAGCGTCGCAGCCCCGCTCGGTCCGCTTCACCCGCGCGAGACCATAGCAGCATGCGAGACATGGAGCCGCTACACATGCCGGACGACGCGACTCCGACTGCCGCATCGCCGACACGCCGCGCCGCCGGCCCAGTCGCATCCCGCTGCACACGGCGCGGCCGACCCCGGCGCGGCCGCCGTCGGCGCACTCGGTGCGGTCGGCGCGCTCAGCGGCGTCGGCGCGATCGGCGGGGTCGACGCTGGGCGGCGCGAGCGCGGGCGCGGGCCGCAAGGAGCGCGAACCCAAGAGCGGCGTGCCGGTGCGTCGCGCGGCGGCGCCCGACCCCAAGGTGCGCGCGCGCTCGTTCTGGAACGCGTGGTTCTTTCCGAAAGATTCCGGCTCATAGCGTGAGTGCCCGCGCGCGCCGGACTGACGTTCTCGTAGCTTGTCGAGTCGGGCCGCATCTCGCATGCCATTATGTCGATCGTAAGTTTTGTTTCCCCGTCGTTTCGTTTCGCTTCGGTTTACTTTAAAAGCCGGGGTCCGCCCCGATTCTAGTTTCCTTTAATTTGACGTAGAGCGAGTCGGTCCGTAGTGTAGGCGAGCATGTGCTAACGATTGTGTGTCCTCGTCACTAACTATAGCGACAAATCAAGTGACATTTAAATCTTTCCTTAAATACTGATAACATACGTGTTTATTACGAAGTTTGAAAAACTTAGCTCAATCCCAGTATGTTGTGCTCAAAGTATTTGTGGTTGGATTTTTGTGTCCCTAACCCACATATTCATCATGTTAATAAATTGACACATTTTGTTTGTAAAAGTTGTCGTACTCTGAACTAGTGAAATTCCTTTTATCGTACATTTTATTTCCTTTTTGTTTCAATAAATAATCACAGTTCGTTTGTGCGACACCTTTATATGGCGTGGGATTTTACATACCAACAATATCAAAATATGAATTTTAACTTATATAAAACCATTATTAAACTTAAACATTTTCAAGTGTTATTTATTCAGTGCACATTTTAACATTTTTTGTGATTACTTCTGGACATTGTTGAAGACTATAGTATGGTAAGTGCAAGATAAAAATACATTTTTTTATAATTTGTATAATTATTTTCGCCAGTACTCACTGTTTATGACACATTACATGTTAATTTTATGTGTTAATTCTGTTATTTATGATTTTTGTATTTTTATTTGTATGTTTGTATTGACATAGTGGCATAATGGCACAAAATAATTGGCTAATCACACAAAAAACTGATGCTCTCACATGGCCTTTACACTGTTGGTAATTGGTTTGGTAACTAATAGAGTGAAAAGTTATGCACAGATGTTGGACTCATGAAATAATAATATCCGGTAGTTCATGTTTGACATGGTGGAGATGATAGTTTTAGACGTCACAAAAATTAATTGCAGTATATATTATGTATCTTATTATTCGATTCACCAAGTCGTCAGTAGTCATTCTCACTAGTATTTAATGTATTTCACTATATTAATTTAAATGATGCTAATTTATTTCTTACTATTTTAAAACTAAGCAATTTAAGTATTTGGCTTGCACACAAGTTCGTATGCATTTAGTCGGAACCGTGGAGGATGACTAGTGGCGGCTCGCGGGCACTTGGCGGACTCGGACACTCATTAAAGGTTAGATCGACAGCTCGGGCCGCAGGGGCAGCACCGCGACGTTTAACGAGCGTCCGGTGTACGTAACAACGTTGGACATTTCGACAGAGAAACGAAGACGAGTCGGAGCGCTGGCGCGTGGCGGCGCTGGCGGCCGAGTACGTGGCGCGCGCAGACCGCCTGGCGCCGCTGTTCCCGCGCGCGCGCCCGCTGCCGGCCGGCCTGGCCCCCTACCCGGCCGGCCTGGCGCCCTACCCGCCCTACTCGCCCCACAACCTGGCGCTGGAGCTGTCGCGCTCCATCCTGTACGAGCGCGCCGACTCGGTGGACGCCAAGCTGCGCTCGCTAGTGTCGCAGGTGTCTCACGTGTCGCCCGCGTCGCGCGACGACTCGCTGTGGAACGGTAAGCCGCAGCAATACTTTGAGAGCATGAACTACGGCGAGCGCCCGCCCTCGGACGACGAGGAGCCCAAGGAGTACGATAGCGACTCGCTTGCGCCCTGAGCCCGCTCGTCCCACTCTGTGTCCTTGTAACTTCTCTATTGAGTATCATTCCACGGTCGAGGGTTCTATGATGTCTCGAGTGATCTGTGATATGTCACCGTTTTAAATGTTAACTACCATTTTTTGGATCCTATGCTCATATTACGTGACCTCTCGTTGGAGGAATGAGATTTATTTTCCCCGTTATAGAAACCTGTTTTGAATCTAATATATAAGTGTTATGCATGATGTAAAATTAAGAGTTAATTTCGGTACTATTAATATAATTTATATCCGTGGCTTCAACTTTTATGGTATGAAGTCAAATAGATGTTTTGATTCATGAAATGATGGATTTAAATATTTACTCACTATAACTATTATTCGTAATGGGTTGATTTTATAAGAATTTATTATCAATAATTAATTCGTTCCACTTTTCATCAAAGTATTACATGAAATGATATACCTACAAAATATGGTAGCTACTTTAAAATTAAGTAACGTCATTCCTAAAACCTATAAGGACAGACTGTAATTATTTAATGTAATTGAGTGAGAGCTTGGAACGACTGTTAGAAAGGCTGTGAAACACTGAAGTGTGCTTGAAGTTGTTTCTGATGTAATCTATAAATTCAGAGGTAATAAAATGTAGTGCTTAGATAATGTGTGTTGCGGTTTAAACATACTATTGTTAAACATATTCCAATCGTCCAGTGGTGTACGTCCTAATGAGACAAAGCGTGACTGCCTTTGAGTTATAAGATTACTATGTTAATTCCTTTTACTAGTATACATTTCATACGGCGGACTTAACAAATAGTAGGAGACTGATTTTGTATAAATAAAAATTAGAAATGCTTTACCTGTGTAGGGAACCTCCATA
The DNA here is from genome assembly GCA_902850265.1 of Spodoptera littoralis. NCBI lineage: Eukaryota > Metazoa > Arthropoda > Insecta > Lepidoptera > Noctuidae > Spodoptera > Spodoptera littoralis. The sequence continues at coordinate 4,537,523 of LR824539.2, read as the reverse complement.
TAATTGACCGTAATTTAGTATTTCTTTCTCTGTTTTAAGAATAATGTGTAAAATTGTACTATCAATTAAGCTCTTAAAGAATTATACTAATAAATAATAATATACCAATTCTATAATGTAAATGGCTGTATTTTATGTAATTAAGAATTTGTGGCTAGATTAATTATTTAAGTCGACTGTTTAATTGTACAGCATTCGATTATACTATTAGAATTTGTAAATTATTAAGCCATTACCTACCTATAATTAAGATACTCATAAATCTATCTAGTTAGCTTGAATCTAGTTGATGACTTATGTAAAGTGTACAGAGATCATATCATTATATACAGATCGTAAATAAAATTGTTCATATCAATAACATCTTTCATTTAAAACCAAAATTCAACTTATTACTGTTTTATTACCACTAATCAATAAATAGTATTACAATGAGTAACATCAATAGTGAAAAAATCAACGAAATGACAAATTATGGACTTAGAATTGATCACTGGAACTAGTCAATTTTGGTCCCAGAGTAACATCAATTATCTCGAGTGTATCCAGATTCTTGGTAACGTTAACGAAGCCATGTTGTTTTAGTTCTGGAAAATGTTATATTTTTTGCATTACCTCGAAAGATTTTCCAAAATGTATTTAGGGAAAAAATAGAATAAGTACTTACTGAGTATAGACGTAAAACATCGCGCGGCTATGACACCTTTGTAACCGGATATAACGGGACCCTTATCAAGGAGGCTCTTCACCGTAACTGGTTGGAGATTTGCCTTAATGTGTTTCATTATTTTGATCATTGTGCCCTCTGTGCCCCATTGGTCGCTGTAACAGATAACTTGGTCATACAATCTATTTATCCTGCACAAAAGTAACTGGATATTATTTCGTAAGTTATGTTATAAACCCACATGACTCACACTGATACGCACTCATGACACTTACAAACTATTTGAACGAATAAGACCAAATACGTTTTGCGTCGGCTTTTTAAGAATCTACTTGACATCTAATTATTGCAATCTGCTTACCGTATAAATCTTTTCGAGTCTGTAGTCTGTTCTGAATCGCCGAGCGACACCTTCGTCCTGTCGAGACTGCCTAAAGGAGTTTCAGAACGTTCACTCCCAGTCACACGAGCTCTTCCTTGTGAAGCAGTCGTTCGTTGAATTTGTGAGTGAACCTCGACCTCGACTATTATAGGTTGTTGTGGAATATCAGCTAAGCCAGCTTCTTGTAACTTTGAAGATAGTATCAATTCAGCATCTTGAGGCGGTTCCGGTATAGGCGGCATAATATTTTCCTTATTTGTCTCTGCTTCTGTAACATTAGACTTAATAAGTAGAGTTCACGTCCACGCGCTTTATCTAAATATTCTTAGCAAGAAAATTAATTACCTGCGTTAATATCTGCTAAATCTTTAGCCAGCTGGCTTTCCCGGAATGATTTGTAACCCATGGAGCGTTGATGTTTTGGCTAAAAGAAAAATAATTTAATTAAAATAGTAATAATAAATACAGATTATTATGCTTGTTTTATGCTAAACTTTTTTGAAAGTGCGCTCTGATTTAGCCTAGGTGCCTATTGCCATGAGGTCTTATTAGATTAAAAAACAAACTACTTACGCTTCCAAACATTTCTGGCTCTGCTGTCCTTTTGCGCGCTTGCGATAGTGTCTCTACTTTTTGAGTTGGTATATCTGCAATGTCTATGTCAACTTGTGCGCTCACACGTGGTGGATCAGAAATTTTGAACGTTTCCGTAGTCACATTCGCTTCAGGAATGGGTGGTTCCACTTGTATTTCAGGCCTTTCTTGAACAACAGTAGCCTCTTGCTCCTCTTCTATTATGTCTAGCATTGTCCTTTTTGTAGTACGACGAGAACGTCTCCTTACGGCTTCAGCTTGCTACAGTTTAGTTAAAAATATATCAATTTTTAAAACTCGAGTATAGGGGAATAACTACCTAATATGCAATTCAGGTGATTGTAAATGTCAACATCTGAGACTCAATTATTAAATAGATACAAAAAGAACATGTATAAAAATACATGGGTACATTCACTTACCTCCATTTCTCTTTCAGCCAAGGGTAGGCCCGGGACCACTCCAAGGTTGCGTCCAAAAAGTACCGAAATAGCGTCTCCAAAATTAGATATTATTTTATTACCACCGTGACACGGCCGCCGAAAGTATTCCTCCACGGGTACTCTTACGAAAATTATGTCGTCTGAACTGTCCTATGTAAAAAAGTGAGGGTAAGTTTAAAAATAGAACAATCCTACTTTCAGTTTGAAAGTAGGCATAATGGTTTATTTTGTTTATAGGCTCATGATAAAAAAGAAATAATTAACCTTGAAAATAATAAAAAAAAACAATAAATACCTCGCATCGCAACTCTACCAAAGGATTTTCAATCCTAGCTCGGAAGTGATTAGGACTAATCTTCGTCTTCTTGTCTATTATCAATTTTCGGATCTTACGGCGTTTTGCTAGTGGTTCCAGCGCTTCTAATTCCTAAACCGTCACATATTTTAATTAATGCATGGTTTATTTTTCATTCGGACATGAAAACTATCGACGCGATTTTCACCTACATTTAATTTGCTGTAACTGTAACATTATGAAGTAGGTCGGCAATTAGGGATGAACATGTTCATTAAAAAATATATATTAATATCATGTGGAATGCACAATAAATGTTCAAGATTTATAGAAAACTGACAGTATGGAGTAGCTTCATGTGCAATCTTCTGTTACCCACCTCTAGTTCATTGTCCAGCACTGGTTCCTGTACTTTTTGTTGTTCGGGTTCGACGACGTTACTGGGCTGCATAATCTCCGCCCTTGGCTCTTCTTGAGGCCTAAAGATATTGACAATCATAATAACTGCTTGGTAATGCTAGGGTTGAGTCAATCGAGTGTCGAATGCCTTCACCTATATTTTTATAATGCAAGCGGAGCGCTCTGCTCGTCTCCTATAGGTTGTAGCGTGTGGTTTTATTGCCTATAGGCTACTTCGGTAAATGCACTAATAAACACAAAAATAATTATTTAAATCGGATCAGGAGATGGCTTTATGGTATAGGTAAGATTGTAGAAAAACACATAGGTCAAGAAAACTACAGCTTAAGTGTCCGATATAAAATATTTGAGGAGGTTTGGTCATCTTTTAAGGTAGTGAAAGGAAAGGATGAATCTTTTTATTTTAGACATGGACCTTTACCATCAGGTAGTAGCAGGTTTCTCTGATTATGTAGGTAGATAACTAGGTACCCAACATTAATTATTAAATAACAAAAAATAAAACACTAACTTATCTGGTTCAGGAACAGGCATTTCGGGATTCGGGATTTCGGGTATTTCAGGAATGTCTGCAGGAATACTCAGGTTTTAACGGATGTAGGTAAGTGAATAGGATGATAAAGAAATTAAAGGATGGAATGAAGGACTAAAGATCTCTCTCCTCGCATGTTTAAACTATTATGGAAACAGTAAATGTTCCACATGCCCAAATCATGGTCCCGAAAATGACAATGACGTAATTCCATGAAATAAACAAAAATGTAAATATTCCGTTACCTTTTTCGAATTCAGGCATTAGTTCTTCTCCAGTAGCTAAAAAAAAACATTAAAAATCGTTAAAGAACTAAAAGGAATACAAATAGGTGTTTTATGTTCTAGCCTTTAGGTAAGTAATAAACAATAAAGAATTAACAAAATATAATGATAAATACATTTTCTGAACATCGTGAGATCATGTTCGGAGATTCTTTCCATCTGCGCGTGCGCCGGTTCGAGCAATAGTCGCGATTTGTCATGTGACTTGTCAGTCACGTCCAGTGCTATGTCCAAGCCGCTATGCGCCGTCGATATATCTGGCTGCACCAGCATCATTTCGATAGTGCGGTCTTGAAGCAATTGAAGGGGATCCAGACGTTCTTCGCCGAAACCGTCCTATGATTTTCATATAAATTAGGTACAAGTTGTGTATCTATGTAAGAATTTGAATTGAACAACAGTTTATGAACTAGGTTTTCTCTAGTACCTAGCTAGAACTAGAGAACTATAGATGGGTAGGTAGATTACCTACATAACAATAACAATTCACCATACTTTATTCATTTACAACGCTTAGGTAGGTACCTAGACACATTTTTTTTTTAGGGGGGAAAGTCATCGAATGACTGCTCCCGCCTGGGTGAGGCGGAAGGGAGTGTCAGACTCTTACTGACTAAAAACCACCCCGTTCCTTCTCCTGCACGTCGAGCCGGAGCCCCGGTTACCCGTTAGGTTCTCCGCGACAGGTACCTAGACACTAAACTACACTACTTACATTAGAAAATATGAAAATATAATAGGTATGTACATTTGAGGGTAATATTATGGTTCTAGGTTTTTAAGTGTTTTCAGTAATAGAATGTAAAAGATACCAAGTAATTAAACTTGGTACTAAATATTGCTATTTGTAATAATTATCTTAAACTATGTACTAAGTATTTTCAAATTACTTACATTTGGTGGTATGATTTCACCAATTGCAGCTTCTTTCAATGTGATATCTGCAATATTTGAGACAACATTGCCACTTCTCTGCAGAAATAAAAAGAAATATCAAGAGATGGTTGAATCGTTTGTCCTCTATTTTTTAGTAATTTGTAGACTGGATCTTTTGTTAAATTGTAAATCACATTGTGATTATTGGCACATTCCTTCTTAGTTAGTAAACAATGTAGCTACCTAGTCTTATTTCCCTTATTTTAGATAAAAAGTTTAAACTAGTTAAGTATTTAGAAACAATGTCCACAGTGTGAATAGTAAGTGTAAACCTGTATCATTTCCTCAATCCTCTGTTCATTTTCAGGTGGTTCTTGAATTATCTCTTGAATGTCAAGCTGCTGCAGCTGTGGCCGCCTCACTTCTTCTACTATTTCCACCTCATGGATATTCCATCTAAGAACACTTTTATTATGAATACCTACTATCTAACCACTATTGAAATAAAGCAATTAAAATGTGATAGGAAATAAGCTTGTAACAACTAAATAGGTAGGTACAATAAATGATTTATGAAATTTCTTAAACTCAAAATTGTTAATCTCAATTTCAATGTGACTAGAACTTTGAATACATCTATTTGCCATATTTTTAATAAACAATGTCAAGTTGTACTTACTTTTTGTTTGAATGTTTTATCACATTTGCATTGATCATGCATAGGTCACCTGCAAAATAGTACTCAATGCTTTATTGCATTCCATATAATAAAGGAACTTATAACAATCAGCTGAAAATGATTGCTGTGCCTGACAGGGTCCACCCACATAGGTACATGGGTAGGTACCACAGCAAATAACCAGAAGTACATAAGTAAGCATAGAATAGAGAAATAGGAAAGCGAGGATACCTATTATGATCATGACATACCCACATATTAAAGATCATCAAGATCTGGGCAGGTAGGTAAGAATCTGCCGATGTATTGATTTCTCGTAATAGGAAACTTACCTAGAAATATAGTGACTTTTCTTTGGTATAATCTTACTAATCCTCGAAGTAGTTGGGAACTTAAACGAAGAGAAAATCTTCTGGTTGGACGACCCGACTCATTCGTCATTACTTCAAGTAAATCGTCACTACAATAAAAAATAGCAATGTTAAATAAATCAATTGATAGTGATTATACTTTGTTACGAAGTTACAGATTCCTACCATATTTTCCGAATATCTTGAGACCAAAGTTGTCGTTGAGTAATAGTCGCAAATCGCAAAGGCCAAGAATCTGCGACCCAGCACAAATAGAACCTGCCACCTCGTTTTAATGAATCAACAGGATAAAACATTTTTGTATTACAAAAATATTATACAGTCATGCAAAAAACAAAGGATGTTTAAATAAATGAAAGTAAACTTTTAGCAAATGAAAACTTGCAAATAATGGAAACTTCGAAGATACGCTTAAATTCCCGCCAAAAATATTTCGTTGCGTTTTCCAAAATAAATGTTGCCCTTGCCATATTCAACTAAAACCGGTTTTTCATAAATCGGTTTCTAAATAAACCGGTTTATTTTTCATATATAATTTACACATTGTATGATATCCGTAAATTATTGGAATAGTTATTTTGGTTGATAATACGTCACGTCTACGCGACATACAAATATGTCCATAATAAGTGAAATGTATGAAACTAATAAGGTTTGGGCGCGCCACGACACGACACGCTACGGCAATGTATTTCCGCCATGACACACAGGGCAGGGTTGCCAAGTCCAAGTCGCAACCACATACATACCACTGTATGTAAAAAATACCTATTAGACCTTTTTAAAATGTAAAATAAATGATACTCTTCTATCTCCTGATCTGCATACTCTTTATTGTCCTTTTAGTATATCAGATGCACCATTTGGAATAGAGGGCAAACGAGCAGACAGATCACTTGATGGTAAGCGATCAGCATCGCCATGTTGCCCATGATTCTACTTGATGTCGTCCTCGCATCTACCTTGTCACACTCATGTAACATTAATATGTTTAGCCTTTTTACACAAATCTTAGGCTAAATTAATTCATAGATCTGCCTGGGCATTTGGTATGGCGACATTATAGCCGTCAAGTACGTCATAATTGGGAGATTTTAATGGATGGTGAAAATAATACTCGAAAAATATTAACTAATAATTTATTAATAACTAAAATAAACTATTCTACATGTGCAATTCAATACTTGTTTATTAATATTTTGTAATTAATGTCCACAGCAAGGAAGCATTCTACATCCTTAATTTAAAATATGTTGATAATAAACAAGACAATAATTTTCCTGATAAATGTTTTACCGGTCTACTTAACTCAGGGAGTTCAAAAGAACAAAGTAACATTCATATCATAACATATCAACAAATTAGTAATATTTTACAATATCCTATAAACATTTTAATCAGAAAATGGATGCTGATTGTCAAATGCCAAGATACATTTTGGTATTTTAAATTAAAACTCGTACTTAAACGTCTCCCTGATTCTTCTACTGTAGTTTTCAGTCTTTTTAAAGTGCTGTTATTCATGTGTTCCGTTTTCAAACCCAATTTCAGTGCCGCCGAGAAAGCTTCCTCAGCAATATCAATCTTATTTTCCGCGATGTAGAAATTGATAAGGCGCGAGTAGGCATTACCTAACGATGAGAGAGACAATCCCTTGTTTGATTTCAATATTTGAATAAGTTTCTCAATTTTTTCTGGTTCTTTTCGTGTATGACTCTCTTGCAGTAATCTTCTAAATACGACAACGGGCGCTTTACACAGCCATTTCGACCAAAGCTCTTCGCTTCTTTCTCTCTACCGTTCAGTATAAGTTCCATCCATAGCAGGTTAGCTGGTAAGAATTTTTCTTTTGCTGCTGCAATGTCGGCTATTTGTTTGCCTATAGAAAAAAATACAATTAATGATTATTATCGAGAAATATACGATTGCACTGTGTTGTTAAAGTTGGAAATAAATTAGGACGATTGAATTATATAGAGAATAATTATTAGGTATATAGACGCAGTGGTGGATTTCTTAAATATGTGTTGGGAATTGTAGCAAAAATTGCTGGCTGGCACGCCTTATAAGTTTTCCTAAATATAGGACTATCCCTGTAGTAATTGCTACCCTTGATACATGGTTAATCCAACAGTGATTGTGATATGAGTAGAATTTAAAAAATATTTTCTTCAATACTTACACTTTCAGTGAGTTCATTATCCTGAACGACGGTTGCAAGTGCGCTACTTCTAGGATACTTTCGAAGCGCATTTTCCATTTCCTCTTCGGACTTAGCAGCTTTAACTGATTCGAGTACATTATCAATATGTTGTGATCCAGCGCCTCTTTTGAACACAGCCAGGGTCAATTTGTCATCGTAGGTCACGCGGCGTTTTAATGAATCGTTTATGTATTTGCCCAACTGTTGTATCTTTTCTACATTTCCTTCTTCAGCCAAAGATTTCAATAAGAATTTCATAACGCCGGTCTTAGGTACCACACCATGTTCAATAGACTTCATAGCTACATCGAGTGCTTGCGAGTACTGTCCATCCTTCGTCAAAGTTTCAATATGAGTCGATACATCGCTTTTAGTTGGTTTACTTGGTTCTCAGACTCACGATCTTCTCCACAACATCACCTTCATTTTTACTCTTTTTAGGAGTACCTGTATTAACTTGTGGTATTACGAATGGTACTTCTCTATTCTTCGCTATTAAATGATTGCCAAGGTGTGTAAGGAACTGGTCGCTGGGTACTTCGCCTTCTTCTTGCAGAAGTGTCCAAAGACCCAGAGCTTTATCAGTTTCATTGGCTTTGCAGTATGTAACGAGAAGGTGGTAGAAAATGTTACTACGGTCAACATTGGACAATTCTCTTGTAGCTTCGAGCAAACCTTCGAGGTACTCGGATTTTCCGTCCTGTAACAAAATTATATTATTAGTTAATGGTCAATAGTTTTTTACCCAACGCATGTAGAATCTAGAAGTTACAATGATGAATAATGTGTAGTGTAGTACCTACATAACAGGAAACCTAGTGTTTCAGGAGAAATATTGTTTTTTAATAATGTTCTGCATTCATCCTTATGAGTACTTCACTAACAAAGTAGTCTAAACTCGTGTATGTTAATCTTACACTCATTTTTACTGTCAAACAAACTATATAACATACCTCTACGTATCTCTGGCAAGCGTCATCTAAGCGGCGGTGTCGAGTTTGTAGTCCGGGCGTCTCGAGGATACGACGCGCCTGGCGCAAGCGGCCACACTCAACGAATGCGAGCACCAAGTCATGAAGGATGTTTACTTCTCCATGAATCTAGAAATAGAACGTTATGTTTAAAAATAAATTCTAACCAACTAAAGAACCTTTTAGGTTTTTTATTTGGGCCACTCGTTTCCATTTGTGGTAATTAGTACAAATAGCCACAAGTATTATATCAAAAAAATAAAGCAATAATAGATTAGCACTAATGCTAAATAACTTATGGTCGAAATTAATAAAGAATCTTAATCAAAAATCTCTGAATCAATCTAAGTTGACAGAAATTCTATACAACGACATGTTGGTCTGTTTCCATATTTACATAATAACTCTGTATTAACCGTGTTTTTGGCAAATAAATAATATTATTACTGTCAATAGTCGATTTTTTTTCAAAAATTTTGCTAATTAATTTCGGCTATTAGTTACGAAAAGTAGAAACATACAATTGACAAGAATAAAATTTGATAATGTTTACCTGAGTACTGAGGTCAGCTAACCACTGAAGTTTAGTAGCATCCTCCTTCATAATCAATGACTTCATCAGTTCTCCCTTCCAAGGAGTACTCCTATACTGTTTGCAGCAATTCTCAAACTCTTTCAAAGCACTGTCTATGTCATTTTGCAGTAGGTGTACTTTGATTGAAGGTCCCAAAATAATATTCGAAGGCTCAATATATTTGTTATCTATCAGCGTCTTTGTCATTTGTTTTACCTGGAAAATAAATGATTAAAAAGAATGTTATGAATGCTTAAATAATTTCATCAGCTCTCTATTTCATTAACTTCGATTATATAATGTATGTGAAATGAGTGTCTAAGACTATTTTATTAATTTATAATTGAGTTGATAAAGATGAACTTACGTGGGCATCATTTTTTTGTTCAGCTAATGTGTTTAGCATTTGCCAGCATTTGGAATTTATCATAAAACCTGATGCATTATCTTCATGTTTGTGGTTTTCCAAAGTTTCTACAGCTTCATCAAACCTGTTTGCTCTAATGAGAGCATATGCCATTTGTACTAGCTTGTATTTATTCAAAACAAAGTCTGGTTCCTTTTCAGCAAGTTGTATTTTACATTGTAGAGCTCTTTCAACTTCATCATTTTCACAGTAAAACTCGAACAACTGAGCCAGTGTCGCCGTTGTTAATTCAAAGTTCGATCGTTTCAATTCCTCTAAGAAACTGTTCACTTTACTAACATTATTATCTTTAATGTAAGCAACGAGTAGCTGTTTCTGTATGCGAGATAAATTATTGACACCTTTGTTTTTCAATTGTGCAAGTTGATTTTCCATTTGAGCGGTAGTGCGAGGTCCTCCAGGTTTACGGGTACTCTCAATCGGAACCAGCTCCATCTCAGTTGTCGAAAGCTTGGTTAATAGTTGTGACAAATCCTTAGTCATATTTTCTCCTAAAAATTGTTCTATGGATTCTGCAGCCTCAGTTGTTATTCTCAGTCCTTTAGAGTCGACACTTCTTAAAAGTGCTTCTACCAAGTCTGGTTTCCCCAAACCCTTGACAGACGCTTTTACAATGCGGCCAACTTCATGAATTTCACTATTTTCATCACTTTGACTTTCCTCATTGTTGGCTGCAACATCTTCACCCAGGGAAGAAGGTTTACTACTTATAACATGAAGAATTTTTGCAAAAGATCCCACGTCTTTTGTCTTATTTACTGCATTGATGAGGGACCTAGCAACAAGAGAGTAGTTGCCCCTAGGTCTATATTGCAGACCAATTTCCGCTGCACCTTTTATGTCGCCAGAATCCAAAAGTTCGACCATTAGATTTCTTGCTGCGTGTATTGTCGGTACGTTTGCGATTTGAAGTTTAAGTATGACATTCTGTGGAGAATCTTTTTTTATCAAGTAAGGGATAACATAGTCTCTTAATGCTTCTCCAGTAACTGTAAAGTCATTGCTGCTCATTTCTCTTAAAATTTGCAATAGACCCTCTTCATCATTTTCTTTTGTTTTCTGAACTAACAAAGGCCAATAGAAATGTTGCCTGATTTCCATCCCTTCTTGTTTTAGTTCTTTAAATAGTTTCAATGCTAATTCTGCTTGGCCAAGTTGCAGTGATCCTTCAGCTGCAATAAATAGAGCTTTTGGCACAAGCCCTTCTTCCTGAAGTTCTTTGCATGTTTTAATAACTTCATCAGCAGGTTTGTTAAGTTTTAGCAGCTGCTTTACAAAGAATGCTCCTTTAAATGGAGTATCTTCTATAGTGGTGGATTTTGGCATGGTTTTCATAATTGTTTTAGCAATTAGTTCTTGTCCCTTATTGAGTAATCTAAGTATAACATTACAAACATCTTGATTGTATCCTACACCTTTTTGCAAGAGGGAAATAACCTGTTCCACTTTATCTCCATGTCCACTTACAGCTAAATGCTCAATGACTTCCAAGAGGTCCTAGAATAGAAAACCAAGGATTTACAAAGCCTTCTACATTGTTTGCACTAACACTATTGTATTAACTATTTCAGAAAACAGCCTAATTTTTATAATTAACTTACCCGGTCTGTAAGTTGTGTTTCTTTTTCACTTGCAGTTTTGATTATTTCTTGAATTCCATCGATGTCACCTTTCTTTGCATGTCCACATGCAAGCAATGTGTATGTACGGTTAGAGGGTTCAAGTCCAGCCCCAGCCATGGTCTGTAAAACTGCTTTAGCTCCATCGGTATCACCATGGAATGCATGTCCCATTACCAATGCATTCAGTACAGGTTCCGACACAGGCATGCTTAGTTCGCGCATCTTTTCTAACACTCTTGTGGCTCCCTCTACATCACCCTCCTGGCAGTAACGCCACATGAGCCTTTGGTATGTTACCCTGAGTTAAAACAATTTCATTAATATTTGCTGTTTACTTATATGTGATGTATAATAAATGTATAATCATCTAAATTAATTAAATATCCCAGCTTACTCATGTGAATATACTGAGAAAAGCTCTACTAGTTTCGAACCACCGGGGGTTGCTTCCTGATGAGCAGCGTTGAGTTGCGGCGATGTCGCGCAGCCTACTACCAAAATTTTTCAGTATGTTCACATGAGTAACCAGCGATTCTTAGTTAATTTAGTATGTCTGACTATAGTTATTATAAAAACTTATAATCACCTGTTAGGTTGCAATCCTTTTCTCTCCAATTCTTCAAGGAATTTAGCAGGGGAGAATTGATGCTCATTTTCAATGTATACTCGTAATAAAGCATTATAGTGAGAAATATCCATAGGTATTCCTCTTTCAATGAGCACACTCCATATTTTTTGGACCAAAAGTGTTCTCTGTTCTGGCAACTCCTCTGGTACAAGCTCACCTAGTAGTAAGAATTTTGGAATTGTTAGTTTTTCTCTTAGATTATACGAAAGATTGATTGCTTATTTATAAACAGAACTTCTCAAAATTCTTGTGTTTTGTACAATAATAATAACAATAGAAAGCTAATATATCAGAATATTATAACATTACTTACCACAACATCTAATAACCAGGAGGGACTGTGAGCTTGTAATGTCATTTTTCGATTTAATTTCATCAAATACTTCGTCAATATCCTTCTTGGTTATTCTTCCGAATCTTCGAACTTCAGCATCCAATTTTTGTAATAATGGTTCTAGGCTTTCTTTCTTTTTTGTTGCATAATCTCTCATAAGAACACTGAAAATTATTAATCATTATAGAACTTATGTACTTGAAGTAACCTTACTTCACTTATAACGATTATATTGAATTCAATAGTTATTAAAATCCTATTTAAATTTAAAACAAGATAGTATTTACTTGAAATTCATTTAAAATTATGTAAACTTACATTAATACAGTATTATTTTATTATAGTGTACATGAGCGGCTTTGTCATGGTAACTATCAACACTACGAGAATTTACAGAGGATTTTTAAGAAATTATTAAATTGCATGTTCTTAATAAATACATCGTTTATAATATACTTACTTATTGGCAGCACATAAAGCTTTAGGATTGATTAAAGTAGTAGTTTCAGCGGTCTTGGCAGAGTTTAGGATAAGCGTACGGGCCGCACCAGTGAAGTATCGCACAAATTTCGTAGATCTTAAAAGCGACGACATTTTGTTGTTTCGGAACTTTAAACCATTAATTAATAAACCAATCCCGACACAAACACGGGAAGAATCACTGATCTTTTATCAAAAACCAACCAAGGCAGCTCGGAACTACCCTGAAAAGGAATTTGAGGTTATAGTTATGTCACTTGGCATATTGAATCAGTGTTGCTAGAAAGGAAATGAAAAAGGAACAGAGGTAAAAAAAGCTAAATTTTTTTTTTTATAATTAATTTTAATCTTTAGTTGTATATAGGTATTTAATTTAGTAATATTTAGTTTTACTTTTTTTAAGTAATAGTTAGTTTTTAATTTAAGTTTTTTATTCGAATAGATTTCTGAACGGTAAAAAAATAATTTAGAACACTGTGTAACGAATCATGTAAATGCTGTGTAATTATCACGTTAAAACATTAACTTAGAATATCTTAATTTTTAACGATATAAGAAAATATTATTTAATGGAATTACAGTTGAGACCATCAAGACATTTTATGCACTAGTTAAAAACATATTTAAAAAAACTACAGGCAACATTATTGCTGCGTTCGGAAATCGAAATAAAATAATTAGGTAGGAAAATTACACTTTTATATTACAAACGCGATTATTACGAATTTAAAAATACAATTTTATCATAATTTAATGTTTCTATAGTATTTTTAGTTATTACAAAGTACAAGGAAGAAATCGAAAATATGAAACACATCCAGTATATTTAGAAATGCAATACGTTGGAAAAGGTCTTCTATATCCAAATTACCCAAAGGTCAAAATAATAGCTCACATTATCATTATCAAACTCCGCCGGTTGTCAACCATGTGTCAAACAAGATAACGGAGCGGTAACTTACTACTTGTCAAAGTCAATTTTGCGAACCGTACTTTACACGAGTGCACACGGCGCATATTTTACTTGCCGCAGAATTCGTCACAGTACAATTCCAATAGGAGGTTCAGCCGGTTTATAATAAAGCCAATAAGAAACTTAAAATAAAAAAATCTACTAACCAAATACAAAAATGGTGAGTTTATACAAACTTCAATTGACTTTGATTTGACCTTTAGTAAACGGAGTCTTTTTTATCAACAATCGCAAATTACTATGATTCTTTTATAATTAGTTTATTTAAGAAGGCTTTTAAACTATCTACTAAGTAAATAAATTGCCAACGGATGTTATAATAATAAAATGTAATAATTTTGGTAAAATTAAACCGGTTTCTAAACAAAAACTTGAGTATCAAGTTTGATCGTTTTTTAATCAATTTCGGCCAGTCATTAAATAAAAATAATATTTATTTTCGTTCCAGATTATGCATTAGAACGTCACTTTTTAATTTCCTAATCTTCTGTAACCATGGCAACAATGTTAACATCATTATTTCTTAATATTTGCTAGATTTGTCAGTGATCTTGTTGTGTACCTATTACATAAGAATAACATTGGCGCAAACATGAATACTGAAGGTGTTAGTACACTTAGTAAATTGGATAGGATTCATGTTTCTAAATATAGCAAATTTTTTGTTTATTTGTATGAAGTATCTGTTACATTGACAAAAACTTTTATACAGTTGACATCTTAGTTATTGTTCAGCGATCAGTAATTGGTTTATAATACACTTTTATAGTTAAATGAAGTAATAAAAATTAATTACTAAAGTGATACAATATTAATTGGTTCTTTACTCTATTTCAGGCTGAACCTATCAAAGTGGTTGTAACCGGTGCTGCTGGCCAGATTGCCTACTCTCTACTTTACCAGATTGCGTCTGGTGCAGTATTTGGTCCCAACCAGCCTGTGTACCTCCACCTTCTTGATATTGCCCCCATGATGGGAGTCCTTGAAGGTGTGGTTATGGAACTGGCTGACTGTGCCTTGCCCCTGCTTGCAGGTGTGCTCCCAACAGCAAAACCTGAAGAAGCATTTAAAGATGTTGTTGCTGCATTCTAGTAGGAGCCATGCCCAGGAAAGAGGGCATGGAAAGGAAAGACCTTCTAGCCGCTAATGTTCGCATCTTCAAAGAGCAAGGTCAAGCTCTTGATAAGGTTGCCCGCAAGGATGTTAAAGTACTTGTTGTTGGTAACCCAGCTAACACTAATGCTCTTATTTGCTCAAAGTATGCTCCTTCCATTCCCAAAGAGAACTTCACAGCTATGACTCGTCTTGACCAGAACCGTGCCCAGTCACAGCTGGCAGCTAAGATTGGAGTCCCAGTACAGAATGTTAAGAATGTTATTATTTGGGGCAACCACTCATCGACCCAGTTCCCAGATGCGTCAAATGCTATTGTAAATGTTGGTGGTGCTCAGAAACCAGTCCCTGCTGCTATCAATGATGATGCTTATCTGAAGTCCACATTTGTCACAACAGTTCAGAAGCGTGGTGCTGCCGTTATCGCCGCAAGAAAGATGTCTTCAGCTCTCTCTGCAGCTAAAGCTGCTTCTGATCACATGAGGGATTGGTTCTTGGGAAGTGGGGACCGCTGGGTGAGCATGGGTGTTGTCTCAGATGGTTCTTACGGCACTCCTCGTGACGTCGTATTTTCATTCCCGGTCACAACCGCCAATGGCAAATGGAAGATTGTTCAGGGTTTGACAATCACAGACTTTGCACGTCAAATGCTTGATGCTACAGGCAAGGAACTTGCTGAAGAAAAACAGGAGGCTTTGGATGTCTGCAAGGATTGACCTAGCACTTAATTGAAACTATAAGCAATATTTAGCTTTAGAATATACATTGTATATTGAAAGATCAGAGCAGCCTCTATATTATTATTTTTTTACACAATCAACTCATGTCATTGTGAACACGCATTTTAATATGAAGGTCAGGATTTAAAAAATCTTTCCATTATCATAATAGACTCAAAATCTTGCTTTATTAATTAGGCATTTCTTTATTATTGTTTTTTTATTTTCATATTTAACAGCATTTATATTATATAAAATTACGTCATATTTTTGAGACTTTTATTTTACTGCATAAGTAAATGGATATTGTATGTTAAGTAATAAAATATTGTCTATTCTGTTATCATGTTTTCTGTTATAGTTATAAATTGATAACACTGGTCGCTTTATGAAGGTCACTGTAAATAAAGATGTTGTTTTATTACGTCCATACGTTTTATATGTCGTGTAACGTAATTAGTTTACCAGTTTAGTCGATAATATAGTGTTACCTAGTACCTACATGATTGTGAGAAACCCTATTCTATCGCATATGATTAAAGAAGCCAATCTTATTGTCTGGCTGTCTGGTACACACACTTTGTTCATGATACACTACAAACTACATTAGTTTACGATCATAATCATATTGAAATATCATAATGAAAGAAAAGATTTCAATTGGAAATGTAAACTATACACTGCCTATTAAGTTTAGCAATTGAATTTTTTTTATCATTCGAAAATAGCTCTTAATTCAATAGTTGTAGGTTCCTAACTTCTTAGGTTTTAACTTGGTAGGGTGGGAATTAGTATAAAATATACTTATAAAGGTTCAAGAACGTTCTAATTTACTCGATCAACTAGTGTATTGGTGTATTCATCTTCTAATATCGATAAATCATGCCTAATTACTTAAATATTATTGCGTTTCTATC
Source organism: Spodoptera littoralis (assembly GCA_902850265.1). Taxonomy (NCBI): domain Eukaryota; kingdom Metazoa; phylum Arthropoda; class Insecta; order Lepidoptera; family Noctuidae; genus Spodoptera; species Spodoptera littoralis. The sequence goes on along the minus strand of LR824539.2, from coordinate 4,521,019 downwards.
AAGATCTAGATAGATAATCTATTATTTTACGTGCGTGTGAGATAAATTATTGGAGAGATATCATTGAATGATGGTGTATTATTTCTAAGCCATAAATGAATGTAAATTGAAACTAAACTTTGCACGTATTTGATAAAATTGATACGAGGTGTAGATATGCGTCGGTAGGTGCATAGTCCATACCACAGTTATCAATTTTCTTAGAAACTAACAAACTATAAATTTTATTTTCAAATTACCTAATCGAAGTTCTACTTAAGCAATCAGGTAGGCATTTTGTAACCACGCCAATACGACCTTTCGAAGTGAGCTCGATTGCATTCTCGCCCGTCATTGGTCGAAATTATTCTGCCAACCAATGATATGGCGAACCCCGATCGAGTTCACTTCGATCTTTCGAATTAAAAGTTATAGAATAACCTAGTATTAAGTGCCTTCGGGTTTGATTCAATGTTTTAGGTAAGTAAACAATACAATTATTGGCTTCGCCCTTTTTCAATCCTACAATTTTATGGAGTCTTAGAAGAAATTACTGTTACATGGACTTGAACAAAACTTACTTAGGTACAGTATCTTTCATATTGTGGGTAAGCTTTACAAGTAGGTATACCTATACCTACTCTTTTTTTTAAGGGCGGAAAGTCATCGAATTACTGCTCCCGCCTGGGTGAGGCGGGAGGGAGTATCAGACTCTTACTGACTAAAAACCACCCCATTACTTCTCTTGCGCTTCGAGTCGGAGCCCCGGTAACCCGTTAGGTTCTCCGCGACAGGTAACTACTTAGGTACATAACATCACGCCTTTTATCCCCGAAGGGGTAGGCAGAGGTGCACATTATGCCACTGTACAATGTACTTAACACCCACTTTTCACTATTTATGTTATGAGTCCCATGTAATAGGGGGTGAGCCTATTGACTACTTTAACTACTTACTTAAGTCAATATCTACTAAATAGATATTGGTTTTGTGAGATAAGAATGCGAGTGCATTCCAATGTGTTTGTTGTGCAGTTGTTTAGATATTACTTCCAAGCGTCCGGTCATGGGCGGCGGGATCAAACTTAACGTCAGATAACAGTGGAGTAAACAATGAACAATTAACGGAACATGAGTACCTAGGTCCTAAGTAGTGTCTGATATCCAACTAATATTATAAATGTGAAAGTTGGTATGTTTGTTGGTTACTTTTGCACGTCAAAACGGCAAAGGGATCGAGGGAATAGGGGTAGATTACCTATAGTTTGGAATAACATAGGTGAACGTGAACGAAGTCGCTCACAGAATGTAGTACCTAAGTGTCATATAAATATAACAGTCGGAGAATCCTTACTTCCTAATATTATAAATCTGAAAGTGAGTTTGTTTGTTTGTTTCACATTCACGCCGTAACTACTAAACCGATTTCTTTGATTTTTTGCAGACGTGAAGTTAGAAGTCTGGATTAAATAATAGGGTACTTTTTATCCCGGAAAAATTGATATTTTTGAAAGAAAACGAAATTATTGGTGTAGATGGCGCTGTGTGTATTGGTATATGTCACATAGGCTACTTTTTATCCTTTTGTGACGCGAGCGAAGCCACGGGTAAAAGCTAGTAAACTATAAATGGGTTACTCACATGAACATCACAAACATATCAACAGTCTATAAAATGCTCATTGTTGAGCAAAGCCTCTACTAACACGGAGAAGGTCGACATTCTTGCTCAAAGCGGGTTGGCGATTTTACTTATAATTAGAAATTATAAGCCCAGGTTTTCTCACGATGTTTTCCTTTACCGTTTGTCAGTGGTGTTTAAAAATCTTAGAAATTACATATAACTCGAAAAGTCACATTGGTACTTGCCGTAGGTAGGTTTCAAGCACGCACTCTCATGCATAAGAAGCGAATAAGAACCTCCGGGCTACCACAATATGTGAATATACCTACTGAGAACTCTACTACTTTCGAGTTACAGAGGGACTCTCCCTCTTGAGCAGCGTGTGCAGTCGTAGTGCGTACCTAATATAAAAACACACATACATACATACCACAACATCACGCCTTTTATCCCCGAAGAGGTGGGCAGATGTGCTCATTATTCCATTGTACAATGTAACACCCGTTTTTCACTATTTTTTTATGAGTCCCACGTAATAGGGGGTGAGCCTATTGCCATATACCGGGCACAATTCTAGACTCCGTGCTACTACTGAGAATTTTTAAAAAACTGAGTAATACTTTGCTCGACCCGGGAATCGAACTCTAGACCCCTTGCCCGGCAGTCGCACTTGCAACCACTCGGCCAACGAGGCAGCCAAATATATAAGTAATATAAAACATTTTCGGAGAAAAGGTACTACCTACCTACAAATTTTGAAAAATAGATTAGGGGTAAAATAGCCTAGTAGGATAGGTTACCAAGAAAGTATAACTTCGTGATGCTTATCATCTCATGCCTTTAAGATATTATTTTAAGAAAATCTTCGCTTTTACAGTAAGATACACCTCAGTTGCCGTGACCTTATAACCCTGACTCTGACTATTTATATCTTTACCTAGATAGGTATTAGTTAGATAACCAATAGACTAAAGTACCTACATATCTATACCTACCTACATAGACCTCACATATTTCTAGCTAGATAGCTATAAGTATGTTGTTAGTACAACTATAATTTCTGCTCTTTATAACTTAGTTTTCTGTTTAGAATGACAAGGTAATTACGATAAAAAAAAAATGGATAAGCCGGTAACCGAGCAGACGAATCACCTGATGCTAAGCATCGCCGTCGCCCATGGACACCCGGAACACCAGCGCCGTGAGAGGTGCGTTACCGGCCTTTTTTGGGATTAGGAAACTGAGGATTGATAAAGACTTAGAGATTCAGGGATTGGGGAAATTTGGTAGGGGGGGGAGGGATAATAGGGACTCCGGTAATTTCAATTACACGAAAAAACACAACGCAAGCGTTTTTCACGTCGGTTTTCTGTGAGGCCGTGGTATCACTCCGGTCGAGCTGGTCCATTCGTGCTGAAGTATAGCTGTCTTACAATTTCATTCACGCTCTCCCACAATTTCATTCACGCTCTTCCACAATTTCGTCTAAGCTCTTCCACACTGTTAGGTACCGTTTTTATTTGTGAAAGGTAGGTACTTAATCTAGGCCTAGACATAAGTGCAGTATAAAATCTATTAATGTACCTATACAGTTAATGTAGATTTATTTCAATTAACTTTGAAGAGGAATTTCTTGAACGAAATTGTTCCTGGTGTTATCCGAAGAATTTCTCGTAGAGCGACACGACCGCTTGTACTTTGTAGTTCTTCTGGTTTTCACCAGATGTCGTTTCGACGAGTTGCATCGAATCGAATCAATTTATTTATATGTGTTTCTCGCCCGTGGAATAGAAGACGATATTCCAGAGGATAATCACGAATAAAAATAAACCGGGTATCTACTTTCTTTCTCTCGAAATTATTCGTCAATATTAAATATTTGAACTGCTTAAACCTGTGGTTTTAACATAGGTACCTATAAATAGGAACGCCTTACAATAATAATATTCAGTTTATGTTACTTGATTTGCATTTGCTCGTTATAAAACACTAGGAGTTCAACATTAAAACGATAACCCTGGTGCACAACGTACACACGGGTAGAGGTAGGCTACCAAATTCAATACCCTTTTAGTATGGGAAAGCCATGCTTCAGCACGAATGGGCCAGTTCGACCGGAGTGATACCACGGCCTCACAGAAAACCGACGTAAAACGACGCTCGCGTTTGGTTCGTCGTGTGTGAGGTTACCGGAGGCCCATTACCCCCCTCGCCAATCTCCCCAATCTTGAATTCGCAATAATCTTCATATCCCTAATCCCCAAAAGGCCGGTAACGCACTTGTAACGCCTCTGGTGTGCCAGGTGTCCATGGGTGAAGCCCATTGCCTACCATCAGGTGTCTGCTTGTTTACCGGCTTATCCCATAAAAACAATTAATATTCTCTTTTAGTAGATGAAATGTATAAACGTAATTATTTTTTGTTAGCAATCAGTGTTTTCTGAAAAGTGGTATCGTTATGTATCTCTACTCTCGTTATAAGTAGAGTATCGCGTATCGGTAAATGAAATTATTTTTGCGTCTTTATTGCATAAAAGGTAAGCCACCGATAGAGGATTAAGGTCAATGATTTGTTTACTTGTTTATCAGACGATGTGCTAGAAACTCATTGTCCTGCATTCGTTTATCAGACGTTGGACTAAAATTAGCTAATTTATATTTAAAAAGTTATTATAAGAACGTTGACCTACTGGATATAGTTAAAGACAGTCTAAATGAAGAAGGTTTAAGTTGTCAGATAAATATAGATAGAACTTGCTGAACGTTGTCCTGTGCCGAGATCAGTGGCGTATCTACAGGGTGGCAAGTGGGCAAAATGCCACGGGCCCCCAGGAGAAGGGGCCATGTTCAGAGCTTACAATCTGAATTTCTCTGTTGTTTATTGGGCACACGAGCCTATACAATTGCGACGGGCCCCGAACGGTTGTTACGCCACTGGCCGGGACTGCTTCAAAAACATATAATATGACATGCACATCACATTAATACCCAGAACGACAATCAGTAAATCATAAAAAACATTGTTCCGTGCGGGATCGACATGTTGCACATTATGCCAATAATAATAACACCAATTATCGAGACTACAAGACAACAAGAGTCAGATATTATTTAGGGTAGGTTCCTGAGTAAGGTGGTGGTGCGTTGAGAAAAGTAAGTACTTAAGTATTTATTATAACTATCGTGAGACATACTAAATTAACTAGAATCGCGGGCTACTCACGTGATTATTAGTAATGTTTCGAACCACAGAGGGATTCTTCCTTATGAGCAGCGAGCGAGTATCTTCGATACTTTCTAAGTTCTAAAAGTTTGGTACTTTTAATTAATAAAATTTTAACTCTAAAAGAAGTGAGATTCATGTCGTAGGTCGTCCTATTGACTTTTTATCTGATCACCTGCATTGAAATTGTGACGTGAGGAATGTTTGCCAGATTTTGAGATATGATTATAATGAATGGATTATAATACCTACATATACGTAAAATGTTCAATGTCATTGCAATTTGTGATACCAAAATTTTTTTTATAGCATAAGCCGTTAAACAAACCGATAGATCACTTGATGGTAAGCAATCGGCGTCGCCCATGGACACCTGCAATACCAGGGGCGTTAAAAGTGCGTTACCAGCCTTTTGGAGATTAGAAGTTTGGGGATTATTGGGAATTCAGGGATTGGGGAGATTGGGGAAGGGGGTTAGGCCTCCGGTAACCTCACTTACACGACGAAACACAACGCAAACGTTGCTTTACGTCGGTTTTCTCTATGAGGCCGTGGTATCACTCCGGTCGAGCCGGTTCATTCGTGTAAGTAATTGTTTTAACAAAGTTGATGAGAGATATCTACTTATAGTATGCTCCCAGTTTAAGTATTTTCGAAAATATAAGTTTCTCCTAAAATCAATAAATAATATTATAATAAATAATCATTAGCATTTTTCAACAATTATTTCAATTATAGACAATGGCAAAAATAACTGGTTAACTGATCCTATTAATTACTTATATTATATTTAAATAAATTTGGGGTCCAAAGTCAGATAGGAAATAGGTACCATAGATAATAATCTAGTTCACGTGTTTCGCAAAGGGTCAACAACCGAAGATTAACAAATAACTTAATCAATGATTTCAATCATTTGTCTTCGTTAATATTTAACGCTATGATTAGATTAGCTGCCTTAATTACAAAACATTATTTCATATTTCCACATTGCATCTGAATTCCGATTGTGATAGTCGCAGTCGCATTGAACTCTTTTCTCAGTATTTCTCAATTTCTCAGTAGCTCTAAATAATATGTCTTAGTTTAATAAGATTTTTAAATATTAACATCATGTTTTCAAAAGTTATTTTTTATGTGATATCAATTAATTTTATTTTAGTTAGAGGGCACATACAGTTGCCTGTACCGAATGAGGCGTTAGATCAAAATCTTTATAGAGATGTGATTGATCCGGAGTTATGTAGTGAACAAATTGCCCAAATAAGAAACAATACGTTACTCTCGATGTCCTGTAAGTAATCTTTCATTTTGTTCACGTAGGTTTGTGTTTTTTGTGTACATAAATATTTATTTGGTAGCAAGTTTAAGGTTTTGGACTCAAATGAAAATGGGTGTTCGGAAATTTTAAAAGTGTTACAGACACTGAAAATGAGTAGGCGGATGTGCACATTAGGGCACTTAATGCCACTGAACAATGTAACACCCACTTTTCACTATTTATGTTATGAGTCCCATGTAATAGGGGTGAGCCTATTGCCAAATGCCACTGAAAATATTCTACCGCATTAAGATCTTTTTCTTCGAAAGAAGTGTTTATCTCCAATCTTATATTTCTGTCGTATTTTCAAATACTCTTGACAGACACAACACAGGATAAGTATCTAACTTGACTTTTCATTTATTTGTCAAACAGTTGCCGATGCTGGTATCAGGGTACCACGAGGCGTACTTACAGGCAATACTCTTGATTTGGGTAATTATCACCAATGCCTCGGCATTAACCAGATTACAGACACAAACACCGAACTCCAAGGGAAATACTGTATGATTCGTGTACCAATGAATCAAAGTTATCATTTTCCTGAAGACTTCGAGATTCCAAATTTTGACCCAAGACTTCTACAGTTGGATGATGAAACTGTAGCGACTTTGAAGGCATACTACGCATCCAGACAAGGGATGTTGGCGATGTCAGGTATTTTTAATGACGAGAGGTGAGTACCTGTTTAATTATGAGAACCTTTATTTTTATATTCGGAATAAGAATTGAATCCTTTGATTGAATTGAAACAGATTAGTTTTGTGAAGCTGACTTTGAATGATCTCAAGACGTTACGTAAATAAAAAAATTAACCGTTGCACTCATGCGTAACTTTATAATCCACCAGCTTTTACCCGCGGCTTCGCTCGCGTCACAAAAGGATAAAAAGTAGCCTATGTGACATATACCAATACACACAGCGCCATCTATACCAATACTTTTGTTTTCCCTCGGGAATATCAATATAAAGGATATATTGTATAAAAAGGGGGAAAAAAGTACTCTATTATTTAATCCGGACTTCTAACTTTACGTCTGCAAAAATTCAAAGCAATCGGTTTAGTAGTCACGGCGTGAAAGCGGAACAAACAAACAAACAAACTCATTTTCCGATTTATAATATTAGTAAGGATTAAAAGAGTAAAAACAAAATGACGATGATTTCAATTTCTTTTTGTTTCAGGACGCCTATACAGACCCCTCTCTCTAGGTTAACATTTAGTCTAGCTATCTGCATCCCAAGACCATGTACAACTGAGCAAGCAATAAATTCATATTTATTCAACATATCCGCTATCGGTTTTCAATACACTGATGAGTTTTGTCGTCTGCCTAACGACAAGCCGTGGGTGCCCGGAGACACAGTGGCAGTGTAAGCGATTCCTAATGTAAAGTGCAATTTCTACGTCTTCATACGTTTCGATCTGATTTAATCAATGTTCTTGACTTCACAGGGTCGTTTTCTCAATAATTGGGTTACTTACTCTTGTCAGTACTACTTTTGATATCTGGCAAACGATTATTCTGAAAAAAGGTATGTTTATTCCTTCTTCTCAATTAAGCGTCTATATTATTCATCATTTTTTTTTTTGTAAAAAGATTAGTTACTTAAAATTAAATCTAAATTAATTAAAAATACTGCTTACAAGCGTGCACCATTCGAGAAAAGCTCTACTAGTTTCGAGCCATAGCGGGACTCTTATTTATGAGTATGTCTCACGATAGCCATTATACAAACTTCTTGTTTGTTGTGTTTCTCTTAAATCTCTTATTTATGAAGTCTTTTTTTATTTCAGATCCTAAAACAGTGAGTGTTATTGGTAGATCATTTTCTGTATATACAAATGGTCGTCGTGTAATGACATTTAGCTCTGGAGCCAACACGATTGAATGTTTGGACGGCATCAGAGCTCTAGCCATGATGTGGGTGGTCCTTGGCCATTCGTTTTCATCAGAATCAAATTGGGCCAATCCCCTTGATGGATTTACGGTGAGTACTATAAAACGCGTGTCCACACGGTCACACATCAATCTATACAAAACCAGTTTATCCTGGTGTCGCGTCGCATCATATTTTTGCACATTTAACGTTCAGTTTATACTGGTTATGTAAAGACCGATGTGTAGCCGTGTGTACGTTTCCTATGTAGATAGTTTCTTCAGGAGTGAATTGAGAAAGTTTTTTGGATTTTGTATTTGACGGTTAAAATTAACCTTTTCTTTATACCTTACATATCCTTTTGAAGCTCATGAAGCCTAGCTATTCCTAACATTGAATATGTATGGTAAAAGAACAAGTAAGGTGTCGCTTTGTAATGTTCCGGCTGACATAGGTATTAATGTTCATGGCAGTTGCGAGAAGCCAAATGAGAAATAAAATAACTGATAACAATAAAATGGGAATTAGCGAGCATTTAAACGTAAAATAAATCCGCCCACCACGTCCCATTTCCAGCAAAAAACTTTTTTTACGAAGGAATAGGAAAATTAACTCTATAATATCGAAAATTAACCCTATGCCATAGAGATGAATTACCTATATTACATGTACCTACTAATAATTTATAACTAAACCGTAATTATAGTACTACTATATGTCTATAGATACTTCCAGTATTAGTTTTAAATACTTATCACAAATTAATGAAAGTTCTAAATCTATGTTTATCATACCTAGGTACACGATAAAATGGTCTTGAGCCTTATCAATGTAAATAGGTATAAATAATAAGACAAATTGTGGAAATTTTATAGATAAAACTATTACATGGTGTTAATATCTGACTGTATCCTTTTTATTCGGATTCAATATTAATTTGCGTACACACCTGACTCCTTAGGGGTTCACCCTTGGTTCTTTCACGATACCACTCGATTACCACTCGATTTTTTTAAATGTAGTAATCTTTTATTAAGCATCATCTTAAGTTTTAATGGAAACGTTTTTGATGTTTATTTAATTTTGAAACTAATTTTTAACTAGTACAAATAAGATATACCTATAAACGGAGGTCAGATGTTTTTCATCATGTTACATAGCATGGTACAATAAGGTAACTGTTGTACAACTTTTCTTAAAATCTTTGTCAAAGTACGTGTCTAGGAGTTCAATTACCATTAGGTTTAGTAGACCATCTTGAGGCTAATTCTATCAATAAATGTTCGTCGATGCTGTTTTAATCCTATCTTCAAAATATTTTACCTAACGTAGTTCAGAAAGAATAATAAATATAAAAACTAGGAATTAAATAATCCTTTAGGTGCTTATATAATAATTATCATCCACTAGAGCGAATCCTAATTAAAATTACATACTTGAGACCACCTACTTCTTAACTCGTCGAGTACCGGTTTTATAGACACAATTAAAGAACAATAGGTCGCGGTCACCGGTGACCGCTTGGTGTTTGACAGTTTAAATAAATATATATTTTAAATTTCAAGTTCACTTAATCATATTTTAACTAAAAATCGCGGGTGAATAAACGTGAATATACTGAGAAAAGCTCTACTAGTTTCGAACCACAGAGGGGTTCTATCTCATGAACAGCGTCCACGGTCGCGGCGTGTCGCGCAGCCTACTGTCTTAATCATATTTTCTTTGTTTTTAGTGGGCGACATCATGGCAAGCTTTATGGGTGGTATCAGCTACATTGACAGTGGACACATTTTTTATGTTAAGTGGCTTTCTCGTTGTTTATACTACAGTTGGAAAAATAAATTCTAGTAAGTAAAATCTTACTCTCCTATACAATTTAAGACAGTCTACTGCTACACTATGATCATCCTCTACATTAGGCATTAGAAGGCTAGCGATAAACTCTACGCTTAATTTCCTCTCTAGGTCTAGTACATCCCTTGGCCATATTGTCTATAATTTCCACAGCGTAAACAATAATACCATAATCAAATATGACTTGAACATCAAATATGACTACACATTTGACTACCCTTTTTTTTTGAAGGGCGACAATTATCCAATGACTTCCTCTCCCTCTCGCCAACCCAAGCCCGCCTTGGGTTAGCGAGAGGGAGTATCAGACTCTTACTGACTAAAACCACCCCGTTCCTACTCCTTCCGCGGCTCCGTATCGGCCATCAGCCCTACTGGGCCCCACTTATGGTGGACTTTTGACTACCCTTATATAGTTTTTACTGCATTTATCAGAAGAGGGGTCTTAACAAATATATTATTCCGCTCAACACAAAGTCAAAGTCATCATTTATTTCAATTAGGGTGAAAATAACCTGCCTAAAATAAGGACTGCCTCGTTGACTGAGTGGTCGCAAGTGCGTCTGTCAGGCAAGGGTTCTCGATTCCCAGGTAGGGCAACGTATTCCTGGATTAAAAAAAAATCTCAGTAGTTGCACGGAGTCTGAAATTGTGCCCGGTATACGGCAATAGGCTCACCCCCTATTACATGGGATTCATAACATAAATAGTGAAAAGTGGGTGTTACATTGTTCAGTGGCCTAATGTGCACCTCTGTCTATGCCTTCGCGGATAAAAGGCGTGGTGTTATGAGAAAAGAACTTTGCAAAAACACACGTCTTATATTTTGTTATATTGGTAGCTTTCTAATGGTCAACAGCGGAAATAACAGTATTTTTTATATCAACATTAATCAAAAGTCTAGCCAAATAATATCTCCTGGATTAAACAGATTACTTTTAAAAAACAACTAGTTATTGTTATTACATCAAAACTTATCAAGTTGCTATAAGATTAATTAATAGGTGATTTCCGTTAATTATGATACATTATCTCGTGATAAGAATGTCATTATGCGAATTATACCGGACAGGTCTCACTTAGTGGCACACATACCTACTTGGAATCGTCCTAGTAACATAAAATTAAATATGCGTATTATCTATATATTTATAATATGTACATTATAAGTTTTTTTTAATGGGGAAAATCATCGAATGACTGCTCCCGCCTGGGTGAGGCGGAAGGGAGTGTCAGACTCTTACTGACTAAAAACCACCCCGTTCCTTCTCCTGCACGTCGAGCCGGAGCCTTACGTAGAATAATATAAATTTCTTAATCGAACCACTTTTCTTTATCAGATCATCGTCAATCATTATTTACTATCTGATTTTATTAATATCATATTTACTTTAATAAATAGTATTTAAATCAATGTGTGGCATAATAATTACTTGGTTAATTTATATAATAAAAATAAATTACTTGACGATATTAATTAGCGATTTTAGTTATTGACTTCTACATTTCATAACATAACATAACATCACGCCTTTTATCCCCGAAGGGGTAGGCAGAGGTGCACATAGAAGTAACACCCACTTTTCACTATTTATATTATGAGTCCCATGTAATAGGGGGTGAGCCTATTGCCATATACCGGGCACAATTCCAGACTCCAGGCAGAATTTTTTAAAACCCAAGAATAATCTGCCCGACCCAGGAATCGAAACCGAGACCCCTTGTCCGGCAGTCGGTCCTTTGACCACTCGGTCAATAAGGCAGTCTTATATTACAATGTGTCTGTAGACTGATGTTTTGTCATAATAATGACTTGGTCGACTTAAAATTAAATTGATGAATCAATAGAATAAAAATATTGATTGCCAAATTGCTAAGGTTATTCCTTATTGCACAATTTCTGATAAAAAGATATGTATTTCTATTAACTAGGTATGAATCTTTATATTATTATTATCTTATCTAACAGTAGTGTTGTTTGAGCAATATCCTTTCCTTTGCTTACGTAGAATAATATAAATTTCTTAATCGAACGACTTTTCTTTATCAGATCATCGTCAATCATTATTTACTATCTGATTTTATTAATATCATATTTACTTTAATAATAATATTTAAATCAATGTGTGGCATAATAATTACTTCGTTAATTTATATAATAAAAATAAATTACTTGGCGATATTAATTAGCGATTTTAGTTATTGACTTCTAAGTTTCAATATTTATGAAATATATTAAATAATTATATAATTAAACTGTCAAACACCGCGAGGTCACCGGTGTCCGCACACCTATTGTTCTTTAATTGTGTCTATAATGACGGTACTCAAAGGGTTTTACTCAAATAAGTCAATACTTACATTATTATTTTTTTATTTCAGATCAGTTAATAAAAAACATTCACCTGTTTTGGCTTAATCGACTCTTGCGCATGTTTCCTTTATTGGCTGCTATTGCACTCTTAGAAGCAACATATCTAAACCGATGGACAGACGGACCAATATGGGGTGTAGTGGAAGGCCATGTCCACAGATGTAGGACATCCTGGTGGTCTACCTTGTTACATGTGCAGAATTATATGAACCCTACTAATACAGTAAGCGAAATGTTCAATATTTGGCTGAAGTAAAATAGCTCTTGTTGATTGTGGAATAAAGTTGTAAAGATTAAATTTTAGTGAACTATGATAAGCTTAGTACTAAAATCTATTCAAAAATATGATTCGTCAATTTAGTGAAGAACGTTCACCTGTGCTACGGCGTAGCACGTATGGTGCCTACGGCGTAGCTGCAAGCGTTCCTATTTTAGCCAGCATATTTTCCACGCTACAAGAGCACACCACGCCACCAGGCCGATTTGGTGCATAACAATGTAACAGCCCCCTTTGTCATTTGCCATTAAGACTTCGAGTAAAAAAAGCATGTTTTAATGCAAAGCAAATGATAATAGGTATATCTGTTGATTTCAGTGCGTCGGTCAGACATGGTATTTAGCGATAGACGTCCAGCTTCACATCTTATCTCCAATTCTTCTATACTGGGTCCTAATGGGAAGGAAGAAGATAGCCTGGGCCGCTTTGTTAGCGGGGCTTGTAGCTATTTTAACAGCGGCTACTACTTATAATTTTATCAGAGAGTTTCCCTCTACAATGATGGGGTAATATTTAATTTATATTTGACTTTATTGTCATTTTAATTATTATAAGTACTTCTAAGTGAAATTAAAATATTTTTCCTTACATTTTTACAAGTGGAGGTCTATCTTTAGTTCTTCAACGAGGACGTTAAAAAGGGCGTACATATTGAAACAAAGGACGTTTGTCACATGACCGTGATATGGCACGTCATTACACTTAATATATATGGTATTTTACGGTGTTGCAAGTAAACCATAAAAATAAAAATAAAATATCAGTGGTGTATCTATATACCGTGATATTTTGGTGCTTCAATATTTTTAATTGAAATTACGTCCATATTTTTCAATCTCAAGCGTCAAGAAGTGTAGGTAAGCGATACTTCATGTATTTTAACCGTATTCAATATTTGCAGTCGCCCAGAGCGAACGATGGATTACTCAGTCAATTATTACATGAACACATTGACTCGAGGCTCTCCGTTTTTAGTTGGCATGATCTTCGGGTATTTAGTGAGAACTGAAAAACTTGTCATGTCCAAGGTAAGGGTTTAGTAGTTTCATACTTTATGTGGTTTATTTTGTTTACTAGGACTTTAGTTGTTAATAGAATATTTAGCATTACGAAATTAAGGTAGGTACGGCTCCGTCATAGCTTCAACTCAGCAAAAAAACTTGTCATTTAAGACATAATTTGTATAATTTTTTTTCACGTACCAATTATTGCCAATTTATAAAAATCGTAGAGATAATAATAGTTATTTATAGCTTTACTTATTTATTCTTTTTCACAGATCACCACAGCATTTTACTGGATAGCAGCGTTTAGTTTGTCAACCTTGTTGATGTACACAAACTATCCTATAGCACAGCCGGATTGGGACAATCAACTAGGGGATAGTCTGTACAACTCTTTCGTCAGACCTCTATGGGCTTTATACCTTGGCTGTTTGATATACGCTTGTGTCAATGGTTACGGAGGTAAGCTAAAAACAACAAACATTTAACCATTTGGTATCATCATCATCAGCCTGTATTCGTTTACTGCTGAACATAGGCCTCTCCTAAGGCACGCCACTGAGCTCGGTCTTCAGCTCTTCTCATCCAACCACTGCCAGCCACCTTGCAGATATCGTCACTCCACCTAGCTGGAGGGCGCCCTACACTGTGTTTGCCTAGACGCAGTCTCCACTCTAGAACACGTTTACCCCAACGGTTATCGGTTCTTCGACAAATGTGACCGGCCCTCTGCCACTTCAGCTTACTGATCCTTTGGGCTATGTCGATAACTTTGGTTCTCTGTCGGATCACTTCGTTTGGTATATTTAACAAATATTTGATTTGTGACTATGATATTATATATGAGTTATTAGCTTCCATCAGCGGCTTCGCCCGGATTATCAATAAGAAGTAACCTAGGTATAAGTCAAGACTATGGTGGCCCAGAGGTTAAAGACGCCTGCTTTTCATGCACAAGGGTGCAGGTTCGAAACCTACCAACGGCAAGTACCAATGTGACTTTTTCCGAGTTATATGTACTTTCTAAGATTATTTAGACACCATTGACCAACGGTGAAGGAAAACATCGTGAGGAAACCTGTAAAATAATTTCTAATTATAAGTTTAAAATCGCCAACCCGCATTGAGCAAGCGTGGTGATTAATGCTCAAACCTTCTCCGTTTGAGAAGATGCTTTGCTCAGCAGTGGTCATTTATAAGCTGTTGATGATGAAGTCAAGACTAATCTGACTTTCGACTGCACGGTTGGTGCGGTGGATGGGCAACTGGCTGCCGCGCAACGGGTAGCGGGTTTGATTCCCGTACGGACCAACTCTGTGTTTGATCCATATATTGTTGTTCCGGGTCTGGTGTCATGTATGTGAAATTGTATGTTTGTTAACGCACCCACGACACAGGAGAAAATCGTATTGTGGGGCCACATTAAAAAAAATATCACTATGCCAAATTGCATTCATATCCTTTCAGTAGTTTTTGCGTGTAAGAGTAATACACATACAAACAATAAAAAATGGAAGATATTAAAGATTTGCGTTTGGAAATTATTATTCAAGTGGAATGTTTCGTACTAAAACTGAAAATGATATAGAATATTTTTGGAAAATAAATATAGTTAAGTTTGTTTCGAATAAAATGTCCTGTGTTAATACTTTAAAAGGATTATGTGGACAGAGTGATAACGTGGACACAGTTGATTGATTAGGTCGTGTGAATAACGTTTCTAATTGCTCTATTTGAAACTCAAAATAAACTTAAAGCCTAAAGCAATAAGGTCTACTTTTAAACATTGGCAGATATTTTATCGCATAGTCCAGTAACTACGTCATACGTCAGTCCGTAGTGTGATCTGATTATATGAATAATGGTGCTAAAATATTTCTGTTTCAGGTCCAATAAATTGGTTTTTATCACTTAGTGTGTGGAAGCTACAATCTCGATTGTCGTATGGAATGTATTTGTTCCACTATGGTTTGATGGTTGCTGTCAACTATACTGCGGTATCACCGATGTATTTCTCTGTGGAATCTGTGGTACGTATCTATTATAACCTAATCAAGATTTTAGAGGCATAAACATCTATCTATACATATAATAAAATCGTAGGAAAGTCAAAACTGTACGTACATTGAATATTTTTTTAATAGAGTTCTTGTGACGTGTTCTTTAATCGTTATCAAAGCTAAAAATGTAATAGAATTTTTGTTTGTTTGTCTGTATGTCAGGGCTAAACTAAAAAAGTGCTGCATAGATGCGTAATTTTTATTTAAATATCCGTCTGGTAGATTATTTTAAATCATTAGACACGTATTTTTTATTTTCTTACAGAAACGAATAATTTCGACGATATATTAATTTGAAATGTAGCGTAACATCACTTCTATGTACATTTTATACGTAGAAATGACGCTTTACCCCCACTCCTAAACTTTGATTCATTTTATCTAAGTATCGTTTTATTATACGACATAATAAAAAATACGTGTCTAATATTTTTTCATTACCTAACTTACGGACTTTTAATTTTCATTTTTTTATTACATATTATTATATTTTTAATTTTCTTACCCTGTCATCATCCCAATTGTAATTAAAGCACCACCATTTGATTTATTTCCCAGTTGTTCAAGTTCCTCGCTCACTATGCGTTGTCCTTCGCCGTCACATTCCTCATGGTGCTGGTCATCGACGCACCCTTCTCTACATTAATCAAACTCATATTTACCAGTAAGTATACATATTATGAGTCGAATAATATTTGAGCGATAGGTATTCTATTTAAGAGATTGGAACTATGCCCGGTATATGGCAATAGGCTCACCTCCTATTACATGGGACTCATAACATAAATAGTAACAAGTTGGTGTTACATTGTACAGTGGCGTTAAGTGCCATAATTTACACCCCTTTCTCTATACCTTCGGGAATAAAAAGCCGTGATGTTATGTTATGTCATGTTATGCATTATAATTATAAGATATTTATTATGGGATAGCTGGTAAATGAGCACACGGATCGCCTGATGGTAAGTAATGGGTGCCGCCCATGAACACCTGAAACACCAGAGGCGTTACAAGTGCGTTACCGGCCTTTTGGGGATTAGGAATTTAAGAATTGTTGGGGATTCAGGAATTGGGAAGATTGAGGAGCCTCCTCTTCTGACCCGTAATTGGGTCCCAGATGCTTAATTAATGTAGCATAAGGAACCACTGCAGTCAGGTTGCTTCCAAGTTCCAACCGGCTGATTTGGAACTTACAGTTGGTGAGCCCTATAAATGGTAGACGTCGTGACTGATACAATGATCACGATGATTCTAGAAGATACCAAAATACTTGATGGTTATGAATTCGAAAAAGTCAATAGAAGTTTCGAAACTGTTATAAGTTGACTTCGACTCATAAAGCCAAAAATAAAACATCATTTATTTTTCTCAGGTCCAAAGAAACCCACCAAAAAAGAATTCGATGAAGAACCAACAAAGGAGATGGATAAAACAGTGTAAAATGCTATATAAACACACACCCACATACACACCCACACACACAAACACACACACACAGACAGACACACACACTCTCTCTCTCTCTCTCTCTCTCTCTCTCACATACACACGCACACACACATACTGTGAAATATTATATAGGTTTTACGGTCTGTTAATGAGTGAGTGTGTGTGTGCGTGTGTGTGTGTGTGTGTGTGTGTGTGTCTGTGTGTGTGTGAAATACTATACCATATGTAGTTAAATACTTAGTTATATATGTAGGTAATTTAAATTTTAATATTAAATTGAAACTCGCTATTTGTTCCTCATAATTGTAGGTCGATAGTTAAAACCTAATTTATTTTCTTTTTTTTAATAAATATATGTTTTTGTATGAAAAAAAAAACTTCTATTAAAAGTTGTTATTTCATTTATTTATTCCTATGTTTTTGTGAGGTTATGTAGAAAGAAAGAAAGAAAATGGTTTATTTGTACACCGTTACAAAGTACAATAACACACAAAAAAAATTAAACAGTCAAGACGGCGCAAAAGGCCAAAGTTCAGCTTAAATACCGTGTCCTGAGTGCGCTCGAGTCGCGGCGCTTCCGTGTATAGTTCTAAAGTTCATATTCTACGCGGACGAAGTCGCGGGAAATAGCTAGTATAGTTATATTATTAGGTACACAACTAAATATACCTATTCATAATTTCATGTGACTATTCCACGAATGTCCGATTCTAATTTTAAATCATGTTACAATTTCATTATTATTGTAGTCACGAACATGAACAATACTTCTAATTTGCCACCCACTCGTAACATTAACTATGTTACAAAATATTTTAACAAATGTTCAAATTTGGAAGCGAATTGAAATAATAGATACTGTACGTACAATAATTTAAATTTAGAATTTTCATACCGAATAAAGTAAGTAATTCTATTTCAAATATTGTAGGTAATAAATGTTGCACGCAGTGTTAGCTCGTTATTTCATTTAATTTGTGTCACAAGTTTTAGAATAGACTAGGTAAACGAACTTTATAAAATTCCATTTGAATTAAATATATATATTTTATCTATATGGCCCTAATAGATTCATAGCTTCTCCCCCGTAGTTGATAGCATGATAATATGACCTGACCTGTTAGTAATATTCATGCAAAATTTTAAATATATCCCTGCAGCACTTTTTGAGTTCATCCCGGTCATACATACATACAAACGAACAGACAAAAATTCTAAAAACCACATTTTTGGTACCTATCGGTCGGTATCGATTGTAGATCACGCCCAAAGCATTTTTTAAAAAAATATTCGATGTACAGTTTTCACTTTCCTACGATTTTATTATAGATCAATCAATACATAGTATAAAACAAAGTCGCTTTCGCTGTATGTCCGTATGTATGCTTAGATCTTTAAAACTACGCAACGGATTTTGATGCGGTTTTTTTAATAGATAGAGTGATTCTTAAGGAAGGTTTGTATGTATATACATATTGCACCCGTGCAAAGCCGGGGCGGGTCGCTAGTTTATAATAAAGTGCATTCCACCTCTTTTCTATAGTAAAATCGTGTCCATTTTATTTCAAACATCTAGGTTTGTAATATTTGGTCCCCGCTGGCCTCTCACATGGCATATTAAGCAGGAATTGGTTTAACTTCGTTTGCCCTGATAGCGAGTGAATATTCAACGCTAGCCTTGCATTGGTGCATCTCCAACGTGGCGTAATATGACGTTAAATGGCGTAAAAGTTTCTAACATACACGAACAATGGCGGTTGATTTAATGAAATGTCCAAATTAATTATTAAACGTTTAGATAATTTTAGTTAATTTTGACTGCC
This sequence comes from Spodoptera littoralis, assembly GCA_902850265.1. Taxonomy (NCBI): domain Eukaryota; kingdom Metazoa; phylum Arthropoda; class Insecta; order Lepidoptera; family Noctuidae; genus Spodoptera; species Spodoptera littoralis. The sequence goes on along the minus strand of LR824539.2, from coordinate 4,502,151 downwards.
TCGTTGGCCGAGTGATCGCAAGTGCGACTGCCTGGCAAGGGGTCTCGGGTTCGATTCCCGGGTCGGGCTAAGGTTATGGTATTACTGGGTTTTAAAAGTCTCAGTAGTAGCACAGAGTCTGGAAATGTGCCCGGTATATGGCACTAAACCCACCCCTAATACATGGGACTTATAACATAAATAGTGAAAAGTAGGTGTTACATTGTACAGTGGCATTAAGTGCCGCAATGTGCACCTCTGCCTACCCCTTCGGGGATAAAAAGCCGTGATGTTATGTTATGTTAATTTAAATCTTTGTTAATCTGTTCTCAGAGTTTTTATGGTTACATTACCACTTCAAATTTAGGTTATTTTTTGCAAGATGCTCAAATATTTCGAGTCAACAATTTCATATTCTAATTAAAAACAAACATATTAACAGAACAAAACTTCGAAGCAACTAAAGAGCACAATCTGTGTTCTATCTAAATAGTCTAAACACACAGTAGTCGTCGAAACTCATCTGACTTTACACAAACTCGGTCCGTGTTTAAGCAAACTGCAATACAAAGATCGGTCCTTCAACTAAGCTACAAAACATAGTGTGCAGTCCAGAGCTCTGACCAATATCTAAGTCGGGCAGAGCTTGAATGTAATCTACAGAAGCAGAAGGTTCATAAATATACAGTGTACGCCACGTTTGAGATTCTGGATATTGGACATTTAGTTGGGAGATTTATTTCGACGTCTCAAAAAATGTATTCTATTTAGTGTAATTAACCACACATACAAAGTAAAAGGTTTAAAACGCCTGCTTCTCATGCATGAGAATCCGAACAAACGGTGAAAAGAAAAACATCGTGAGCAAACCTGGGCTTATAATTTCCAATAATAAGTTTGAAATCGCCAACCAGCATTAAGCAAGCGTAGTGATTAATTCTCTTAATCAACGATGATCAAGTAAAAGTAAACATGTAATTTTATTATTCCCCATTTTTCCACAATTTTACAGATGAAAGCAAAATTACATCGTTTAACGCAAATGTTATTGCAAGAAAAGCAACCTAGTGCACAGTAAACCAATCTTCAAAAAGAATATAAAAAAAAATAATCCCTAAAACATTCTTCGCGGACTAGTCTTACTGTATATTATTTTTATTATCTTCAAAACGCAACAGTATTTGTATAACCTATCTATGTGGAGTACGGATACCAACACAAGTTACATCTGTCTAAACTCTATTACAAACCCTACATTTGTGCTAGAAAGCTGGTTAGTTCAGCAGTTGCAATTTCACCAGTGTGCTATGTTATTCATCTAGCTGTTTTCTATCAAACGTCTAATTACTACGTTATTTGATCATTTTGCTTGTTGGAAACGTTGCTGATCAATTAGTGGCCTATTTTAAATCGTATCTGAATATTGCTGTTGATACGTTTATGCAATTGTTTAAGAAAGTATGTCAATCTTATTACTTAATGCCGGAATACTGAAACATTATTCAATTTTAAGTCACGCTTAAATATCGTGCCATCTCTGTCATTTTACAAAGAATTTGTGGAGACAGAACTATACTTAAGCGCGACTTAATTAAGTAGCGTTTGAGTATTCCGACATAAGAATAGTATCTTTGTCTTATTATTCTCGTTGCGCATAGTTACCCACAATTAAGAGTTGTTTATCGAGACATTTTTAAACTGTCAAACACCAAGCGGTCACCGGTGACCGCGACCTATTGTCCTTTAATTGTGTCTATAAAACCGGTACTCGACGAGTTAAGAAGGGAAAATCATCTTATGACTGCTTTCGCCTGGGTGAGGCGGGAGGGAGTGTCAGACTCTTACTGACTAAAAACCGCCCCGTTCCTACTCCTGCACTTCGAGCCGAGGCCTCGGTAACCCGTTAGGTTCTCCGCGACAATATGAACCCCTGGCGTGGCTTGAAACTAAACGAGTTAAGAGACATCGCAAACAGTAATGACACTGATACAGCACAACGTTTTTTGTTTCGGAAACACAAAAGCGGAATTTTAGCTTTTTTTATTGACGTTATGAAATATGTCACATGCACATAGGATTTAGTGTTCACAAGTTAATTGCCGAGTTGGAACTGGATTGTAGCGGTGCCGTCTAAGTGTCATATGACATTAACTAGTCAAACAGTGAGTGAGCTGATAAACATAATTGAGACTAGGATCTTTAACGAACATAATACACCTTAGAAATATTTGCGAAAAATAGACGTTTAGCATGTATTTAACCTAATGTGTACTTCTATATTCATACCACCGCTTAGGTACCTATTTTGTTTAAAACTCATTTCGATTTGCTCGTAAAAAATCGTTCAAAAATAAATAGGCGACCTAATATGGCTATAATATTTCCCTATTTCCTTTAAGAGCAACCACTGGAATAATTTCAAGTTATTATACCGGAAAATTAGAAGAATAGGATGAGTCGTGTGTGAAACGAGACGCTATACTTGGTCGGTTTAAAACTTAAGTACACAATATGGCGTAAAATGAAAGTCAAGCAAAAAATAAACTGAAAATGTCGCATGTGGTATTGAATATTGTTAGTAGCCAAAGTTTCGTACGAAAGTATTTGCTTACGCAGTTTCCGAGTTCGGTACTGAAATAAACTGCTTACCTGTTCATCGGGAGTTTCGGAACGATTCCTGGTCTTTGGATGTTCGAAATTTTGTGTCATATGTCTTGTTTTAGTAGCTTCGTCACTTGCCCGTATTTCCCTTGTGAGGAGGCTTGCCTTTTACGAGTGTCGTTTTCTTGAATATTATATTACTTTGGCGTTGTTCCTCAATATGTTTCGACTTGTGGTGTTCATGCATATTCATAGAAATTGTTATTTTGGAGATTTTGGAAGTTTAGTAGCAAAGTTTTGGGTTTAATGGGGACTTGTTTTGTTCTTGTTTTGGCATTGTGAAAAATGTCAGCATTGGGTCTGTGAGTAATGGTTGAAAAATAAAAGTAATTGCCGAAAATTCCTACCTGTCACAATGCAACACAAAAAACGAAATGATTTTAAATATTTAGAGCCAATTTTTCAATGCTTATGTAAATTTTAACTGAGGAATAACTTTCAATGTTTGACAATCCTTCCATACTAAAAGCTGTCCACTGTCAATTTTATTCTACAGTATTAACTGATGATTGAAAAATCAGTCCTTAGTAAAATAACAAACAACGTAGTCTGAAGAATAATTATTAACTGTTTAAATACTTATACAATGAACTCTGTGGTAAAAGAAACCATATCATTGTCACATAATTAGGTATGTAAATGCAATATCAATAAAAAGACGGCATCAAATAATTTAGCACACCAACAAAAAATGATACAAAAAGAACTTGTAAACGTTAAACAAATATAAAACTGAGGTACTTACGATATCAGTGAAAAAAGTTTAGGAGATAATCCCTGGAGCCACTCAACCGATGGGGATTATTCTTTAACTTCGAAAGTTTGGACGTAATCGTACGTTAGCGGGTTATGCCAATATAGAATTAGGAAGTGAACTGTGGTATAAAGAAAGATATTGTTTGTATTGGTCAGTATAGCGCATCAAGAGTTGCGTCTCTAAATGTAATCAGTCAAATTGTTTTTAGTCATAATGTAATCATGAACCCTGTTAAAATGTATATGATCGTTGCTCATTAGTACTGTTAATGCTATTTGATTAAGTACAACTTACAATCATTCATAGGATATCTTAAATCTACCATTAATAGACAAGAAAACAGATAAGAATTAAAATCAATATTTATTCACCTAATAAAATTTCAAATATAGTTTTGCAAAAGTCCAGCGAACAGACGGGACGAGACGAGACGGTGTATTTTTTCAATAAATTTCCAACTTCCATCTGAGATAAAATAAAAAAAAACTCTACGTTTACTACTGCTTGCAAATAAAAAATAAATCAAAGGAAAAAATTGGAAAGAATAAAAGTGCAGCACAAGTTTATCTTGTTCAGCAAGTTCAGTTAACTGGGCAAAGTGGATTAGCATAGCGCTCGAGGCGAGGTATAACAAGTTACGCGCAACGTTGCAACGTTGCAATCAATGGTTGCAACATCATGGCTGGTTTTATTGTAAAATAGTTGTTTCGAACTCACCGTAACTTTCTTTTGTTTGATACTACATATATTGGTTTATTCTATTTTTAAACTGAGTTTAGAGTGAAACTTTTTTGTGAGTGACCAAAGCGTCCTTGTGTGCGTTCTAGTTAGTGTTGCAGGCATTGTTTACAATGGATTTTCGTAGCATGATGATAGTTGTTTTCCTTATTCAAAGTAAATTTTAGGAACCCAAAACTTCGCTTAAGTTGGTAATAGTTTAATATTCTTACGGCAATCTGAGAGATAGGTTATGACAACAGATATGTTAAAGATATTTCTGTGGTTATAACTATATACTTTGAAATCTACTATTACGTTTTTAAAATAGACTTACCATAGAATAAAATAGATCATTATATTAGTTAGCCTAGATAAGTACTTTGATTCCATAACATTAACATGTAGTTCTCCAAAAAGAAATGACAGCTTATTGTGGGTACTGGAACATTTTTACCACCACCAAAACAAAAAAAAAAAATGTACTGAAAGACAATAACACTGTAGTTATTTCTTAAAAAGAAGAAAGACACTTTGTTGTAGACACACTACTAGAAGCCAAATGAAACGATATTCATTGACATTATTTTTTATTTTAAGAAGAAACAATATGTACCTAAAGATGAAAAAGAAAACCTCAAAAAGACTGATACAGAGGTATTATAGTACTGCTATAAATCATATTATAATCTAGACAACTATTTAATTGTGATATTATGCGTAGCATTTAACTACACAAATATGTACTTACTTTTTTATTTACTAAATATAAAATAAAATTATTACATTTATTTTTATCTTCAAAGGAACTTTGAATGGAATTTACTCAAGATATTCACGAAAAACGAACAAAAACATTTTTTGACAAAAACATTTACCTTATCTCGGGTCAAAGGAGGTTCGGCCAGGATTTCTTGGCTTACTGAAATTATGCACATCCATTTATTCCGAGATTTATTTTTATTCCAAATCCGAAAATATTTTGATTGTTTGATAACATTGACATTGTGTATACGGCGTATAAACTACACCTTGTATATACATACAGATATAATTGAGCATCCCCTTTTTTTGAAGTCGAAACGTATCTATTGAGAGTCCTATCACATGTGTGGGCCTCCGGCGATTTTGGGAGCCCTTCCCCCCTTTAATAGTATTTATTTTCCTATTATTAGAAAAATAAATACCTATTTGGCACTGAAATGCTGCACTAAACGTTTTCTATTACGAAATGCACTGCATTTGCATAGCAAGTACTCCAGAAATGGTATATCTAGCTTATTCTATTCCATATCTGTGGCTTCCAAGTTATTTTCCATAGCCCGATTTCCTGTTTCGCAAGTGTTATTGGGTTTTAGGTTTTCTATCGGAAAATTTTTGAGTAAAATGGACGGATATTGGTGTTGTGGTCGGTAAAAGGTTTGCTTATTTTGTTACCAGCTTTTACCCGCGGCTTCGCTCGCGTCACAAAAGGATAAAAAGTAGCCTATGTGACATATACCAATACACACAGCGCCATCTATACCAATAATTTCGTTTTCCCTCGAGAATATAATTTTTTTCCAGGATAAAAAGTACCCTATTATTTAATCCAAACTTCTAACTTCACATCTGCAAAAATTCAATAGTTACGGCGTGAAAGTGGAACAAACAAACAAACAAACTCACTTTCCGATTTATAATATTATTATAGTAAGGATTGTATGTTTTTAGCGCCAAATGAGCTGTATTGAACGTCAACGGTTAATTTTTTTTTTCGTTAACTGTGTATTAGGTAGTGATGTTATTTTACTGTGGACTTAGGTCCTGTTTTGTGTATTTTTTGTATTTTGTAGATTTGAAATGTTTACTGATTTGATTCTGCTTTAAAAGTGTCTTTGGTATTGGATTTGTCAGAGGTAAGTTTTATAATAAACGTCTGTATTATACCTATTAGTAATACAAAATGAGAAAAATACTAATATTTTTTTTTTATATATTATGAAATCTGTCATCGACATGGATTACTAATACAATTTTAAATAACATAACATAACATCACGCCTTTTATCCCCGAAGGGGTAGGTAGGGGTTTAGGTAGAGGTGCACTCAGAAGTAACACCCACTTTTCACTACTTATGTTATGAGTCCCATGTAATAGGGGGTGAGCCTATTGCCATATACCGGGCACATTTCCAGACTCCGTGCAACTACTGAATTTTTTTTTTAAACTTAGTAATATTTTGCCCAACCCGGGAATCGAACCCGAGACCCCTTGCCCGTCAGTCACACTTGCGACCACTCGGCCATTGAGGGAGTCAATCTTAAATACATTTTGAAATAAAACCTATCAAATACGTTCAGTTTATAAAATCAGAGACCTCAACAGTCGAAAGTAACAATCGAAAACATACCTACACCTACATACATTTAAGGTATGTTTTCCCCTAATTTAATTACGTTAACGTTACTCGTATTCAAGCTGTAAGCTGTTTTTCAATATTGTATCATACAATAGCTACAAGTACTGGCACGTAACATTCGTTTTCATTTTATATCGCAATAAACAAAAACAAAGACAATGACGAGAACAAAGGAGTGCAAAAATAAACAAAATTGAGTTAAAATTAATATTTTGGGCTCAACTCGACGCATTTCATAACATAATATTAAAGTGCATGATTAAAATTTCTAAATTAAAATTGGGTTTCCAATTTGTTCCTTATGTATTAAAATAATAATGCGTGTATATGACGTTTATAGCAGCATTTACAACTCCTACTCTGTAATTTTTTAATTTGTAAAAGACTTTCGTGATTATTTGACAAGGAACTCGACTGGTTTCAGGCCATGCTAGAGGCTTTGAGATTCATGAGCTTGAAACTAGTCGAGTTCCTCGTCAAATAATTACGTAAGTAAGCCGAAAACATAATAATGTATTTGTAAAAGACTGTTAGAATTTTTATACTTTTGATTTTATATGTCTTTGGAATTTATTAAAGGAAAAATCATTGGAGCATAATTATGTTTTAATTTAGTTTAGACTAGCTTTGCCTGCGATTTCGTCAAGTCAATTTCGTTAGAACAAAACTTCTTTTTTGTTCAATTTTCTCAAAAGAAGCACCCTTAGGTAGTATCAACTACCTGCCAATAAAAGTCTTGCAAAATCGGTCCAGCCATTCCATAAATTAGCCAGTACGAACAAACAGCAGACAGACAGACAGACACTCTAATTTTATTTATCAGTACAGGGCCTTTATCAGTACAGCGCTTGTCTACAGCGAGAGTAGAAATCAAAATGCATGGGGATGACCTCGGGGATGACAAATTTACGTCAATTCCATATAATTTGGTTTTCTATTCCACATGTAGACAAGCGCTAAATGGCATTTGGCTACAGCTGCAGATATTGATGATGATAATAATTCTCACATAATTTTAGTTAGATTTAAAAACCGTCCGATGAGAACGGTATGTAACGCTTTTTTTAGGCTTTCCGGTTCAAAATACATTATGTAAGCAGGTGCCACTTTTGTACAGGATCCTCCGTGTCATGGCAGTTGCTAGTTCTCACACGAGGATGGGAGGAATCTCGTATTTTTTGAGATACATTACGTACAATGAAGGCTGGAAATTTATTATTTACGTGTGAAATTTTCACACGTTGTTGTTTACCTTTGTGTTTACCGTTGTCTTAAGGAAAATATGGCTGTCGGCGAGCATGGTGTATGTAAATTATTGTATATCTTATACTATTATATAAAGCGGAAGAGTTTGTTTTGTTTGTCCGTAACTACAAGTCTGATTTGAATAATTCTTTTTGTGGCGGATAGCGCATTTATCAAGGATGGCTATAGGCTATAAAAAATGTGTGAAATTGCGCGGGAGTAGCTAGTTTGTTCATATAGCCAGTATTCTCAAGCGAGGAATTTGGTTAGGACGGATTACAATAATCTGTGTTGATTTTGAGAATATAAAATAACGTGTGTTGGTTATCAGGTTATCTGATTTTAAATTACTTGCGGTTGTAATAGGCAATTACCTAAAGTAGTTATTTTGTTTGTATTGGTTTAGTTAAAAACTGTTCAGACGGTGTCGTGTCACTAGATTGGTTGGGGTTTTATTATTCTTGTTGCATTAAAAAACAGTTCGGTATTATTTAATGCTTAAGACGACTTAATATTGTATTTATAACATAACATCATGCTTTTTTCCCCAAAGGGGTAGGCAAAGGTGCGGCACTTAATGCCACTGTACAATGTAATTCCCACTTTTCACTATTTTTTTTTATAAGTCTCATGTAATAATTCTTTGTGTGATCCACAGGTTGTTGTTCCGGGTCTGGATGTTATGTGTATGTGAACTTGTATGTTTGTAAATGCACCCACGATACAGGAGAAAATCCCAGCGCGGGACAATGTTTGAAAAAAAATAGGGGGTGACCCTATTGCCGGGCACATTTCCAGAGTTCGTGCTACCACGGAGGATTTTTTTACAACCCAGTATTACTTTGCCCGACACGAGAATCGAATCCGAGACCCCTTGCCCGGCAGTCGCACTTACAACCACTCGGCATACGAGGCTGTCCATTGTATTTATCTATGATCAACGATCGTATTTATCTATGTGATATTTTCGTATAATTAGATAGATCTTAAATTTGTTCGCGTTCTATAGTAAACTAGCGACCCGCCTCGGCTTCGCACGAGTGCAATATGCATGCATTATACATATAAACCTTCCTTAAGAATGACTCCTTCTATTAAAAAAAAACCCATAGCAGCAGACTTGCTCATCCCAGTCGAAAGGTATCGACATATGTTAGAATCATTTGGAGTTAACAGATAATTGTGACTGTCAAATAATAACAGACAAATAATTAGCAATAAATTAAAATTGCGACTATAATTTGAGATTTAAACTATCCTATCTCTCTAGTTGGATCGAACTACACATGGTGTGTGAATTTTATTATAATCGGTTAAGTGGTTTAGGAGTCCATTGAGGACATACATTGTGACACGAGATTTATATATATTAAGATGTGTAGTTTAACAATAAATAGAACTACATATTATGATAGAGAGAACATTCAAGGTTACTTGTACTACATCTGCCGCTTCGTTATCGATTAAATCAAGCAAGTCAACAGGCACTTGATTATTCCATTATTACTGTGTTCCAGTTTACACGGTACAGCGAAGCACATTCAATTTAAACATAAATCTACTTAATGCAAAGTACACAAGGTTAGATAGAATATATATGTATATATTTTAGTATAGGGATGGAAGACTTGACTCAGTTTGGAGTATTGAATTGAATTTGCAGGTAAATTCTTTACAAAATTTGTTTAATGAGCTTAGTATTGTCAGTTGAGATAATTGCTGCCTCGTTGGCTCTCGGGTCTCGGGTTCGATTCCCGGGTCGGGCAAAGTATTACTGGTTTTTTTAAATCTCAATAGTAGCATGGAGTCTGAAAATGTGTCCGGTGTATGGCAATAGGCTCAACCCCTATTACATGGGACCCATAACATAAATAGTGAAAAGTGGGTGGTGTCACTTCTGTGTGCACCTCTGCCTACCCGTTCGGGGATAAAAGGCGTGATGTTATGTTATGTTAGATAATTGTTAAAAAGATTAGAGTAACATTATCAAAGATGTTACCAATAGACTGCAAGTGACAAAAGTACAGAAATCCTTTATGGGGTTAGGTATTAAATGCTATAATAAAATACCAAATAGCATACTAGATCTCAGTGAAAGTAATTTTAAAACATATATTAAGCGCGAATTATGTAATCAAGCCTACTACACACTGACAGATTATCTTGAAGATAAGAATGCTTGGCAGCATGTTGGTTCGGCTCCACTGGACAATACTCAAATGTAGTCAGTAGCTAAATTCCAATAGTAGGTATTTTAATACATAATTTAACACTTTAATTCTAATGTAGACAATCTAGTTTCCTTATGGCATCGAGCATTTCTTTATTGAAACAAAGAGTTTCCTTTTCTTGTATAGAAGCACTAATTCTATGGATTGTCAGTATGCATATGTGAGCACCCTGTTGGACTTTAAGTTAATTTTTATTAATTTTTTTTTTTTAATTTTTGTAAGTTATTAGTATAATGCGTCAAGCGTGTCTTTGCATTGTTCTTACATATGCGTACAGTATTGAAATATGTATCAGAGACATTGTAGAACATACTTTTTTTAAAAAGAGTAACGAATGGAGTTTCTTGCTCGTTCTTCTCCATTCGAATCTACTTTTTGGAATGAGCACCTAGCTTCACCTAGTTTCACTGACGGACTGACTGACAGACTATTATTTATTTTGTATTTGTTGACGTTTCAAAAGCACCAAACTATGGTTTAATTGAAATAAATGCTTTGTCTTTGACTTTGACTTTGAAATAGTTGTGTTTTCAAACGTCATGTAAATGATGGAGAACAAAATTCAATATACTTTTAAATATTTATCACATTCCAATCGACGAAGTTAACATCAAAGGGTCAAGATCCTACCCTCTACAAATTACCATCCGCTCGAAAAGGCAACGTAATTAAAAAACCTCACATTTCTCTTTTAAAACGCCGTTTACCTTGGCTTTAGCTTAAAACGTCCAAAAGAGACGATGATCTTGCCATTAAGCTAGGGAAATGCATTTAAGATAGCATGTTAGCCGCAGCTGATGTGAAGATAGAGTTTAACATTAAAGCCGGGTTTAAAACGAGTCATGCCTTTTCTCTGCTGTGGTCTGACCAACGGTTGGACGGACGTTTATCCACGAAATAGGACGTAGATCGGCTTGTTAAGAGGATAGTCTGCACAGCTCTTTACGAGACACTTTTGCTTCAAGTTTAGATTTATATGAGAGCTTGTTTTGTTTTTCGGGCTGCTCAAAGTATATTGCTGGAGGTATATTGCAAACGGAGGTTTGCATAATAGATTGCTAAGTTTGAATCGAGCAAAGACATAAGAAAAAGGCGGGCTTAGTCTCTCGAAACAACGACTGGTTGCTGTAGACTTAAGGACATTTGTCATTTTCATGGTGGTTACCCCATTACACACGCACACATGAATAACCCACTGAAATTTTGGTACTTCAGTCATTGTCCACCTATTTTTTAACATCCTTGGAATCAAAATGCTGTTTAATTGATTTTTTATAACAATGATGTCTTACCTTTTTGATGGCATAATTTTTTTAAAATCAGTATCACTGGCCATTCTCGTCGAAAATATTTTGGACGCCATATAATTTTTCGTTTTAATTGTTTTTCTTTTTTCATTAAATGGCTTTGAAATATTTTTTCATTAAAATCGGGCAGTGGTATTTACTTCAGAATAGAAACTTAACACACTAGTCTTTGTAATAGTCGCAATCCATTGTGCCAAACGTACTTAGTTGCTAATTGTTTTTATACGTGTCAGCCTGTTCTTTAAACATTAGTGAATTCAAGATGCTTTGGAAATTGGAAACAGAAGAAAATATATGCAAATCTATTCAGTCTTAATGAGTTTCGACTTTTTGAGGTTTTGCATTTTATATTATTACGGAAAATATTTCGCGGTGCTAAGTCGTCTTAGAGAGAAAAATTACTGGCGCCTTATTTAGCAAATTATTTTAAGGAAAATGTGAGCTTGGAAAAGAAAGCTTGGACAAAATTGGGTTTTTATGATAAACGAATTATAATATCAAATATTAGCATTGTCATTATAATATTAAGTATTAATAGACACGCTTAATTAATCTTTAAAGCAATAAATATTTAAATAACATTTAGACGACAGTAATCTGCGAAGGAAGAAATGTTTATATTTGATCATTTGGTTTCGTTCCATTGTATTAGGATATAATGCTGCTTAGAGCAGGAGGGCTAGTGAATAGCTATATAGTTACACTTACTATTTTTTATCGATTCCTCTCTCATTATATTAAGTATGAGCTTGCATAATCCAACTAATAATATAATGCGTAGGTATTAATAAAACCCTATAAATTTAATCAAAACAAAGCTATATTAAAACTCGTTCAATACTTAATATAGTTCAAACTGCATTCGATCTTCATTTAAATTTCCATCTCATTTCCCAAAGTAATTAAAGCTATTGGGGTCAGTTGCACCTACATTTGTGTACGCTTAACCGCTCGTTTACTCTCAACTACACACAACACGTACTACAAAGCCTTGTTTTACCAATCGATTGGTGCAACTCGTAACTCTAATGAACGGGATTATCACTTAACTAGAGTTAATTTTCCTTGTTTTAGTTAATTATAGTGCAATCCGTCTGTGAAGAAGATTGAATGCGATTGTGATCAATGGCTTAAACGTGGATATATAATTTTGGTATTTCATTTGATGTGCAATATTTCGCGTAATAAAATGCAATTTTTGCATATATAATCTATAACATAACATAACATCACGCCTTTTATCCCCGAACGGGTAGGTTGAGAGGTGCACATTATACCACTGTACAATGTAACACCCACTTTTCACTATTTATGTTATGAGTCCCATGTAATAGGGGGTGAGCCTTTTGTCATATACCGGGCACAATTCCAGACTCCGTGCTAATACTGAGAATTTTTTTAAAACCGGTAATACTTTGCCCTACCCGGGAATCGAACCCGAGACCCCTTGCCCGGTAGTCACAATTGCGACCACTCGACCGACGAGACAGTTATTTATAATCTATATATATATATAAATATATAAATAAAAATGAATTTCCGTCCGTTAGTCTCGCTAAAACTCGAGAACCGCAGAACAGATTTGGCTAATTTTGGTCTTGGAATGTTCGTGGAAGTCCAGGAAAGGTTTAATAGGTGAGAAAACCATTTTTAGGCTGTCCGAAGTTTGCCGGGTCTGCTAGTATCTAATAAAAAGTTTATAAAATGTGTTAAATATGATATTAAAATGAGTTTTTATTGGATTTAGGTATTGAAAGTCAAACCGAAATCACTCAAACATTTTACCTTTTAAGTGATAAAAAAATTCACTAACAAAGCTTAAATTACAATGATACTTCGGTTTAACCAAACATCGATTAATCACCTCAGTTTACTTACCCACGATCTCAATTAAAACCATAAACGTGTACAGATCGTATTTATGTGGCAGCTTGAACAAATTGTCTTCCATTCACAGCTTTTCTTTGCCATTTACGATAGGAACATCTGCTCACTAATTCAACATTTTGTCTATTTATGTTTGAGAATCCGTTGGTTGTTACAGCAATGTGTTACTGCTATAAAATCGGCAACATATTTTCAGTTTTTTTCTTGAGGGGAATCGTACTGGTCAATAATTAATTTAATTTATTTGACATTGACGATTACCTATATATCTAATTTGACATTAATTTTTGACTTCAGTGGTATAAATAATTATATGATTTCTTTGACATTATTGTATTCTAACAACAATACAAATAAATCAATTCAACGGACCTAACTTTATTATAATTACTTTTTTATCATATCTTTGCCTTCCAAGTGACGGCAAAATATGAAAAAAATGTAAACTTTGTTAACACCTAGGTATATATTATGTACCCATGTTTGCCAATTTATATACATATGGAGGTATATAAATGAAACCCGTTTCCCGTTGTTACGCCATAACTTGAGAATGGCACGATCGATTTGGCTGATTTTTCTTTTGTTATGATTGCGCGTACGAAGTCGGCAGAAGTTAGTGATTAAATGTATATGAATATGAATTGTAAATTATAGGCCACTTATAGGCTGTTAATGTGCGATGTGAAATGAAATCTGATCACCTATTTACCCGACTGTTTTAAGTGTTTAGTCATATGATTAGATATAGACCTGTATAGGCCTTTAGACTAATTATTACTTTTATTACGAAGTCTTTCGTGTTCCGTATAATACTAAATGCCACATTTAATTTTTCCGAATAATTTAATTAAGACAACGAAACTGCTAGATTTCGATTCTGAAGCATTTCCATTCTGAAATTACCATAGAAATGAGTTTAAGATTTGTTATTTTTTCCCGAAATTTAAATAGCGAAGTGAAAAAGTCTACTAATTAGTTATTCCAGGCCTAGATAGATCAAAGGCCTTATAATCTTACACCTACTTCCGGAGGTCATACTTTAGGGTATTAATATGATAAACTAAAATTTTGAATAACGAGACCATTCAGTTGATTGATGTTGTATCACTACATAATATAAAAGAAAGTCGGTATCCGCCGTCTGTCCCTATGTATGCTTAAAACTAAAGAACGGACTTTTTGCGGTTTTTAATAGATAGAGTGATTCTTAAGGAAGTTTTATATGTATAACACATGAAAATTGCACTAGTATTGTGTAATATCAGATTTTTAGTGAATATTACTAGTAAATAGATCAAGATATTTGCATCGATTTTTTTAAAGTATTTTCTTTGATTCAGCGAGGTAATCAACGACAAATGTAACAATGTAATTAACGCTAAACTACTAAAAGTAGTTTGTAGTCTGCACTTCGACAGGATTCGAACTAGAACTTATTAATACTCAAAGATGCCAGGCTCCTAATGTCCTAAAGAAAAAGTTATTGCGGCATAATTTCAGAAGTGGAACACGAAAGAAGCTTAATCAAAATAAATTAACGTCTCGAATCCCTCTCGGAATTAATTTCACAAAATCAAAGGGTGGCCCATTATTAAAGATTTTTCAATTGCAAACTTCTTTATGGTTTTTGAAATTGTAACTGTTTTGATCTATTCTTGACTTTGAACTTTACTTAATAATTTAACGTCAATTTTGATGAAAAATAATGAGTCTATTGACAACGTAATTTATTTTACTTAAATTGAACAGTAATGACATTTTGTTTACTGTTTAAAAACTCTGTAAAAACTGGCCTGTAAATAAAACGACATGGTGGGCTAGAGACGGTTATGAGAGCTAACCATTGAGTCCTTTATTCGATTAAAAATAAGGCCCACCTACACTCATGTTTACTTAGTTATGCTAGCAGTAACTATGTAGGTATAATCTATATAATATATTTGTGTTCATTTAATTTAACTTAATACAAGAAGAATGTGTGTGTGTGTGTATGTGGTCTTAATGCTTTGGGCAATTAGAATTATGGATGTTTCCATCGAATCACATTTTCATCACATTCCATCGCACCATGTTGCATCACCTGTCTTCCTTTAATATAGGTTCAGATTAAGAATTTTGAATCATGCATAGAACTAGTTTTTAATTTTCCACATTACCCTATGTATAAAACAAATTATTTTGTTAGACTGCCTAGTTGGTCGAGTGGTCGCAAGTGCAGCTGCCGGGCAAGGGGTCTCGGGTTCGATTCCCGGGTCGGGCAAACAATTACTTGGTTTTTAAAAATCTCAGTAGTAGCACGGTGTCTGGAAATGTGCCCGGTATATGGCAATAAGGGCACCCCCTATTACATGGGACTCATAACATAAATAGCGAAAAGTGGGTGTTACATTGTATAGTGGCATTAAGTGCTGTAATGTGCACCTCTGCCTACCCCTTCGGGAATAAAAGGTAATAATTCTCACGTTTGTATACGTATTACGTAACCTAAATTCAGAGATTCCAGTACGAGTGACATTTTTAACAAAGAGACGAATGTTACTGCATTACGTAATCCTGTAACGACTCTCAAGAGAACAGTGGTCGCGGCAGTTGGACAGTTGGATATGTATTTTGGGAGAAAAATCTTCATGTCCCCAGCCATCATAAACGTGACGTTGAAATATTTTAAAATGTTGATAGTAATTGGTGTTACGTTGGTGGATTAATAATTTGTAGACGGATTTATAACACTTGGATTTATTACAATAATGTGCAGGGCGCACGACGTGTACACACACTTAGACTATGACAGGTAGACAGCGGCGTTAATCAATAGTGTTCTACCTTATATAACACATTATAGTGAGGGGGCCACTACTTACTAATTAGTGATGTTCATATCATACTTACATGTAACAATTGGTACTACGGCTTACATTAAGATTTTCTTTATGAGTACACACACATATGTAGTTATGGAATGAACAAATGTCTTTTATGAACATGTGTAATATCCGACATTATAAAAGCGAAAGTTTGTTTTTTTTACTCCTTCTCGTCAAAACGGCTGAAGGGATCGAGATGAAATTCGAAACAGGGGTAGATAATGATCTTCTCTTTTTTTAAGGGGGAAAATCATCTCCCGCCTACGTGAGGAGGGAGGTAGTCTCAGACTCTTACTGACTAAAAACCACCGCGTTCCTATTCCTGCCCTTCGAGCCGGAGTCCCGGTAACCCGTTAAGTTCTCCGCAGCTCCAGATAATGGTCTGGTATAACATCAACAATAAGACTACTTTTTGTTCCATAATATTGTTGTATAAATGTTAGGTCAATAATAATTTAATGCACAAACATACGTCCTTTATTCATCATCAGAGTAACACCTAATGACAGCTGCAGATTAATCAATATTCCATTTAGAACACCAACATAAACGACACCGTTTTAGCCTGCTTGTTACAATCTGAAATTTAATCCCAATGTTATTTACTGAAACAAGGTTTTGTCACACACGCTATATAGAGAGGAAATTAAAAAAAACTATGAACGAAAACAAACAGCCTGTACAACGTGAAAAAACACGGCTTTTAATTTAAAAACAACGCGGTCTATCTAATGTCCTATATTTAGGTTCATATTTGTGTATAGTTTTAATCTACAGCGTACGTTACGTTGATTTTACCGTTGAATAAAAATGTTATGTGAACGAAATATTTTTTCAGCTCATACAAGGTACAGTCTAGGTTTTAAGTTAATGAAAATGGTTCTTAGATTTAAGCATGTGAGTATGTAGAATATTAGATTGACTAAAAATCGCGGGTTACTCACGTGAATATACTGAGAAAAGCTCTATTGCTCTCTGCGCGGTCGCGCAGCCCACTGGTCGCCGAGATCGCGCACGCTGCTCATGAGGAAGAAACCCCCTGTGGTTCGAAACTAGTAGAGCTTTTCTCAGTATATTCACGTGAAGAACCCGCGATTTTTAATTAATTTAGTGTGTCTCACGATAGTTATTATAAAATTATCAGATGTCGGAATCCAATCAATCTTCATCACACACAGGATGATGAAGTTTTATGCATGTAATTCGTATGTATAATTATATACGAAATATCAATGAAGGATATCTTAAAGACCGCAATGAATTAATCACTCTACAGGTCAATTGGTCAAAGAGCAATGCCTTAATTTTCTTCAAAATAAACAAATAAATTTTACGAATACTTTACGACATTGTTTATAGCCCATTACATTGGAGTGAGGGGCTATAAATTCTTTGTAACGTGTTATGGCCAATAATTTGCATTGTTTCTTACAATTTGAGCTAAAATTACCGGGCTATTACACGCCTTAGTTTTAATTTAAGGTCTTAGCTGTAAGACTGTTACTGTAATAAACGATGTCCCGGACGATTAGTCCTTAAGTTTTACAGGTCTTGTGAATTATAAGGACTTTCTGTGAATGAACTTCAACAACGATTTTTTTTTAATCGCCGAGTCTCATGGTATTGTTATGAATGCTCTAAAATAGCGTGCTAAAAGGCGTTCTATTGGGCATGCTTAAAAATTGTACGACGGCCTGCTCATTCGCAAGCATATCCGAAATGAGCATGCTAATCTTGAGTAACAACTTTTTATATTTTATTTATGCTGCATCGTACCTGGTGCTGAATAAATGTTTTTTCTTTCTTTTTTTCTATCTAACATTCGGATACAGATGCTGCTAAGTAACAAGTATTTAGTTGTAGCATGCCTTCGTGCTTGAAATTAGCATGTCTAGCAACTGCTAGACATTGCTATATATGCAATTCTGGAAGCGTTCATAAAACCAATTCATATATCATTATACTTCATACATTATACGCAAGCATTACCTTGCAAGTACACGCACAAATAGATACACCACTGTCATTTTGGTGCTTCCATTATTTCTAAGTGATTTTATGTCCGAATTTTTGCAACGTCCTCCTATTGCACAAACATCATCATAAATCTGAATTTTCTTAAAGCTATGAGTAGTTAAAACTATTTCAAAAAACAGATAATAATAACTGATGCAAATAAACTCACGAGCCATAAAGCCAGAGATAACATTCAAAGAACTTCTTTAGTTTAGATACTAGTATTTGAATTCGCAAATAAAATGCTTACTGACGACTATATCAACAAAAGAAATTCCTAATAGAAATATTCTGCGAGAATTTAAAATGTGTATCACGTCTGAATAAAATTTATTTGTAGCGACACGCTGACGTGTCAGCTATTTGAACTCTCGATATTTATTGGAAGAACAAACTTGCCGAGTTTAACGTGTTTTGAGTGAATTAAAAATAGATTCATGTCTATGTAAGGTACGAATTAATAACGTAGTTCAATCAATTAAGAAAATACTGAAGTTATTCAAATAAAAACTTAAATAAAATGAAAACTAACTATTACTTAACACGTTCGAGGACGCTACCACTTGAGTCGGATTTTCAAAATGACACAGTACATGTCTATACAAAATTATACGACGTATCAGTACGTAGTGTCCCATGAAGAAATATCGTTTTAAACATATCATGACACAACCGTTTTATCACGTCAACGTGTATATGCATCTAGGTAAGGATCCGCCTCGTTGGAGATGTCGGAATCATCAAACATGCTTATCTTGTGTCTTATTTTGCGCTTATATCCATCTAAAAACACACAATAACCCATTAAACATCAGTTTCACGCTGTAAAATCATTAATTTGCATTAAAGTAATGTACACAGTGACACAGCCGCGCTGAATGTAGGAGCGCGGGACGTATAAACACGTTGTGCGTATGTGAATACCGTAACCGCACACTATCAACGACACTTATTTTAAATAGTTCTAAACTTACCCTACGTGACAGTACAGAGTTGGGTATTTTATATGTTGTGACACAAGATACATTTAAAAGGATTTTTACTTGAACTTTCATCGGAAATGAACGTTCTGCCGTATAATTTTAATGCTATTTGAACGTCATCGTACGTTGTGCGATATTAAAATCTCGAACGATGACGTATAATCTCGTTTTGTCCTCGAACGTGTTAATAATATTATTCTTCAGTATGTTCGGATACATATTCCGTTCACAGTTAGGTATTTTTTTTTTGGACAGTTATCATCGCATCTTTTCTGTTGGTGAAATTAAATATCAATTAAGAAATTCCATTTCAAATAATGTCAAAAATTGATCCTTATCCACAGATTTTGGATTGAGGTATTGTGATAAGATAATTTCGACCGTTTAAGCTATGATTATAATTTTATAGTGTGTATATTTTAATTGTCATTCAATATTTCGGCAAAGAGTACAAGAGTACAAGAGTACACAGACGTTAAATATTTTTAGCTGTGAGTCCCAAAATAAATAGTCAATGTTCGCCGAATTTTCCGAAACCTTTTTTGCTTTATTCCAGCAAAAAATGTACCCCAATCATGTACTACTTGACCCTATGTGAGAAAGTTATATTTCATATTTGATATAGGAGTTATAAACCATCTCTGGCTACTTATTGTTTCGGGAAAGTATATAAAAGTCAATAAAAAAGAAAAATAGTTGGCTGTGGGCATTGAATCTTATGTTGTTTCTAATGTTTTTGCTTAATGTAGCGACTGTGATCTCATTACTAAAGCCAAGCTCAATGAGATGGAAGGACACGCCGACATTATCAATCAACATTCCATTTGCCAACTGAATTCTTTTGACTGATCGGTAAAGTCAAGCACCGACTTCGGTATAATATAATTTATTTCGCTTTGCCTAACTTAACCATACCAACGTAATTAAAGTTTCGTAAAATGTTAACGGTATTTATTATATCTTAGGAATAGCGCAATTTTTATTAAACGAATCTCGGGAATCGAACCCATTACCAACGTCAGCGGTAAACGAGCTGTCCGTCTCAACATCGCTGTCGCGTCACCGGAGCCGTCCGGGGTGGGATACAAACGCTACAAACGGTTTCCGGCAGAGGGCGCGATTGGCGCACACCGCAAGCACCAACACCAACGCAGGCACTAGCTAGAAGGCTGCGCGATATCACCGCGACCGCGCTTGCTGTTCATCAGGAAGAGTCGAAGAGTCCCTCTGTGACTCGAAACAAGTACAGCTTTTCTCAGTATATTTATCGAATAAATTGTAATTTTTAGTTATTCTTTATCAAAAGCAAGTTATCTAAACACACAACAGTACTGTAACTATTATCAATATAAAAGAACTATGTTCGTAATTCATCATAGTAGCACCACTGAGCCCCGACTAGCAATAAATCCGACTCACAAAATACAAAAAACTCACATCGGCTAACGAGATAGTTCCCGAGACAAATTATTGGCTCGTTTTTCATTTTCAGTTGCCCGATGTAATAGGATTATAGTGCTTACTGCAGTCACCTGCTAGTTACAACCCCAGGGACCAATCAACAACACAAGAATACTCTAAATCAATAATCTATAAAAACAAAGTCGCTATCCATCGTCTGTCCCTATGTCCCCTTAGATCCTTAAAACTGCGCACCGGTTTTGATGCGGTTTTTTTAATAGATAGAGTGATTCTTAAGGAAGTTTTATATGTATAATACATGCATATTGCACCCGTGCGAAGCTGGGGCGGGTCGCCAGTTATTTATAAGGAAATTATTTGATGATTCATTACGTTGCTTCTTTGAATACCTATCTGGAATTTTGTGCAAATCTGGCAATGTATTAATCCTTTATCAAAAAATCCGAAGATTTAAGCTTCAAAGCTTATCAACAGAATTTATACCTTCGGATTTTTGGAATACGCACGACCCTTTCTCGGGTGAGCAAGCCCTGATTATCTTCAATCAACATATTCCATGGGGACTGGACCGCATTTTCGTCCTAAATTGATATTAATTTATGTAGCTAAGCCTCTATGAGTGCCGACCGCATTTTATTACTATTTTCTGGGCCATTTGGTTGGAATAAAATCAAAGCTTTGGATTATCCTTGATTGAGAAGGTCTTTTAGACAATTAGTGTAACCGAAAATATTGTAAAGTTATTTGAATAGGTTAAAATAAAATCAATGCCTAGATGAATTCCAGTTTCCATTTAATACTATACCATTATGAATAAGTACCTAGTAATGGATTAATTAGTGAAGTAATCTTATAGCATTAGTTCAAATTTTGTATTCCTAGAATCTTTGGACCTTCCTCAACATTAAATTCCTTGAGCCCTATTTGTATAATATTCGAGCAATTAACCAATATATGTATGATCGTGTATCGTTGCACGGTTAAATATCTTGTTCACACAGTACTAAATATAGGCAGTGACGTCATCACACATACTATACTTACTTACTAGCTTGGTTCGTTTATATAAGTAGAACACGATCCTAAGAACGCTAGATTAAGACGTCTTCAGAACGCATCAATCTAGACCCTCGTCAGTATTTCGATCCTTTAGCGTCGGGAAAAAATGTTTTCCTATTAACGTTTTCCCTCAGAAGATTAGGTTTCAAAATATTAAAGAGAGTTGGTTTCTCGTATCAGATTCTACTAAGTAAGAATTCTTGCTGCAGTACGGAGAGAACTAGTAAATGGCGTACTGAGTTTTTTGTATGAAATACTGATTTATTTTTGATAGTGAATAAGGAGAATGGGAGAGCCATACTTGGCATGAATGGGCCGGCTCGACCGGAGTGATATCACGGCCTTACAGAGGATGCCTTACGCCGATGGCTTACCATCAGGTGATCTGTCTGCTCGTTTATCGTCTTATTCCATAAAGACGCTAGAGCATAAGAAATATGTACTAAATCAGGTTTCATACATCAACAGCCTATAAATGCCCACTGCTGAGCAAAGCCTCTTCTCACACGGAGAAGATTAGAGCATTAATCACCACGCTTGCTCAATGCGGGTTGGCGATTTCAAACTTATAATTATAAATTATAAGCCGAGGTTTCCTCACGATGTTTTTCCTTCACCGTTTGTCAGAGGTGTCTAAATAATCTTAGAAAGTACATATAATAACTCGGAAAAAGTCACATTGGTACTTGCCGTTGGTAGGTTTCGAACCCGCACCCTCATGCATGAGAAGCAGGCGTCTTAAACCTCCGAGCCACCACGACGAAATCAGGTTTCATTTTGATACAAATACAATAAAAATACAAAAAGTTACATGGTCCATTTTGTCAAAGTGGTGTGCGGGCCGAAGTTTGTAAATGTGTGTGTTATTATTGCGTCATTGCAATTTGTCCTGCGCCTGACCTCTTCGGTCGTGTCAAATGCCTGTTTCATTGGATTAGGATTGTGAGAAAACAGATAAGGTTTTATTTACTTTTTGTTAACCCTACAATACTTTCTACGCAGTTTAATAAAGTCAATTTAACGTAACCATAACATAACATCACGCCTTTTATCCCCGAACGGGTAGGTAGAGATGCACATTACGGCACTTAATGCCACTGTAGGTACAATGTTTCAATGTAAAGTTTCACTACTTATGTTACGAGTCTCATGTAATAGGGGGTGAGCTTATTGCTATATACCGGACACAATTCCAGACTCGTCCGTTTTATCATTGAGTTTTTTTAAAATCCAGTATTGCTTTGCGCGACCCGGGAATCGATCCCTCGCCCGGTAGTCGTACTTGCGACTACTGGGCCAACGAATTAGTCGAATTAGTTAACGTAACCGTTGTGATAAGAACCAGTCTATGAAGCATTACAAATGACAACTTCTTTTAAATAAACCACAATGCTTAATTTCCAAATTTTTACCACCAAAACTGGAGCTGATAAGCATATCATAATACACTTATCATCATCAATTTTGTACCAAAACATGACGTGGTATATCCGTGGTGACATGTCAATTAATCTTAGCAATCTGTCAGGACCTGCGCCCTCTTTCGTATCCCGGTCATATTTCTGATCAAGGCCGTTTTCAAGTAGGTACATTTAATAAATTGTAAAAAAAACATTTTTATTCATTTAGAGATAAAGTGGTGTTTAGGGTGACTGTTTGTGATAGAAAATCGCATGAAGTTACAAGTATGCTTTAGTTTACAAACACACTGATATTTTAACTTACATTTTTATCATCATCAACAAGCCTATAAGTGGCCACTGCTGACCTAAAGGCTCTTCTCACACGGAGAAGGTTTGAGCATTGGTCACCACGCTTACTTATTGCATGTTGACCATTTCAAACTTGTAATTAGAAATTATAAGCCCAGGTTTCCTCACGATGTTTTCCTCACGATGTTTTCCTTTACGGTTTGACAGTGGCGTCTTAGGTAATCTTCTTAGAAAGAACGTACAACTCGGAATAAGTCACATTGGTACTTGCCGTTGGTAGGTTTCGCTAACCCACATTAATCAAGCGTGGTGATTAATGCTTAAATCTTCTCCATGTGAGAAGAGGCTTTGCTCAGTAGTGTACATTTATAGGCTGTTGATGTGTGTGATGTGTGTTGGTAGGTTTCGAACCTCATGCATGAGAAGCGGGCGTCTTAAACAGACGAGTAAAATCTTAATTACCTGTATCAGAAAGAAAGAAAAAATAATTTATTACGCCACGACACACAACAAGCCCTATATCACTATATCATATTCTGAATTTATAATAAGTTATAGAACTGCTACCAAAAGATAAAATGAATATCCTCAAATTCAAACTAGTCTTTCGTAAAGAACTAGATCAGTTACCTACAAAATCAAGTAGTCAGACCAGACATGATCATACTTCCTTCACAAGATGGTCGCTATTATTGGAAGCCCGGGCTTATATCATTCACATTCCTCAACGAGACTACTACCATTTATCTTCCCCAGCTAACTTGGTTCCACGTTCTTCCATATCCTCAGCGAAAAGACCAAAGGTCAAACAATTTATTATTCTATTTCGAATCGAAAACAATTCAGCTTTGGATGGCGCTTTCCAAAAACCAAAAAGTTAGAGACTTGATTTACAGCCCCGGGCAAAGTGCAAAATTAAATCGTACTAAGAAATGTTGTGAAAACAAAAACAAAATAATTTATTAACGTTTGATTACGATTCTAGTCGCGTTCGTTGTTCAGTTGAAGCAGAAAAAATAAAGTTGAGTAGTTGTTTACGGAGAGGTTGCGAAAAGCCAGTGTTTATTAATTTATTTACAAGCACGCACGGCAGTGAGGGATGTGTTGACTTAATGCTAGGTTTTTTATGAAATCACCTTTACCAAATCTGAATACAAGTATAACTAAACGTGTCATTATAATATATGACTTTAGATTGTATACGAATTAATTATGTAGATATTTATTGGGTACAATGCTGTATATCTGACTAATGGTATAAGATATGTCAAAGTTTGTGTGTTTGTACGTATGTTTGTTACTTAATTGCGTCAAAACGGTTGAAGAAATCGTGATGAAATTTGGAACAGGGATAGATTATGTTTTGAAATAATACATAGGCTAACTTTTAGCCCACGGGAACGCGGGCGAAGCCACGGGCAGAAGCTAGTAATAAATATTTTCTATATTTCCATAACGAAGTCACACATGCACACTGAACACAGTACATATTACATTGTTTACTATTTATTTAACAAATAAAATGTGGAATACATAATTAAATGGTTCATTACCTCGACAAATTCACGTAAAATACTTATTTACGTTCTACATTATGCAGCTGATTTAACTATTTGCCCAAATAAGCGACAACTTGTAAACTGTATTGAAATGGTTACGGGAATAACAAGCACCGACTCCATTTTATTTACCCTCTCCGCTTGAAAACGTTTATCCACATTTATCCATTACATTTTATTGGAAACGTCAACCATTCGGAACGTTTTAAAACCCATTCATTGACGTTAAAAAAACCTTTTCACAGACGACCAGCTAATCGGGCAGATAAAAAATAATTGTTACAATTCGACCTTTTTGTTACAAATATCATTTTGGTTACGCTAGAGAGATATGAGGTATTTTTTGTGCGAACGTGTCCTCGAAATGGGACACGTCTACATTAGGCGTTATCAGCACAATTTAATGGGGGCATAAAGTTCACATTACATTCCAAAATTACACAAACGTACTTGAGTCGTATGTTACGATTCAAACCCCGTACCTAACAACAGAAACGTTTAGGCCAGAAGGGTTGTTAAGAAGTACCTTCCTAGGTTAATAATGTAGACAATTTTCATTAAGGCTACGCATATTTTATTTGGACTTGCCGTTGGTTCGCAAATTACTCGCATAAGGCCCTTAAACCTCGTTTGTCTTACACTAGATAATTTAGGGGGAAATAAGTTTGCTAGATACACTAATTAAACCTGAATTAATTAACTCGGTAAATATATACTAGACTCTTACTAAAAGTAGTTTTATGGAGTATTTGTACGGGAAATATTAGGATTATAATGGGGACTTTTAGAACTTTGTTAATGAAAATATGCTAATTAGTTACAACTAACTATTCTTAGAATCTCCTGATATTACTATGTGATAAGGCAAGGACGTTGAAAAAAGAAAAAAAAGAATGAAGCCCTAAAATTGGTGCCATGGTGGTGTATTTATGCGTGCTTGTACTTGCAACACCGTAATGTATGAAGTGTTATGACTTGATAGATGTCCTTCGTGTCAATGTGTGTGTATGCTGCGTGTAAGTCTATAGTAGTCTATCTAGACTATCGCTGAAATACTCAAGCGATACTCAATTTAAATAGTATAATTCTTTTACTACATTTTTGTTTTGTAAAATGACAGAGCATATTTAGATACAACTTAAAATTGAGTAGCTTTTCAGTATTCCGTCGTATGTTCGCCTTTTTTCACCATCCTTCTGATAAGAATCTTTATTCATAAACATAGATATTTAACTTCTATATTCCCGAAGAGGTAGGCAGAGGTGCACATTACGGCACTTAATGCCACTGCTGTACAATGCAACACCCACTTTTCACTATTTATGTTATGAGTCCCATGTAATAGGGGGCGAGCCTAATTGGCACAATTCCAGACTCCGTGCTACTACTGAGATTTTTTTTTTAAACCCTGTTATATTTTGCACTACCCGGGAATCGAACCCGAGACCCCTTGCCCGGCAGTCGTACTTGCGACCACTCGGCCAATGAGGTAGTCATGCAAACCAGTAGGTAAGTTATATTATTACCGGGTTTGTTTTATTATGACTAATCAGTATGAGCTATCGAGAGTTCTCAATTGAAAATGAAATAAAATAAATCACATGAAATTGGATTTGCATAGTTAAACATGAATTTAAAGTATTTAAGAGTAATTTTTTAATTTTCGAGATAGTACATAACATTTATTTTATAACATTTGTTTTCTCTTAGTATTGTTATAAAGTCAGTACTGTCAGTCAGATTGTTATACAGTTAGTAGTCAGAATAACAGTGTCGATATATTATCTAAGAACGCGGGTTACTCACGTGAATATACTGAGAAAAACTCTACTAGTTTCGAACCACAGAGGGGATCTTCCTTGCCGGTTTTCAGTATCAGTATAGTATATTCACGTGAGTAACCCGCGTTTTTAGTTAATTTAGTATGTCTCACGATAGTGTCGATATTGTGTATACATACTCAGCTTATTCTTGCAATAAGAACGAAAATAAATTACGTGAATACCGCTTTCAGTTCCGTACGAATTTCTTTAACCCATTTAGCCCTTTTCCATCTCTATAACACTTTTTATAAACAAACATTTTTCAGAATCCTTCGTTTATATCTACAGTAAGTGGGCTTTTAGGTATTTTCCCAACATAGCTGAAGAATTTTCTCAGCCTCGTTTTACTAAATACCTACTTAAATTGAAAATGCCTCTCTTATCCTAAAACTAACAAAAGACAACGAGTTGTTGATTCACATTTATTTTCGCTTGAAAGACATTGTGTACTTTAAAATAAATAGGTAAAGTAAGATTTTGTAAATTATACTTTATTCGGAGAGTGTATGATCTAATATTAATTGCTTTTGGATTTTTTCGTTGTATTTTTTTTTATTGTTTAGCTTATGAACTTTATTGTTTACCAAGCTTAGTTTTAGTCGGTGGCATGAGCTCATATCTAAACGATATAACTTAATGGTCACAAAATTGTAATTAGGTATCTATTAAGGTTTTAATGAATAATTTTGTTTAGAACTTATAGCGCTGACTTCTAACTTATCAGTACGTGGGTAACCTATCAGTAATATAGTTAGTTTTTGCTTTTTGGTTTAATTTTTTGAAGTCTGCCGTTGGCCGAGTGATCGCAAGTGCGACTGCCGGGCAAGGGGTCTCGGGTTCAATTATCGGGTCGGGCAAAGTATTAATGGGTTTTTAAAAAAAATCTCAGTAGTAACACGGAGTCTGGAATTGTGCCCGGTATATGGCAATAGGCTCACCCCCTATTACATGGAACTCATAACATAAATAGTGAGAAGTGGGTTTTACATTGTTGCCATTAAGTGCCGTAATGTGCATCTCTGCTTACCCCTTCGGGGATAAGAGGCTTGATGTAATGCTTTTTTTACAAGATACCAATTTTGACTTGCAGTATTGTTTATTTATCAAGTTCCTTAGTCCTTAGTATACGGATACGGATATACAGATTGAAATATGATAGATAAGTACAATGAACAAAGATTTACTACTTACTTAAATTTCCTTAAACACATGCAGTACCTATTACGACTTTTTATACTTAAAATTAAATACCCGACATACAAAATAGTTTCTCGGATAACTTATTCGAGCCTTCAGAAAGAAATTCCCAGAATTACAAGCAACAACTCGCAAAGAAAACGTTGTATCATGAGAAATTCATATTCGTATGAAATTGCAACTCATGACAAATGAGATATTTTATTATAACGACGCGAACAACTCACGTCGCACTGTAGCTCTTTAAAAGAATATATTGTCGCTACAGATGTTTAGGTACTGGGTATGTACGCATGTTTTTCTTGATGTATGTAGTTAATTGTAAATACGGAAGTCATTAGAATTGGGTAGTTTAAAGGATATCAAAATTAAAAATCTAATTAGTCCGTTAGTTAGATAATGAAAAAATAATAGACACGTATTGTTTTTATTTTCTCGTATTATGTTGCAATACTTAGATAAAATGGCGCTAAGTTTAGGAGTGGGAGGTTGTTACGTCATAACGTGCTACAAAATGTGGCACACTGTGACGTCACACGATATTTCAAATTAATATATCGTCGAACGTATTTAATTTTGTGAGAAAAGGAAAAATACGTGTCTAAAATTTTAAACTAATGTACCAGACGGACATTAAAATAAAATTTAGGAAACTACCCTATTCTGCTAGAGGTTAAAGTGGTCGGCCATTTGTAGAACACATAATATACCGCGAAACATTTTTATGTTTGTTTATCAAAAAAACAAATAGTAATTGAATTTTAGCCAGAAATATAATTATTATATCGCTCTCTGTTGAAAAAAGAAAATATTATTTATGTAATACTTACGATAAAGAATAATCTTTAGATCCATACAATACAAATATTTTGAATTCGCGATCCTAAACGTGTTAATGAAATAGCTTGCACACTTTATATTTGTTCAATTCTAGCTAGTCTAGACCTATCTCTGCAGAATCTTTAAAAATAAACTATTCGATAGCTCTGTCTCCATCACAACCGTGGAGTAGTTTTCAAGAATTTATCGATATCCGTTCACTTTTACTGGTAGCAATGTCTCTGAATCGATTTTACTCCAATTTATAACCGATTCAAAATAAAATGTTACCATTGAACCGATATTAACTACAAATCGTAACAACGAAAATACAATTAAAATTGTATTATCGACTCAACCATCAAGATAAACAACTCCCCAAAACTTGGAAATCTCAATCAAACAATTACAAAGATATCCTTCCACGGCTTTATTTAAAATCATAAAGCGTTTTTAATTAACGTTGCAAGCGTCGTGATTCGCAATTCGTTTCCCCGTCACGTCTGTCGTGGCTTCGCTACTTTTTTGTCATGTCGACTCAAACTAATTCATGCAAATGAGCTTTGGTGTCGTCTAAAATGGGCCTAATCTTATCATCTGTATAATTGCATGGGGCAAATAGGGGCTTAATTTTTTTATCAACATTTAATTTGGCCAGACGCCAATTCAGTATTCCTCGTTTTTTAGCAAAGTTTTTAATGAGTTTTTGTCCGGACACCCTGAAACGAGAAAGGATACCATTCCTGACGAGTCTTGTTTTGCGAAAATGTTGAATGGTTTTTGCTGTTACATCTTACTTTAAAAGTTCTATTGAGGGAAACATCAGAACTTAAGTTAGGTACAGATTGTTGGGGAGTTTGGGTACGGACCGCGTTTATTTTATAAAAAAAGAGGCAAATAATTGGGTTTACGTTACAAGCACAACTTTTTGGCGAAAAATTACAAAGGCGTTGAAAAATATTGGCCTTATTCTTGGTCTTTACTACATTAAAAAAAAGTTTCTGTGCTTACTTATAGTCCATTCACTTCTGCATTAGAAGAAAGAGGTTCATAGAAGTAGGAGTGTACAACATTTATTTTATTGAAATGAATTCAAAGTATTTTCATAAATAACGATTTCAATGTAAAGCATCATCTAAACTTATGTATATAAATTTGAATAAAAATAAAATCACAACTACACAAAACGGCAGACAAATCTACTGCTATAAAATATATTTACGTACATTTTTTACAAATCCACAGTACAAAAACAGAATCTGGTGTGTGCATAGTATAGTATATGGAGATAAGCTCGGTACCTATTGAGCGCACCAACTACATTACTTAAATCGTGTTTTTGCCTCTTACCTTCGAGGAAAACTCCATAAAACTGTTTCTTGA
This sequence comes from Spodoptera littoralis, assembly GCA_902850265.1. Classification (NCBI taxonomy): domain Eukaryota; kingdom Metazoa; phylum Arthropoda; class Insecta; order Lepidoptera; family Noctuidae; genus Spodoptera; species Spodoptera littoralis. Next base: position 4,472,125 of record LR824539.2, on the reverse strand, counting down.
TATGTCACGGAAACCATAGGAAAATAAACTGAGTGTAAAGCGGTGTATTTACTAGTAGGAGGAAAGATTTACCGGGTCTTGTTACCGGCGCTGCAGCTCTAGTGCACGTTCACGAGTTAGATAAAATATCTCCTACTGTTCCACGTGGCTTGGCTCTGCTGACCTATTTAGGGAAAATACTGTTTCAAATTTTGAGGGATGAAAACGAGAGTGACAATAATTGAGGAGGAAAAGGTCGCATTGTAATAAGAACATAATGATATCAGCCTATTGCCGCTGACTTGTTGATCTTGTGGAACTGGGTGACTGAGAATCGTTGTTGGAATTTAATTTATTATGTTAAAGGTTTTTTGATTGTTGAGATACATGTGCTATTTTTTGTGATTAAATATGATGTTTTAGATACAAGTGTCATCATCAGCCTATAAGTGACCACTGCTGACCAAAGAGGTCTATTCTCACACGGAGAAGGTTTGAGTGTTAATCACCAAGCTTGCTTAATGTGGGTTAGCGATTTCAAACATATAATTAGAAATTATAGTTCAGTTAATCAATTATAGTTTCCTCGCGATGTTTTCCTTCACCGTTTTTCAGTGGTGTCTACATATTCTTAGAAAGTACATATGTATAACTCGGAAAAAGTATATTGGTACTTTCCGTTGGTAGGCCTCGGACCAGCACTCTCATACATGAGAAGCGGGCGTCTTAAACCTCAGGGCCACCACGACATTCAACTACGATACCAATGTCTAAAGTCTCAATTGCTACATATTCCTACATACTTATTTCTAACTATAAATTATGCAAGCATTATTAACAATAAACTACGAATATAGTGTTTATGAGTTCTGAAACAATACCGCCTGTGATAAAATAATCTTAGACAGTACATATAATTTGGAAAAGTCACATTGGTACTTGCCGTTGGTAGGTTTCAAACTAGCACTCACATGCATGAGAAGCGGGCGTCTTTAACCTCCGAGCCACCACGATCACAACAGTCGATTATTGCAAATAAGGGTCAAGGAAAGGCAGGGTCCTACTTATTGAGTAGTAGTCATATGTTTTAGTATTCATAACAAAATTAAAACCAAGAGAAACTGAACTAGGTACAATATCTAGTTATTTACTTAATTAATTCATGCACGAAAGGAATAAAGTAATTTGAGTAAAGCTCTTTGTTTTATTACGGTTCATGTTTTATACGTGGAAAATTAAATTTTATGATAAACTTAGTCACAATCACCTCTCGTCGTTAAGATGTTGCTGTAATTATCTTAAATTACTTAGTCTTTAGTATTAAAATGAACAAGATATTCCAAGCCAAACGTCACTATCTTTGATCTGATACGAAAACTAACTTGAACCTAAGTTAATGTGAACAACGTTAGTAGTAACGACTTTTGACGAGATTACTTTAATCAAATTGGTAGTCTGAAGTTATAGCAACAGTAACACATCGCATTTTATTAATTTATTATTATTTTAGGGAACAGACAGTATAGTTCCCTAAGATCGGAAAAGGAGGATCCTCCGACCAGGCGAGGTGATCGTGCCTGGCGGGCTTTCTGCCCAACAGTTGTTCGTTGGGATTTTCTATCCGTGTTTATTCGCTTGTAAACTTTGCATGTGCGATGTAGGATTCTTGTGACGTCATCCGTTGACATGTGGCATGCGTCGCCACATTATTATAAACTAGCTTCCGCCCGCGACTTCGTACGCGCAATCCCGTTTTCTCCCGTTCCCGTAGGATTTTCAGATGTTTTTTCTGTCATAAGAACCTTCTCCTGACAATGAGAAACACAACAAAAAAACAGCCATATCGGTCTAGCCGTTTTCAACTTATGGCGTGACAACTGGAAACGGGTTTCATTTATATATATATAGATGAAATGGCACAATGATATACGGTTTATATAGAGGCCTATGTCCAGCAGTGGATGCAGACGAGCTAATGATCACGAAGAATGGTGTACGAATGTGGCAAGGTAACAACTGGTCTACTTTGGAAATGAAACATAAATAACAAATTATATTTGCTCCTTAAAACCATCTACTAGTGAAAATGGGATACACAATTAACATAACAATCTTTTTATGATTTTTCATTCATAACATAACATACATAACATAACATTAGGTTAAGAACAGGTACAAGTACAAGAACATTTAGACAGGTAAAGAAATCTTACCACAGAACCTACTCAAGAAACTTACCATTCTTTACAAAACGTTGTTTAGGGTGAGAATTGTTGATTGAGGATATTGATAAATTTACCGTAGTATATTTTAGTTATTTGTACTTGTACCCCAAAATAATAACATAACATAACAATACGCCTTTTATCCCCGAAGGGGTAGACACCCGCTTTACACTATTTATGTTGTGAGTCCCATGTAATAGGGGGTGAGCCTATTGCCATATACCGGGCACAATTCCAGACTCCGTGGTACTACTAAGAATTTTTAAAAAACCTATTAATACTTTGCCCGCCCCGGCAATCTAACCCGAGACTCTTTGCCCGGCAGTCGCAATTTCGACCACTCGGCCAATGAGGCAGTCATTTTTCAATAATAATAACTTAAACTGTAGTCTTTTGTGTAACTAGAACATAAATGAAGATTGCAATTAAGTAGAGAAATAAACGGGATCGTGTAACACAAATAAAAATAAATAAATAGCGTAATAAAACAAGTGATGAAGCATTATCTACATGTTTGAGCACCCCACTCCTTAGTTAGAAGTAATTAGAAAAAGCTTCATTGTTCACGAGAAATACTAAATTCGACTTTAATTTAATAATTCTTGAGTACTTTATGGTATGTACGTGAGGTACATGTTATATCTCTTCTTTTGTTTGCTTTTGAAGTGGGATGTATTTGTATTTTATAGTATTGCAGGGAAGTGAATTTTTGATACTTATGAATATGTATTTTTACGTATTTGAGTTTGTATTAGGAAACAGTATCATCATCTACACCACAAGACAATCGGCTAAGTGTCTCTAATTCATGGTGGATGTCCCACCCACACTCACGAGGCGCTTCATATCAAGCTTCCTTGTGAGAACTGCTAAGGAGTGGAGTGGAAAAAACTGAAATGTATATAAATAGATAACATTAATTTGATAGTAAAATATATATGAAAGAACAAAGAACAAAAAGTGAATTAATGATTGATAAGAATTCCAGTATTGACTATATTACCGTTGTTAGATTCCTAGAAAGTGAATGAATTTCAACTAACAACGTCAGTTTATATTGAATTTGCTTATTCAATAGAAACTCGAACTGACTGGAACTGCAGGTGGATAAGTTAACTTATAGTAATGAATTTGCATTGAAAATACATGGCACCTAGTACGATGTAAATATTCGCAAGACTAAATCTCATAAACATGGTTTTGGTTATCTATACTAATATTATAAAGAGGAAAGATTTGTACCTATTTTTGTATGTTTGTATGTTTGTAATGAATAGGCTCAAAAAGTACTGGGCCGATTTAAAAAAATATTTTATCAATAGAATGCTACATTCTTCCAATTTGACATAGGCTACATTTCATTTTGAAAAAATTAGGGATCCTTGGTAAAATTTGAACAATGTAACGGAAGGTGTAGAAAAATGAGTCTTAAAATGTCTTACGTCGAATGCGCTGCCGAAACTATTAGCGATAGAACAAAATAATGTACAACAATATTGAAGAACATCATAATGTCTACAAAAAACTCCGCGGTAGCATATGTCCAACTATTGTAGTTATGTCACTACAATAATCCAAATTTCAAATTTCTAAAAATAAATAATTGTCTACCCCGTACGAAGCCGGGACGGGCTGCTAGTATAGTATAATATAGTAGATGGGGATCCCAAATTTCGATGTAGGTACACATTTATTGGTGCAAAGAGGATTATATTCACTGAATGGTTAGTTGCTAACATAGTAAACGATAGGATAATGTTGCTCAATTGCTCATATTTCTATCCTGTAGCTTAGAATTAGAATTGTATTACATAAAACGTTATGAATAGGGGATTAAATTGTCCTTTTTTTTACTGGGATAAGCTGGTAAACGAGCAGACGGATCATCTGATGGTAAGCAATCGGCGTCGCTCATTGGCACCTGGAACACCAAGACTTATAAGTGCGTTACCAGCCTTATGGGGATTAGAAATTTGAGGATTGTTTTGGGATTCAGGAGATACAGGAGGAATGATGGGGAAGGCCTCAATCTCCCAAATACACAAGGAATTTTCATCATATTGCTCAAAATTTGTCAAAAATTTCCTTTTTGGTGCGAACTAACAAACCAGGTAATTACAGAAGTATCGAGTACTTACTTCACATTATAAACTCATTGTAGGTATATATAGTAAATGGATCCAATGACGCAAGTTCCAAATACTCGAAGTATATGTAAAATGATTGATAAGGTTTTAATATTTACGCCTCTCCGGATTTTCGGCAGTAATACGAGACGCCCACACATCCCGCCCCGACACGAAGATGAAATGAGTGCCGACACAGGTACACCAAAGATGTATAAACTGCCAACTTATGATAGATGTTCCGTTTAGATTCCATAATTCTGTGTTAAGGGATCTGTATTAGTAGCTACATAGAATCAAAGAGACGTGTTTTATTGGATTTTTTTCCTAACCTTGCTTTAAGTATTAAACATTATTAAGAACTAGCTGTCACCGGGCAGTTTCATCCGCTTTGCTCGGCTTTTAGACATTGCAGCGTTATGTTTAATAGCCTATAGGGTTCTTGAAATAAAATGAAAATAAAAAGTGTTTTATTCGTCGTACGGCATGAATTCCAGGAACAAAAAAAAGGATATACAGTTTGACAAAATAACAATATAAAGGTTTAAAACAAGAGAGAGAGAGAGAAAAAGGATAAAAAGCTAAATTATAAAACTAAAACAAGGTAATAAAAGTAGATGTAAGACTGCGCGGTGTTGGCAGACATGTCCAAGCCCAATGGGTCATCAATTCAGCAAACATTTCTTCAATAAATAGACTATTAAAAACATGGAAAATTATTCAATTCGAACCAGTAGATCCGGATATTAGCGCGTTTAAACAAATAAACAAACTATTCAGCGTTAAAAAAATATTTTAAAATTAACGGCCTTTTGGATATTTTTCATATGAAACTGTTCCAAACAGTCTTTATGTACCCTTATCGTGTTTATATCCTGTAGCCTACAAATTCGAATAGAAAAATCCGTATAATATATGAGTCTTGAACTAGTAGATTTTATGGAATTTAGCACAAAAGTCTGTACAAGTTTCATAATAATTCATAGTTCTTCCTTTCAACAAACTGGAAATATTACATGTTTTGTAACATACACAGAGTAAGACCTAGGGTAATGGTGTAGGCGCCACCATAGATTTCCATAACAAACAGTTCAGAGCTACGGTAAACAACGACTCTATACGAGGTCATATATCAACGTCGTAGTTAGAACAGTGGTTGAACGATTAGTTGGTGTGCTACGTATTGTGGGTTCATTTGATTATTGTTACCATAGCTTCTATTATAAAGCAGATATCTTGAAAAATACCCAATTCTCGTATTATGTCTATAACACCAATCACGGTAGGCATCTCAAATTGTCTAAGTATTTAAAAGTGTGGGAGAGCCATGCTTCGGCACGATTGGGCTGGCTCTACCGGAGTGATACGGCCTCACAGAAAACCGACGTGAAATAACGCTTGCGTTGTATTTCGTCGTGTGAGTGAAGTTACCGGAGGCTCAATTACCCCCCCCCCCCTAGTTTCCCGAATCCCCGTATCCTCCACAATCTTCAAATTCCCAATTCTCAAAAGGCCGGTAACGCAATTATCCTTGGTGTCCATGGGCGGCGCCGATTGCTTACCATCAAGTGATCCGTCTGCTCGTTTACCGGCTTATGCTATTAAAAAATTAAAAGAACTAGCTTTGAAAGCCGTCGAGTCTCAAAGTCAGAAGGTAGATTTGCCAGCTACATGAGAGCCCATGACAGACCTCAGTAGTCAATAAATGATCACCGTAGCTGAAACCGGCACGGAAAGTTTATCATTATAATAACCATTCAGCATAGTTTCTTAAATAAGATATCTCATTGTAACATCGACATTAGAGCACGGGACATCACGTTTAGATTTCAAAATCTGCTTCTCCGTAACGATCTAATTAACTACTGAAGTAAAGAAATCAACAAACTTTTTCTTGGCCTTGCCTCAACGTAAATCAGTTCGGGTAGATGCTAAGTTAAAGACCACTGCCAGTCTTTAATAAAGGACCACTAAATCCTTTCCTTTGTCTAACACAAACTTTTGATTGCGTTAAATTTCGTTGTCTAAATAATCTTCTGAATATAACAAAGGAGGAACTTTGGTCCAAATATAAAGTTATGCCATTAAATGTGTGATTGGATATTGAATGATATTTCTGAAAGTTAACCAATTGTTATGAACAAAGTGTTAGTTTCATGACTTTATTGTGATTGTTTGGGATACGATTGATGTTATATCACACACAGTTCCAACACCTTTTTATCACTTGAGATAGAAGTTGTTAGTGTTATAAATCATTAATGAAAAGTTCTCTAGTTAGTGTTATTGTAGCGTTTATAGGATTAGTTTTTTTATTACTTTGAAGAATAATGTTTTATATACTAGCGTCTACTAAAAGATCATGTGATGGTCAGTAGTGGTGAAATAGCTCACCTTATATTTATCGTCACGTCTGTATCTAGTTTGGGTCAGTAGAAACACTGATCACAATGGTACAATTTTAAAGTGTCTTATTAGACACTATTTTTTTAAAAACTTTGCCTCTCATGAGTATTTCCTCCTGTATCGTGGGTGCGTATACAAACATACAAGTTCACATACACGATGACACCCAGACCCGAAACAACAATTTGTGGATCACACATAGAGCTGCTCCGTGCGGGAATCAAACCCGCTACACGCTACGCGGCAGCGAGTAGCCCAGCCACTGCACCAACCGTGCAGTCAATATGATAGACCTACGGATCATTACAGCTATAAGTTCGGTGTACTTAGGTCAAAACTTTTTCTCTAAATACATTAACAATTTTACAACTCTGTTTGAAATCGGTCATCATCTGTAGTACATTGTCAGTATAATATAACTGACGGACCTAGTTCAACAGTATCTAATTTTGTGAGAAGTAACAAAGTTGTTCTCATAAACTACAGTCATATCCAGTCGTTACCGGTAAGTATCTGTACTTCACGCTTGCAGCTACAATCTGTCACAAAGTTAGCTCACAGAAAATTCTGTGCAAATTTAAATCAAAGACGATGTCGCTTCTTTACTAATTCAGTTACCGGCGCTTCGCATAATTATGAACAAAGTGGAGAAGACGGGATTATAAAGTACAAAGTCTGAGAAGTAACCGCTTGTAATCTTCTAGTTGGTATAAGAAAATTAACAAGTGTAACACCACTCTAAAAGTTTTGCTGCAAAATGGATTTTTAAGACGTTGCGTAGAGTTCAGAGTTTTTGGCATACAGGATATTTTGTTTCGTTGTCTTCGTAGTTTTCGTGTAGCTTGTTAGTTTCTCATTTATATAACTTTTGAGACTACTACTATATTACGACTGCCTCGTTGGCAAGTGCGACTGCCGAGCAAGGGGACTCAGGTTCGATTCCCGGGTCGGGCAAAGTATTACTGGCTTTCTAAAAAAAATCTCAGTAGTAGCATGGAGTCTGGAACTGTGAATGGTGTATGGCAATAGGCTCACCCCCTATTACATGGGACTCATAACATAAATAGCGAAAAGTGGGTGTTACATTGTACAGAGGCCTAATGTGCACTTCGGGGATAAAAGGCGTGATGTTATGTTATGTGTACTACTACTACAACCCTAGCAAAATGTGTAAAATGTAACTGATGTTTAGTTGTTGTTGTTGAGCATTCAACATTTAGTTCATATTCATTCGTTCGTTATGACGATTTCACAACTTTTCCAATACCTACATTATCTTCAAACAGTGGTTCCAAACGGGTAGTCCGTGGACCATTAGTGGTCTGTAGAAGCCGAAATACTGTTCGCGAAATTACAAAATCCTTAAGAGATGTTGTATTTTGTTTCCAGTACATTCGACGGTTAAAGCTCAAATGAAACTTATGTCAAAGGAGATAACTGAGAGGATCAACTGATTTCAATAATCGAAAAGTCACTATTTCTATAAGAACAAACGTTACGACTCTGGAGAAAATCTTGGTCCGGATCACGTGAAAAAAGTAATACTTAGTAGCGGTCCCTAACCTAACAAATGTTCTAAAAAGTGGTCCTTGACCAAGAACATGTTAGCGAACCATGTCTTAAAGGTATCAATATGGTTATGTTATGATGTTATATATATTTAGACGTCTTTACAACCATGGATTAGAAAAACTTACAACAATATTAAGGGATCAAATTCTTTAACTACTGTAGTCAACCCATCCTTACTTCCTTACTTATATTATAAATCGGAAAGTGAGTTTGTTTGTTTGTTCCACCTTCACGCCGTAACTATTTGCAGACGTATAGTTAGAAGTCTGGATTAAATAATAGGGTGTTTTTTTTTTTCTGGAAAAATATTGATATTCTCGAGGGAAAATGAAATGATTGGTATGGATGGCGCTGTGTGTATTGGTATATGTCACATAGGCTACTTTTTATCCTTTTGTGACGCGAGCGAAGCCGCGGGTAAAAGCTAGTTCCATATATTTCCGAAAATAGCGTCTTGTACAATGAGACTTGTAATAAAGTCTAGCGGTCACGATTTCCCAACGCCTAACAAGCCACAGATCGACAAAGAAGTCAACAAGAAGTCTGTACGAGATTGCTTCCTTCCTTTACGAAGTGGCTCAACGTGACTACTGCCACACTGTCTAGATGTGAATTCAACCTTAATAGACCGTTTTGTATGCCACATTGTAAAGTGATTCTGGACATTATAGCGTTTGGAATAAACGCTTATTTTGTTTAAATATTTACGCTTCATATGTGTATAGTGACGATACTTTAAAGACGTTTAAAATACGACGTTATAATAAGTGTTCGTTCAATGTTATAAGCCTTCTAATTTTTTTAATAATAAAGTAAATAATTAAAGTTAAACAATTACTTGTATTAATTATGTTGTCACGCCATAACTTGAGAATGGCTGGACCAATTTGACTGATTTTTTTTGTTGTGTTTGTTATTGTCAGGAGAAGGTTCTTGTGACAGAAAAAATCTTGAAAATCGGGAGAAAACGGGATTGTGCGTACGAAGTCGCGGGCAGAAGCTAGTAAGCTATATAAATCAAATTGTTTACTATAAAGAATTGCACAAGAAAGAAAATTATTTATTACTTAGGTACATACATATAGAAAAAAAACAAATGAATATCTCCTTTGACTTTGTCATGTCAAAGGATCGTTATACCTTGACATTACGAGACATTACGAAGAACTAATAATATAAATGGAAATGTATTGTACATGAAACGATACAAATTCTAAGAAGATAAAATCACTATTCTGTACTTTAATGTCTGGATTTTTTTTATGGAAAAAGCCAGTAAACAAGCAGACGGATCACCTGATGCAAGCAATCGGCGCCGTCCCTGAACACCCGAAACACCTGAGGTGTTACAAGTGCGTTATTGGCCTTTTGGAGATTAGGAATTTGAGGATTATTGGGATTTCGGGAATTGGGGAGGGAAATAATACGACGAAATACAACGCAAGTATTGTTTCACGTCGGTTTTGAGGCCGTGGTACCTACTCCGGTCAAGCCGGCCCATTCGTGCCGAAGCATGGCTCTCCCACACTTGAATCTCTCTAGCATTGTAAAAGTAAAATAACATTTGCTATTAAATAGGAATATTACGAACATAGATAAATACTTGATAATTACATAACGTAAAAATAGGGATTTACATAAATTAGCATATCTATGCTATGTTGTGAACATCAACAAACATGCTACCTAAACAAGCAAACACAAAAAGTTTACTTTCAAAAATCAAGATCAAAGAATGTCGACACGAGAATCACAACCAAAATTCTTTATTCAAACTTCGCTAGAAATAAAACGGGGCAAATATTCAACAAATGAAGAAGAAGCAACATTTGCTTTTAATGCCGCACTCATTCAAACTGAGCACCACTAAATCAAATTAAAATCACAATAAAGCGCAGAACGCCACTCCTAACAGCTTCAAATAATGTTATCCGACTGCTATCTCCATTTTCTTTAAAATCAAGATGGAACTCCTTTAGAATCGGGGTTTGGAGTTTAAAAGATAAATAAATATAAAAATTGATAAGTTTTCAAACATAAGTCTAAGAACTGTATTAGCCCAATACCTATTGTTACCTTTATTATCTCTTAATACTATGTATATAGAAGCTGTTGGTATACCTATTTAAATAAATAAATAAAGAAAAGAATTCAATCTATTTGAAATTGAAACCATCATTATTTTATTTTCTAATCTTATACTTTCTTCGTTATTGTACAACGAATGTACCTAAACTATGACCTATTCTATGTCTCTTGCTCTATAGTTCACGGTTTCTATTATTAGGCGTTATTAACCTTTCTTATTAATTCCATGTAACACTGCTAACCTATAGTAAAAGCCAGTTTAAGCGAACAAACAACTAAAAGAGGGAACTACTACTAGTTCTCCAAATGGCAAACTAACCTCAAAATTTCTTGCGAACGTTCAAGAACAACCTAAAGCTTTCGATATTCGGTATTCTGACGATAGTTATATTTGCAATATTCATGAGAATATCTCGTAATCGTCTGTTCAGAAAGGAATCATAAAATTCCTTTCATCTTATACCGGTTCGAACCTGTTAATCTAATACCTACCTACTGTAATAATATTACTGAAGCGTTGATAAAAGAGTTTTTACTTCGAATCATCCTGTCTAAACGAAGGGAAGGTTTCCTTTTATTTTTTTAACGATATTTTTTCAGCTTATCTGTTTTTATCTTTTGATTGAGTCTGTGTTCAATTCTTTTTTTAATATTGTCTGAAAATCAGTTCCGTCTGTGTAAATGTTACGTCGTGGTTTTTTTGTACATACTCTACTCGAAAATACACCATCGTCTTACATTTATACATTTATTTAAAAAGAATAGAGAATCTCTCTTATTAGTTTGGTAATAATAGTTTTAAAAATTCAAATTTCGAAAATGCTGGTTTTAGTTTATGGAAATAACATTTTTATTTACGACCACTTTCCATTAAAACCTTTTTATAGCACTTGCAACACTGCAATCAGTCACCCATATTTAAAGTAACCGAAGGGTTTTCACTTATATCGATGAGTAGGGTCCACACGTCAATACCTTTTGAATATTTTTTCTTGAATGCATGAAAGTAGGTATACTCGTGTGCACTTCGATAAAGCGTGGGTCGGCTATATTACAAAATGGATTTTATAATAGTGAATGATGAATGAAGGTTTTATTCATAAAAAGTAATAATCTGTTTTAGGTAGCTATGGATTGATATGTTCACTTATTTGAATAACAAGGAAACTAATACCAGAAAGGTAAAATATCAACGTTAAACATGGCTGAAAGGCATCCTGATTAGAACCAGTGACAATCAGTTTTACAAGTCTAACTTATTTTATGCTATGTCACGATGGGCAAAAGGTGTGCATCCCTGGTGAGCGGTGCGGGCCAGTTCCAACAGTATCTTGGGCATGATTGCGAGCAGGCTGGACTGCATATACATGGGAAGGTGTAATACCATTTCCCATGGATTAGAGTAGGACATAGGATACATAAAAAATGTAACTACTAACATAGATGTAAGTTTTACTAATATTTTGTGAGTCTTGGTTACATACATTAAATAAATGTGTTTGCAACCACTTAAAAAAATTTTAATTGTGGGAGAGCCATGCTTCGGCACGAATGGGCTGGCTCGACCGGAGTGATACCACGGCCTCACAGAAAACTGACGTGAAGCAACGCTTGCGTTGTGTTTCGTCGCGTGAGTGACGTTAACGGAGGCCCAATTACCCTCCCCTTCCCCAATCTCCCCAATTCCTGAATCCCCAAAAGGCCGGTAACGCACTTGTAACGCGTCTGGTGTTCCAGGTGTCTATGGGCGACGCCGATTGCATACCATCAGGTGACCTGTACTGTACTGCTCGTTTATCGGCTTATGCCATTAAAAAAAAAGATTTTATTCTTATTTTAGAAATAACTGTAGCTGGCTAATTAGACGAGTCCATGTTGATTTTATATGAAGTGGATTTCCGCGTTAGCCATTTTTTTGACGATAAATAAATCCGATTATTGTGCTCGTGACCTTTAGCCAACAAATCAATGACGGCTTACGAGAAATCCCTTATCTCGGTAATCAGAAATACTCTACAAATATTTGTACATATATTAGCTTTTGTGCTTTATTTTTTTATTATATTAAGAGAATTAGGTAAGTCTTTGTTTAAGCTGACCTATAGTAGTGTTACTGTGAAGAAATCGTCCGATATGAATCTTTGTTATTTTATTGTTTTGGTGACCATGGTGCTAGATCATTGTAAGCAAGTATGTCTTTTAAAAAAAATACAAGTACTTACAAATTAATAAACAAAGTACTTAAATTTATTCAAATAAAGAAGAATTTTATTTTAATGTCCGTCTGGTAGATTATTTTAACACGTTAGACACGTATTTTTTCTTTTCTCACAAAATTAAATGCTTTCGACGATATATTGATTTGAAATGTCATGGGACGTCACAGCGTGCAACAAAATGAGCACATTGTGACGTAACGACATACTCCTAAACTTAACTCCATTTTATCTAAGTACTGTAACTTTATACGAGAAAATAAAAAAATATGTGTCTAATATTTTTTCATTATCTAACTGACGGACTAATTAGATTTTTAATTTTCTTACCCTGGAAACTACCCAATTCAGGGCATTAACCCCAACACACGATATATGAAAACTAAATACGTATGCACCGTACATTACAGGGCGCACGGATACATCAAGCAGAGAGCATAGGGGACACATTAACTCAAGCTACCCCATTAATTTACCCCAACACACGCCATTACGGATGTAACCGTGATGATATCAGTGCCAAAGACTTCTGCTACGCATAAATTCAGAATCCATTATCCACAGAAATATCAATTTTAAAACAGCTCGTTTATATGTGACACGAATAAAAAATTGCTTAACATAAAACATAAAAGATCGTTTCACACTGTTTATGGATTTTTAATAGGCTCTGTGAAATAACACTTCAGTATTGTATTTTTAGTAGAGTACAGATAGCTGTTTTAATAGTACTCGTATCTATGTATCTAGGTAAATATCCCGAATACAAAATGCCACTAAATAAAAATATTCTATAGTATTCATTGATAACAATTCAAATATTGCGTTCTATATTAAATTCTTTCTTTTAGGTGAGAATTTTGTCAAACGAACAATTTTTGAAAAAATAGATATATATATATATATAACATCACGCCTTTTATCCCAGAAGGGGTGAGCAGAGGTGCAGATTACGGCACTTAATGCCACTGTGTAACGTAACACCCACTTTTTACTATTTATGTTATAAGTCCCATGTAACAGGGGGTGAGCTTATTGCCATATACCGAGCACAATTCCTGACTCCGTGCTACTACTGAGAAAAACCCAGTAATACTTTGCCGGACTTGGAAATCGAACCAAAGACCCCTTGCCTGACAGTCGCACTTGCGACCACTCGGCGAACGAGGCAGTAAAAATAACACACTATTCAATATTAATCCAGTTTACTTAAAAGAAGGTATCTATAACCTAAGTCAATAGTTAGACAAACAAAAAAGTACCTATTCAATCAAATAAGGAAATAAAAGCAAATATTAGTAAAAAAGTAGTAATATTATAGCAATAATAAAAGCTTACAAATTCTATTGGAATGTATATATCATTACTAACAGTTAAATAATATGAATTATTATTACGTACGTAAGTCAAAAAGTATGATATTTTTATAGGTCACAATTTTGACGGCTCCTAATCTTTTTCCCGTAGGTTTTTTAATATCTCGGCCACCATTTCTCGTCTGTTACTCTCAATGAAGATATTGCTGGGACCGTAATAATTTATTTGACATTCAGAAGTGTCGTGATACCGTCCAGAAATGAATAAATGATTTGAAATATTTTCATACATTTTTCGGCCATACTTGGCCCTCATATTATCAAAAATGAGAAATTTCCCTTTTGCTCTACATAATATGCTATAAATGTCGTGGTGGCCCGGAGGTTTAAGACGCCCACTTCATGCATGAGGGTACGGGTTCGAAACCTACTAACGGCAAGTACCAATGTGACTGTTTCTGAATTATATGTACTTTCTAAGTTTATCTAGACACCACTGACAAACGGTGAAGGAAAACATTGTGAGGAAACCTGGGCTTATAATTTCTAATTATAAGTTTGTAATCGCCAACCCGCATTGAGCAAGCGTGGTGATTAATGCTCAAACCTTCTTCGTGTGAGAAGAGGCTTTGCTCAGCAGTGGGCATTTATAGGCTGTTGATGGATATGGATTGATAGAATAACAATTGCATAACATTCTAGGTATCTTTGTTATAGTCAACTTTCTATATAATTTTGTATCTAGAATTGCAAGGCATCCTCCCTTCTCATCAAAAGTTACGTAAGCATTGTGATTTCACTAGAATGTAGTCTATTTTTAATTCACAAAGCTTTCTATGAAACATGATGAAAATATTATTTGTTTACCAGGTGCTTCGCCATAGGAATCTACACCTTAGAATGAGCAAATAGCTTCGCTTTAAGAATAACAATAAAAACGTTTATTTGCACGAAGTATGTCAATCACAGTTGGTACCTAATAATTAAATTTATTTAAAGTTTTTGTTGGCGTTAAAAAATATCTTCCTGGTATAATGGAAATAAATGATTCTGACTTTGACTTTGATAGGAAAACCTACGACCTACAAAACAGTAGTTGTGTTGTGGAGACTCTTAAGAAACATAGAGTAACTTTGACCGTAAAATGGCCCAGTCATTCCAAATGAAAAATAAGCTGATGTTTTCTATCATTCATTTAGATTGGAGTTTACTCAATGATTTAGGTATGTTCAATGAACAAATTCTTATGACATTCACCTGAATTTTCTCAGGACTTGTCAAAAGAAAAGGTAAAAACATTTATCCAGAAATCCACTGGCAAGTTAGGCACCAGTATCCATGTACCAGAACACACGGTCTCCGAAAGGTGTACTTACAAACATAATAAAGTACCGTAGAACCTACTTTAAACCTGACCTCACTTTAAAAAGGGATTTTAAACATTTTAATGGTACTTTGGAGTTCAAAAGTAACTCAATTGGTGGAGTAAAAGGTTGGCAACACGTGTGATGATCGTATTATGAACTGTGTGAGGCGATAACTGAAGTCGTTAACAGTTGGCCTCTGTTCTGAATAAATTTTGAATTATTCAGTTACTGTTGACTCTGTAAGTTGTTCCTTGTGAAACGGACTGAGGTGGGAAAAGTTTTACCACGTGTAGGTAGTACGTATTTTATTATGTAAATCGTACAATAGTAACGAAAATTGTTCTAACAATCAAAGTCAAAGCATTAATTTCAAATAAACCATAATGTTGATTTGGTACTTTTGAAACGTCAACGTCAATAGTATGCATATTTCGTCAACCGTTTTTAATATGCTTTATTATTTTATCTTTATTTCTTACTAGCTTCTGCCCGCGACTTCGTTGGTGCAATCCCCGTTTTCTCCTGTTTCCGTAAGATTTTCAGGATGTTTTCTGACTTAAGAACCTTCTTCTTATAATAAAAAACACAACAAAAAAAATCAGCAAAATCGGTCTAGCTTTTCTAAAGGTATGTCGTGACAACGGGAAAAGGTTTTCATTTTTTTTTTTAATTTAAGCCGGTAAACGAGCAGACGCATCACCTGATGGTAAGCAATCGGCGCCGCCCATGGACACCCGAAACACCAAGGCGTTACATGTGCGTTACCGGCCTTTTGGGAATTGGGAATTTGAGGATTGTATTGGCTTCAGGGATTCGGGGGACGGGGACTAGGGAGGGGGCAATTGGGGCTCCGGTAACCTCACACGACGAAACACAACGCAAGCGTTGTTTCCGGTATATGGCAATAGGCTCACCGCCTATTACATGGGATTTAAAACATAAATAGTGAAAAGTGGGTGTTACATTGTACAGTAGCATTAAGTGCCGTAATGTGCACCTCTGCCTACCTCTGCGGGGATAAAAGGCGTGATGTGATGTTATATAATATAACCATATTTTACATTACCATATTTCATGAACAAATGAAGAGGTCTGTGAACAACACATCCATCCTAATTCTGATACGTCACAGGGGTGTAGTGTGTTTTTGGATTTTCATATATACATTCTCTTTGTTTTGTTTAACATATTTTTATATTCATGCATACAAAATTACGTATTTCGGCAATGTCGTAAACCCTGTTTTGAACCTAACGAATGTTTTTTTCTGATCTAAATTTTGTGGCATTAAAATGTATTTTTATCACACGATTGATTATGGAAACATGAGTTTCGAAAACTTTTTCTGGTGGCCTTTGCGTAAATTCAGAAGGGAAGGACGGAAGGTAGAATGTTTTTGTATTTTTTCTATATATTTTTGGTAGTTACTTAGTTAGTTTACTTTGTATTTTGTCTACATACCCTCGGTGATACAATAGTATACACTCATGTAGGTATTGTTAAAAGTGCAATTTTGAGCGTGCAATCGTAAGTTTGACTGTTGGTTGGTGCAGTGGCTGGGCAACTGGCTGCCGCCCAACGTGTAGCAGGTTCAATTCCCGCACGGAGCAACTCTTTGTGTGATCCATAAATAGTTGTTCCGGGTCTGGGTGTCATGTATATGTGAACTTGTATGTTTGTAAACGCACCCACGATACAGGAGAAAATCCTAGCGTGGGGCAACGTTTAAAAAAAGATATCGTAAGTTCTTCTGACTTTGGTGCGTTATGTTTTACTTATCTTTCTGTCAAAAACACACACTTCTCCCGGACATAACTAGAAAATTAAATCTTCTTGAAGACGGTACAAACCACTTACTCCACTGAAACATTACGCGCGCACTATATGTTTTCACTTAGCAAATTGTGTCGGAACTTAACAGTATATGTGTTACTAAGTTTCTTAATTACCGCACATAAATACTTGTGTATGTAAACATGGTGGGAAGACGGCACTTTGCTGGGAGTACTTAGCTGAATTATTACCATGATAAGCTTTCGTCTTCAATATAATTTCCATCTGCTTGCCAGAGGAGGAGTCTACAGTTCTGTTTTCGTTAACTTTTTGAGTTACAATTGTTTTGAATGAGAGCTATTTAGCTATAGAAAACTGTATTATATTACATACTAGCTACTTGCGCGCGGTTTCACCCGCTCTGCTCGGATCTATTGGTCGTAGCGAGATGTTTTATAGCCTATAGAGCCTTGGTAAATGGACTATCCAACACAAAAAGAATTATTCAATACGGATCAGTAGTTTCGGAGATTAGCGCGTTCAAACAAACAAACAAAAAACAAACTCTTCAGCTTTATAATATTAGTATAGATTCAGGAGCTACCTATTGTTATTATACCAGGAAAGATAACGGTTGTGAACGTTAAGCGGCAATCGATTTTTTAATAGTTAGGTTTGTCTAAGGTTGAACCTACAATATTAACAAATACCAAAACGAAATTAGAATATCTCTTGAAAATATTAATAGTTTTATAGTACCTGATTTTGTCTATAAAAGATGTTGAAATATTACGACCAAGTTTATAAGTTTTAATTCGTCAATTCATCGGACTATGAAACTGTCTGCATTTCAAACAAAATGTTTGTTCAGGTTTTTGAAGCTTATTTTCCTTTTTTTCTTTGTTATTTTTCTCATACGCTTAATTTATTGTAATATCCTAATTAACATTACATTGCAAGACATGTTATTGCATAATTATAAACTACCTCTAAATTAGTTTAATCTAAAGCCGATTAAGATACAAGAGAAGCTGTCGGCCACGCCATTAGCATGCTAGAGATGTGACTGATTAGGTTATTAGACAAATCATTAGCAAATATATCACCCACTCACAAGATAACACCTTAATAAATTGAATAATGGCTTGTAGATTATTGAATTAATTATTTTTTTTGGATACCGTTTTTATATAAATAATAATAATAAAATCCTCTTCATTTCGGACCAGAAGCATCCATAGGTGGTTAGTAGAAAAACTTATATCTATATTAGTACACTTTAGTAATTAATTAAGTAGTAGGAAATGTTTGTTATTCGTAAATGAATCCACGAACAACATCACCGATACCAAGATTTTTGTAGCAGCAACTTGATTACGTGCTACTTAGAAACCAGCTTATTGCTCGTGATGCATCTACGAACAACATCATAAATTAGAGGAGAATCGTACCTCCCTGCTATCGTTTTCAGGATGGAGTTGGAGCTGGCCCGCACTCTACAGAGCAATGAGGCCGACTTCTGTCTGATGATGGCTTGGAAGCCATAAACGTATGCCAGGGTGGACATACCAGATGCACTGCAGTGTCGGGGCAGCCCCATCAACATCCTAAATCCGTTATTGTACTGGACCCGCAGGGCGCTAATTTTCTTGTTACGTACCAATAACTTGTGATAGTCAAACGAGAATATATGGAGGATATAAAACGAATTTTCAAACTTTAGTATCAATAAAATAAAGGACATTTTGCAATACCAAACTTCTTTAACTGTCCATTGTCTAATACTCCAGGACATTAGAAATAGAGTAGTGCAATCGCAATCCATTTTATTGCTTGCCATACGGATATCGCTTCCCAAATCCCACGATGCATTCACCCAGATGCTACCAAATCGTTACAAGGATATAATTTAAGGTTAACTCGGAAAATCAGAATATATTTCATGTGCCTCTTATTCTACACAAAGCACGTATCTTCTATAGAAAATTTATGATACCAAAGTCAGCTTTAGCTTTACAATACATTAGGTAATTGTGAGTCTCTGTGCGAACATGCTCTGCGCAATGTTTGGATTGAATAAATATTTTTAGCTATTACAGTTTTCGCGTTGAGGTAATATTGGATGGGAGTTTTAAATGGTTATTGAGCTTTGAATGGGTTTACGTGATACTGTTGTGTTCGTCGTCGTAAATACTGGTAGCCTGAGGTCCTGTATTCAATTGTCGAAACGAACAAAGAACGAGATTTCCGAGTTTGGAATTCTATAGAGTCGTTCGTAGTTTAGACTGGTGTCCGGTATTTAGCAATGCTCTTGTTTCGTAGCTACAGAATTGAAAAAAGGAGTTCACTCAATAGTGTAAAAAAGGAGTTTACACTGTAGTATTTTTTCCAGTTACAGAGGAGAGTATGCAAATGCACACTCTGTTTCGGAATACAATATATATCTATAGTATTTTGATAGAACATATTTACTAAAACTTTTCATTGTACAGGCCATGTTATAATTGAACATTAAGGTACTGTTACGCTAACTTCAAGCACGACAGCATGCGTCAATCGAGCATTTTTTTATAATAACTATCGTGAGATATACTAAATTAACTAAAAATCGCGGGTTACTCACGAGAATATATTGAGAAAAGCTCTACTAGTTTCGAACCACAGAGGGGTTCTTCCTCTTGAGTAGCGTGCGCGGCCGTGGCGACGTTGCCACGACCACTCTGAGTTAGCTGCGCGACGTCTAGTTAATCGAGAACTTCTCACTTAGTAGCATTTGTGTAGGAACATTTCTCAAGATTAGCATACTCATTTCAAGCATCGATAGGCGAATCGATAGTCGTTCGACTTTTAACATTTTTTAGCGTGCTCAATTCAACGCCTTTTAGCTTACAATTTAAAAGTACTTTTATGCAGGTATTGTAATAATATTGACCACTTCTTAAGGCATGATACAAGTTGTTTATTTTTCCATATTACTTGTAATAACAAGATATTGTCTCAAGTAAGAGTTGTAATATTCCAGCATTTCGAATAAACTGTGATATGTGTGTTTTAATAAAACTTGTGCATTCTAATAACAAGTAGACCGTGAAGTTTAATATACGGATGACCTGTAAATTCCCCCTTATTTGAAAACTTTATCTAATGTACGCTCTGCATTAAGTTCTGTATGATTAATGTTGTGGAGCTGTTTTCAATATAGCTTAGAACTTGGAACTGATCTTATTTTTGTTGTCTATAAATAAGTATGATTCATTTCTTCGTTTTGATTGATATTTCTTTGTAGTGGTGCTTTGTTTGTGAATGTGCGATTTGACTATTTACTATATACATGTGGGCGAGCCATGCTAAGTGTGAGAGAGCCATGCTTCGGCACGAATGGGCCGGCTCGACCAGAGTGATACCACAGCCTCACAGAAAACCGACGTGAAGCAACGCTTGCGTTGTATTTCGTCGTGTGAGTGAGGTTACCGGAGGCCCAATTACTTTCCCCTTCCCCAATCTCCCCAATCCCTGAATCCCCAACGATCCTCAAACTCCTAATCCCTAAAAGGCCGTTAACGCACTTGTAACGCGTCTGGTGTTCCAGGTGTCCATGGGCGACGCCGATTGCTTACCATCAGGTGATCTGTCTGCTCGTTTACCGGCTTATGATATAAAAAAACATACTTAATGTAGGTAGGTCGGAGAACCTAACGGGTAACCGGGGCTCCGGCTCGACGTGCAGGAGAAGGAACGGGGTGGTTTTTAGTCAGTAAGAGTCTGACACTCCCTTCCGCCTCACCCAGGCGGGAGCAGTCATTCGATGATTTTCCCCCCTTAAAAAAAAAAAAATGTAGGTAGGTATATCAAGATCCGTTAATATGAAAGAAAGAAGAACGGCCCAAACATTATTTTTTTATTTATGTTTAGACTTAGTACAAAAACACATGTACTTAATGCTAAATTAATTACTTACATCGTTATAACTTTTGCCCAATTCACATAAATTACTAACTTGTATAATTTATACGAAATTGTTACAAAACTGATTAGACCTATGAAATAATCCTTCGTAATTCTAAACACCGCTTATTTGTTACAGTTAACTGATACTGAATTTAACGATTCAAAATCACTAGCTAACGATAAAATACGGATTACATAAAGCTCTTGACTATACCGACTAATTCCCGTATCAAATATAATCTTCTCACACACGAGTAATTTATCAGAACAAAAAAACTTCGAACATGATTTACGGGCTTAATTCCTGACACGATTACTGCCGAAATGCCGAACCCGACTCGCAAACTTACCGATATAAATATCAAGAACAACATTTACATGGATCTTTAGTATTCTTCGTGTGTCGTCAACTTTAGTAACATTTCACCCGGTAAGACACTTTACCGTGACTAAATCATACGCGGTGCGTGATCGAGAATTTTGTTTGGACCCGTAGTGTAAGCTAAGCTAGTCTGAGCGAGATTGTAACAAAATCTTATAAATATTAAATCTTAATCTCAAAGTTATTTTTAGTTTAATTTAAGCCAGCTTTTACCCGCGGCTTCACTCGCGTCACAAAAGGATAAAAAGTAGCCTATGTGACATATAACAATACACACAGCGCCATCTATACCAATAATTTCGTTTTCCCTCGAGAATATCAAATTTTTCCGGAATAAAAAGTACCTATTATTTAATCCAGACTTCTAACTTTACATCTGCAAAAATTCAAAGCAATCGGTTCAGTAGTTACGGCGTGAAAGTGCAACAAACAAACAAACGAACTCACTTTCCGATTTATAATATTAGTTAGGATTAATTTTTATCTTAAGTTGTATATATTTAATTTAGTTAGTATTAATTTTATTTAAGTTTTTATTGAAATATTGGTACTTTGTTAGTGATCACCTATATGGAAGTGCCTACTTTCATAAGTAAACCTAACACTCTTGTGTTACTAAAACGCATTGAACACAAACCAGCATCACACATTACATAACATAACATCACGCCTTTTATCCTCGAAGGGGTAGGCAGAGGTTCACATTTCGGCTCTTAATGCCACTGTACAACGTAACAGCCACTTTTCACTACTTAGGTTATGAGTCCCATGTAATAGGGGGTAAGCCTATTGTCATATACCGGGCACTATTTCAGACTCTGTGCTATTACTGAGAAGTTTTTTTTTCAAAAACCCAGTAATACTTTGCCCGACCTGGGAATTGAATCCGAAGACTCCTTGCCCAGCAGTCGCACTTGCGACCATTCGGCCAACAAGACAGTCTAGGGATAACTATGATAGAGAGTTACATAAATTAATACGTTAGCGTTCAAAGTGAATACGAACAATAAACTCGCGGATCTTTTAGTGTGTTGTGGTTCACGGCACCTGAATGCTGACCATGGCTCGCTACGCACCCAGAGGCACATAAACTATGAATAAGTCATGCCCACCGAATACGTAATGTATACGGTCCAACTAAAGATTTACTTCGTTGAATTTTTGAATTTAGTTTCGCACTTCGTTTGCTATTGTTGAAATTCAAATAGCGTTTAAGAAATAAGCTGTTGAGAGCTGCTTTTAGGCAGACACTACAGTGCTCCCTACTAATACTTAGGTTAGGTTAAATTGAACAATATTGTAATTGTTCACAATACAGGGTAGTAGACAGACAGTATATAAAAATTAAAAATGTAATTAGTTCGTCAGAAAGACAATGAAACAATATTAAACATATATTTTTTTATTTTGTCATACAAGAAAACAATACTTAGATAAAACGTTAAGCTTAGAAGTGGGAGCTCGTTACGTCACGCTACCCTATAAAATGTGGTAAATCGTGACGTCACACTATATTTCAAATCAACATATCGTCCAAAGTATTTTAATTTGTAAGAAAAGAAAAAAATCTTTTCTAATGTTTGAAAATAATCTATCAGACCACATTACAAAAAAAAATTAGCATACGACTCTTTTGCGTTGCATAAAATTTTGGTGTAATTCCTTATTATTTTGAAATGTTTGTGGTAAGCATTCCGAACTACGCAATTATACTACGCATTATATATACTACTGTGAATTCGAGCCATCTTTAACTAACTATTTTTAACTAATTTAACTAATCTATTTATAACCACATTCCTAATTCAATAAAAAAAGAACCAAGGACAATTTTTAAAAAGACTCTTACAACACTCTTGTTAAACAAATGCTATTACTCTGTGTCTGATTATGTAGCTGATAAATTGTAACTGTGTCAGAATATATCTGATGATGAACCTGTATCAATGTTTGCATTGCAAAAATGGTAGAATGTACAAGGACATCTTATTAGTGTTTTAATATTAACTTATTGTACATACACCTGCATACACCTGCATTCTGAGCAAATAAATAATTATTCTATTCTATTCTATCTTTTGATTGTCACAAACCAACTGTTAACTATTATATTGAGTCAGGAGTATGAATGTCTATTGTCTATACTAGACAGAAAATGTACTATATCCATTTGAAATTCACAAGTTTCATGTATAGGCTGTAATAGGCTATTAACATAACATTAAATTAACATACATATTACGTTACCAAGTTCCCGTACTAGGCTTTTACACTTCCACACTGGATTTAGGTCTAGACAAAGTTAGGCCAATTGAATCCTGTACTGAAACTCGGCAAGTAATATTATATTATATTAAAAGGACTTCTTTTATCTAGAAATTTAATTTCACTTAAAGGGTAACTTTCAAAAAATATCTTACTTCATACATAATACATATATGTACATACATAACATCACGCCTCTTATCCCCGAGGGGGTAGATAATGCCATTGTACAATGTAGCACCCATTTTTCACTATTTATGTTATGAGTCCTATGTAATAGGGGGTGAGCTTATTGCCATACAACGAGCACATTTCCAAACTCCGTGCTACTACTGAAGTATTTTTAAAAACCCAGTAATACTTTCCCCGATCCTAGAAACGTCTTCCTTCTTACTTCATATCTGACTAATTATTGCGAAAATATTATTGCGAAAGTTTATGCGTGTGTATGGTTGTTATTTAATGGCTTTAAAACGACTGAAGAGATCAGTATGAAATTTGGAAGGGGGGTAAATTATGGTTTGGAATAACACAGGCTACTTTTATAGGGAACGCGGGCGAAGCCGCCAACAAAGGCTAATAATATGTGCATAAATACGGGCTATTTGTTAAATGGCATGCTTTAGGTATAGCCATCAGACGACCACAGATGGGGCCCAATAGAGCTGATGCCGATACGGAGCCGCGGAGACTTAACGGGTTACCGGGACTCCGGCTCGAAGTGCAGGAGTAGGAACGGGGTGGTTTTTAGTCAGTAAGAGTCTGACACTCGCTCCCGCCTCACCTAGGCGGGAGAAGTCATTCGATGATTTCTCCCCCTTAACCCTTTGAGTACCGTCATTATAGAAACAATTAAAGAACAATGGGTTGCGGTCACCGGTGTCCTCGCGGTGTTTGACATTTTAAAACAAGGCTTGAGGTATAAGACTATTAGCCAAAAAATGGTTATGCTCATTTTAATTTTATGTTTTATTTTCTCATCTAAGCCAACCAAGTTGAAAATGGTCAGACCAAAAGATGAAGAAACAATCTCTTTCGATTAAATTAAAGGGACCTCACTTGTAGACGATAAAAAGGTTCTAAGTGTACCTAACATCAAAACCCACTTACCTTCGACACACAATCAACACTCCATTGAATCGTTTATGTAAATTAACAGAATAAGGATCGCTTTATGTAGATATCTACGTTGAAATATTTAATATTGTACTACTATATTCATAGGTTCATGCGATTTGAAATTGTTTGCATACATATTGCCTTCGCTCGCGTACTAATTCCGAAAGAATTGGAATTCATATCTGTATGCATTTTAAAAATGTCAGCGTTCCTTTATTCCGGGTATTTCGTTCTGGACGACGATGTTAAAGATTTGTATGTTATGTAACGTCGATTGGTCATTTAACGTAAGAAAGAAAGAGAGAGAGAGAGAGAGAGAGAGAGAGATAGAGAGAGAGAGAGAGACAGAGAGAGAGAGAGAGAGGGAGAGAGAGATAAGTACGGTATTTTTGAGAAACTTAATAATTGTTTGATTATGAACAAAGTCTTATAAATCTCACATAGAAAAAAAACCAGAAAGGGGTACTCTCGGTCCCGGTCTCTCAATACCTAATACATTATCTGTCAAGAAAACCAAAACATCTCATTGCTCAAGCTTAATATCTCCGTAATTAAAAACTATGCACCAGTTCCGAAGCAAAACTAACAAGAACAAAAGATTACTGTTACATAATACGTATGTTCCAAGTAAATACCTAAGCAATGTCTTGGCACGTTGCCAATACAAAGTGCAGTTACATCAACTATTTATGCCAAATGGTTCTAAATAGTAGCTCGGCTCTAATCTTGGTCTTATGGATGTTGGAATACAGTAGGATCTTCGGGGAGCCGTTAACTAAAAGAGATAATATAGGTGCTGGGAGATCTGCTTCCTAAAGAAACCTTAATAGCTCACTATGGGGTCATGAAGACTTTTTAAACACGTTATGTTATTTCCTGGTTTTTTTTGAAATCTCAGTAGTAGCACGGAGTCTGGAAATGTGTCCGGTATATGACAATAACCTCACCCCCTATCACATGGGACTCATAACATAAATAGTGAAAAGTGGGTGTTACTTCTGTGTGCACCTCGGCCTACCCCTTCGGGGATAAAAGGCGTGATGTTATGTTATTTAAGGTTTTATTTTGTGTTAATAAATTGACAAATAATAATTAACATTTTTTGTAGGATAAA
Source organism: Spodoptera littoralis (assembly GCA_902850265.1). Classification (NCBI taxonomy): domain Eukaryota; kingdom Metazoa; phylum Arthropoda; class Insecta; order Lepidoptera; family Noctuidae; genus Spodoptera; species Spodoptera littoralis. The sequence continues at coordinate 4,446,229 of LR824539.2, read as the reverse complement.
AAAAGAGTGCATTTCCAACTGTGAGGATAATTATGTTAAATACATATGTGTACGAATTAAATGAATATTCAACAAACTGTTGTGTTTTCGCGTTGAGGTTGGACCGAAAAGATTTTGCTTCCTCTCAATGGTTGAGATAAATCAGCGACAAAAACATTTTCCCAAACTGAAAATACTGCTCTAGTTAGACTGGTCTAGATTTTTCTATATTTCTTTGGCCATATTATTATATGACACAGCTAGGCGGCATTTAAAAGTACATAATACATTTTACAGTGGTATTGTCAAATAATGTTTGCTGATCGGAGACTACTCATGCTATTGCATAATTTTATCATTTAGATTTAAATGAGAGGGAACAACCTAATCCATTGACTAAAGTAGTTTTGTTAAACACTATAATATAAGTATTATGAGGTTTCTTCACTATTCCCCTGTGGCCGTTTACACCCAAATTTAATCAGCCGTTTCAGCATCGTCGAGAAAATAACTTTGAAACTAACTTTCCTGTTCATAAATGAATTATTGTTTTTGTGTTTGCGAAGCGGTAGTTCTAAAACTATGTCTTTATTAGAGGCTGCTTCTATCGAAGTAGGTTAAAAATTCATGTTCCATTAGTAGCTGTGAACAATATTTGAAAAAACCCGGTTTTCAGTTCATGCTTTGAAGGGGGAATTTCAAAAGGGGGAATGTTTGAAAGACGCGAGGCAAGCGCATTGTTTCCCAAAGATTCTCATTTTGCAGCGGTGAATATACGAGTAGCTTTATATTTTTCAACGTCTTAACTTTTAGATTCCGTTGGACACTTCTGGAATGGCCTGTTTCTTTAGTGTTCTTTAGAATTAATTTTATAGCTTTCCATCCCAGTGGGTGGAAGGAAATAACACATTTTGTGAATTATTTCAGGCAGGGTTTGGAACAATTCACACTCAAAATAATTATAAAATTATAAAAATATACGTGTGTGTAGATTAGTTCTGTAAGTACAATAGGGTAGATGCTTAGTTTTTATTTTAATGTCCGTCTTGTACATTACTTTAAATCGGACATAGGACACGTATTTTTTATTTTCTTACAGCAACGAATACTTTCAACGATATATTGATTTGAAGTGGCACGTGACGTCACTTCTATGTAAATTTTATACGTAGAAATGACGATTTAGCCCCCACTCCTTTTAGTCCCAACTTTGATTCTTTTTATCTAAGTATTGTGTAATAATAGATACTACAAAATAAAAATACGTGTCTAATATTTTTTCATTACCTAACTAACGGACTAATTAGATTTTTAATTTTTATATCCTGTCATCATCCCATTTAGTGTAGTCTAATTCAATAATTTTTTCATCCAAGATCCGACTTCAATTTTATCTTATTAACAATCTTGAAAAAAAGTTGACTTACAACCAAAATATAGCCTAGCATATAGGTACTAAAACATGAATATAAACCAGGCGACGATAAAAACAAATAAGTAAGTTTTCTGACAAGTTTTTGATAAGGAGCTCCCTGGAGTCTGACCCTCGGACATTTCGGCCGTTATGATGTAGCGATAATTTACTAGAGTCCCCCATTTTTCCTCAAAACTCCCATATGTATGTACCGTCACGCCTATTTCACTTGGAATGGTGGAACATAAAAGTCCAGTTTCTGTATATCTTTCGATAGTTACGTGCGATATGCTCGTAATATTCCCGATTTTGTGATCGCCTTCGTAATAACGCGAGAGGTACGGTTATGAGCAGTTTACTGTGGAGGTTTTATTTCGAATATTTCAAATAATAAAGTAGTAAATGTTGTTTGAATAATAAGTAAGTCATCTTTTTGATGTCTTCATGTGCGTTCATGTTTTGGGAGAAAAATTTTGTTAGTTGTGATGTAATAACTCTGTTCTACTGGATTTATGTGCTTGACCGATACTTAAACCTAAAGGTAGTTCAGACTGAAGTTGTGGTTTGCTCTTTGAGTTGTGAATCAGAGTAGCACGAAGCACGGACTCAAGCCTTTATAGTATTTGTAAAGTGAAAATGGCGTAATCATCATCATCATCAACAGCCTGTAAGTGCACACAGCTGAGCAAAGCCTCTTCTCACACTGATAAGGTTTGAGCAATAATCACCATGCTTTCTAAATGCGAGTTGGCGATTACAAACTTATAATTAGAAATTATTAGTCCAGGTTTCCTCACGATGTTTTTCTTCACCGTTTGTCAGTGGTGTCTAGGTCTTAGAAAGTACATAACTCGGAAAAAGTCACATTGGTACCTGCCGTTGGTAGGTTTCGAACCCGCATCCTCATGCATGAGAAGAGGGCATCTTAAACCTCCGGGCCACCACGACCTAAATGGTGTGCGTTTTCATAATAGAGGGTTCCAATGCTTGTCATGGCTATAAAATACACCCTGTTAAGTTACTAAGGCCGAGAAGAATAGGAAATTTCCTATATGCACGTGACGTGATATAAGGAAGGAACCTTTCGTCTTACGACTATGCCAGAGGGCAGGAACCCGGTAGAGATCGAAGTGTAAAAGTATCTATAACCCATATAATACATTGTGTTTTACTCCCCTTGCCTCTCAAAGTACCGGAACGGCTCACAGTCCCCGATCGTTCATGTAGACGTACACTGTTTAAGATGTAGGTGTATTACTACCTCTACATCAAAGTAGGAATAGGACGAGGTATTTTGATACTTTAGAGACTGAAGAACGTATACCAGGTAAGTATAATATATTTCTGCCTTTATGGTTGTGACATGATTTCTTCTGACAAATTTTCTTCTTGTTAGATTTTTCTTAGAAGCTCTTGCTTGTATATAGCTTGTATATATAGTATTTGTGAAAAACTTTTCATATACCAGCCTAAATCAATAAAATAGTACAATTAATTTAGTAGTCGGGTAATGAAGTACAATTTTTATAAATTAAACGTAGCGAATTATTAAATTAGAAAATCTGCGAAAAATAAGATACAGAGAATAAACTAATAACAAAGAGACTTTTTATCACTTTTTTTAAACATAGGTAATATATACATAACATTATGCATTTTATCCCCGAACGGTAAATATTGTCGAAGTCACGTAAAGCGAGTTAAACGTAGTGCTTATTTTTATACTAAAATTATTTTGAACGCCGACAATAAATCCTTGTCGCATTCACACCCAGAGGTTTGAATAGGCGCTATAATCTATCCTGAGGGATTGATCAGTCAAAACCAGACTTGTAACAAACGTTCAACGTCTATAAGTGGCTACAGTTTAGTTCGCAACGTTCACGAGTACCTATATCTCATTTTAAAGGGGTCAGTCCTCTAACAAACGTCGAGCGCCGGTCCGGTTCTCGGTTCCGGCTTGCTTCCGGCACAGCTCAACTTTACTCTAATTTGAACTTATCCTTTTGCGAAAAGAGATATGAGGATCGGTTGGAGAGGAGAACATGTTTTAACGGGCATGTGTGGTGGTGTGGGGGATTAGAATTTCAAGTAGACGAATCTTTATTAAAAAAGTGTACAATACGTAAGTGTACTTTTTGTTTAAAGTTCTAACATGTGTATGAGAAAGACATACATAACATCACGCCTTTTGTCCCCGAAGAGGTAGGCAGATGTACACATTACGGCACTTAATGCCACTGTACAATGTATCACTCACTTGTCACTATGTATGTTATGAGTCCCATGTGATAAGGGGTAAGTCTATTGCCATATACCGGACAGAATTCCAGACTCCGTGCTACTACTGAGAATTTTAAAAAATCCCAGTAATGATTTGCCGGACCCGGCAATAGGCTCACATAAATAGTGAAAAGTGGGTGTTACATTGTACAGTGGCATAATGTGCACCTCTGCCTAACCCGTCGGAGATAAAAGGCGTGATGTTATGTATTTAATTTTATCACCGTGATCTCATTGTCAAACTCAGTGTAGTCCAATCATGTTTTGCTTGACTTATAGATTAACCCAAACTTCGTTTTGACCCACATAAATCATACCACATGCCACGCTACCGATAGTACCTAATAGTTCACACTATAACCTTACACCACTACGTGCGGTATTTTAGTCTTAACGCCGAATACATCGGGTGCCTAAAATGTACGCTATCTTCACTCCGACGCTTGTCGTTACAGAGTTATCTACAGCGCTGATCTAAACCGACTTGTAACACCCTGAATGTTATCAACCGTATTATTTTGGAAGAACTTGCTCGAAGATTATACTTGGATGTAATCATTATTACGGTTATGCCTCAACCCTGGATGAAAAGGCACTTATTTCTTGTAATTAACTAGTAATTGTTGTAAGTTGGAGTAACAAGTGTGATTGGGACCAGGAGATGGGTAATTAGGGCTATATTGGATTTCCTAGGGTTACTTTCATGAGGTTTTGCTCTTATGTCGAATTGTTATGTGACTAAGTTGGCTATAATGATGGGCATACTTTGAGTAAGAGATGGTATGAAGGAGTTACTAAGGTATAATGCACTATTTTGTACCGGCCAGGTTTGTTGATAAAGTTTTCTTAGCATTTAACATACACCAACCCATCAAAGAAGAAAAAAAAAAAACATTTTTTAATTCTTTTTCTTAAAATTGTGATAGGCGCGCCTCTCGCGCGCCTCTCTTACACACGGGTAAACGCGCGTTGTCGTAAATACGGGTAAATATTTTAATAGAAAAGCGAATTAACTATTCAGTTCAATCAAATAAAGAACGGGTTGCAAACTTGAAAATATACGTCACAGAAAAAATATCCAATCGGTGCGCGTTTCTCGTACACCCGTGTGTACAATTGCGCGATTGGCACTCAACTCTGTCGTACACCCGTGTGTACGAGAAACACGCGAGAGGTTAAGATAGTTACAGACGTTCAACAATCCAACATTTATTTAAAAAACTTGGCTCGATTTCTTCGATCAGTGATTGTTTGGCTCCAAATCTAGGATAGCAGCCATGTTGATTAACATATATCACTCATTGTTAGCAATAAAAGTCACAGATACTAGTCATTTACTGTTGCAATTCACGTGCATCGTGAATCTTTGCCGATGGCTAGATTAAATTAAATGACTTAAAATAAAAGTGATTAAAAAAAAACTTTTCAATACAGACCTCTTTCTGAGTTTTTTTTATGGCATAAACCGGTAAATGAGCAGATTTCTGTAAGAAAATAGATACAATGTTCTTATAAGTAGAATATAGATTAACAGTAATATTTTTATTAGAAAACTTAATGAGTCATGAATTTGAATTTCAAAAAACTAAACACATACAATTCATAGCACAACAGCCTTAAATAGGTTAACTAAAACGGCCTGATCCTGTAGGGAATAATACTATGCTAATGAATACAACGGCCAACCATTTCATTTCTTCCTGATAAAACACTGAACGAAACAGACCTCCCTTAATAATAGTGGTTTGAAAACTGCCGACCTGTGACGTCATAACACCAAATTACTGAGAAGATAACAATCAGCAAGTTGACTCAAATAAAGGGGTACAAGTTAGCTAATTTTGTTAATTATAAAGACAGATATAGCGTTCGTTGGTATATATTTTGAGATAAGTGAAGGCGGCTGTGTATCTTAAAATGCGTAGGCGGTAAATTAGTACGATAATATGTTTGCGTATCGGCATTAGGAAAGTTGATTAATTTTTAGTTCGTATTTTTATTTAGATTACAACCGATTTCATAGAAACTAAAACATGTTCAATTTTTTAATGTTACATAGGTATGGTTTACACAATAATATTATTCGTACAAATGTAACATTTTGTAAATATTTATGTAAGTACCATTTTGTGTACACCCAGTTACAAGATAATGCCGAGAGATATCGTTGAACCCAACGAATACCAGTTTCCGAACAAAATCGACGTTTAAAGCCCTTTTTCAAAACACATCGGATTTTACGTTTCGTTCAGAAGCGCTCGAGGATAAAAATGGATTTTGTTTTTATGCGTTCGTTTCGATCGTTGACAAAATAAATACCGGTTGGTTCATTACGCTTTCAAATTGTGTTTTTAAGGATTGCTTATTTACTAAGACATCAAAATACCCTGTTTTAGTTTCCTAAATTTTATTTTAATGTCCGTCTGGTACATTAATTTAAAACTTTAGACACGTATTTTTCTTTTCTCATAAATAATTTCGACGATAGGTATATTAATTTGAAATATCGTGTGACGTCACAGCCTGCCACATTTTGTAGCACGTTATGATGTAACGACCTCCCACTCCTAAACTTAGCGCCATTTTATCTAATTATTGCAACTTAATACGAGAAAATTAAAAAATACGTGTCTAATATTTTTTCATTAAGTATCTAACTGACTGACTAATTAAATTCTTCATTTTGATACCCTGGAAACTACCCAATTGTCATAGATTTGTACTTGTATAGGTAATATTACCTTTTTTTCATGACGGGGGAAGCCTTCAATAGGCGCTTTTGGGCAGAAAGACTTTTTAGGGAGTGTGGGATTCGTACCTAACTAAAGCCACTCCGGTGGCCACCCTCAGCACCTGTAACAGGCACCAGGTCCTCTGAAGAGAACAGGTAATATGACCCACAAACAGGAGAGAGATGACAAATAGGTACAAGCTACCAATTTAACTGAAGTTTCTGAAAATAATTGTTAGGAACACTTCACATATAACACAAATAAGGCAAAAATATATTTTTTTATTGATTTTATTCTTCATCACCTTTCTTGCACATTTTACGGATATTTCTGCATTATACCTTTGTTGTTTTGTTTTTACTTTCGAAAATTTTCACAAAATCATGATTCCGGGTTCGTATTGTTTCGGAGCCACGCCACGATCCAGAGGCTTTGGCGCATGAAGCTTGTATGACAGTGTTGAATAGGGAATGAGCGAACTGTCGCACAATACATACAAATGTCTATAGACTTGGTGCAAGCATGTGAATGTTGATTATCTGTACTACAAAGGGATGTAGTGTACATTATGCAATATCACAAAATCTTCGGTCTCTTTATTTCCCAAAAGAACAATGCACTAATGTACGAAAATTAACTACAAAAAGTGCTTCAAGTAAAAACGGATATAGTCTTATGTGACAAATAGAAATATAGGTATATACTAAGTGCTGAATCGTACGTACGTATCTGTTAACAATTTTGTGTCTATAAACAGCGTAGTACAGCAAAAGACGTAAATTAGTTTAATATGAAGATTGGGAGAGCCATGCTTCGGCACGAATAGGCCGGCTCGACCGGAGTGATACCACGACCTCACAGAAAACCGACGTGAAACAACGCTTGCGTTGTGTTTCGTCATATGAGTGGGCTTACCGACGGCCAAATTACCCTCCTCCTCAATTTTTGTAATCCCCGAATCCCTAATAATCCTCAAAAAGGCTGATATCGCACTTGTAATACCTCTGGTGTTTCGGGTGTCCGTGGTCAGCGCCAATTGCTTACCATAAGGTGATCCGTCTGCTCGTTTATCGACTACTGTTATTTCATAAAAAAAGATATAAAATGCACACAAAACCTACAATATCAGTGAAACATTGTATTTGTTTCTAACCTCTCTCAAATTGACTGCCAACCTTTATAGTTTAAACAAAGTCGCGGAACTAATTCTGGCCTCGCTGTGAAACTGTAAACTGTATGTGTGGTGCAATTTATTAGCAATATTAATGTAATGTACCAACCAGGTACGATGTGCATTTTATTACCGACTTCAAAAAAAGGTGGAGGTATTATGTTCGGCTGATAGATTTTTTTTGTTTGTTCACTGATTACCTACTCCGCTTTTTATTTAGAACTTATGGCGACTTCTAACCTATCAGTGGATGGGTAACCTATCAGTACTAATAATAGTTATTGTTTTTGAAGTCGGTTTTTTAATTTTACCTCATAAAACGACCTGTTCTACAATATCTGATTAGCTGCAATCTACCAGATAAATTCAAATTAAGAATGTTAGGTATTTATATGAACTATCTGTCACATAAGTTTATAAGTGGTGAAACGGGCGCACAGTCTTTTGTCAGCGAGAGTTAAGTCAGTGTCAATTATGAAAGATTATTTTATTTTTAGACCAGATTATTTAATGCGTAAAATAGGTATACTTATATGGTCGATAGTTTCAGTTTATAAATTAGATTACCTGCAGCTGTAGCCAAAAGCTACTCAGCGTTTGTCTACAGAGAGAGTAGAAATCAAAATGTATGGGGATCACACTGACAAGTGTCAAAATTCACGTCAATTCTATATAATTTGGTTTTCTATTCTACATGTAGACAAGCGCTAAATGGCATTTGGCTACAGCTGCTAGTATCTTATTTCACACGAACCTTGGCAGTGGCACTAAGAACTACCAATATTTTTTAATTTATACGTGTAATAAAATTATAGAGAACGTTACAAGCGTGATTTATAACCAATAGTTTATATCTCATCCCATACAAAAAGAGACAAACGAAAACCAACTTAGTTCAGGGAAAGTTCCGAATCAGTTTATCTTGCAGCCTTAGGAACTCCAATAACGACTGCAAGACTCAATTTGACGACTACAACTATTATTTTAAAAGGTTTTACATGAAATATGTTCGTTGTTCAAAGTTATGGTGCGCTAGTAGTTTTATTGTTAGCTGCAGTTTAAGTTTCGAAATGTGATATTTGAAGGCTTAGATTCCTTTTCTATTTTTGTGATTATATACCTAGGTTGAGAATAAGCGTTTTATATATAGAAGAGACTTTTCTCGTGTTACATTATGTATAACTAGTGATCTGTTTGCGGACGGATGGAAGGAGATTTTATCAGAATGCTTGAAGTACTGCGAGAGAAACTCATGAATGGTGTTAACCCTTGTTTTAACTAAGTTTTACTTTTCTTTTGTTTGTGTTTTATTGTTGTATCAGTTACTGTTATTGGATTTTTATGCCGTTGTGACTGTTAAAAATAAATAAATAAATAACAGTAATGAATGATGCTGGTTTGCCGAGCTGCCTCGTTGGCCGAGTGGTCGCAAGTGTGACAACGGGCAAGGGGTCTCAGGTTCGATTCCCGGGTCGGGCAAAGTATTACTGGATTTATTTAAAAAATCTCAGTAGTAGCCCGGTATCTGGAATTGTGCTCGATGTATGGCATTAGGCTCACCCCCAATAACATATAACATAAATAGTGAAAACTGGTTGTTACATTTGTACAGTGGCATTAAGTACCGTAATGTGCACTTCTGCCTATCCATTCCGGGATAAAAGGCGTGATATTATGCTATGTTATGTGTGATGCTGATTTATCTTCAATGCGTTTTAGTAACACAAGCGTGGTAGGCACTTCCATATAGGTGAATAGGTACTAACAAAGTACCGTCACTGAATATTTGAATAAATTTGACAAAGGTTAGTTGATTTTAACATTATATGTACAAAATATTTACGCAATCAATAGCACATTGACTCCTTCTAGATAAGGGCACACAACAATTACGCCATTGATCCAGACAAAACACATATTTGTTTTATTAAAGTTGTTTAATTTTACTGAACCGTGAAACGTAATTTCAGCGAAAAGCCCTGAAGTCCGGGAGTAAACAAAATTGTAACAAACAGATTTGAACAATTTAGGCGAATCGGTACCAATTATAATAAACGAGTTGCCTACTGATATTGTGCTGTGAAAACAGATATTATTATGACGCTGTACTTAAACATAATATTGTCAAAAGCGGGAACAATACTAGTTTGTAGTTTAGTATAGTTCTTAATTAATTTATCCTTTTATGTTGTGTAGAATATAAACAGTAAACACAATAACAATAAATATGAGATAAGACTGCGACTGTCGCGCAAGAAGTCTCGGGTTCGATTCCCGGGTCGGGTAGAGTCTTACTGAGTTTTAAAAATCTCAGAAGTAGCACGGAGTCTGGAAATATGGCTGGTATATGGCAATAGGCTCACCCCCTATTACATGGGACTCATGATATAAATAGTGAAAAGTGGGTGTTACATTGTACAGTAGCATTAAGTGTCGAAATGTGCACCGGGGATAAAAAGGCGTGATGTTATCTTATGTTGTGTGTATTATTTTTAAGTAACTTTTAATTCTTATTTACATACTACTCTGTCAAGAAAGTACCGGGAAAAGATCAATAATACACAAAATGTCTATCCCTACAGACGACAAATAATTACAAATATGCAAAAATATCGTTGTATCTTAGTTAAAAACATTGGTCGTAGAAATAAAACTGGTCAGAAATAGGATGTAATCTATAAAGCAGTCGTTTGCAGGAATAGAGGCTGACGATAATTGAGTTTGAAATTGCTTCTTTTTTTAAATAGTGAGCTTAAAATGTAATTGAAGTTTTAAAACGCTGTGTTGAGTGTTTAGTATTGGTTGGTATTTTGTTATATATTTTTTATCACTCGTAAATTCACGGCAGACAATGAAGAAGACCAGTTGATTTCGATCTCTTTACGGGGAGGATAGCTTTACAAAAATGATAAGTAGTCAATCGCAATCAAAGGTGATTCGAGAGTTTTAAGTAAGTTAAGTGTATCTCGTTTGTGCAACTATAGTTGGGTAGTTTCCAGGGTGTCAAAATTAAAAATCTAATTAGTCCGTCAGTTAGATAATGAAAAATTATTAGACACGTATTTTTTTATTTGCGCGTATCAAGTTGAAATACTTATATAAAATGGCGCTAAGTTTAGAAGTGGGAGGTCGTTACGTCATAACGTTCTACAAAATGTGGCACGGTGTGACGTCACATGATATTTCAAATTAATATATCGTAAAAAATATTTAATTTTGTGAGAAAAGAAAAAATACGTGTCTAAAGTTACTGTTTTAAATTAATGTACCAGACGGACATTAAAATAAAATTTAGGAAACAACCCTATTGCGATTATTAAAATAAACAGCAAGCAATATATCTCAGTGAATTTATCTCCAAGTCTACACTCATATTTATTCACACTAAAGGCAAACCAAACCTAATCTAAAGTTCTGTTCACCAAAAATGTTTCCGCAACTATTCTGTGAATAATTAATGATATTAAATTTTATGGGCAGGTGGTTGTAGACATATTCCCTCGAGTTTCTGAGTTATAATCCAATTCCTAAACTAGAGACGAGGTGGCTTATCTTTAAATATATTAAAATTGTTAGTATTGACTTAGAAGGAAATGTCCCAGCTGTGGAACACAGTTTTGGACCGAACTACAAGAATATTTTGTTACTTTGAGGATAGCAAAGATTATATTATTACTAGCTTTTACCCGCGGCTTCGCTCGCGTCACAAAAGGATAAAAAGTAGCCTATGTGACATATGCCAATACACACAGCGCCATCTATACCAATACTTTTGTCGGGAATATCAAATTTTTCCGGGTTACAAAGTACACTATTATTTAATCCGGACTTCTAACTTTACTTCTGCAAAAATTCAAAGCAATCGGTTTAGTAGTTACGGCGTGAAAGTGGAACAAACAAACAAACTAACTCACTTTCCGATTTATAATATTAGTAAGGATTGTTGTTTTGTACTACTACTGAAACCCCAAACATCGAATTGGGTAGTTTGCTGGGTCAAATATAAATTAATTTCATTTTTCAGTCCAATTAAATATTGAAAAATAGTTACACTTTCATTCATTGATTTGCCGATATATTTAATTTTCGATTTATACTGGCATTTTTTTTAGATATAAGTGTGCTATTTGACGCGAAAATATGATGACGTCAGAACAGTATCGTTTTTGACGTTTCGATAAAAGTATTGAATTTTACTAGTTGTCAACTACCGTATTGTTAAAGCCAACTGATATTACGTAAGATTTATTATTTATTTATAAAGGACAGTGGGCATAATACACCCAGCTCTCAAAGGTGTCAGTGAACCATAGCTATGATACCATTCCAACAGTCTGTGCGTCGAACTAACACTATTGCGCACCATCTTTTGAAATTTAAAAAAAAATATTTAAGGTCTTGTTGTCTAGAGATATAATAATAATAACAAAGATAAAAATTTATATTTTCATAGCTATATACATATATAAAAATAAAACCCGTTTCCCGTTGCCACGCCATAACTTGAGAACGGCTAGACCGATTTGGCTGATTATTTTTGTTGTGTTTTTAACGTCAGCTTTTGCTCCTGAAAATCCTACGGGAATGGGATAAAACGGGATTGTGCATACGAAGTCGCGGGCTAGTAAGAAGCTAGTAAATTAATAAATTAATAATCGATCAAGATTTATTACTAATGCTATGCTTATGGCAAGTGGAGTCTGGCAAAGCTATCATTGTATCAAGTATGATACACAAAATTACATTGATAATGCAAATAATATACTGTCACTCACACGTCGTCACAAATATCTCCAAATTTATGCGGGAGAACATAATAAAGGTACATGTAGGTGGGGGACTGCTTCAAAGATGGTGTGACACTGTATTAATTTGTAGATATTAAACAATACAGATTGTCCTACTTACAGACTATAATGGGTAAACATTTAGCTAAGTCAAATATTTCAATTGTTAAGTCTGTCTACATAATTTTAATAAGGTAGCCACAACTTTGCAATGGCAACTCATCCCATTCCACTGCGTGCAATCTGTTACACTCCCACAATTAAAAACAACTCCAAAGAATGATTTTGGTGTATTAATTCAACGCTCGCAAAGCCACTGGCGATCCACTAAAACGGTATAAATTAAAACTTCAAGTATTCCAAACAGTGCGCTCACAGATGAATTGCAAATTACAAGAATTGAAACAATCTCGTAAAAGGCGACGGTTCCGACGTTAAAACTCCTTTCATTCATTGAAGATTGATTAAAACACCCAACGATTATAACAAAAAATAGGTCAGTGGGACCGTTGTTATAGAAAATGTTCAAAGAACGTTCCGTGGTTTGTAACACAGGCTAATTTTGGCTTTGTTGCGGCTCCAGCCGTCCGACCGTGGAAAACATCTGAGAGGAAAGTTTCGCGTTGAAATGGCGAAAGCATTTCGTGGTTAGCCTGTTTTAAGTTTCATAGAATTCATTCAGATAACTAGCAACATAGTGTTACCGTCTCCGAATACTTAAGATTCTCAAAGGTGTTCCAATACAAAATGTTTTATAGAATTAACTTTTTCCTTATTCATAGGTAAGTTGGTTAGTAGAAAGTCTCGTGCGTCCCATACCCAAATAGATTGCAATTTTCAAAGTAAAGGTCTCCTTCAGAGCTCTATAAGGGTTGTCCTGATATGATTACACCTTTCAGCTACGGGCTGTTCACTCGAATATTCTGTACATGCGTCAAAGCTCAGCTTTGTGAGAAATGGTTCCAACATGAATAGAATATTGCAGAAACTCTCATAAAATAATAAACACAATTGCTTTTCTTCAAACAGCGAATTGGCATTACGACGGGTGTGTTATTTCAATAGTTTTATGTCAAACACTTTTATATTATAATGAGTTAAGAAACATAATAGGGACTTTAACGTTCATATTTTTGGAAAGCACCTGCACCTATATTTTACTTTTCTGAAACAAAAGTTATAAATCTTTAAAAAGAATGTCACTTCGCCTAGGTAGGTGTGTTTGACAACAAGAATTAGGTCAAACTTGGCCACGGAAAGTTTTAATTCACGAAACGGAGATAGATGAGATGATGAGGTCCACAGCTGTGTTTCTGACTTTGTTTTCCAAGTACGGACAACAAATGACCAACAGTCTTCCCACGTTTATTTGACTGATTGGAAAGTTATGATAAAGAATCCTGCGTCAGTTGGATGAATGTGCGTGCTTTTTATAGACGACTCATTTATCTAAATCCTTTGCTTTTTCAGAACATGTTTAATAAAAGGGTGTGAGAGCCATGGTTTGGCAAGAATGAGCCGGCTCGACCGGAGTGATTCCATGGCCTAAGAGAAAAACGACGTGAAGCAAATCTTACGTTGTGTTTCGTCGTGTGAGTGAGGTTACCGGAGACCCAATTACCCCCCCCCCCCCCTCCCTAGTCTCCCCAATCCCCAAATCCTCCATTATCCTCACATTCCCAAACCCCAAAAGGCCGGTAACGCACTTGTAACGCCTTGGTGTACCAGGTGTCCGTGGGCGACGCCGATTGCTTACCATCAGGTGATCCGTCTGTCCGTTTACCGGCTTATGCAACAAAAAAAAAACATAATTTCAGTGTGTTGACAAGCGAAATGGTTAAGAAAGAGGTTTTACATTTAATTCCAGGATAGAGCAGTATTCTATTCATAATTACTTGTGGTCTTTTAAAATTCTGAATTGTAGTACGGAATTTGAAATTATATGCGGTTTCTAATTACATCTGGGGAAAAGTATCCATAGGCCCAAATCTTAAGGCATAATAAGTAGAGGTGGGAAAAAGCATCAAATTACTGTATGTACTAAGGTTTGTATTCTTTTCTAGCCATAAAATCCAAACAAAAGCTTTAAAAACACAAATGAACTCCCAACAAAACTTTTGACAACATCACTCCAACACTCCAAAGATTTATTCGAAGGCAGAACATGAATTCATAAGGCTGTATCCATATCAATTCATTCGTATCTCTTTGGTCAAAACTCATGAGAACGTGCTTTGAAAAGTTATTTGATTTATACGCCGCCCTCATGTCTATGGGAGAGTTAAGGGGATCTTGCCTAAAGGATTTATGTAATTTCGTATTGATAAACCGCTAACACCCAAGATCCCATATATTTGCCTAGTTTCATGACTGATTTCGTGTTGGTAATGTCAAACTTTAGTGTTGTACTTGGTAGTTCAGAAAATGACCTTGATTTACTAGTTGTGGCTTCAACTCTGGCGGGTGCTAAATTATTTCGAAGATCAATTAAGCTATTAACTAGCTCGTTGGTTTAGTGGTGACAAGCGTAATTGCTACTGAATAAGGCAAAGCATAAGTAACATTTTTATTACATATTTATAACAATAAAAGTCAGCAGTAGACGTCTGATGGATATGTGATAATACTGTTGGATTAAAAGGAGTTCGAGATCTTTAATCGATGATGTAGTCTTCATATTGAGACTTAAACAATTTAATTCCTACTTCTACGGTACTTGCCTGCCTCCTCAGGATCGATTCCCGAGTCGGGCAAAGTATTCCTGGGTTTAAAAAAAAACTCAGTAGTAGCACGGCGTCTAGAATTGTGCCCGGTATATGGGAATAGGCTCACCCCCTATTACATGGGACTAATAACATAAATAGTGAAATGTAGGCTGCACCTTAGCCTACCCCTTCAGAGATAAAAAGGCGTGATGTTATGTTATGTTCTAGGGTACTTAACACTCCAATTTTCTAAGTACATATACCTTTTTCGTATTACCAGGCAAGTATAACAATATAGCAGGTAAGAAATAAGTTTTGTTACAAGGTATCCGCACTCCCAAACTGTCAGGGGCAATACACTAGCCGCTTCTAAGGCGTACACTTAATAGAATTGAATCGGACGTAGTTCTAAACTACTTCCACCAGTTTCTATACGTCACCAACTATGAAGAAGGTAGTAAACTAAAGGTAAACTGCATAACTGCGTTTTTTATGCTTAGGGTACACAAAAAGGACTTTCATAGGTCATCTGTATATCTTTTTCGAATGGTAATAATTGGTTAAAAGTATAAACTATGGAAATAAGGTGTAAGAGTAAAGTAAACGATAATAATCAAGATACTCAAATACTAATATGGACGACAATGTTGATTAAAAAAACGGAATTTTTGATTAAAAAAACGAAAAGAAGAGACCAAATTAACTAAAAATTGCGGATTATTCAAGTGAACATACTGAGAAAAGCTCTACTAGTTTCGAACCATAGAGGGGTTCTTCCTCATGAGCAGCGTGTGCGGTCGGGCTAGATGCGCAAGTAGCAACACCACCAAGCGCCAACGCGCACATTGCTCATGAGGAAGAACACCTCTGTGGTTCGAAACTAGTAGAGTTTTTCTCAGTATATTCACGTGACTAACGCGTGATTTTTAGTTAATCTAGTCTCACGTTAGTTATTATAAAAACAAAGAAAAGACCAGTTCACCAATCACCGAGTCTTGATGATCAAACAATCATACAATGATCATACAACCACTTGCCGCGTATAGGAATCGAACGGACTACTCGTTGCGCGGCAGCCGGTTGGCTAGGCACCGTGCCAATGGTGCAGTCAAATGTAAAAAAAAAAAATTAAAAATATAATAATTTATTTCGATTATACAATCAAATCTTGGACTCCATTACATTCATTTATTACACTTGATTAAACAAGTCAAACAATAAGGCTAGGTTGTACCATTAACTTTAACAATAACAAACGTCAACATTTCTGTTAACCAATTGACAAATTGTTAAATGACGTCATAACTTTAACTGTAAAGGCTCACTTTTCTCTGGTTACTGTTAAATTTAGTGTTAAAGTAAGTGTCAAAAATGCATCTGTCAAATTGTCAGACGCATTGACAAACCTCTGAACAGCATGTCTCTGTTACAAGAGATACGACCGCAAAATCTGAAGACGAAAGAAATGAAAAAAAAACGTACACAAACACTTAAATAGGATAATCACTGATCGGTGATCACGGATATTAAAACCTATAAAAGGAAAATGAAAATGGCCAAAAGTTAAAGCGAATTTCAATATAGCCTTTCAATTGAAAATCGATGTGCTAATCGTCCCGACCTCTTCGACCACACCAATTAGTGAGAAGAAGTTTCGCGACTTCATTAAGGAATTTGTTAGAAGAACTTCTAATTTAGTCATTGGGGACTTTAGAGCTTAAGTTAGAACTTATATTGTGTCTTTATTTATCTAGTTTTATTAACTGTGGTTGGATTTTTGTTACTATAAATTTTAACTTTACCTAATAAACTTGGGGTTTGGAGGTTTAAATCAGTTTTATCGATTAATTGATTTCAGTTTTTAATTTTGACAGATATTTTTTAATAAGTACTTTTAATGAGTGCACTGGTCTGGATGTCTTCGTGTATGTGAACTTGTATGTTTGTAAATACATTCACACATAGAAGAAAATTCGAGAATGGGACCAACGTTTAAAAAAAAAATGAGGTAATCAGTACCAAATTAGATTATGTCATCTTGGTAAATTATGTACAAAAGTTTATCATAATTATCATTATTTTGTGTTAAATCGTTAAATGAAGAGAAATAAGATGCAATAAAGAAGTTGTTTGTAAAGATACAGTTGAAATCCTAGCGAATAACTTTTTGGAATTGCATTCACTGCGATTCGTAGCGATCAAAGTTGATGAAGCGAAAAAATCGATATCTACACGGGTAGATTAACACAGAAAACAACGTCACTACAGATTAATTAAAATAGTTGAATGGAATCCTTGTTGCAGAATGTCAGAGAGCTTTTCAGTACCCACGAAGGGGTAGGCAGAGGTGTACATTACGGTACTTAATACCACTGTACAAATGTAACACCTTCTTTTCACTATTTATGTTTTGAGTCCCATGTTATTGGCGGTGTGCCTTTTGCCATATACCGGGCGCAATTCCAGACTACGTGCTACTAGTGTGATTTTTATTTAAGACCCTGTAATACTTTGCCCGATTCGAAAATCGAACCCGAGACCCTTTGCCCGGTAGCCGCACTTGTAAACATTCGGCCAACGAGGCAGGTCAGTACTGAGGGCTTAGTATGAGTTTATTTGACGGTGAAAGTAATTGAAACGAGTCTGCCTTCGGCCCTCCGATTGGTTAGTTCATTGCAGCCGGCCAATCAGAGACTATTTGATATTGCATTTAGAAATTCATCTTATAACCTTATCTTGATACTTTTTATATTATTCACATTGTTGTTAAATATCTTAGAAGGTAACATATTATATTGTTCAGATTTCAAGAGACATTCACTAGACATTGAGAAGAATATATTTAAGCTTCGATAAAATATCGATTCCATACTAAAAATTATATTTTATATCACGGAACTTTTGATTATTAATTGTACGTAAACATCGATAGTATTAAGAGCAATAAATGGGTTGTTTGTTCCAATTAAGTAACGATAGAATCGCTTATATCATGTGTTATTAGTTCGAATATGTAACAAGGCAATTTTGAGTACACAGCCCTATTATTTCATTAGTTAATAACATGGAAGTTGCTTGGTAAATTTTAAATAATTTGATAAGTTTTTGTCCTTTATTATTATTTCATCTGTTTATTATATGGGTAAGTTTATCCTATAAAAGAAAGTACCTTTGATTGAGTTTATTTAGTAAGATATAGCATTATGTTAGGGTGCGTATACATCTGGCGTATGCGCCGCGAATGTCCAGCTCGCGAGCCACTCGTAAATCGCTCGCGAGCTGCGTGTTGTTCGTGTGCAGTTCGCGGGCGACCTAAGAGCCGTACGTGATCAGCGCGCGAGTGGCATGCGTGCTGCAAATGGTAAGTGTAAGTGCTAGAATTGAGTGCGCGCAGATCGCGCGCCGCTCGCGACCCTTATACGAGTCTTGCATGAGTTGCACTAAAGAGTCGCACTAAACCATTACCGTAACTGCAAGGACGAGTGTGACTCGCGAGGTGCGCATTCGCCAGATGTGGACGCACCCTTAGATAACATTGATAGTACCTGAAACTAATTCATGTATAACATCTTGGTTGAGACTGCGTCGATGGCCGAGTGGTTGCAAGTGCGACTGCCGGGCAAGGGGTCTCGGGTTCGATTCCCAGGTCGGGCAAAAGTATTACTGGGTTTTAAAAAAAATCTCAGTAATAGCACGGAGCGTGGAAATGTGTCCGGTATATGGCAATAGACTCACCCCCTATTACATGGGACTCATAACATAAATAGTGAAAAGTGGGTGTTACTTCTGTGTGCATCTCTGCCTTCGGGGATAAAAGGCGTGATATTATGATGTTATCTTGGATGAGAATTCCAAAATCAAAACGTCAATCTATCATTCATCGACGTGAATCAAACTGTAGGTTTCAGATAGCATTCTACTGAATCCAATCTTCAAAATGTCATACAACAGAATGGTCAAATATTCCCAGAATGGGCGGAAAACTTTTTCACAGAACATAAAAGCGAATGCAAACAAGGCACCGTTTATGCTTTCAGATGTCAACCCACAAAGGGTAATGCATTCCCCTCTTGTATAAGAATGGGGAGCAGAGAAGGAATCGTAATGCATGCGATCTGCAACTACGAAGGTATATTTTAAATGTATTTGGTTCAAGCACAATACGAGTTGAGGGGATTTTATTATACAAGGCACAAGAGTCTGCAAATACAGATGGTCTGCATTGTTTGCTATTGTATATTTCTGTTGCGAATGCATTAGTATGAATCTTCTTACAAGACATTTTGCTTGCATAATGAAAATACAATGGGAACGAATTTTATGTAACTTTCAAGCGCAACGATTGATATAAATATTTGATTTTATTCTTTAGACGTCTATAGATAACAAGAGCTCCGTGGTACGTGTATTTGATAAGCTTAAATTAGTTATAAAGTAGATGTTTAATGTTATAAAACATTACTCAAATATTCAGGTAGGTATATTGCTTGTGTTATTCTAGAATTTTTTAATGTTTAAAATTTGAAACAGTATCTAGTAGTAGTATGTGAGTAGGCTGTGACCTATCGATAACTTTCCTTTACAATATCAATAACGCTAGATACCTATCTACCTAACAAGTTAATTGAGTAGAAGTAATTTACCACCTGGTTAATGAAATGAAGATATTAAATGTTCGATTATTATCTTGTATTGGATTTTTATTATCACTATAATACGTAAGTCTAGGTACTTATGTTGTCAGTAGATAGCATTTCTTTGAAAATATATACATACGTCATATTTATCGATCGGACGATTCTTTCAAATTCCCTAGATAATGCATTCTCATATTGGCACAGCTAAGTAGTATTTAAGCCGCTTAAAGTCAAATATGGTAGGTACCTATGAATTTAAATACTAAGTGGCTATACTTATGATTATCTACATATATATGTAAAAATGAACCCCGTTTTCCGTTGTCATGCCATGACTTGAGAAGCCTGGCTGATGTTTTTGTTGTGTTTATTTTTGTCAGGAGAAGGTTCTTATGACAGAAAAAAGTCCTACAAATCTTACGGGAACGGGAGAAAACGGGATTGCGCGTACGAAGTCGTGGGCAGAAGCTAGTTTTCAATATTAATTATTTGTTAGTGGCTGACTATAGTTCCATACAATGTAGGCTGGGTAGTCTATGACCATTAGCACATTAGATATTTTTTTCGAAAATTGTTACAAAATTCTAGTTGTTTGCTACTTGACAAAACGGTAATAAAATTATTCTGACATCTTTCTAGATTGGAGAAATTGTGTCCATCGGCTCCAGCTTGCGGCTATATAGGCGCAAAATCTGCAGACTGAAATGGCAATGGGCAGGCCACGTCGCTCGAAGGACTGACGGCAGATGATGCGGGGGTTTTTTTAATAGGTAGAGTGATTCTTTACACTTTGAAATATAATATCGGAGTCCCCTCAACATTTGTTCATAATAGTAATAATAAACATGTCATTAGCATCGAAAACAGACAACTACTTTTTAGCATGTATATAACAGACTTGTGATATAAACTTATTATCAATAATTTTTGCGTTATAACGAGATAATGAATTTTTATCAATGACATATGACGTCAAGCGTTTACCAACGATTATCATAATTTGTTTTGAATGAAAAGATTGTTATCAAATCATATGATTGGCTTGAACATGTATTATAATGATAGATACTAAAAATCTCTGATAAATAAATCCGTTAATTATATTATTTTTGTAATAGGTACCAGCTGGTAATTTAATCTATAATTATTTTATTACATGTCTAGAGAGTCTTGTTAAAGAGTCGAATTATATAAGCCCTCTTTCACCAACCTCTTTTAAATTCTCAGAAACCTCTAAGCTGAGATTGATGAACTGTAAATACATTTGGTTCTTACCAAACCATAAGTGACAGATCAGTACAAGTAAGGGGTTACTTTAAGTAGCTTTTAGTTATGACTGCACGGTTGGTGCAGTGGCTGGGCAACCGGCTGCCGTGCAACGTGTCGCGGGTTCGATTCCCGCACGGGACAACACTTTGTGTGATCCACAAATTGTTGTTTAGGGTCTGGGTGTCTTTGTGTATGTGAACTTGTATGTTTGTAAATGCACCCACGACACAGGAGAAAATCCTAGTGTGGGGCAACGTTTTTTTTAAATAAAAAAAAAGTTAAGAGATGGTTTAGGGGTCGTTGGTGAAAACGACTATAAAAGAGTTAGTTTGCGTAGAGATTCCAACGGTTAGTAGTAGTCAGTTAGGAAATGTCGGCCTCATCGTTCGCTTTATAAAATTGATGAGTAAAACTGCGGCATTGTAGACTATTTGCAGAAATAAATTCACCTGTTTCACTTGTTGTTAAAGAAGTTGTGTAGTGAAATAAAAACATCAATAAACCTTTGTAGCACCTAAAAATAATACTATTATATAGTCAAAGTCAAAAGTCAAAATCATTTATTTCAATTAGACTAGAAAGGCACTTTTGAACGTCAACAAAAAATAAATAAATATAACATAACATAACATGACGCCTTTTATCCCCGAAGGAGTAGGCAGAGGTGCACATTATCCCACTGTACAATGTAACACCCACTTTTCACTATTTATGTTATGAGTCCCATGTAATAGTATATAATATTGATATTCTATTAAAATTCTCATTTATGAGGACAGGAGAATAAAATGCATTAAAAATATGTTTCATTAATTCGTTTATTCTACATTAGCACAATGCAAAACACATATTACAAATGACCTTTAAAGATCATGTACTTAAATAGGTAAATTACTTGACCTATAGTACCTAATACCTGACTGGCAAGTGGTATGATTTTAGAATATCACAATCAATCTTTCTTATTATCTTTTGTCAATGTTAATACCTAGTAGGTAATAAATAATCGGACGTGGAAGAATACCTAAAGAGATAATAATGAAATTTTAATGAAAACAACATTATCTATGTCGTCAAGTCTCCTAGATTTGTTACGTACCTACTATATTATTATAACATAACATAATATCACGCCTTTAATCCTCGAAGAGGTAAACAGAGGTGTACATTACGGTACTTAAAGCTACTGTACAATGTAACACCCACTCTTCACTATTTATGTTATGAGTCCCATGTAGCACTCCCTAAGTGAGCCTATTGCCATACCGGGCACATTTCTAGTCTCCGTGCTACTACTCAGATTTTATTTAAAAACCCCATAATACTTTGACTGAC
The DNA here is from genome assembly GCA_902850265.1 of Spodoptera littoralis. Lineage (NCBI taxonomy): Eukaryota > Metazoa > Arthropoda > Insecta > Lepidoptera > Noctuidae > Spodoptera > Spodoptera littoralis. The sequence goes on along the minus strand of LR824539.2, from coordinate 4,423,917 downwards.
CCGGGAATCGAACCCGAGACCACCGGCCCGGGGGTCAAGTCAAGTCAAGTCAAGTCACACTTGCAACACACAATATACAAAATATTATCATTAAAATTTGTAAATACACTTAAAAATAGATTCATCATTCTTAACTTCAATTCCAAGCACACATCAATAGATTTATGCTACTTAAATATGTATTATTTAAGAGCAATGGTATGAGTATTGACAATTAATTCTAGGCATTATTATATTTGTACTATTCTCTATCTCAGAGTAAAGATCCATACTATCAATAAGGCCTCTGTCTCAAATTTTGAGGGCAGCGGGGCGGTGGCGGCGGCGGCGGCGCGGGAGCGGCAGGATCTTATCTTATATTATAAAATCAAATGGACTGGTTCTCAAAACACAGCTGCGTTGCGGCGGGCAACGAGCGGTGTACTCTAGGCAAGCAGTGCCAACCACGCCGCTGCCGCCACCGCCATCCCGCTGCCCGCAAAATTCGAGGCAGAGGCCTAACGCTCTCCTTCACTAAATAGTATAATACAAAGTCGCTATCCGCCATCTGTCTGTCCCTATGTATGCTTAGAACTTTAAAACTACGCACCGGATTTTGATGCGGTTTTTTTTAATAGATAGAGTGATTCTTAAGAAAGGTTTATATGTATAATACATGAATATTCACCCGTGCGAACCCGAGGCTGGTCGCTAGTTAAATATAAATCATTACGACATCTATTCTTATTTAGAGATTACTCATAACTCCATAACTATTCAATTAATCTGTTGGCACGTTTTTACGAATGCGAGTACTGCTGTCACCATTGATTTCAACTGTGATCACTTCAGGACCAGATCTTTCTAAGTCTTCATTTGTTTTGTTCATTGTATTTGAGGTACCATTCTTTTCAATATTAACATTCTCTGCTTTGTCTTCTTTCACTTTTACAGGCGGTTTGTTTACTGAAAGAGAAATTTAATTTAAATACATACGTTCAAAACAATTTATGATTGATTTAGTTATAACTTTTCGTTACTATATCAGGTAAATAAATTATTATAAAAGCATTTTAAGATAAAATGTAAAATGTAAGTAGGTATTACTTACATTTTACATTAACTCACAAATATATTATAGAGGTATACTTAAGAACTTACTTATATTCCGAACAAATCAATAAATATGTTAAAAAAATAAATGTTAAGCAAATGTAATTTATGATAAGCTAGTGACAGCCTTAAAATTTGCAACGCCTGAAAAAGGCCGTTATTTCATAAGACATATATGTATTTCCTTAATATGCATATAAAGACTTTGAGTTTGAGATTGAGTTTTTAGCTAATGAAACAAGAGAATTACCTGAATCCATCAACAACTTGAAGAGCACTGTTATGGGAGAGTCAATCAGTAGAATGAAGAAGAAAGATATGGCCGCAGATAGTACCATGTATGACATGAACTTAAATATCTGTTGACAAATACAGCAAATTAAACAACGAACTAATTTTTTTCTACCAATAAATACAGATTTTGTAAAGAAACTTACGAAATTTCCAACTGAAAAGTAGAATGGAGACACTGCAGTATTGTTCAAGGTGAACATGAGAGGATAGTGAAACAGGTACATCGCATACGACAGGCGAGCTGGTAGTCGCCATTCATCAAGTGACAGGAACCAATTTATAGGACCTGTAATAGAAAACAAATAAAGTGTTGTTAGATATGTACTCAAAATAACAAAAATGGGTCAAAGATTTCATTAATGGAATATGTATCTCACCAGAATATCCATGAACGCAAGCAATGATCAGCCAACAAATGGCAACAGCGTAAACAGGTCTCATGAATGAGTTCATCAGGTTATCCACTAGTTGGTTGTCCCAATCAAACTGCTTGATTCTATACTTGAAATAGAAGATACCTCCAAGTATACCAGCAAAGCACGCCCAGAAGAAAAGGGCAAGGAACTGGAAGTTAAATATGACTGTTAAAAGTAAACTAAAAACAACTATTTACAGAGAGCATCAAAAAATTCGTCCGCATCGAGGAAATAAGATTATTGTTATAATACACACACACACACACACACGCACACAAACACACACACTTTACACCAACACACCTCCGAACACACTGACACACCATTCTTTCACAAACAGTGTCAGTTTTATTTATTTATTTATTTATTTATTAACTAGCTTCTGCCCGCGACTTCGTACGCGTAATCCCATTTTTTCCCGTCCCCGTTCGTGATTTTCGGTAAAAAGTAAAAAAAAGTATTGGTTAAAAAGTATCCTATGTCGGTCTCCTGGCTCTAAGCTACCTCCCTACCAATTTTCAGCCAAATCTATTCTGCCGTTCTTGAGTTATAAGTGGTGTAACTAACACGACTTTCTTTTATATATATAGATTTATGTACACACATTCAACACAGAGGACAATACATAATAAAAAACAGAGTACATAGGCCCCACATATTCCAACTGGAATTTCTTCCTGTGGGCCTGTGGCAGGAAAAGAAATAATAATACAGAGACACATAGTGTGTTACACAAACAAGATAAAAATCAATTAATAAAAAAAGTAATAAGACCGAAGAAACCAATAGAATTAACAATAATAAACAATAAAACAAATTAATATAATACAATTATAATACATATATAAATAAATATAGAAAAACAAATCTGTATTTCAGGAGGAAAGATAATGTTCTCTCACTTGTCTCTTAAAGATAGAGATAGACTTTTAATTATTGTTTGTCTTTTTATTTCTCGTTTATAGTTATTCTGGTTTTGTTTATACTTTTGTCTAACTTTGAATTTACTCGTATACCTAATATGTAAGTCATTATTAATTGTCAAGTCTCACGTGGTGCTATCATTCCATGAATATTGAGAGACCTGGCTCTTGTGATACAGGGATACCTAGTACAAGAGCCAGGGCTTTACTGTGTTAATTCTATGAAGCGCTAATAAACGTTTATTATTATTTACGATTTACAATAATAAAACTTACCCATGGTATCTGTAATCTGCTCTTGCGATAGAGGTGAAGAACGTAACCGAATACCATTCCCACGAAGAAAGGCGAAGCCCTTGCCAAAGTGTTGAAGTAATATTCAGCTAAATAGTCCATCGTTTCTGGGAAACGGCTGAAATATGACCACATTTTACATAAATGTTCGTTAAAACTTTTAATGAAAAGAAGTGTCTAAAATTTTTTTTGCATTTATCGTTAGGTTAAAGGGATACTTGTATTTAAAGATTTTATACCTTGGCACAAGATTTCCAGCTTGTCGATTTATGTTGAAACTGTAAATGGTGGATCCTATCAACACAGCTACTAGGCCACCGATTAATCCGACCCAAGCTTGGAGTTTCTTTCCACTGAACACCCAGATCAAGACTAAAGGTGACACGACGTACAACTGGAAGTCTATGGCCATGTACCAGGAATGTGCGATACACTAAAACAATAAAAGAAAATGTAATACAATGTACTCCCAAACCATCACTTTGTGCCAATCCGAAGTTATGTGCGATCGTAAATTTCATCACGCCACCTATTTTATGAAAGTTGAAACTACGTTCATGTAGTATGACAGTCTTTTGATGACTGTAGCGGATGGGACTGATGGTCTCATGCTAAAACACTGGACGAAGACGCAAGTGTTGTCTACAAATCGTGCCCAGAAATAGTGCGAGTTGTGCTTATTATATTGTATTGTATTATTATATTATTTATGATAAATTATTTGAATTGTATATGATTATATGTATGTATTACTACTAATTTGTACGTTGTGTGTGTCTTTACTAACCATATGGATTGTATTATCTGAATAAATAAATTGATTGATTGATTTATACATTAATTTTGCTACATACATGCATTTCGTCAAATCTGTCTCCAATTTGGTTAGATAGAGGTAATAGAAAAGCAAATGACATATAAATTAAAACTAGATAGATTAGGATAGGTTAAATAAGACTGCTAATAGACATCAACTTACCATATTTCGTACATGAACAAAGTTTTGAACATGAAGCAGGGTGGACCACCAATGGTCCCTGCATCTCTCAGTGTGTGCAATGACAGTGTTCCAGTGAGGTCCATCGTACCACTGATTCAGGAATGAAGCTTGAACAAGTACAAGAGCAGCCAGCAACGGCGTCACCCGTATATAACGGCCCAAGTAGAACCAGTGGAGATTCTTTAGGAATGTCACTGCAAAGGAAAAGATGTCATAAATTATAATGCCACTTCTTAGGGATCATATTGATTAATTTAGCAGAGGAAGAATTCCAAAAATATCTTATCAAGCTCAGATTATAGTCCTTTTCAAGATTATCAACTATTATCAATTGTAGATTATATATTTTTTAAATTGAGATCATTATTACAAAACATTAAAATCGGTGTCCATTTTTCAAGGTCAACCGAATTTCATAACAGTTTTGCTTTGATCGATATAATCGAACGATATCTTTGAAATCATTGTTTATCTTTTGAGAAAAAATAAAAATTTCTAATTAAAATATAGATAGTTCGAAGTCAACTTACTTTGATTCATTTTTGCTGCTGTAGTGTAGACTAGAAGTACTCCTGCGACCGTGAAGAATGTGTCTACAGTCATTGTGGCTGCAGTTATCCATAATGCTTCAGCAGAAAACATCCACTGTAATCCAAATAAATATTTTTTAATCAATTTCCTGTTTTCACTTACCGTAATTACATAAAGCTGCAATTGAATTCTCGAAGATCTGTTATTTCTATTCAATCTCATGCACGTGTAATTATCGAAAATAAGTTTCGTAATCTTATATTGTTTAATGCAGATTTAGTATTTATCTACAACTTGAAATAAGGACAAGCAAAGGAAACAATATTCATTATAGACCAACTATGTTTTATAATAACTATCGTAAGACGTATTAAATTAACTAATAATCGCGGGCTACACACGTGAAAATACTGAGAAAAGCTCTACTAGTAGTAGATTGCGCGACATCGCCACGACCGCGCACGCTGCCCATGAGGTAGAACTCCTCTGTGGTTCGAAACTAGTAGAACGCGATTTTTAGTTAAAAACTAACTAAAGAATAGCAGGTACTTACACTTTGCGAATCAGCAGGGTTTGCAATGAATGTTTCCGTACTAAACGTGTGCCCTACAATTACCCACAACATGGCGAGAGTCCTGATCCCGTCTATACATTGCAAGTTCCCTCCACTGGAACTAAATGTTGTCAGTCGTTGTCCATTTGTGTAAAAAGAAAATGATCGTCCGAGTGTACTCATTTGTTTGACATCTGTTGATAAAATAAAAAAAAAATACTTTAAGACAAATTAAAACTACTCTGACCGACTAAAACTTGGCGTCTTATTTGACGTTTAGAAGTGCCTTCTTGGTCTGACTGCACAGTTGGCGCGGTAGCTGGGCGACCGGCTGCCACGTAACGTGCAGTGGGTTCAATTCCCAAATTGTTGTTTCGGGTCTGGGTGTCATGTGTATGTGAACTTGTATGTTTGTTGAAAAAATCCTAGTGTGGGGCAACGGTTTTGACTTTGACTTTTACAGGCAGGTGAATATATTTAAATAATAAATATATCAAAATAATACTAAAAGAAATGATAAAATAATAGTAATTTCCACTCACCTCTCTTCAGTATAAAACGATAGCAAACGTCGTAGCTTGTGCTTATTATAGCTACAAATCCTATTACGGAAAATATTACTCTGAAAAGGAAAAAGTTGGTTTTAATATAAAATATTTATCAAATAATGTGCTGAGGACTGAGTTGAATTTGCAGTTGTTACTAGGAAATTGTGAGCAGTTTATTTTACTTATGTATATATCTACACATATGTAAGTGGTCTTACAAGTAAACTGTACATAATATATTTACACTTTACATGATATACTAGTACATGATATATTTAATATCGAGACTTTAATATAATAATTAACCATTACTAGTATCACATCCCCTAAAAATAATTTCTAATAATGTCACATTTCCGTAGCAAAATCGATAAAAACTAAACTAAAATAGAAGAATCCTTTACCTATCTTAATACGCAAACCGGAATTTAGACAAGAGTCTATTGCGTATTAACAGATTAGGTGTATTATGTTATAAAACAATATTTTTCTCTATTTGATAAGAACTCAACTATTAATAGACGATAAGAATTAAATGATAGATATCATAACTATTATAACAATATTGAATTTACTTACACGGCAGCTGTATCTGCGGGGGACCACGGTTTGTCATTAGAAATACGACAATAATGTTCTGTGTAACGAAATCCCACGGTTGTGACATTGAAGAGTAATGAAGATATAGCTTGCTGAGTCGTGCACGGTTTTGGGATGCATACAGCTAGTCGGAACGTCATCCATATAAGAGGGTTTGGGGGAGTCGTCCTGGAAATATTAAATTGCTTGAAACACACAATCTTAACCGATCCAAAATTTGTAAAAATCTAACTAGACATAACATAACATCACGCCTTTTATCCCCGAAGGTGGCAGAGGTGCACATTTACCACTGTACAATGTAACACCCATTTTTCACTATTTATGTTATGAGTACCATGTAATAGGGGGTGAGCCTATTGCCATATACCGGGCACATTTCCAGTCCAGACTCCGTGCTACTATTGAGATTTTTAAAAACCCAGTAATACTTTGCCCGACCCGGGAATCGAACCCGAGACCCCTTGTCCGGCAGTAGTACTTGCGACCACTCGGCCAGCGAGGCAGTCTAATCTAACTAGATTAGTCTATAATTTATTTTAAAATGCCAGGAATAGTAAGTAAGGTAATATTAAGGAAAATAAAATATCATGTCACAGTATCACAGTTAAACAGTTCATTGACACTTACCTGGTGTCATCTTCAAATTCTTCAAAGTTTCCACTCAAGAGCTGTAATTCACTTCTTGTTTTATAGTATTGTTCTATCAACCTCATAGTATCGTTGTCTACTTGGAGAGAGTACGGATCAAATTGTGAGTTTATAGTGTCTCGTGGGCGAGGAAGGTGTAGCGTCTGATTGACTGGAACCAGAATCGAGCAGTATTTGCCCTCAATATGCATGTCTTCCAGTTGATGGTCAATGCCCAAACATTGGTGGTAGTTTCCCATATCAACTGAATTTCCAGTTAACACACCTCTTGGTGTTCTTATACCAGCGTCAGCAACTGTAAATAGAATTTTATAATATGATTCGAAAATGCTTAGTTTAAAAGGTATTTTCAGACGATTTGAGTAACAGGGAATGCTTAAAATAAAATTAAAGTTATATTGCGGGAATTCTACCTATAGATCTTATAGTTAAAACGAAGTTACTTAAGTCCTTTAATAAATAATAAATAATGAACTCATTATGAACTTACATTGGAGCATCAACATGGAGTTTCTTCTTATAGTCCTTATTTGGCGACGACATTCTTCTGCATCTATTACACTCTCATACAGATTTGAGTCAACTGCTGGAGTCTTTCTTTCAATCCCATTATGACCCAACACGAAATATGTGCTCAGAAATAAAATTAATATTTGCACTTTAAGTGCCATTTTTGCACTTTTTAAATCTATTTTTGTAAGTCCAGCAGGCTGGCTTGGGTGGCGAAATGCAAATAAGTAATTAATCGAGAAGATATTTTATTTTATGTTACTTAATGAATTATCTAATCTAACGTTTGATTATTTAATATTATAATCCGACAACGTAAGTGTGTCGTTAAATCTTCAAATTATTGATATGGTTGCGGAAAAAGATTTGCACTAACGTACCTACTTGAATGCTTAGCTTAAGATTAGGATACCTTTAGTAAACATGTATAAATTATTGACTTAGTGTTATACCCGGATGTGAATCCGGGTCTATGTTTTAATTATATGGGTACTACCAACAATAGTATAATAAAGCATGACTATTTTTAATAATTTAAGTACACTTTAGATATCCGAGCGTATGGCGCGTTGCGATCCGCGCGCGCCTCAAGGAGCCATCAGACCACGACAGATGGGGCTCAATAGGGCTGAAGCCGATACGGAGCTGTGGAAGGCTTATCGGGTTACCGGGGCTCCGGCTTGAAGTGTAGAAGTAGGAACGGGGTGGTTTTTAGTCAGTAAGAGACAAGTGAGAGACGGGTGAGGCAAGAAGGCATCTGACACATGCTTTCTTGCCTCACCCGGGCGAGAGAAGTCAAATTCACTTTAGATTGAATTTTATTTGAAATTGCTACTGTTGTGTAAATTTTATCCACCGAGACTAATACTCCAAGTGTCAATGGTTTCGCAATCTTATGTACCTACTTAAAATGTTCATAGGCTTTTTTACGCATATCCTACTCTGCATCAATATGAACAGTTTGTGGTAATTTATCCATACTTATAATCAGACTTTTAATTCTTTTTTTGACTTTTGATCATAAACATTTTTGGTGAATTAGCTATTTATAAAATATCATCATTTGGAATATTTGTTAAAATATATTTTTGTTTTGCGGATAGTGTGTTGCCTCATTAACAAATTAATTCGACTTCTTAAATACCTACTTAGATAAAAAATAAGTATTATTAAATTACTGATTGATTACACAATCTTTATACTTATTACTGTGTGAATTTTTCTTCACAGTATTTTTTTTAAGGGGGGAAAATCATCGAATGACTGCTCCCGCCTGGGTGAGGCGGAAGGGAGTGTCAGACTTCTACTGACTAAAAACCACCCCGTTCCTTCTCCTGCACGTCGAGCCGGAGCCCCGGTTACCCGTTAGGTTCTCCGCGACTTCTTCACTGGATTAGAATACTCTCATTCTTTTGTAATGGTTATGAACTAGATGGTGATATGAATGATATCAATTAGATACAAGAGAATACTGCTATTTTACAATTAAAACCTATAGTGGCTTTAATTAGTAAGATTATCTTATACTTACTTAGTGGAATTAACCTGTAGTAACTTTAATTAACCTATTAATAATAAAAGTATTCAGTAATTTTTTTAAATCTCAGTTGGAAGTAAATAAAAGTATAAAAATATACATGAGGTAAAGAATGGTTCGTTCCAAAAGTATTTGTGGTAATTTTTACATGTCGACAAAGAACTATGTATGAAACAAAAAGGAAGCTGACGTTTTTGTTCCGTAATGATGACCAAAAATACATAATATGAAAAGCGTAGCTGCCGTTACCACAACAATGACCCAATCTGTGATTTTTGATAAGATTTCCAAAAAATACAGTTGGAACACATGTTAAGTGATTAAGTTGATAAAATGCATTAAGTATTTTGGATAAACTTTATCATAGTAATCAAGTTAAGCCACAGGTCAATGATAACGTCTTAGAACTGCACGTGGTGCACAAAAATTCCATACGGCGTATTTCCAAAAAAATATATACAAGGATAAGAACAGGAAGACTGTTACAAAACTATTACTAAACTTATTTGCAAAGAGCTTAATATTTATTTATTGAATAGGGGGCAAACGAGCAGTTGGATCACCTGATGGTAAGCGATTATCATCGCCAATGGACACTCGCAACACCAGAGGAACCACAAGCGCATTAACGGCCTTTTCAAAAGGAATACGCTCCTACTATATATATACAACGGAAAACTTTGTAGTCCTATTAAGGAAATCATACGGATTGTTTGATTCAATTAGGTGGGTGACAGTGTGCAAATCTTTCACATTGTCATGTATATATCCATTATTGATTAGAGAGAGAAATTAAAATTCATTTACACATGGTGATATTATAATCATCACTCGGCAAATACCTTTTCGCACACGGAGAAAGAGTGAGCATTTGTCACCATGCTTGTTAAACGCCGATCGGCGACTTGAACACGTGTCATTAAGGATGGTCGCCTAATTATAGTGCAATGCCTATATCTTTATCAACAGCCTATAAATGCCCACTGCTGAGCAAAGCCTCTTCTCACACGGAGATGGTTTGTGCATTAATCACCGCGCTTGCTCGATGCGGGTTGGTGATTTCAAACTTATAATTAGAAATTATAAGCCCAGGTTTTCTCACGACGTTTTCCTTCACCGTTCATCAGTAGTGTCTAAATAATCTTAGAACGTACATATATCTCGGAACAAGTCACATTGGTACTTGCCGTTGGTAGGTTTCGAAACCGCAGCCTCATGTATGAGAACTGGGCGTCTTAAACCTCCGGTCACGCAACACCATGCCTATATATATTACTATATTATTTTCTTGTCACAATATGTTGTTGACGTATTGAGAACAAACCATGAATAGCTTACTATTTACAATTGTTAAATTGTGAAATAAAACCCACTAGAATATTTCATAATTGATATATTTCTAATCACTCAACTTCACACGCTCTCATCATACCTAGTTACATACATTGATTAAATAATATCACATTCATTCAACATTGGATTACAATTCATTAATATTAAAGATATAGTTATCTACCTACCTAACAATATTCGACGATAAATCAAGGACAAACCTTACATGTTTATAGATAATGATTGAGATAAAATTTTAAACTGATCTAATGAAAACGATAGATTTTAATTACGTAATCAGCGCTACTGATTGTCTGTTTTTGCAATGATATGATTTGTAATATCATCCGTTCTATCGCAGAGATTACTGACAATTCCATAATAATTATCTAGCTACATTGTTTGGGCTAGTATTGGCTCCATTCTCATTTATTACTGCTATATTTTCATTGGTATCGCCTCCCTCTTTATTAATTTCAACAATAGTGATAGATTTTTCTGGAATTTGGTTTGTGTTTGAGCTACTGCCCCTGGCTTCGTTTACATTATTATCAATTTTATCTTCAATGGAAGGTTTTGTGACATGTGGACTATCACTAATATTATTTTTATCAAGTTGTTTCTCTTCGTTAAGTTTCTTAGTAGGTTTTCCTTTTGTCACTGTAAAAAATATATGGTTTATCAATATTGAACCTTATTTCGTAATACCAAGTAAGTCTTAATCAAAATTAAAAATAGTATATTACCAGAATCAGTCAGCATTTTGAAGAGAACTGTTATAGGAGAGTCGATAAGTAGAATGAAGAAGAAAGAAACTGCCACAGAGAGCGCCACATATGCCATGAACTTAAATACCTGTAAAATAAAACATTGAAATTTGGTAAATTTGTAAAACAATCGTAGTGTAAGAAAATTCAAATTATAATATGGGAGTACTTACCAAATTGCCAACTGAAAAGTAGAACGGGGCCACTGCAGAACCATTGATAGAAAACATCAAAGGATAGTGGAATAAGTACATCGCATAGGACAAGCGTGCCGGTAGTCTCCATTCATCAAGTGATAAGAACCAATTTATAGGACCTGTAAATAAGAAACTATATAATAAAACTTTTTACTTCCAGAGTTAGATAATGCATTTATATAGAAGTTTATTATCATACCGGAATATCCATGAACGCAAGCAATGATCAACCAACAGATTGCAATTGCGTAAGTAGGTCTCATGAATGAGTTCATCAAGTTGTCAATTAATTGATTATCCCAATCAAACTGCTTGATTCTATATTTGAAGTAGAAGATACCTCCCAATATTCCGGCAAAGCATGCCCAAAAGAAGATGGCTACAAACTGAAAAAAGATGATTTAAGTCAGAAAATCTACCACAAAAATCTATTAAAAATTACGTATTTTTTTCATATTTTGAAACTTAAATTTTAGGTAGGTATGGCTAATTACTTTTGGAACTTACCCAATGAATCTGTATTCTACTTTTGCGATAGAGGTGCAGAATGTACCCACAAATCATTCCGACAAAGAATGGAGAGGCTCGTGTCAAAGTATTAAAGTAATACTCAAACATGTAGTCCATCATTTCTGGAAAACGACTGAAACGTAGAAGGAACTTTAATATAGTAATTTATTTGGTCGTTATATGGTTGCATTTTATGTGGAGTAAACTAGGAACTATAATCAATTCTAACTGGTTTCTTACCTAGGCACTAAATTTCCAGCTTGCCTATTTATACTGAAGCTGTAAATTGTGGATCCTATTAATATAGCTATTAGACTGCCAATCAGTGCGATCCAAGAATGTAGTTTCTTTCCACTGAAGACCCAGAATAGAACTAATGGTGATACGAGGTACAACTGGAAGTCTATGGCCATGTACCAGGAATGGGGAATACACTAGAACAAAAACATTCGGATATTAGATACAGGTTTTTAAGAAAATCCTTTATGTTTTCATATTATAAGTCACTAGCGCCTGCCAGCAGATTCGCTCGTGTTTCCGAGCCTATGTGTTATTTCAGTTAGTAATCTACCCTTGTACCAAATTTCATCTCGATCTCTTTAGCCGTTTGACGTAAAAGAGTTACAAACATACAGGAAAATATACAAACTTTCGCATTTATAAATATGAGTAAGATGTAGACGAAGCGTGGGCAGGTCTCGCGCTAAGTAGATCAACGACATCCCCAGAGTAGTAGGAAGCCAGAGGATGCAGGTGGTAAGTTGTCGTTTGACTTGGAGGGCTAAGGGGGCCTTTGTTCAGCAGTGGACTTCTTCCAGCTGTTGATGATGATGATGCTGATGAAGATGTAGACATTTTCCTTCATGAACTTACCATGTTCCTTAAATGTACAAAATTTTGAATGTGAAGTATGGTAGACCACCAATTGTTCCTACATCTTTGTGTTTGGTCTATTACTGTATTCCAGTGAGGTCCATCAGTAAATTGGTTAAGGTATGATGCTTGAAGAAGTACTAGAGCAGCCAGCAATGGTGTCACACGTACATAACGGTTCAAGTAGAACCAGTGGAGATTTTTGAGGAATGTCACTATAAAAGAAATTATTATATTGTAATGACATGTCTATTTATATTCCTTTTATAGTGCTTTTATAATATGATAATTATCTGTTTAAAAATCATTTTAACCGTTTTGATTCGAGCTTGAATGGTGCTATCTTGATATTGTAGTTCAGTATTAGCCGTAGGGGAAAGTCCCGTTACGCCGGACACTTGTATTATCTCGATAACTAATAACGCGATCGATTCAATATTTATGGGGATGTCTTCCAGTGGGAGACACCTAAGATTTTAAGTAAAAATTCAATCGCTCGTGTTATCAGTTATCGAGATAATAAGTGTCCGGCGTTAGGCGCCGTCTGGCCTTACGGGACTTTCCCATATACAATATTTTATATTTAATTTAGACATCATTGATTCTAAAGTATTCCCTGATTATATTCCAGGATTTCGACCAGCTTAACTTTAGTCTTGATATAAACTTAATTTGGATTTTCTGTTCTTACTTACTTTGTTTCATTTTAGCTGCGGTTGTGTAGACCAATAGCACACCTCCAATTGTAAAGAATGTGTCAACTGTCATAGTGGCTGCTGTAATCCACAAAGCTTCAGCAGAAAACATCCACTGTAATACAAATGATAATAAATTGTTGAATCAATCTCAAATGTCAGTCAGCTTGATTAAGTAATATTAGTTTTTAATTCATGAATGGTAAGGGACTTTTTTAATATCTAATGTTATCTATTGCTTTGTATACCTAATATCTATGACGTTAATTGTTTAATGATAGATAAAATATGAAATCTAATTTGTAATTACTATATCTAACCAAAATAAAAAACTGCTTCATTGGCCGACTGGTCGCAAGTGCGACTGCCGGGCAAGGAGTCTTGGGTTCGATTCCCGGGTCGGGCAAAGTATTACTAGGTTTTTTATATATTCTCATTAGTAGCACAGAGTCAGGAATTGTGCCCGGTATATGGCAATAGGCTCACCCCCTATTACATAACATAAATAGTGAAAAGTGGGTGTTACATTGTACAGTGGCATAATGTTCACCTCTGCCTACCCCTTCGGGGATAAAAGACGTGATGTTATGTTATGTTATGTTGAAATATGAAATCTAATTTGTTATTACTATTTCCAATCAATATAAAAACGGTTTTTTATTACATTTATTTTGCCACTTATGACTATGAGCCAAGCCAAATAGTCAAGATACCTTGTCAAAATAAAACGCGTGAAAAGTTACGCGTGTGCGTGTGCGTGTGCGTGTATGCGTATATATGTATACATATACCATAATACATAATTAATAGATAGAACTGTTTTAAAATGTATAAATAAAATAAAATTTACTTACACTTTGCGAATCAGCAGGGTTTGCTGTGAAGACTTCCGTACTGAACGTGTGCCCTACAATTACCCACAACATGGCGAGAGTCCTGATCCCGTCTATACATTGCAAGTTCCCTCCACTGGAACTAAATGTCGTCAGTCGTTGTCCATTTGTGTAAAACGAAAATGATCGTCCGATTGTACTTATTTGCTTGACATCTGCCGATTTGAATTATTTTATGCACATTAATTATACACTTTTCAGATATTTTAAAACATGCGATAATTTGTAAGTAGATAAACATGACTTGATTAAATTCTTTATTGTATATATATATATTGCATAATTTATGAAAAGTATTGCGACGGAACTGAAAAAATACTTTATTATAAGGACGTAAAGTTAATTTTCACTCACCTTTCTTGAACACGAATCGATAACAAATATCATAGCTTGTGCTTATTATAGTCACAAAACCCAGAATAGAAAAGATTATTCTGAAAAGAAAAAATACAGAACAATTAACATTTGATTCATTAAAACAATGAATGAAGTTCATGATTGTTACAAAGTAAAGATTACTTTATCAGTTTTTTTCGAAAAGTTGTCTTTTTTGCTGCCTCGTTGGCAGAGTGGACGCGAGTGCGGCTGCTGGGCAAGGGATCTCGGGTTTGATTCCCGGGCCGGGCAAAGTATTACTGGGTTTTTAAGAAAAAATCTTAGTAGTTTAAAACGGAGACTGGAATTGAGCCCGGTATATGGTAACAGGCTCAACCCCTATTACATGGAACTCGTAATATAAATAGTAAAAAGTGGGTGTTCCATTGTACAGTAGCATAAGGCGTAATGTTATGTTATATATTTATGTACTCTTTTTTATTTACGGTAATAACAATACAAATCTCAATTAGATTAACAGGGTGGTATTTTTCCTCACTCTTAATCGTATAGGGCGGCATTTTGTCATCACCTTCTTTAAGAAAACTGATGGCTTTACATGGTGTTTGAAGCTAAAAATGGTGTTCATAACTTTAAGCTAAAATTGTTATCTTATCTTAAGATACGAAAATCTTAATTATATCCGTCCGAAAGCCAGATGTTTTTAATTTTTGATTAGATTTGTTAGTACCTATATTTATAGGATTATGTTGATTTAAACTGGATTATTACTTACATAGCGGCATAATCAGCGGGAGACCAAGGTTTGTCATTGGAAAGGCGACAATAATCTTCAGTGTATTTAAATCCAACAGCTGACACGTTAAAAAAGAGGGATGAAATTGCTTGTTCAGTAGTACATGGTTTTGGTATACACACCGCTAGTCTGAATACCATCCAAATGAGCGGATTTGGAGGAGTCGTTCTGGAAAAAAGTATAAGATACAAATGAATTATCCTAACTTAAGTGTGGGAGAGCCATGCTTCGGCACGAATGGGCCGGCTCGACCGGAGTGACACCACCGCCTCACAGAGAACTGATGTGAAACAACGCTTGCGTTGTGTTTCGTCGTGTGAGTGACGTTACCGGAGGATCAATTACACTCTCCGCAATCTCTGAATTCTCAACAATCCTCAAATTCCTGTTCCCCAAAAGGCCGGTGAAGCACTTGTAACGCCTCTGGTGTTCTAGGCGTCCATGGGCGACGACGATTGCTTACCATCAGGTGATCCGTCTGCTCGTTTACCGATTTATCCCATAAAAAAGGATTATAGGTAAATACCGAAGTAAGTTTAGGCACTGTTGACGTTGTGTCTATTAAACTAATCTACTTAATATTTTGCATTTAATGTATAGTTGGGCAAAATATTCTAAGGATAAATTTTATTATAAATTCATGTAGCAATACCAAAATTTGTTTAAAATATAGCTCTAAATTCTGCTAGTTAATGGTCGTCTGATGAACTTAATCTTAATGTATCCATATTTCAACCTTTAACTCGTTTTAGCTGGCTGGTGGAGGTCATAGATTAGAAAATATATTATAACATTGCAATATAGACCTTGTGTAGTTCTAAATAGGTACTTGGTTTAAATATTTTTGCTCTTGCTTTTGAATTGTTTGATTTTATGTAGACACAAGTAGTATTAAGTATTTCGCTTTAGTAAGAAAGTTTTAATGAGCGTATTGTTTAAAAACTAGTAATATTATATTCAATAGGTTCACCCTCTATTAGATGGGACTCATAACATAAATAGTGAAAAGTGGGTGTTACATTGTACAGTGGCATTAAGTGCCGTAATATGCACCTCTGCCTACCCCTTCGGTGATAAAAGGCGTGATGTGTTATTTAATATTAAATTTTGGAACGATTACATTTTTAAATTGAGTATGAGACGACTCTAATTTCAATATTTTTTCATAAGTGCCATCCCTAGCTCGTTTTGTATAGTATTACAAAAATATGTTAACAACTTATTAACAACAAATATGTTCACTAACATTATTATGATTTTCCTATTTTGCCGAAGCTCACGTCAAGTTAGAGGTGGTCACGTCACCATGTAACTACACCACCAAGTGGTAGCATTACAATGAGGTTAAATATTTTTTTTTGTTTTATGGGATAAGCCGGTAAACGAGCAGACGGATCACCTGATGGTAAGCAATCGGCGTCGCTCATGGACATCTGGAACACCAGAGGCGTTACAAGTGCGTTACCAGTTTTCTGGATTAGGAATTTGAGGATTGTTGGGGATTCAGGGATTGGAGAAAGGGAGGGGGAGGGGTAATTAAGCCTCCTGTAACCTCACTCATACGACGAAACACAACACAACGTTGTTTCACGTCGGTCTTCTGTGAGGCCGTGGTATCACTCCGGTCGAGCCGGCCCATTCATGTCGAAGCATGGCTCTCCCACACTTAATATAATGGTCACATGGACATATAAAAAAGGAAAATTCAATTGGAATATTAAGTTGTCCAGTTTTGGGAGTGGTTACACGAAATTAAGTGATAAAATTCTGAGATTGATTGATTGATGTTAAATGTCGGCACAAAATCTTTGAGTAATTGATAAATCATTTTTTATTTGATAAAATTTACGTACGTTTGAGGCCACTCTTTAATAGTTTGGGCGTCGATAAGTAATAAAAAAATATGATTGAATGAAAAATCATTTTCAGCCTTACCTTGTGTTATCGTTAAGTCCATCAAAGTTTCCACTTAACATTTGTAATTTACTACGACTTTTATAGTATTCTTCTATTAAACTCAAAGTTTCATTGTCGACTTGTAAAGAGTTGAAATCAAAATTAAAGTGTGTGCTCATAGTATCTTGAGGGCGAGGTAAGTGTAGCGTCTGGTTTACAGGAACCAGAATCGAGCAGTATTTGCCCTCAATATGCATATCTTCTAGTTGATGGTCAATACCCAAACATTGGTGGTAGTTTCCCATATCAACTGAATTTCCTGTTAACACACCTCTTGGTGTTCTTATACCAGCGTCAGCAACTGTAAAATAAGGTTCAAAATAAGATTTGTGTTTAAAGAGGTTCTAACAAGATTCAAATACCTCTGATTTTAAGTGGTTTACCTTTACAAATATCGTATACGTGTATCAAGCAATTCAAATAATAAGATAAACCTGAATAGAAATAAAATAAATTGACCTTTTGGGGTCTTAAGAAAAGGTCAGATCTAATTCTATTTTAAGGAGAGGAAATCTTAGCATGTGGATCTGACCCGCACTTAGAGAGATTCTATTGAAATGGACATTTGAAAGACATGGCCTGTATGTATGTACGAGACTTTTTATATACTATACAATTATAAAAAAAAATAAATTATACAGTATTTCTCATTAGGGATGATGACAGGGTATGAAAATAAAAATCTAATTAGTCCGTAAGTTAGGTAATGAAAAAAAATTAGACACGTACTTTTTTTTAAATTGTCGTATAAAAAAACAATACTTAGATAAAACGAATCAAATTTTTAGAGCGGGGACTAAAACGTCATTTCTACGTATAAAATATACATAGAAGTGACGTCACGCGATATGTCTAATCAATATATCGTCGAAAGTATTTGTTTCTGTAAGAAAATAAAAATACGTGTCTAATAATTTGAAATAATCTACCAGATGGATATTAAAATAAAAATTAGGCAACTACCCAATACAGAATATATACAATACAGAGTATTAAAGGAACACTTCCAAAACACAAAGACAAGACAAGTACAAAATGAAAATTGTTTTAAAAAAAGTAAGGAACTAAATGTGTATTTTACGTAATAATAGTTGTAATCAACGATAATGCTGATGTTACAAGTATAACACAAAAACAAAATCAATTAAAATTGAATAAATAAATTAATTGTGTGCGTTTACACAAACGTTTCACTTACACCCTGTATTTATCAGTTGATTTTTGTGAATAATAAAAATAATAAACTTACATTGAAGCATTAACATAGCGTTTCTTCTTATAGTTCTTATTTGACGCGTGCATTCTTCTGCATCCAATACACTTTCAAGCAAATTAGAATCAACTGCTCCTGGCTTTCTTTCTATTCCAGTTGCACTGAACACAATAGGAGTGCATAAAAACAAAACAAATATTTTAAGTAACATTTTTACACTTTATTAAAATACTAAGCTTAGGTTCAGCAGCATTTGCTGCGAAATGCAAATAAGCAAAAAACTAAGAAGAATTCCCGTTATATGTAATTAGTTGTAGTATATCTAATCTCATGATCGATTATTCAATATTTCAATCCAAGCCACAACATAATAATTGTGTATCTTTAAGATTACAGATAAAACTGCGGAAAGAGTATTTAATTGCTTACGCACAAAATTGGATAAGTATAATACTTATAGATAAAGCCAAGGATAGGTACACTAAGAGGACAAATGTCCCAAGATTTTATACTTTCATTCTAATGTAGACAATCTTGTTTCCTAATGGCATCGAGCATTTCTTTCTTTATTGAAACAAATAGTTTCCTTTTTCTTGTATAGAAGCACTATTTTTATGGATTGTCAGTATGCATATGTGAGCACCGTGTTATACTATAAGATTTGTTTTTTTTTAGTAAGTTTTGTAATTAGTATAATGCATCAAGCGTGTCTTTGCATTATTCTCACATATACATACAGTATTGGAATATGTATCAGAGACATTGTAGAACATATTTTTTTAAAAAGAGTAACGAATGAAGTTTCTTGCTCGTTCTTCTCCATTCGAATCTACATTTTGGAATGAGCATCTAGCTTCACCTAGCTTCACTGACAGACTGACTGACAGACTATTATTTATTTTGTATTTGTTGACGTTTCGAAAGTACCAAATTATGGTTTAATTGAAATAAATGCTTTGACTTTGACTTTGAAGACATGCATCGGTGACATGTCGACAGAAGCTGGCCGATGTCGCCTGACATATACGGTGACAACGCGCAACTTGCGTCCACACTGACGTTGATGTTGCCACGACGAAAGTCCAGCAACGTTGCGCTACTTCACCCGATGTCGTTGGCGACACGTGTCGCAGGACATATTTTGTCCGTTAGTGTATCCTTGGCTTAAAGATATAATAAAAGTGTATTTGATACTTTATTTGTCTCGATGGTGGGGAGTCTACGAGAACGATTGCCGAACAATGTACCTAGGCATGTCAAAATTGATTTACGGAGTTGAAGTAAGCGTTCAAATAATCATTTCATGAATTTATAAAATTATGTTGTTACTAACTAATTGAAAAATAATAATTTGTCATTTTACTTACAAAATTACTGATAGGCATTATGTTCGTTAACTTAGTCTTAGGAGACTATCGCCATATCGATCTGGCTGAAACCTAGACTTAAAGCACTGAAAATGAAATATCGAAAACTAAATGATAATGAAGTACCAGTCTTCTTTAAGACCTTGAAAATAGATTTTGTTTATTCAGCTTGATGTTGCTAATTATTTATCTCGATATTTTTCTATTTTTATCAAGTCATCAATTAAAAACATCATAGTGATTTTTGTTTTATTTTAAATCGATGTTCCGTAATAGACTTGATAAATATCCTACGCAATTAATGTAGAGTATCTTCAGATAATCGTTTAATGGTCGAAATAAGGCATAGGTACGATAATTATTAGCCACAAGACGACCACTGGTGAACATATACTTTCCCCAAAGACTTCCAGATTGGCATTGGAAGAATTTTGTATCCAACGGCTAGATTTTATCAATTCTTCATTATAATATTTCTACATCAATGATTATTAACACTTTACTAATTTCCTCTACACAGGAAGGCTAGCCATAATTACCAAGCGTGATAAAGCTAACAAAACATGCACACCTGTTCATTAAATATAATATTATTTCCATAAAAGATTTCCCCCAATATCTAATCAGAAATCTTAGACGTATGAGGTGGAAATTATCAACAAAAATCCGATTACAGTGATTTAATTCCATTGCTAGGTGTGGGTAGGAATTTATACTATTATTATTAGATACTAAAACAACGACTGTCTCCTTAGCCGAGTGATCGCAAATGCGACTGACGAGCAAGGGGTTCGATTCCCGGGCTTGGCAAAGTATTACTCAGGTTTTTAAAAGTAGTTAGTAATCTCAAAAGTAGCACGGAGTCTGGAATTGTGCTCGGTATATGGCAGTAGACTAGACATCACTCATTACGTCACTCATGGCATCACTCATTACAGACTCATAACAGAAATAGTGAATAGTGGTTGTTACCTCGTACAGTGGCATCAAGTACCATAATATGCATCTCTGCCTACCTCTTCAGGGATAAAAGGCGTGATGCTATATTATGTAAAACTGCGACAATTTCGCAAAAATATAAAAACAAGAAGAATGAGTCTAGCGTATCAGCGCGCCGCCACAGATGGAGGAAAGTGCGCGTGAATCACGGCAGAGAGCGCATTGGGTCCACACCACAGCTGACCCAAGCAGCCAGTCGCCGCGTCGCGGGTCGCGGAATGCTGCTCATGAATATGAGCCTCTAGCATGACTTGAAACTAGTCGAGTTCCTCGTCAAACAGTTGCGTGAATAAGCCGTAAACATAATAATTTAGAATGAAATTAAATTTTAAAATGAACTATGTTTTTAATACGACATAATATGAAAGAATACCAGTCATGTGTTTGTAAACATACATATATGTTTTCATTTTCAATTAGACCTAAATGTACCTTTCAATTAACACGGACCGGCAATTGGAGGTGGATATCGGTACAGTCGGGGCATAAAGTGTAAAGAATCAAGAAGAAATGTTGTCATATAAATTCACATTAATATCGACTGACAATAATCTTGTTGTTAATACAATATTTTATGACGTGGTACGGCAGAAGGAATAAATAAGATCTTTCGTAAGTAAGGTTACCTGAGGTATGTACAATCTTCTACCTATCCATAAGACCGGCAATACACTACTCTGATGCTACCGGGTTTCTATAGACAGAGCCGAATGTAAGCAAATTCAGGTTATCCATCTTCTCCTTTGCCACTCTATAAAAATATATACCAACCGAGCTTTCTGTAGGAAGAGTTACACATTGCTTGATACAAATTCATGTTAATAAATATTGATAACAATGGATCATTAAAATATACACCCATAACTATCAAACGACTGCATCGAATTGGATCATTTTTTGTCGTGTTCCTTATCGTCAGGACAAAGTTTGTATAAAAGAAAGATTCGATACATTCATCGGGAACATTGGGAAATAGCTCCCTAACGAAACTGGGGCGGGCCGCTAGTGTTAAATAAATATAATAACACCATATTTGAACAATACTAGGATTAGAATATTCCATAACAATGTAATAATTGTGACACATCATTAATAACTAACACGCTTCAATTAGCGATATAATTAATCTTGTTTATGCAATTAAATTACCTAATTGTATAATGTGCAGTTACAAGAGCGGTGTAACAATATTGAAATAGACTAGTAATTAATGGTAAGCTTAGGCTAAACACGTGAAACAAACTCTTGCGTTGTATTTCGTCGTGTGAATGAGGTTACCCAATCTCCTCCCTCCCTAGTCTCCCGAATCCCCGAATCCTCCACAATCCTCAAATTCCCAATTCCCAAAAGGCCAGTAACGCACTTGTAACGCCTCGGTGTTTCGGGTGTCCATGGGCGGCGCCGATTGCATACCATCAGGTGATCCGTCTGCTCGTTTACTGGCTTATGCTATAAAAAAACAGTCATTAGGTAGTTGTGTCTTTAGATACTCTTGGAAGAATCTTTTTCATATCACATCTTATGTAAATTAGCTGACTTATTGGGTTACAATATATTTTATTTTCGTTGTGTGATTGAGGTTATCGAATCCCCAACAATGCTCAAATTCCTAATCCCCAAAAGGCCGGTAACGCACTTGTAACACTTTGGTGTTTCGGGTGTCCTTGGGCGGCGCCGATTGCTTACCATTAGGTGATCCGTCTACTCGTTTACCGGTTTATTCCATAAATATACATATTCTAGAAAAGTTATTGTGGAGATGTAGCACTTAGACGACACATGCCTGATGCCATAATTCAGCAAGAAAAAAATTGTAATCATGTATTAACAATAACATGAAAAAATCCTAACAATACATATATTTTTTCGTTCTAATAGAACCATTTCGAAATAAATCTAATAACAATTAACATTTCCTTATTTACAATACAAACACAAAATCTTAATGGGAACCGAAAATTCATTTAAAGGAAAGAAATAAAACAAATTGTGCTTTTAAAAGATTTCGTTCACGAGCATACTTGCGTTTTTCCTTCGCTTTCCCCATTAATTGGAAATAGGTTAATAGTACTGGAAAAATAATTACTGTAATGGACATGTATTGTGTATTCTTAGTAGTTAAGTTCATGTAGTTATTTTAACAACTTCTTAATATAACTTCGTTATCAATCTTTCATAGGGTTGTTCATAAATTGAAATACTAATGTATACATAACATAACATGACGCCTTTTATTCCCGAAGGGGTAAGCAAAGGTGTACATTATGACACTGTACAATGTAAGGCCCACTTTTCACTATTTATGTAATGAGTCCCATGTAATAGGGGGTGCGCCTATTGCTATACACCGGGCACATTTCCAGACTTCGTGCTACCACTGAGATTTTTACTTTGCCTGACCCGGGACTCGAACCCGACACCCCTTGCCCGGTAGTCGCACTTGCTACCACTCGGCCAATGAGGCAGTCATAGTTAAATGTTCATTATAATAATAGGCTGTATCTTCATATTGTATAACAATCTAAATTTCATGAAAATTATTGATGAAACCTTTGCTCTTTGTAGATTTAAAAATTTAAACAGTGCTATTCTTACAAGAGCTCATAGTTAACTAGTTTTTGTCATTGTTTTTCATTTCATTCAGTCATTTTTATTCATTTTTATTCAGTCGTGTTGGCCCGGAGGTAAGACGCCCGCTTCTCATGCATGAGGGTGCTGGTTCGAAACCTACCGACGGCAAGTACCAATATGACTTTTCCTAGTTGTATGTTCTTTCTAAGATTATTTAGACACCACTGACAAACGGTAAAGGCCACCGGTAACCTCACTTACACGACGAAACACAACGAAAGCGTTGTTTCACGTCGGTCTTCTTTGAAGCCGTGGGACCACTCTGGTCGAGCCGGCCCATTCGTGTCCTTATAGGAATCTCGAAATTCATTCAAAAATATTCAAAGTAGTAGATGTGATTTTGGAAACAAGATTAAAAAAAACATAGGTAAGTTGTATGTGAAATATGTGTAGTGATAAAATCGTGACGGATATCTCCAAGGATAATAAAGTACTGCAAATATTCTTTTAACGTAGTCAACAATATTAGTTAACCTCTATATTAGACGTAGGTACACGATGATGTACTTGAAAACTCGATAAATAAAATAAAATTAAAATTTTATGCATATGACTATTCAACCTGTTATACAGGAGTTCTCACTTTAGCAACCCTACTCGTAGATCAGGGTTGCCACAAGCACGTCCCGTACTGTAGGGCTGTACAAGTAATTACCGCGGCCCGACCTGACTGATGATGATGACACTCGGAACACTTCAGCCTTCAGATAAACAACTGTGTGTAGTGAGATGTAGTCCTTTTTGTACGAAAAATATGTTGAGTCTCATTTAGTTAGCGCACGGAATTTTTACGAAAGGTTTTTTCAGAATTTATTATAATTAGAATGTATCCTGTGATAACCCTGCCGCAAGGAAAATTAGGGATGTGAAAAATGTTATTGTAATATTCGATAAGCGTATGAAAGTGAATTTCTAATTTCAATTGGAGTACCAGTAGTCGTAAAGCTGGTGTTTCAATTTACATGTGACATAAACTTGGGACATAACGGCGAAACATAATTATATTTCGCAATTAAAGTCCATGAGCGTATCTTACTGTCTTACGATATTAAACCAACAAATTGTGATTCAGGCCATACCTATAAATGTAAAGCGTATTATGTTCATGTCGAACATTACTCTTTTTATGTACCAATAAAGTTTTGAGACGCTTATTCGAATTTATTTTGTAGTTTAATTAAATATCGAGTGGCTCTTTTATTGAAGTACGTCCACACCGCAAACATTCGAATGTGGTTTCGAAAATTCGAGCGAATTCGTTTGTGAACTAATTAAAATAAATTCGAAACGAGGGTCCTTGTTCGAATGTCTTCGACAAAGAAACTTTTGAATTCTCGTGCTTTGTACTCGGTTGAACTTACTCGCTTCTTACATGATTGTTCTAACTGCTCGTTTAGACGTACCTACTTCCAACGAGTGTTCGATAATTAATTGAGCGAAACTTAGAATGTTTTATTGATGTTCTTTTCGAGTAGAATTCTTTTTTTATGGTTTTCAAATACCACAACGGTTTTTATCGAAATAATTTATTTTACAATGGTTTGTGAAAGAATGCAGAATTATTATTTATTTTTAATTAAAGAAGAAATATTTTCAATTGATTTCTTATTCCAGTATTGAAAAAGAATAAGAATAACAAGAATAGGCAATATTCGATGATGTTAAATATACAATCGTTTCTGCATTATATGCAGTCACGTAGTTCTCATAATTTCCAGATACTCATCATCAAATTGCACGGAAGGACCTAAGGCTAGAATTGATGAAAACTTGATGAGTCGAGAAAGAATAGATATTCTTCGAGCAGTCGGGCATCCACATGAACGAAACTGTGGCTATACAAACTCTTGTGTAATATCGAGTCCGTTTTCCTTATCACATAAGCAGCTCTGCAGGCGGTTCCGTTACACAGCCCACTGACTGCTCAGCGTGTTCCAAGATCATATAAGAACATCTATAGCATCAAATATATTTTTAGACCCAGGCAAAGCAAACCCCTTCGTTGACCACAACATCGACGCTACAAACGCAGTAGATTAAATACCAATTTGACTGGAGTTTGTTGAAAAACCCGGGAGCTAAAGCTAATAAAATTTTCGTGGTACTAACTCACTCACCGGCTTTGTTTCAAAAAAGATCACAGCCATCGGTCCGGGCTTCGGAGAATTGTCTTTAAACACATCAAGCGTAATAAAAAAGACGATACAAAGCCACAGGCTATGTAAATTTTATTTTAGGAATATACCATAGAAAGGAATATAATTGTATAATTTTAACATAATTATATAACTTTAACATAATTATACAACTTTATACGTACAATAAAAAATGACCCACCCATTCCATAAAATGAAATGTAAAGACCATTCGATTCATTTAATCCCACCCTTACATTGAGAATAGCTTAATTCCTGAATGAGAATTAAACCTTTGAATCATTAATCGGCAAATGAAAACCGGATGAGCAGAGAAGAGAGAAAAAAACCGGTCAAAATAACCGATAATGGTTTGTTCCCGGATTGCGTAATAGTCATTAATTGAAACGTTTTACGTGGCTATCTGTATTACGTGAATGGATTTTTATAGTTGCTGTGTCCAGTAGTAAAGACTCGGCTATAAATACAATACGAGACGAGGTAGTAAAACAAGTCATTATTTTGTTTATTTCATATTGATTATGACGGTCGTAGTTACGATTGATATTATTAAATTCACAAGCTGACGGTTCAGTTAAAAATATACAAACATCCTTTATAATAGCAGCTGTTATTGCGTCTTATAATATTAAGTTTATTAAAGTTCTTAAGTCTATCTCGTTGTTGTTTTCATGAAGATCCGGATTGTTCGTTTTCTATCGTTGGCAATAAAGGGATTTTCACAATAAATTGTTATCGCTCTCAGTTCCACATCCGTATAACCAAGATAGTGTTTTTCAAACATTAACAACACTCAAAGTAACTACACCACTAATTATCGGATGAAGTCACCTATATTGTAACTGCCTCGTTGGCCGAGTGGTCGCAAGTGCGACTGGCCGTGCAAAGGGTCCCGGGTTTGATTCCTGGGACGGGCAAAGTGTTACTGGGTTTTTAAAAATCTCAGTAGTAGCACGTAGTCTGGAAATGGGCCAGGTATATGGCAATAAGCTCACCCCCTATTACGTGGGACTCGTAACATAAATAGTGAAAAGTGGGTGTTACATTATACAGTGGCATTAAGTGCCGAAATGTTCACCTCTGCCTACCCCTTCAGGAATAAAAAGGCGAGATGTTATGTTACGTTATATTGTAATAGGGTAGATGACTAATTTTTTTAATGTCCGTCTGGTAGATTTTATAAATCATTAGACATGTATTTTTTATATTCTTATAGAAACGAATAGTATCGAAGATATATTGATTTGAAATATCGCATGACGTCACTTTTAAGTACTCTAAAATGACGTAGCTACCTCCCACTCCTAAACTTTGATTGATTTCATTGAAATAAAAATATACGTGTCTAATATTTTTCATTACCTAACTGACGGACTAATTCGATTTTTAATTTTCATACGCTGTCGTCATCCCTGTTGTCACACATTTAAATTTTATGGCATATTTCTTCGCCTGCCAAGTCATAATAGGGCTGCCACTAAACGTGACTTATCACAATCAGAGAGCTCTTAGAATGAACGCTATAATTCCTTAGAGGTTTCAATACGTCATAGGTACAAGCTTTTATGTGACCAAAGAAAAAAAGAGAGTTTGAGAGTCGTTCAACTTTACTCAGACACCTCTGTTTTGTCTCGGAATTCACGAATGGAGGACATCTTGGACGAAAAAGTTTTCGGCAAATGGCTGTTATAAAAATGACTTTTTGATTAACAATAGATATTCTAATGGTTAGTCTATAGTTTCTATGAATTTTTTATTCTTCACATTCATTATATTTTTCAAAAGGGTTTATGAAAATGTAGTAGTATTATTATTGCACTATGTGTTATTTTCAAGAATTTAGATTGTCTATTAAATGTCTAAAAAATATATAATTTTACTTGAAGTCTCGTTGTTTTTGTGTTTAATCTGTTATTTTACAATTTAATATTTTATAGTGCTTTTAACAGAAAATTATTAATTGTATTACCGACCACTAAATCTTGATATTTAAACATATTGTATTTGATAATTTGAAACATTAACACATTCACACAATTTGCAAACTGAATAATTAAAATTATAAATAAATTAAACGACAATAACCTATTCAATGGTTTATTCGTTAGTAATTAATTTAAAATATAAAATCATTTGTCTAAATTAATTTACATTTATGAAAATTAAATGATAAGTTTCATTTTTTGAAATAACAATGCCAATAATTGTGAATAATTACAACGAAGAGAGTTATGATATTGTATTTTAAACATTATAGTTATTACGAGTACGACTGCCTCGTTGGTCTAGTGGTCGCAAGTGCACCTTTTACCCCCGAAGGGGTAGGCAGAGCAGGGCACTTAATGCAACTATAAGTACAATGTAACTGTAAATGTAACACCCACTTTTCACTATTTATGATATTAGGCCCATGTAACAGGGTAAGCCTATTGCCATATATGGGGCAAATATCCAGACCCCGTGCTACTACTGAGATTTTTTTATAAAACCCAGTTATACTTCGCCCGACTTTGGAATCGAATCCGAGACCCATTCCCCAGCATTCGAGCTTACGACCACTTGACCAACGAGGCAGTAAATTACAATATTAATATCACTTTTAATTGTTTGAGCTATAACACTTTCAATGTACATTACTACATACCTAGTATAAAACAAAGTCGCTATCCGCCGTCTGTCTGCCCCTATGTATATTAGATCTTTAAAACTACGCAACGGATTTGATGCGGTTTTTTTAATCTATCTTTTAAAAAAACCGCATCAAATCCGTGGTCCTAGTGGAATTATTCCTAAGAAAGGTTTATATGTATAATACATGCATATTGCACCCGTGTGAAGCCGGGGTGGGTCGCTAGAATATTAATAAAAATGAATCCACAAAATGTATGATCGCGCATAACTTCAGAATGACAATATCAAATTGGATAATTCTTTCTGTCATGTGTTCGTTACCGTCAGGAGAAACTTAGTATAGTAAAAAAATGCAACGGGATGCGCATACGAAGTAGCGGACAGCTAGTAAGAGATAATAGATACCTAGAACACATATCTATCATGTAAACGTATAATAGATAGGTAGGTGGTACATTTCATATGTGCGGTTCGGTGAATGGAAACCGTGATGCTATAATGTAACGTGAGTGAGGTCTATTATCATATACCAGGTGAACTAGGAACAAATCGACTCTATATTACACCTGCAAATTTCAAATTCAAACGCTTGGCATCGCTGCAAGATCTATTGAAGCTGAACTCATATGTATAAGAGAGATTCTCATTAAATAGAATAAGCTTTATTCTACATCATTCATAATACATACAAAAATTCACAGACGCGGTCATATTACTGATGATTGATTTAATTAATTTAAAAAAGATCCTTTGTAATGAAAATATTCGTAAGTTAAGTAATAATTGTGAAATTAATTGTTTGAATCCTTACTTATATTATAAATCGGAAAGTGAGTTTGTTTGTTTGTTCTGCTTTCACGCCGTAACTACTAAACCGATTGCTTTGAAATTTTGCAGACGTAAAGTTAGAAGTCTGGATTAAATAATAGGGTACTTTTTATTCCGGAAAAAATTGATATTTCCGAGGGAAAACAAAAATATCGGTATAGATGGCGCTTTATGTCATTTAAAACCAGTCAACGAATTACCTACTTATTGGAAAAATCTAAATAGCGCGATATAACCGAATTCCAAGCGAGCGGTAAGTTATTGTTTGTTTGCCTGTCTTAAACGGCAGAACGAAGGTTCTAATTAACGTGATTTTTTAACTGAAGGTAGTTGAAGGGATGGATAGTCACATAGGCTACTTTTTATCTTTTGTGACGCGAGCGAAGCCGTGGGTAAAAGCTAGTTTACTATAATTCTACCTAATGTCGTGTAGTCCGGAGGTTTAGACGCCCGCTTCTCATGCATGAGATGAAACCTACCAACGGCAAGTAGCAATGTGACTTTCTCCGAGTTAAACGTACTTTCTCAGATTACTCAGACCCCACTGACAAACAGTGAAGGAAAACATCGTTAGGAAACCTGGACTTATAATTTCTAATTATTAGTTTGAAATCGCCAATCCGCAATGAGCAAGCGTGGTAATTAATGCTCAAACCTTCTCCGTTTGTGAAGAGACTTTGCTCAGCAGTGGGCATTTTATAGGCTGTTGATGATGTACCTAAGTATTTTAGAAAAGAAATCATTTACCAAAATTGAATTAAAGATTATTTAGGTGACTGGTTGACGAGAAGCTCAATTAGTTTCAAGCCATGCAAGAGAAAATATAATAGTTAATGTAGTTTGTCTCATGAAAGATATAATACAATCATAAATATTCTTAGTTGAAACCTCAATATTTATGATCATTAAAAAATATTATCATTTTGTTTCCTTTTTTAAATAATACAATCTATTCACGATGCCTTCTGAGTTGCCGTTTAGCAACACATTGCTAATTTCCTTGGAGAACGCAGCTATTGGTCCTTAGGGATAGAATAAGGAAAATCGCGTTTGTTAAGACCTACTTTTAAACTACGTTACCCTACATATTTATGTAAAAATCGTAATCTAATTTGAGTGTGAGATTGTAATACAGATGTATAATTTCGTTTAAAGAAACACTTAATAAAGATGTCATTTTTCTTTAACACTTTTGGAAAATAATAGTGATTTCAGTAATTATTTTGGATCGAACCAAATAATTTCATATCTATCTAATCTAAATCTAAAAATAATACATATATATCATGGTATAATCAACGATTTTGAAAAAGGTTCCAGCAATTTTCATGAAATTTAATATTCCGGCGTTTTGGGGGCGATAAATCGATCTAGCTAGGTTTCATTTTCGGAAAATTTCGTTTTGTCCGAGTTTTCATTGAATAAAAATATTTATTAGAATATGAAGCTTAATTTCGCTATTGCCTACATATAAAGTTAAAATAGCATAGTAGAGGGAGCGGACGCCTGCTATGCATTTGAGTTCAAACCTCGGTCCGAATGTTTCTTTTATTTTTTCTGTTTTCTATGTTATCTTTTTTGTTATATCTCGTTAATTAAAAAAAAGCATTGCGCAACTTCACACCTACATGCATACAAAGAAAAAAACATACCACTCGAACTCTTTTTTGAAGTTGAATAATATAACGAGTGCTCATACCTATTTACCATAACAAATTCTTCTTAGTATTCATAAATAGTAAATGCAAAGATGGATTAGAGAATATATTACATGTTCTCATTAGTCGGGTTTATAAATTAGTTAATGTTTAATTTGTCTCACCGCAGTAGTTATAGTAGGTACTTACGGCTGATCTTAAGTAAGCCAAACTAATTTCCTTAGAGGATTCACCCTATTGGTCCCTAGGTAATAGGTACGGAACAATTCACGAGGAGAGAACACCAAATCTTGTGTGTTCGGTTGTACAAATTTAAATATTTTAATTTTAATACATTATTATTTGTTCATGTGTCGTACGAAGTATGTTCGATTTATTTTTTTAAATAATTGGTTCTCATTATCTCTATATCCTTGTTTCTTCGCACCCCTCTCCTTCTCCTCCGGTTTAGAGTCGGACAAAAATCGATATTGATTGCCCATTGTTGATAAAAAAAGGAGAACATATTTAACGTCGTGTTTTATCTGAATATGTTACTATTTCTCAATGAAATTAACAATTCAATAAGTAGTATTTTTTTTAAAGATTTATAAATTGGTATTGAAGAGAAACCGTTCAAAAAAGATACACGTAACATTCGGATATTCACTGATATTTTCCCGGAAACGTATTCGGTTGGCACTCCATTTAAGACCTCGTTTTTGCAGCTGCCTCAACAAGGAGTCTGTTGCAAATTACATAATTTATCATGTCGACCCATATGTGGGTGCACGGTAGTGTCTTCAAAATATGCTTCAAACGATTTACGTCGCACAGATTTTTACTTTAAATAATGTCTATTTTTAAGTTTTAATATATTTTTTACCAAACTTTAGCTTTGTCTATTAGGTAATTCCATATAGTTATTCCTGCCAGAGAGTTTCGAATATCAATTATCACTTGTTATGGTCATACAATAATTATATATTAAACTTTTAAGTAAGTATAAGTGTTATTACTAAATTGATTTACGCACTGGTGTTAGTATATTTCTATATTATAAAATCACATAACTTTATGCGAAGGAAGGAGAGACTTGGCAAATTTTTATATCGATGTTTTTTATGGTAAATGCTCGCTGAATACCATTTCCTTTTGGTCTCGATGGAAAAATCGTTCAATTCTCGCGGATATCAACGATGAATGTTTTAGAGTGTTTCCATATGGATTTATTGGAAGAATATTCATGTTTGAAGTGAGTAATAAAATATGATACGTGCTGTATAAAGGTATTTTATTCTAGTGATACGTTTCATGGAGCTGTGAGTGGTGGGATCGAAATATTATAGCCAATTATGTTTCTTTCGCTTTTTAAACTGAATTTTATTCTATTTTTCGATACAGGGTGAACAGAGTTCAAAGTACTGAGCTTAGTATTTATTTATATCTTGCGAGCAGACAGCACATCGAACTTATTTTCAGCTTATTGGGTAAGTACATTTCATCCCTATTACATAGAGTTATATAGGTACATTAATAGGTAAATAGTGGGTATTAATTAATATGCCTTTGTTCATAAAACGTTGTGCGACAATAAGATTTTCTCTTGTGTCTTCAGAGGACCCGGTGCCCCTTTTTTTTTTTTTTTTTTTTTAAGGCCCCTTACATGTATTAAAGCAACGATATTATGATACGTAGTGTGTATCTATTACGTGTTTAGAATACTAGCTTCTACCCGTGGCTTCACCCCGTTCCCGTGGCATAAAAGTACCGTATGTGTTATTACTGATCATAAGTACTTATTCCTGTTCCAATTTAAATATACCACAGCCTTACAGAATACCGACGTGAAACAATACTTGCGTTGTATTTCGCCGTGTGAGTGAGGTTACTGTAGGCCCAATTACCTCCTCCCCAATCTGCCCAAGCCCTGAGTCCCCAACAATCCTCAAACTCCTAATCCCCAAAAAGCCGGTGACGCACTTGTAACGCCTCTGGTGTTCCAGGTGTCCATGGGCGACGCCGATTGCTTACCATCAGGTGATCCGTCTGCTCGTTTACCGGCTTATGCCATAAAAAAAATCTATTTATCAGTAGACTACGCCAATGTCTAAAACTCAGTCATAATCTGTAATATCTAAATATAGATGTCAGTTCAAAGATAAAAATTGTATTATAAATACCTATATCAGACGTCTATATAGATTTAAATCTATTTACGATCGCTGAACGTATTCGTAGACGTTTTGTATTACGAATGGTTCTGTTTTATGACTTTGTTCATTAATTTTAAGGGTGTTATTGAAATCTTTGATATATTGTAATGATGAAGTAAGACTAACATTTATATAGTATTTTTTGACTTTTTCAGCCTCATTCACTACTTACTGAAAACATGTTAAGGAAAAAAGTAGTACAATATTACGATAATTCATTTTAAACATTGTATATGATTTCTATTTTTAGTACTGATAGGTTACCCACCCACTGATAGTTAAATAAATGAAACCTGGCTGCTTACTCTTGAAACCAATCTCAAAATCAATGCAATTTCAATCCAATAAAATCTCAATAATTATTCAATGTCAAAACTATACAACCACAATTGTAGCTGTTACAATAGCATTCAAAGTACGGAATATAAAGCCAAACTCAATACCGTTTAGTTCATTCAGTATCCATGCAATGCGAATGCAATGGGCGCTAGTATTGGAACTTAAACTGTCAAATACCAAGCGGTCACCGGTGACCGCGACCTATTGTTCTTTAATTGTGTCTATAAAACCGGTACTCGACGAGTTAAGAGTACGAAATTTCACAATACCAATGTCGATCGATCGGAATTGGATTCAAGAGTAAGCCCCCTGATCTATGTTTCATAGAATTATACAATCGTAGGTATATACTTGTCCTAAGACTTTTAAAGAAAGCAAAAGAAAAATATCTGAACCAAACATTTTATTTAAGATCGTAATAAATTTCTCAATGCCGAAGTTCAGTTCACCCGTTTTGCTTAAATCTCGCTTAAGTTGTCTTTTTAACTTTTACGAATAATTAAATCGCAAGATTTTAAAATTGAATGATTAATGTTTCCGCATCTTTAACGTAACTAGACTACATACTATACGTACTGATATAGGTAATACGAACTTCGGTAATCAGTTGAGAATAAGG
Source organism: Spodoptera littoralis (assembly GCA_902850265.1). Lineage (NCBI taxonomy): Eukaryota > Metazoa > Arthropoda > Insecta > Lepidoptera > Noctuidae > Spodoptera > Spodoptera littoralis. Next base: position 4,389,977 of record LR824539.2, on the reverse strand, counting down.
ACTTTGGTTTACTCATCAATAAAATATTTTTAGTCTATTTACTACATGTTAAAAATATTTCTAAAGTTACTAGCGGATCCGACAGACGTTGTCCTGCATATCTACTTGAATTTATAAACAAAAATTCATTCAAATTAGTTCAGTCATTTAGGATACCTAACTTAGGTTAGTGCCCGGCAGATGGCACTGCAGATGTTGTTTAGAAATCAACTGCGGTGCCATCTGCCAGGCTGATTTGTGAATCTTAATCATCCAAGGCACCACTCAAACGCGTACAGAAAAAATCATTTAAATCGGTCAAGCCGTTTAGGAGGAGTTCAATGACATATATACGTACAGCAGAATTATATATATAAAGATATACATTCATCAGCGATATATACCGTACATTCAAATTAGTTCGGATTATCATATCAACAAATGCATTCTCTCTGGTTTCTGATAAAAATAATGGCAATTTGGATAATTCATGACTGCGATAACCATTTTTTTATGAATGATGATGCCATTAGTGTCAAATTTAAATAAAAAAATATACTTTTCTATATACGTTTTGCACATTCAGCTGTACGGTTATCATTTGGCTTAATGGATTTATTTATTTTCGACCGAGGGTTGAGAGGTTTGTGACCAAGAGTGTGATGAATTGTAAACATGGTTGGTATGAACGGGAAGGGGTTGAAATATATGGGTGTTTTGTACGAAAAAAATATTGTAACACGAATGAAAGAAGAGAGAAACGCAAAAATATAGGTTAACACCTTCACGATCTTTGTTTTTTCATGGCATAAGACGGTAAACGAGCAGACGGATCTCCGGACGGTAAGCAATCATCGTCACCTATGGACACCTCTAACACCAGAAGCGTTACAAGTGCGTTACCGGTCTTGGGAAATGGGGAATTTGGGTATTCGAGATTGAGAAGACTGGAGATCGGGGGTGATTGAGCCTCCTGTAACCTCACTCACACGATGAAACACAATGAAGGCGTTGTTTCATATCGGTTTTCTGTGAGGCCGTGGTATCACTCCCGGCCCATTCGTGCTGAAGCATGGCTCTCCCAAAGTTAATACTTAACGTTTCCGGTTTATTGTTTTCTGCGATCTATTCTTAACTTTAAAAATTGAGTGATTTGGTGTTATTGCTTAACTCTATACATTCTCTAAAATAGCATCCTAAAATCCGTTCTATTGAGCATGCTCAAAAACCGAACGCCTATCGATTTGCAAAAATGTCTGAAGATTAACATGCTTATATGTTAATCTTGAGTAATATTCCGACACACATGCTATTAAGTGAAAATGCTCAAATAAAGCATACCTTCATACTTGAAATTAGCATGTTTAACAGTACCTTCATACTAAACTACTTAAGATTGATTGGTATCTTCGAGGTCTGGTTACACAAAGCTTATTCAGAGAATAAGTTTATCTACATACTAATGGAGAAATATTGCCTGGCAATTGGGCAAACTGCCATCAACAATACGGTTGCCTGAAGGAAATACCCGTCGCCATTATGATAATTGTTAGTATTACGCATGTTAGCATTTGCGTGGAATATTTTTATGCCTCGTTAGACTTGTTATTAATTAGGTTTTATGACTAGCTTACTACACAATTATTCTGTGTTAACAATTTACTGATATACTTACGAGGTCAGGCAAACAGTTTGTCGTATTTTATTGACATTATTGAGACAAATTGAACATAAATCCAGTCCCAATTGTATACAAAGAACTTTAAAATGAGAAATTAAGGAATATTTAGTTATAAACCCGGAAACCAGGATAACATATTTTACTCAGAACGGTGGTTTCTAGAGAAAGAGCAGGATAAATTATAATGTAAACACATTATTTCATTTCTAATTTTACCTCAAGTTTAGTTCAAACAAAAACCTCCGCAAACGTTCATGTAGCTACCTACATACTGCAAAAGTTGTGTACGTAAATTAGTTTAGGAGACTTCACAAATAGAGCCAACTCGGTGCCAGTGCACGCAACAATGTAGAATAAATTAATTAAACGACCGACTACGACGTACCAAATAAAAAATAACACAAAGTAAAAAACTTGGGTGCGGTCCCCACAATACCAAACGCGAAAGTACTTTAGAAAAGTATTTTAATTTTCAATACAGTTCATTTTCTATTCGTAACTTTATGTGGGTCAGTCGCATAGAGTAGTTATATAGGATAGAGGTGTGTAGGAAGATGCGATGTATGGGTTGTCCTTCACACATGAACGATGAATATGAATAAGATGGTGGTGAATGCAGAGATGACGGGTAGAAAGTTGTAAAAGTTGATGAAACTAATATATTACTGAGTCTGAATTATCTAAACAGAATAGACGTTGATAAAAAGGCTGACATAATGTCACTTAGAAATGATTGAAGCACTAAAATGTCAATGGGTTATTTATGTAACATAACATAACATCACGCCTTTTATCCCCGAAGGGGTAGGCAGAGGTGCACATTATACCACTGTACAATGTAACACCCACTTTTCACTATTTAAGTTATGAGTATGTATATGTAATAGGGGGTGAGCCTATTGCCATATACCGGGCACAATTTCAGACTCCGTGCTACTACTGAGAATATTTAAAAACCCCAGTAATAATTTCCCCGACCTGGGAAACGAACCCGAAACCCCTTGCCCGGCAGTCGGTATTTATGTGTACGTGTGTAATGGGTTACCACATTATCAGACTTAAGAAAATGACAGAATTGATAGATGCCCTTCGTGTCAATGTGTGTATGTTCTGTGTGTAAGTTTATAGTAGCCAGGTGCCACAGTCATTGTTTCAAAAGACTGCGTCCGCTTTTTTGCAACATCCTTGGTTCAGAGCAATTTTATTAATTTAGATATATTTCGTCATCAAGGTCACTACATTGAATACACGAGAAAACCATAAACTGTCGTAAAAAATCATTCTCTACTTTAGGCCGATTTTTCTAACGCCAAATAAATGTTAACTAAGGAATAACTTTGAATATTTGACAATTTTTCCAAACAATTCTCAAGTCAATTTTATTCTTTTTATTTTTTAGCAACTTTGCCCCACATTAGGATTTTCTCATGTGTCGTGGGTACGTTTACAAACATACAAGTTCACATACACAATGACACCCAGACCCGAAACCACAATTTGTGCTTCACACAAAGAGTTGTTCCGTGCGGGAATCGAATCCGCGAAACGATGCACGGCAGCCAGTTGCCCAACCACTGCACCAACCGTGCAGTCGTAAGTATTAACGGATGATTGAAAAATAGGCCGTTAATTTCTGTTCTTTGTTTTGTAAGTAATCCCTAGAGATATCTCTGTCTGTATTGGTGCTCTGTGGTCAGTACAAAACGAGCTAACGATTTGAATTTGGAGCGTGTGTTTCAAGGATAATGGTATTCTCAAAGAAACCAGTGGATCTGACATTTATTTTGCGTCAGTCTGTAATCCTTGTTTGGAAGAATATCATAATATCTATTTTCGCTCAGCACATTTTAAAAACACCTTGTTGTTATTAGATTACATATTTATTTTAATTTTCATATCCTTCTATATGTGATTCAATAATTTATTATTTCTTAATTTTTTAAATATTAAACAAAATGAATCGGAGGAAAGTACGAAACAGGCTGAGCATCTTGGATCGTGTTTACTGAACAAATTAATCATTTAAATAAACAGTCGAGAGTGAGGACAAACTGAAGAACGTACAAATATTTATCACGAAAATCGAACCAGCCGACCTTGAGCATAAAATGGAGATGAGTTTAGCATAAATTCGTTATAAATTCTAAACTATAGACATTGTTTATGAAAAGTAGGATTACTTCAGCAAACAATCGATTCAAATCGTTTGGTCAACCGTTCACAGGGCAATCATCGATTTTTGGAAATAAAACAACTTATCAGCTCTAGACAAAATGGCCAAATCCATTGTGAACTGTTGGAAAATATATTTCGAGGTAAAGTGGGTGCCCCCGGTCATTGTAAACTCAGGTGGAAATACTCGTTTTCGTATTCAATACCGAAAATCGCATTTTCGTTGAAGTGGCTTGTATGATAGTACGTACATACATAGCCACAGAAAAGATAAGGACAGAAAGTCTATCATGTTATAGAAAAATGCATTATTTTTCGATATAGATACAGATATCGTGTGAGAAATAAGTATTATAATTATCATCACATTATAACTTGAAAAACATTCAGAATCCCGAATAAATTTAATAAATTGTATAACTTTAATATGTAACACGTAATTGGTTATGTGTTACAGAAGGATGTTATCTTGAAATAAAATATGAAATTTTATTTTGCTAAGAATTCACCAAAAAATTTCGTATGGCCTGGAAATATAAGACGCCCTCTTCTTATGCATGAGGATGACACCTACCAACGGCAAGTACAAATGTGACTTTTTTCGAGCTATATGTATGTACTTTTTAAGATCTAGCCACCCACCACTGACAAACGGTGAAAGACAACATCGTGAGAAAACCTGGACATATAATTTCTCATTATAAGTTTGTAATCGCCAACCCGCATTGAGTAAGCGTGGTGATAATGCTCAAACGTTCTCCGTACGGGAAGAGGCCGTATTTATTTATTTACAGTCACAATGGTTGAAAACAAAAACCAATTAGAGTACCTGGATACATTAACACGTTAAACGACATCGCAGTCACCGGTGACCGACATTAGCGGAGGATTTTATTGGCAGCCAAAGCCTTAATAAAATAAACGATGAAATATTAAAACTAGGACAGAACATACACAACGAACAAGAAGAGTAATACTTATTTAAAAAATGGTAGCATTCATAAGTTCCTCTCACAGTACTTCAGGCATTCCGATAAAATCTCTCAATGATTTTTTTTATGGCATAAGCCGGTAAACTAGCAGACAGATCACCTGTTGGTAAGCAATCGGCGTCACCCATGGACACCTGGAACACCAGAGGCGTTAGAAGTGCGCTACCGGCCTTTTGGGGATAAGGAGTTTGAGAATCGTTGGGGATGGGGAGATTGGGGAAGGGGAGGGTAAATGGGCCTCCGGTAACCTCACTTACACGACGAAACACAACGCAAGCGTTGCATCACGTCGGATTTCTATGACGCCGTGGTATCACTCCATCATGATGATATGATTTCTTCATCATTCATACTTAAAAATGAATGATGAAGAAATCATAATATGACAGTTTAATGATGTATTCAACAATCGACAACAATTGAATTGTATTGTGTCATCTCTCACACCATACTCCTGTTCGTATCGTCCACAGTGATATTACGGACCACCGATTAGTTGCGGCGATAAATTCGGCGTTGGAGTGTTGCGAATTGTGATTCAGTTCCCTCTAACTAACTGCCGAAACGGTTGTTGTGGTCATAGACGGACACAAGTCTAATGAGTAGACTGGGATTTTAGGATTTGTGCCTACACTGTGGTCGCTCGCATATTAATGATAGGTTCATTCGATCGTCTTTCATTTTGCGAGATGTGAACGTGGGGATATTTGTTGTACACAGTTAATGTAGTGGTTTCTGACCACAGTTCAGTTTGAGAATTGGTATTCTGTTTTAGATTGGCTATTTTATCTACGGATTTTGTTTTGGGGCGCTGGTGCTGGCCGCATTTGGTGGTGGTATTAATTTACGTGTCTGAGGCCCTTAAATATATAAGTGCCTGTTAAACTTATGAGCTAGATAGCATACAAATTACTTTCTATTTTCCAGAGATTGCGAAACGGGCTGTTCTGTACATACTGTATATGACGGAAAAAATATTTAGTAATCCATGAATTGACGTAGATTAACCAGTAAGCACATATCTATCTAGGTTAATTTACGCAATTTGTGACAAACACGTACGCTAAATAATACATAACATAACATCATGCCTTTTATCCCCGAAGGGATAGGCAGAGGTGCACATTATGCCACTGTACAATGTAACACCCACTTTTCACTATTTATATTATGAGCCCCATGTAATAGGTGTAATAGGGTGAGCCTATTGCCATATACCGGGCACAATTCCAGACTCCGTGCTACTACTGAGAATTTTTAAAAACCCATTAATACTTTGCCCGACCCGGGAATCGAACCAGAGATTCCTTGCCCGGCAGTTGCACTTTCGACCACCGGCCTAAAAGTACACATGTAATACATGCTATGCGAAATAATACACATTTTACAAATAATTTCATTCATTTGCCAAACTAATATCACTCGGACAATAATCATAGCTGTAATCCTTCGCCGTATTCTGTCAAGGTATCCTCAAAACGACCCTAGGCAATTCAAGGCGAAAATAAATCACCTTTGCTGGTAGCCTGACTAGTTTATTCCCCTCAACCGTTGTCCCCGAAACGGGGGAGCTCAATTTATCTCTTCGCCAGTACAAATTACCAACGGGAACTGCTATATGGAGCGGGTAGGAACTGTTTGAGAAATATTGTCATACAAACGTTTTGAGCAGCCGCTATTTGACAAGGCGCTTATTTTTTTCTTCTGTGATTACACCTGCGGGTATTTTTTGTAGTACAGTTTGAGGTGGTACCACCTCCATTAGTGTATTCGAATAGGGATGATGACAGGGTATGAAAATTAAAATTCTAATTAGTTCGTCAGGTAGGTAATGAAAATTATTAGACACATTTTTTTTATTTTGGTCGTATAAGAAAATAATACTTACTTAGATAATACGAATCAAAGTTTAGGTGTGGGAGGTAGCTACGTAATTTTAGAGTATAAATTGTACTCAAAAGTAACGGCATGCGATATTTCAAATCAATATATCTTCGAAACTATTTGTTTCAGTGAGAAAATAAAAAAAACACGTGTCTAATGTTTTTAATTATCTACCAGGCGGACATAAAAATAAAAAGAATTCATTTACCCTATTGTATTCAAATTGTATCAAGAATGTGTTCCATACGTGTGAATTTTAATTCATTGGCGCATTGTAGTTACACACACACACACACAGACAATCAGATTTTCCCGATTTTAATTAAATCTTCACAACAATTATTTCCATTAATCAATGATAGGTAAATATTTATCTTCATTTTCATTGTGGAAGTCAAAAATTTTCTCGATCTATAATCAAGAAAGTCATAGCTGTAAGATGATGTAATGATAATGAACTTTAATATAACAGAGATACAGATTTCTTTACGGCAAACAAAACAATTTTCCAAAAGGGAAATGTTTCGTAACAAAGTACCAAAGCTTTTTGTGAAGTAAGTCGTTTGGGAAAATAGTACCACGAAAGAGCATTGTGCTGTTCCGGTTTGAAGGGTACGGTGTCGGTGTAATTACCGGAACTTGAGACTGCATACAACTTTGAAATGGAAACCGATTGTGGATATTTATAGGAATCGGTGTCTATTTACTGAAATGTCTAAGTAGAGAATGGATTTACTGACTGTTGTAGCTGGTTATACCTTTATTTATTAGACTACTAGCTTTTACCCGCGGCTTCGCTCGCATCACAAAATGATAAAAAGTAACTTATGTGACATATACCAATATACACAGTGCCATCTATACCAATTATTTCGTTTTCCCTCGAGAATATCAAATTTTCCGGGATAAAAAGTACCCTATTATTTAATCCAGACTTCTAACTTTACGTCTGCAAAAATTCAAATTAATCGGTTTAGTTGTTACGGCGTGAAAGCGGAACAAACAAACAAACTCACTTTCCGATTTATAATATGTATTATTATATAGTAAGGATTAGCGGACAGAATCCGCGACTTTTCTCTCGTTCCCGTAGGAACCATATATCCTAATCCAGACTATAATATATCCCTGTTTCAAATGACATCCCGATTCGCTTAGCTGTTTTAACGGGATTGAGTAATAAACACATAAATTCACAAACTTTCGCATTCATAATATTAGTAATATTGCTGGATATAAAGGGTATAATAATACAATAGAAAAAACTCATAAAAGCGTTGAACATAAAAAGCACACAATTGTTATTCACGTTATAAAGATTTACATATTTTTTATAACAAATCAAATATCGATATATTCTCAACTCGAAACAATATACAGCACATCTCTTAATCGAATTCCTCTTCAATTTATTCGATCTTTTACCAAAACAGTGATGTACCAAAGGGTTTGTTACTCGATTTATTTATCACTGGCCGTTGTGCGGCTGCAGAGGATTAAATTTAAATTTAGAACCTCAATTACAGTGATTGCCGGTCAAGTGCTTTCTGGAGTTGGAAGAGAAATGACTGTACAACAATTTCTAATCTAATGGACGGTCCAAATTGATGGAGGTTGGCTCCTTGATTGGACGAAGTGTTAATGGAACCGGTTGAAACTTTGTATTCTATTTATAACTATCATTTTATATTCTAAGTCTATATTTAGATGTTGATAAAAGGATATATTTTTCTTTTTCAAATAAAAAGTGTTCTGGCTTCATTCTAATAAGTCTGATAGTAATGCATGGAGGTCTTGATAAAGAGTTATAATATCACGGCATTTTTCCCGAAGGGGTAGGCAGAGGTTTATGCCACTGAACAATGTAACACCCACTTTTGACTATTTATGTTATGAGTCCCAAGTAATAGGGGGTGAGCCTATTGCCATATACCGGGCACAATTCCGGACTCCGTGCTACTACTGTGATTTTTTTGTAAAACACAGTATTACTTTGCCCGACCCGGGAATCGAACCCGAGACCCCCTTGCCCGGCACCCACTCGGCCAATGAGGCAGTCTATCTATAAAGAGTTATCTTTATACATTATACTGCAGTGATGTATGTAAAGCATTCTATTGTAGGTACAGTTGACCGGCAGTGACACTTTAATACGCTGCGCCGCATCGTATGAAAGGTCTGGAGTGATTGCGTGCAAATATTTCAAATCACAATACTCAGCGTCACCTCGACTTTAATGTCCTTAATTCACAAGGAAGATAATACTCTTTCCAATATCTTCCATCGCAAACATTCGTATTTACAGTTACTCAGCTCCACTGTATTGCCTTCCTTATTGCTATTTAAACAGAAAGGTCTTTTGTTACCAAATAGCCTTCCCAGATTACATCCCAGTTGTTCTTCGCGACCTAAATACCGTGAGAACAAAGAACACATTGATGTAGGCGTGCTTGAAACTTACTAATAGCTATTATCGTCTAAAACAGATTTAAACTTCACTTAGGCAGCAAAGTAAAGGAATACTTTATTAAACGTGACTGTACTGAAATTGCTTTCAAGTTTTAACGGTGACTGTATCGTGTGCGGTTGATGGCCGCATTCTCTTTGTGACTCTACTGATTGCTCATTTCCATGAAAATTCCGGCCTTATGTATGTAGCTCGTGCGACCAGTACTTATCTATTTTACCGCCGTGTGTTTGGTACCTCGTTTTGTATTCATGTCCGAGGTTGGTAGCATTGGAATAGTGATGCGGTGACGGATCCGCCATGTTTAGGTAATAGTGCAGTGTGTGTTAATCTGTATTTAGGATGCAATGTTCACATTGTACATAGAGGCTTACGCTTTTACTATAAACATATAATTACTTAAAGCTAGATGATTAAGCGAAAAAAAAAACAAACTGAAAGACGATAATGTCAAAACAGAAGTCAAATGGTAGTAAATCGTTAATTTTTTTTTATTCTTGCCGTTGTTCGCAAGACACGTGTACAATTATTGTTATTAATAATAATGCTATCGAAAGAAATTAACTTCGCGTAAAAACTTTCTCCATAATATTTTTAGCTCCTTGATAAACTTCCTTATAAGTTATTTTCGTAACAATAATATTTCAAGCGGCTCATACAATTGTTTCTTAAATTATGTATTTTATTGAGTGAAGATAAAAATAGAGGTAGGTAAATTTATTTATAACTCGACATTGACTTAAAATAATAACATATTTTTAGTATTCTTTTATGGAATAAAGCGCAAAGGGGCAGATTACCTGATGATAAGCGATAAATCCTGCCCGCCCACAGTACCAATATTTATTTTCAATACCATTGTAAAAAGTGACCTATATGTCCAAATACTGAAAGGTACCTCAATTAACGTACCGCTTAAGTATAGTTCTGTTCCTACAAATTCTTTGTAAAATGACAGAGATGGCACGATATTTAAGTACAACTTAAAATTTAGTAGCCTTTCAGTAGTCGGACGTAAGTGGTTTGGCTTTGTGTTGATAAATCATATTACTATCACAATTGAGACGTTAGTCAATAATGATTTGTATGTAAAACCAACCCCCATTGAGCAAGCGTGGTGATTAATCAAACCTTCTCCGTGTGAGAAAAGGCTTTGGTCAGCAGTGGACATTTATAGGCTGTTGATGATGATGATGGTAAGTTGTAAAACTTGTTGGTGTTGTTCAATTTATTTTAATTAATCAAAGGTTTGATGGCAATCACGGTTGACGAAGAGGCTTTTATTGTCTTTGCTGGAATTGAAGTTGAAGTTTCCATTATTTAGTTTAAGGGAAGAGGTATTGCAATTGCAGCACTGCAGCCAAATTTGTAATTAAACTGCCATCCGTAGTCTTAAGTCGTAGTCTACCAAAGTTTCTTACCAAAACAATGGGAAGACATGCTGATCGGATTCTATCTGAACGTCAGATATGGATAGTATTAACCATATATTTTTGTCTATATTCATTATGATAGGTACTTAATGTCTAGTAAAATGGTAAGTCCATTTACTACACTACTTTATTATAATAATTTCATTTTTATGGAATAGGTCAGTAAACCAGCAGACGGATCATATGATTGTAAGCAGTCGGCGTCGCCCATTGACACTCGAAACACCAAAAGCGTTACAAGTGCGTTACCGGTTTTTTATGTATTAGTATTATGATAATTTTGTATGGAAAAGTTTAGATACAGAAAAAACATAAACAGGTAACATGATATTATTTATACATAGGGTCAATCGTCAGGCAGTACGAATACAAAAAAAAACTCTCGACTTTAACACAGCTAATAATTTCCAAAACATGATAATTCACTTAACTGTTCACCAATTCAATAAAGTCACCCCTCAAGATTCCAAATTGAGATCCCATCATCGTGGACAATTTTGAAGAAGGAACGAAGTTTCATATAAAAGTACTATGCGAAGTTTGAGGAAGAATAATTGTGTGGGTGTCAAACATTTACAAGGGTATTGATTGACCTTGACTGGAGTACTCCAGTCCGTATGGACTCGTGACAAACGTTTTATCAAGAAGCTACGGTTAGAAGTGCGTGTGACGATTTAGTTTTACCAAATAAATATTGACTGACCACCCAATTTCAAGGGCAGGTACATTGGTTTGGTGATCGTAAAGGCAATAACTACACCGAACTCCTTCGTTGATTCGTTTCGGAGCTTAATTTGTTCTTGTGTTTTTTTTTCAATTCAATAATTTCGTAAATTCTGCCTCTAAAGACCGAGTGGTCGCAAGTGCGACTGCCGGGCAAGGGGTCTTGGGTTCGATTCCCGGGTCGGGCAAAGTATTACTGGCTCTTTAAAAAATTCCCAGTAGTAGCACGGAGTCTGGAATTGTGCCCGGTGTATGGCAATAGGCTCACCCCCTATTACATGGGACTCATAACATAAAAAGTGGGTGTTACATTGTACAGTAGTAGTTATAATGTGCACCTCTGCCTACCCCTTCAGGGATAAAAGGCGTGATGTTATGTTATGTCCAAAATTCTGTTGATATGTATAAAAAAAATTCTACCTGGTGTGTGGCTCTTCAGGTTCTGTGGACTACATAGACTTCCATATCCCTCGCTGTCACAACATCTTGACACAACCAGACTGTTACTAAGTCTCTCCTTTAATACCACCATGGTACAGAAGGTAAACAAATGCAGATGAAGAACATATCCATTACAACTCCATAACAAATGGGTTCAATATCCCCTGTATACCATCTACCAAAATATATTATGTCAAACACCGATGCAGAAGCCGCGCGAACAATTGGACACTCATAAATCCTCATTAGGCCAGTGATAGTAGACACATTCACTCCAACGATTTTCAGGCTCCGTCGCGTAATCCAGGGGCGCGGTGGTTAAATACGGCTGGTCGGCCGTGTTGTGAAGTGGCAGAAATTACCCCTCTCCCTTGCTGTTTAAACGATTACGTGGGGAGGGGGTATTATTTAGTAAATTGTCTAATAGACACATTGTAGCAGATTTAGGGTTATAACAGATTCTATGTATCAATTGAGGGTTATCTTAAGGGTATAGTTATTATTAAACTCAGGTTGCTAAAGTAAATTATGTTCAGAATGTGAAAAGAAAATGAAATGTAGAAGAGCCATGCTTCAGCACGAATGGGCCGCCTCGACCGGAGCGATCTTTATATGTTCTGTGGATACTACGGTCTCCCAGTAATCCTACGTGAAACAACGCTTGCGTTGTGTTTTCTCGTGTGAGTAAGGTTACCGGAGGCCCAATTTACTCTTCTCCCCAGTCTCCCTAATCCTCCAATCCCTCACCATCCTCAAATTCCTAATTCCCAAGAGGCCGGCAACGCAGTTGTAACGCCTCTGGTGTTTCAGGTGTCCATGGGCAGCGGCGATCGCTTACCATCAGGTGATCCGTCTGCTAATTTACTGGCTTATCTCACAAAAATACCTAGGCCTGATACAGCAGTTTACTTTAACCTAGGCCGCAATTATTAAATATGATTGAATTCTATTGCTAAGCCTATTGGATTCAACGTAAAATATCATAATTTACAGTCTAGTACACCCTTATTAAAGTGGGATTATGATGACATTTGTGATTGACATTCAATTCCAATTTCAAATTAATAATACATACTACATTCTTAGAAATGACACGTACCTAACTTTGAAGATATTTCTCAGTCAGGTAATTAACCCGAAAATGAAGTAACGGGTCTAGTTAGCCAATAGATGTTCTGAAATGGATTTCAAACTTCGCCGCGTAATCCTGCCGAGGGCGCGCCGATTAGCTCCGGTTGGCTGCCCCCGTACGGAAGTGACAGGCGCGGTGGATTACCCCGGTCTCCCTGAACGTGTAAACAACTGGTCGTTTTTTGTCCTGTTAAGTCCGTGACGTGTGTGGGACCTTTAATTATGAGATCCGTTTTTTAATAGATGTCAACGGACTGATAATAAACTCGGTGATGGGTATTTTAATAGGAGTATGAGAGTTTATTTCCCTATATATGTACACATTTAATTTATTCATTATTTGTGTGCTCTCTGAATAATAATTCATTTTTCACGTACGATATCGTAAGGGAGTTGATACTTGATGTATTTGATTCGTAATTATATGCCTAACGCTAAGTTCTGCAATGTATTTTAATAGATCTTTAGCCACTGAGAGATATAATGTAGTTCAAATTATTTAACAATTTATCTATCTAGCTAGCTTTCGATATACTATACAGTAGATTGACAAAGACTAAACAAAATATGATAGCAGAAGCAGGTAACAATTAGACACAAATTAACATACATCTATTTTGGTTTCAGAGAATATTATAGGGTACGTATGTACCTAATTTACATGACGTTTGGTCCAATACGCTTGACTGATTTTTAGGTTCTACCGGTTAGTCTCGGGTGGTCGCTCACGACTCGTTACGTGTAGGACGCAGTAAAATTACCCTAATGTACCCGTCCAAGCGATTTTCACCCCTACTAACGTGTGGAAACGTATAACTTTGTGAATGAATCGTAAATCATAACAAACATTGGTAGGCGTAACTGTTGAATGATGTAAGGGTACCTACCTACAATAACTTATCCTTGTGTAATCATTTATGTGAAGTATGAATACTCACGCTCGAAAATTAAAACTTTTCTTTGTAATGTGTTTAATGTCCGTGTGTCACAAATGGTTGTGATTTGCTGTTGTCATAATATAATCATTCTTAGTTGGATCCCTTGCTATGGTTACAGGGAAATTCCTTTACTTATGACGACTTATGGTGCATTCTTACATATCAGACACGTCACTAACCAGGACATTTTAAAAAAATGTTTTTAGAAGAGCACGAAGTTATACTAGTATGACTTCGTAGCCACATGTTAGTCACAGGCACGCTATCAATCAGTTTTAAGGTAGTTACCATTTTAACTGCAACTACTGCATAGCTATTATTTAAACGGCCATTTCCCAAAAACCTGATATAAAGTTCAAAATTGAGCATAAAATAATAATAGCTTCATCCGATGTTACTTCGATGATAAAAACTGTGGACGAAGCTCTCAGTAAGATTAATCTCACCTTCCAAACTTTAAATACTTATTTAGAAGTCGGATATCGAGTAGCAAAAGTTAAATCCGCGATAGCTAATAAATTCAACGCTTTATTTTAAACAAAACTGGTTCATCGAACTTCCTCAAATCGGGAGTATGGATGAGGAAAATATCTGGAACGAATATACAAATAGTACGTGTTCTATACGTTCGGTCAGACAGACAGACTTATCAAGTTCTTGACGTACTGATTGGCAGACAGCAGACAGCGTAATCCACTGGATATGGAAGAATCAAAATGTTGCATAGGAGTTTCTGAGAAAACATACCTGGTTTTGAAGTCTGTTCTTTTTTAACAAAACATGAGACGTGTAATTTGGTGTGGTACCTTCCTGTATTGATGGTTAATTGTCAATCAAACTTTTATATTTTTTTATCGGATATGTCATTAAATTTAATTTATACAACAGCTGCGCCAACTCCACTTGACCTCCGCCAGCATTTCAAGATCACGCGAAATTAATTTCCCCCAAAACTTTCTCCAGACTACAGCGCATTGTTGTTAAGTTCTTAAAATCGGCTTTTATTTCACTAATTACAAAACTCTAAAACGAAAACAAGGCATTCTGTTCCCGTTTAAATTTTGACTTGACGCGACTGCAAACGTTGATAAAGGTTTTAATTAAAAGCAAAGTTGTAAAGAAGAAAGTATTAATTTCTTGTAGATGTACTTGTTATACAAATGCCGACATGTTTGTTCATGGGATAACATATAAAGAACAACTAATAAGCGGAGAGACGAAAGCAGAATATTTAATGAACCAGAATGAGCTTGTTACTTTTGCCATTGCAGATAAAAAGTCGGGTATAATAAATGTTCGGAACGTCACTGTTCCTTTTAGCTTTCTTTTATGTCTTTACGGTAAAGAAGGATATTTTATTATAGGAATGAAAACCTTTACCAACATAACCTTTATGTGGATAAAGGATCAGCTTAATGATAAATATATTATTCATAATCAGCTGATTGTTATAGCAAAAGTTACAGTCTCTCACATCCTAGTAACCGTTAAAGTCAATTATCATGAAATGAACTACAAATATCCGATTTGGCAAATTAACGATTTCTGGCTTTCGCACAATTTCAGTTGCTGTATGTAACAATCGTATCTAATTATTGGCAGCGAATCGCATGTAGCAAAGCCCAATAGATTCATTCCGCATGGAATCTCGCAGGTACAATGAAGCCAACATTTCGGTTCCACCGATGGATTGTTCAACTTTTGTTAAGTTTTAATGAGATTTTTGAAGTCGACGTGCGGGTTGTAGGACGTGATATTTGGCTCGTAAATTAACTCAGCTAAAGTTGCCTTTTGCCTGTCTTGTTCTTGGTTAATCTAGTTAAGGAGTGCAATTTTATTGTTCAGTTCATACCTTTACGTATCTTTATGTGTCTTTATGAAATAAAGCCGTTACGTTAACAATTACATGATTGAGATACGATGTGGCAACATTGTTATTGTACTTATCAAGAAAAAAGAAAAAAAAAATTCACACGCTAAAAATAGGCAACACATACAGATTATATACGACATACAGTTCATAAATACTAATGTCACAAGTTTGCGATGAAATAGGACCAGTTCAGCATGTGCAAGACAAGGTTGCTATTGCCTTGCGCTGGTATTTTACTGGCCCCTTAAGTGACTCGCGGACGAACAAGCCACCTATCGGACAACAATAAGCAATCAACTCATGTGATGAAAAACTGCTGTAAAATATAATAATACAAAAGATATTTCTTAAAGACAACGACCGCTTAATGAAGTTTTTAGTTGAATAGCAGTATCGCCCCACAAATATTATTGCAATTACTTGGCTCGAATAAAAAATAAGCGTTTATCTTTTTACCAAATCGAAATTAAGTTCGTCTGGGTTTCGATTACGTGAATTAATTTCTGCTGACCAAGAAAAAACTTGTTACGGATTCCGAGCCGACGTGACCATGGACTTAAATGAACCTCCTCGTAGAAATGGGAAAAAATAATTATTCGTTCTCTCCTCCCTTCGTTATTGCGAATATCTTGCGCAATGTAGTGCTCTTTATTTGAACAAGTTAATTTTCACAGTAATCCCTCTGGGGTCATTTTGTTCATATATTCTTTACATTTATTCATTCAGCGGAAATTTAGAAGATTGTACCATTCGTACGAATGAACTTGCTAAACTAAAGTTTTCATTCCATCGATAGATTTCTGGAACCGAAAGTGTCTACTTTGCAGCACTCAATTTGAACTGAATTCAATTAAGTCATAGCAATTAGCTAGAACAATCTATAATATTGTTCCGTCGAATCGCAGAGAGAACTCTGAAAGTTCGTCCGAACTCAAAGATTCAAATTTGAGAATATAATTAAATTGTAAAGGTTCTGGGACAAATTGCAGTAACCGGAATAGAATTACTGATAGTATTCATTTCAGTCAGGTTTTTAGTACAATTAATGCGAGCCTCTCAAATTTCAAAGGGTTTATTACAGGTTGGAATGAATTGGCTATTGGCACTGTCGTTACTTTTCATTGCTTTAGCTCCGTCCAATTTATTTTCGTGTCTTGAGATTTAATTTCATTGTTATTTTTATTGAGTGTTTATTGATTTTTAGTGTAGTTTATATTTATTTATTTTTTCGCTTAATTGTACTGGTGTAGGCTGTAGGTACTAATTGTGTTTATTGTATTCATTTATTAAGGTACCATCTAATTTTGCTTGGGTATTGGATTTTGTATTCTAATCATACGTCATCGTGTACATGTTGGTGGTTTTCTAGAGTAAAATGTTTAATAAAACAGAATAAAATAGCCAGTTCTTATTCAAATTCAAAATGATCTAGGGCAACGTTGGAATAAACTAAAATAAATTACATTAAAATATCAAGTGTCTTAGGTATTTCAGACCAAATATAAAAAAGCTTTTAGGCGTTCAGTTTATTTTCTGTTTAAACCGTAAAAAGTGGAACTCGTTCATTTTACTTTTTTCATTTCCTTTATTTTTATTTAATTTCAAACCCGAAGGGTATATTTTGTTTGTAGCGCTTAAGATATTTCTGTATTAAATGTAGAACATTTGGAAATAAGTATCCTTAGTATTGAGACTAGAGTCCTTTATTGACCAAAGTATTACATACTATCATTAAGATTTCTTTTTTTAAACACATAACATAACATCACGCCTTTTATCCCCGAAAAGGTAGGCAGAGGTGCACATTATGCCACTGTACAATGTAACACCTACTTTTCACTATTTATTTTATGAGTCTCCTGTAATAGGGGGTGAGCCTATTGCCATATACCGGGCACAATTCCAGACTCCGTGCATTTTTAAAAACCCAGTAATACTTTACCCGACCCGGGAATCGAACCCGAGACTCCTTGCCCGGCAGTCGCACTTGCGACCACTCGGCCATTTTTTTAAAAGTATCGACTACTTATTTATGTCCCTTAGTACCGCAAGTCCTATCTAGGTAATTAAACATCCAACTTGTTCCAGACGCGTCCAGTAATTAACTAAATAAATCAAACTTTACTAATCCAACTTGATTCCCGTCGACTTTGAGATCTTTCTTATTTTTATTCTACCTCCTTACTTCTTGGATTTAATGTTCATCGGAGTTTTTAGAGATCCCTTAGTACTTACGTATTAAATAAAGAGCCGGTTTTACCACTATCGACTGTCAGATTATTTATTTTCTATGTCTTACTTGCGTGTATATTCGACGGCATAGCTGGACTTGTTTCAAGCTGTGCCGGGGCCCATAGTTGTGACCAATAATAAGGCCATAAGCCATAACCATGCCTCAAGGACCCATCAGACCACCACCAGGCTGATGCCGATACGGAGCCGCGGAAGATTTAACGGGTTGCCGGGGCTCCGGCTCGAAGTGCAGGAGTAGGAACGGAGTGGTTTTTAGTCAGAGTCTGGCACTCCCTCCCGCCTCACCCGGGCGGGAGAAGTCATTGGATGATTTTCCCCCTCAAAAAAAAAGCTTCGCGTTGCCATGTCTTAATCGTGTCATCTTAATTGACATGCGTAAGTTAGATGTACAGTATCTTTCAGACATTGTGAATATACTTTAAATAGTTAAAAATCACGGTGCAAGGATTGCAGGGATATAATGTTTCACACAACAGATTACTAGATTATGTATGTGGCATTGAGTGTAGTGCAGTATAATAGCCTTATGTTAATTTGAATGCAATTGCAGTTTACGTAGAAAGATTTTCCGATTGATATGTGACTACATATACTGCAGATATTAGTCGATCTTAACACATAACATAATATGGCACTTAATGCCACTGTGCAATATAACACCCACTTTTAACCATTTATGTCATAAGTGCCATGCAATAGGGGGTGAGCCTATTGCCATATACCGGGCTCAATTCCAGACTCCGTGACAATAACTGAGAATTAAAAAAAACAATAATATTTTACCCGACCCAGGAACCGAACCCGAGACCACTTGCGACTGTTGGTCGAGACCAACGAAGCATTCTTAATACAAGTTTCAGCTAAACGTTTGATTGAAGGAAATTTTAATGAAATGTAATTCGAAAAAATATGTCCACATTACGAATCAAAGAGAAAATATTTATTAGAAAGAGGATAAATTGAGAAATTGTCTGTTAAATTGTATAGTGGTTTTTGTTAATTTAATAAAAAGCCTTTGTTTCTTTTAGTTAAAATGCTTACACGTGGAAAGGCTTTGCTCAGAAGATATTTTCATGTATATTGTAAAATCTTTGGGGACAGTCAAATTTAAATTTTGAAATGTCTTTAGTGCTGTCTATTTTCATTACAATAATAATTGATGAGATTATTTTAAGGGTTCTAATTCAGCTTTTGATCTGAATCGATATCTCTAAATAAATAACAGCACACTTAACTCGTTGAGTATCGTCATTATAAAGAACAGTAGGTAGCGGTCACCGGTGACCGCTCGGTGTTTGACAGTTTAAAATAAGCAATCAGAGTATAATAGTCATGGCTTTGTTTAAGACCTCTTTTCTTCTTTCGAGTTGTTAAGTTCTTTTTCTTTGGACATTTAGTGGTATGATATGTATGTTTGCTGGACAAACTCCGTAGTAACCATGAGTAGAAAACACATACAGAAGTTCCATGAGCATGTGCATCAAAGTTACCAAAGACTGTACTGTACTGAGACATAATTATTCGAAGTGCGTAAGTACGTCATCGTACTAAGTTGTAAATACATTGAAGCCACGCTCATAAAGTCACAAGTTGCCTGTTGCAACTGCCATATCCATGGAAGGGAATATTTAGTTCATCGTGTGGTTTCAAATGACGGTGTACGAGATTTACGTTCTACAGCTTGTCGACTGCAGGCTTTTCGTAGACTGAGTGTTCAATATAACCGCGTTGAGATATAGTTCGTTAGTGGCATGTTTGCATTAAGCAGCTTGTGGTTGGTTAATAACAATGAACAGAAATAGTACCACAAAGACAGAAAAATAAAACTGAGAGCAGACAGACTGACATTATTCATATTAGGATACTGTTCTATAAACTATGAGTGTAAATATATTATCATTATTTCATTAGTTCATTAATGATTATGATGAAATATTTGTCACTTCAGTGTAATCGTTGGAGGTAGGTAGGTACCTACCCCGTAGGTACGGATGGTAGGATATAGGACAGAGATGGCGAACCATTACGTGTTAACGTACTATTTTTCTAAAATAAATATTCTTTATTTTTAGTTATTCGTTAAACAGAATTCATGCTGAACTAAAGTCATTTGAGAAACTGAATCATAGACAGTATTCATATCTGACTTTGTGATCAATGACAGGCCCAAAATATTGTGTTGGGTGCCATCAATGGGACGCTAGCCAATCGTTCGCCAATCCTATTATGGGGTATATCAAAACATACATTAATAATGTGGATAAATTAGCAAGTATTTGTAATATGTAGCAAGCAAGTATTGGTTACCTACAACATACTTACTTTCATTAAAAACTTACATCGCCTGATGTAATGCAGTTCAATTGTTTAATTTAAAATATTGATTTCCGGACAAAGCTTGTCTTGGACACAACAACACAGTACTGTACCAAGTTAGAGACACAGTCCTCGTTAATGTACTCGCTTCTTGCATTTTAGTACTACATCTCGACCGAGGTCCGAGGTCCGAGGGCCGATTTAGCTGTCCCTTTTTGTCCACATCCAAAACCAAGGCCTTTACCACACTATAAGCTACCTCAGTACATAAGAATTAGAAATATATGAGCTCTATTTGGTGGTCAAATGAATATTTATTTAGGACCTCGGTATTATGTGTATATTTACGATAGACCAGACACGTGTAGGAACTCTTATGGAGTCAGTTGCCATACACACAGGAACGTAGACTTAGTATTCAGTTACGTTGGGCAACACAAGTCATTTGTTTAATAATCTTGTTAAATGATAAAATGAATACCTAAATATGAAAACACTTCAAAATTGTACATACTCCGTACAATTTTGAAGTGTAGGAGAGCTATGCTTTCGGGATGTATGGGCCGGCTCGACCAGAGTGATACCACAGCCTCAGAGAAAACCGACCATGAAACAACGTTGTTTTGTGTTCCGTCATGTGAGTGAGGTTACAGGAGGCCTGATTACCCCGTCTTCCTCAATCTCCCCAATCCCTGAATACCCAACAATCCTCTAATTTCCTCATAATTTTTATTTTTTTTGTACTACTTGTGTTATTAGTTTTAAGCTTTAATTCACAAACAATGTAAATTGTTTTTGAAATAAATTAATCTAATCTAATTTAATTCCTAATCCCCAAAAGGCCGGTAACGCACTTGTAACGCTTCTGGTGTTCCAAATGTCCATGAGTGACACCGATTGCTTAACATCAAGTTATGCATCTGCTTGTTTACCGGCTTATTTCATACAAAAAATATAAAATATGTGACTGTGTTGAAAACGATCCTCATTAGAGATGTGTTACATGACTAAGCATGTTCTTATAATCAGCATTATCTTCGTAAAATAATAATAAGTTACGATCATTATGAATATGCTGATTACTTCACGAGTATCTATTACAAAGTTAAAACCTTACTCATGTTTTTCGAGCATAAAATTATCACATTTACCATCCAGAGAGAGAATGTTTATGAAAACCTAAAACAATAACCGTTATTTTGTCTCGTTATCAGATCGTAATTCTCAAAGCTACTATACCAAAAATTTTCCGAATAATTTAACAGGAGAAAATTTACATCTATTCTCTAGTTAAAGACGGTATGCAATACAAATAAATTGTTTTATAAAATAAATTATACCGCCTCATTAACGGACGTTACGGGCTAAAAGCGACTGTAATTAATTACGTTTGAACATTTACACAAAGCCCTGTAAAGTATTTGGCATGCCATTATGTTTGGCAAGTTACTGGCGCGTCACAAAGGAAATTGACGTTGTCATAATTAGATTTATAAATATTTTGATACATGAACTAACTGGCTGGGTGATTAATTGTACTTGCATTTTTGATATTATAATATTTTTATAAATAGATAATAAATTATATGAAATGGAAATTTATCATTTCCAAATTAATTAAGAGTGATACCAATTCCTCACAGAAAACAGACGGAAACCCGCTTGCGTTGTGTTTCGTCGTGTGAGTGAGGTTACCGGAGGCCCAATTACCCGATTCCCCAGTCTCCCCAATCCCCGAATCCCCCATAATCCTCAAACTCCTAATTCCCGGTAACGCACTAGTAACGCTTCTGGTGTTTCGGGTGTCCATGACAGACGCCGATTTGTTTCGGGTGTCCATGACAGACGCCGATTGCTTACCATCAGGTGATCCGTCTGCTCGTTTTTTTTTTTTTTTTTTTTTTTAAGGGGTGAAAATCGTCGAATGACTGCTCCCGCCTGGGTGAGGCGGAAGGGAGTGTCAGACTCTTACTGACTAAAAACCACCCCGTTCCTTCTCCTGCACGTCGAGCCGGAGCCCCGGTTACCCGTTAGGTTCTCCGCGACTCCGAATCGGCATCGGCCCTATTGGGCCCCATCTGTGGTGGTCTGATGGCTCTTTGAGGCGCGCGCGGAACGCGACGCGCCGTATGCTCGGGTCTGTTTCTGGTCGGACGGGGAGCCACCCATGCTCGCCGTCCGCAGGCCCGCGCTTACGGTGGCCGGAGATCGTCCCGCGATCCCCGACGCCCGGTGTGTCCTTCGCGATGGCTGGGTTGCGAGGAGGCAGCGCTTCGCTGCCTCACGCGTCCCGCCTCCTCCTTAGCTAGCATGACTGCTTCGCAAAAGGAGGAGACGGCATCCCAGTCCCCCTCGCTCCGCATCATGGCCTGCACTAGGCCCGGACGCGAGAGGTCGCCATCGCCGATCACTTCCCTGAGGGCACGGCGGTGCTCAGCCCACGCAGGGCATTCCGCTACGGTGTGTTCCACCGTGTCCTCAGGGCGATCCTCGCAGTGATGACACCCGGGCGTTTCCTCCCGCCCCATCAGGCACAGGTACCTCCCGAAACTTCCATGTCCGGTGAGGACATGCGTCAGGCGGTAGGTGAGGACGCCGTAGCGTCTCTCAAGCCACTCCTCAAAGAGGGGTCTTACCGCTGCAATGGCAGCGAGCCCAGCCCTCGGTTGCGACAGTCGTTGCTGCCATTCCGCCATGAGATCGCGCCGGAGCTCATCCCGCCACGCACTTATCTGGCGCGGCAGAGGAGTTTCGCCCCGGCGACGTGCCTCCGCGCGCATGCGATACATGCGCGCGAGCACCTTCGCCTCCAGATCCCACGGCGGTGATCCGGCAAGGAGGTTCGCCGACTCCCCGGAGATCGTGCGGTATCCGCGGATCATTCGGATCGCCATGACCCTCTGTGACATGAGCAGCGTCCGAGCGGGACGCCGCAGCATGTTCGGCGCCCACACAGGGGCGCCGTAGAGGGCCATGGACCGCACGACCCCGGCGTATAACCTCCGGCAGGAGGCGTTTGGCCCCCCGAGGTTGGGGAGGATGCGTTTGAACGCAGCCCCCGTCCTCTCTAACTTTGGAGCCAAACGTCGGAAATGCTCTATGAAGTTCCACCGACTGTCGAGGACGAGTCCTAGGTACTTCATCGCCGTCTCGACGCCGATGGTAACCCCTCCCGCCGTTATTTGGGACCCACCCGGAGGTGGCGCGTTCCCGCGGCCATGAAAACACATGGCCTCGGACTTGTGGAGCGCCACCTCGAATCCCAACTGCCGGATTCTTTCAACGACTGTCGCAACCGCTGTCGCCATTAAGTCGGCCGCCGCCTGGTGCGACCTCCCGTGCGCTAGCACCAGCGTGTCGTCGGCGTAGCATATTGTGCTAACGCCGTTCGGGAGGTCAGTGCGCAGCACCCAGTCATAGCCGATGTTCCACAGGGGCGGCCCCAGAACCGAACCCTGTGGAACACCGCGTGACATCTCTCGCCGGTTCCACTCGCCCCGGTGACCGGGGTAGCTGACGGACCTGTCCGTCAGGTAAGCCTCCCGTCTGCTCGTTTACCGGCTTATCACATAAAAAAGGTATATTTCATTTTGAAGTAGTTTTTAAGTTTTAAATGTTATATTAAAGTTTGTATTGTTATATATTAAAGTTTGTTTCCGTACGTTGTGATTAAGTTAAAGTTGTGACGTCAATATCAAATGATGTTCGAAAGTATTGCACTTGGAAACATTATGAAGCATTAATACTTCATACACATTCTCATACGTAAACTAAAACTAGAGTATTAAGAGGCACAAAGGTTTCATAATAACAATATTGTATATTCCGCCCACGTTTATAAAAGTTGTAAAGCATTCAAGTTTTTAATTTCTAAAAGTTCCTTTTTGATATAAAAAGCGAACAACGTAAGAAGGTCAGACATTTTTAATTTTATTTTTTACTAAACTCGAACGTGTGAACACTAAGCTGTATAAGACTTTGTAATTTACTTTAGTGAAAATGTGATGTTATTTTAAATATTACTAAGTGAATTGTGTTTCATATAGAATAGGTAGAATAGGTATAAATACACCGTGAAATCTATCTCGTAAATACTCGTATTTCGTTTTCGTCCCGCCACAAAACAACTAGCCTTAAGGAGTACTTCCGATATATAAAGTAAAAACAAAAAAAAAATTATGACATATTTTTTTAGTTAAATAAAATAATGGAAATATGCACATGAAACACTAGACGTAAATTTGTAGGCACTATTCGCATAGCACGTGCCTCCCGAGAAATACCTCACCGAGAATTACAAGGCTTGATATTTTGATAATATACTATGGATTCGTATGCGCTTTCGAAGTTTGCTTTTTGCAATGGTTCACCAGTTATTTTATGTTTTAACCCTTTGAGTACTGTTATTATAGACACAATTAAAGAACAATAGGTGTGCGGACACCGTTAACCTCGCGGTGTTTGACAGTTTAAATATTTTATTTCCTCGTAAAGCTATAGTATAACCAGGATAGAACCATTTTACATCGGGACGAAAACGAAATCGATTTCACGGCGTAGACTTTATTACATTTTCATAAAGAAAATAAGGTTTCAAAAAACACTGTTGTTTATGGGTGTACTCTTTTATTGTCACGTAATTACAGGGTAAATAAATTGATTGAAAATGTTAGCCCTAATTAAAAAAAATATTGTAGTACCAGAAAGGATACCTATAATTTCACGTATTATAATTTTTTATATTTAATAGTTCAGATACGGTCTGAATCTAATTTATGGGAACGTTTTTTAATAAACTACAAGCAGGTATTCCACATCGCCATTTGGCAAACTAGTAGCATTGCCAACTAAAGGTGTTGGATACAATTTATGAGCGAATGTCTTTGTATAAATTAGTCTTATCACATTGCTGGCTCGCGAAGTAAAACAATTCCGTTGGCTACTGGCTGAAAGAGTTTGTCATTCTGTTTGTATTTAAAATACATAACAGTGACCTTTTATCCCCGAAGGGGTAGGCAGAGGTGCACGTTATGCCACTATACAATGTAACATCTACTTTTCACTATTTATGTTATGAGTCCAATGTAATAGGGGGTGAGCTTATTGCCATATACCGAGCACAATTCCAGACTCCGTGAATTTTTTAGAAACCCAGTAATACTTTGCACCGGGAATCGAACCCGAGATCTCTTGCCCGGCAGTCGCACTTGCGTCCACTCGGTCAACAAGGCAGTCATTATTCAATCATTTAGAATACTAGTTTCTATATATTTTTTTTATGAAGACGTAGAATGTAGAACTGGATTGGGGTGAAAGAGAACGGAATGCACAAATATAAGAAAATACGAGGTATATGCATTTCTATTTATATGTATCTACATATTTTTATCTTCCTTTGTCATTTTCTGTGTTTTTAACTACATCATCTGTCAAACATCATGTCCCGGTTAAGACCGAGAACAGATTCTTATAAGTAGGTCATTGCTCACATTGGGGTTTCGTTTTCAAAATATTCTCAGATATTTTGTAGCAAATTATTCCATACATATTTTTATTAACAGACGAAAAGTTACGAAAGGCTAATACTCGGCGTCAATACAGTGAAATCAATCAGACGAGATTTTTCTGTGATAGAAATAATATTAATACTTTTTAATCTTACAAAGCAAGCAATATTACTTAAATTAAAAATGTTTCAAGCTATAACAAGTCCATTCTATTTATTTTCAAGTCCGGAACAGTTTTCTTTATTACTTACCGCTATTACTTATAAGAGAACGGAGTATTTCTTGAGAATTCACACGGGAACGACAGTTTCTCTAAGCCTGGAAGGACGCTCACAATGTGTTGAGAAAACTTCAATTATTTTGTCCTATAGTTGTTGGGTTAACGACTTTGGCACTTTGAATTTTATTATTATGTACATAAGTACTTGTTTGTTAAGTAAATTAGTTTTCTGATATTTTGGTCATATTATAATAATGTTTGTGCTTACTTCGTTCGAGAACTTTAAGTAGGTTTTACAAGGGAGATAAGTCACCAAGGTCGTCATTTAAACTTGAGTTTTATTAACAAAGGTGGATGTTTTGAATTAAGTTTAATTAATACTTAAACAAGCCGTTTTAAATAAACCCCCATTGAGACTAAGTTTTGAGGTATAGAGATAAAATATTCCTACATTAAACGTAAACCATTTGGAATTACTCATACACAATAAAAAAGACAATTTAATTTACCTTTTACATCATCTAACACATATTGAATTCAATTTTTGACTATTGACTGCACGTTGGCGCGGTGGCTGGGCAACTAGTTGCCGCGCAACGTGTCGCGGGTTCGATTCCCGGGTCGGGCAAAATATTACTGGGTTTCTAAAAAATGTGTAAAAATGTGTGATTCATAGATTGTTGTTCCGGGTCTGGGTGTCATGTGTATGTGATATTGTATGTTTGTAAACGCACCCACGACACAGGACAAAATCCTAGTGTGGGGCCACGTTTTTTTATAAAAAAAAAATGCTTCACTACAACTGTCACAATTTCAAAAAAAAGAAAAAAAAATGATTCTTAGTCTGCTTAGAAAGCGCCTGAAGGTCGTTCCATCAAAGATCTAGTTAGCAAAACGAGTTTATCTTATACATGAATAAAGCTTATTATTCAAATTCACTGTTAAAGCGACAAAGATTAAAGTACTAGAGTTATTTACGTAGCCTGTTCTCATTGAAATCTAGGCTGAATAAATAAACTGTGGACGACGATAGAATATTAAAATAATTGTTTTCTTCAGGCTGTTTGCTATTTTTCTCGAGTGTATAAAATGAAGGTATTTTCTTTATTCTTATTGATCTCATGTTATTCGTTTATTGAATACGTTTTGAGAATACGAGTGTTAATGGAATGAATGCCTTTATTGTACAAGGTGACGTTTGCAGTCCTTTTCTCTTAAAACAATTAATAATAGCTATCTATATGCTTGCTTTTATTAAATACCTACCTAGCTCAATTTCAATTTCATACTAATTAATTGTTTACATTAGGTAACATAACGTTATGCCTTTTATCACCGAAGGGGTAGGTAGAGGTGCACCATACAATACTTAATGCCACTGTACAATGTAACACCCACTTTTCACTATTTATGTTATGAGTCCCATGCAATAGGGGTGAGCCTATCGATTTATATTAGGTACTCATATTTAGAGGCCTAATCCAAAAGATAGGAGTGAAATTTTTAAAGTGATATTGAATGAAACACCAAGGATAATTTATAACAAATTTTATTCGTTGACGTTCATAATTCACATATTCCGTATCTATTTATTTATTTAAAATTGGACAATAATTTGCGTTTTAATTATTTACAGACAATTTACATTAATTATTCTCTCCCCAATTCGTCGCGATCTAATTAACTGTCAAGATAATTGTGTTATATTAAGCGAGGAGTATCTTGCATAAATGGTTTGGCCTGTTTCAAATTTTGGGCCAAATTTTGTGTGACATTAATATTCAGGTCATTGTGTAATGGTCGACACGTTTTCTTATTTAGTCATCGTTAGTGCTTTATGGCTGGTATTTCGTACAACTTGAAGGTCATTCGTTAGCGTTTATATCTTTCAATTTTTTATCGTTGACAGGATTACGTTGGTGGGCCTACGCATACAGCGATAATGGCAGGATTTTGATTAGATTTGAGAGTAATAAAAAGTATGTTACCTAGACTTTGGCAAATTACAGTAAAACTTTATTGAACGAATTGTATGAATGCCTTCAAAAACACGTCTCGTTCGAAATATGTCTAACAAATTCTAAATCATACTTGACAGTTTATGTTAGGATACAGCTTAGAAGTAACCTTATCATGTCTGAAATAACAAAGTACTTTTACTCTAAATTTTCTGATATAAATATTTATAGATGACCATTCTAAGCCGGATCCTCGCCTATGACTTTCAAAAGAGTATAATATAGTCCTTGAGAACTTCATAAGCATCTGCGACCGC
Source organism: Spodoptera littoralis (assembly GCA_902850265.1). Lineage (NCBI taxonomy): Eukaryota > Metazoa > Arthropoda > Insecta > Lepidoptera > Noctuidae > Spodoptera > Spodoptera littoralis. The sequence continues at coordinate 4,361,692 of LR824539.2, read as the reverse complement.
CATTAAAACACCATAGACTGTCGAGAAACCGTTAAACCCTCACAAGCTCGCCATATTTCTTATCTTTATGCAAAAACCTTCAAATCTCGAGGTCTTAGAACATTACGGTTATTTTCCATTTCAACTTGTCAATTAAATTCTCTAGAGCTAGAACCTTAGTTACAATTAGAAGGGTTTCACTGTCTGCTTGTAATAATTAATTATTATATAGTCTTACGTAACTGATAATGAGTTTAAACAATACCTTTTCAAGATACATGAGTTTCAGCAACCCTTCATTATGTTAACATGACAGACAGACAACTGTACAGATTATAACTTTATTTTAATACATTTAAGTATTTACAAAGCGATAGAGATATTTACAAAGAGATTTTAAACATTCAAATAAATTTTAGTATATTAAAAAAATGTCGCTTACTGAAATATTTTTATACAAAACTGTTGTGCGATGAGAGTGCTATTCTCAATGTTAAACAGCCTAAACAAAATCACTTTAACAAAGTAACTTGATGAAAACAAATAACGAGACATTAAACACTGTGAGAGCCTTAAAGTTGTCTATTCACAAGACGCCGCCCGTGACTTTTTAACAAAGTTTTTTTAGGCACCGAAAGTACACATTTCCTTTATCCCTTTTCCCTATTAAATCACGCTTGTTTTACTTTCAAGCAATAAAATTACGATACGAATTATTGACTCAGTTTATGGTTCATTAGATATAACTTTTTACATTCAAGTGCCGAACTGTAGGTCGTTGAACGAAGGTTTTCTTAGCACGTAGATTGTTAACAGGCAACATAGGATTGATGCTGTCTTATCTAGTGTTGATTTAGCACATCCTTGTTGCATCGCCGCAGGGTGCTCACCTGTGAACAGAGATTGGAGTAAGGAACAATAATATGAAGCATCATGTCTTTGGGAAACAATTCCAGTCAAGCATTTATATCTCTGTGATTTATTTTAAACTCTTATCCAATACTAACTGTTGCCAGGGACTTCGTCCGCATAGAATATGAGTTTTAGGATATAACTTTTTTGTTTCAGTTTTCTAAAATTATATAACCTATGTTACTCCTTAGTATATCAGCTATCTGCCGGTAGTCCTGTCAAATTGGTCTGGCCATTTCAGGGATTCGCCAGTACAAACAGACAGACAAAAATCTAAAAAAAAATATACTTTGGTATGTAATAAAAAGCGGTTATTTCAATATTGCAAACAGAAAATCCTAATTTATATAATATCTGTATACATGTAAAGTTTGACAGGCAAATACAATTAGTGTTAAATGTTAATTTGTCTATAGTGTTTAAATTAAATTTAAATTATTATACGTGGTTTTCTGTTTCTTTCTTACCAGATAGTACGTGGACCCTTGTCGCTGCTGAAGGAGCATTATTAGGTCCACATGTGTAAACTCCAGCGTCGGAGCCCGTAGCTCGCTGCACCAAGAGGCGGCTGGTACTCTTCAAACCTTTCTCAGTCACCAGTGATATTCCCCCTCGTGCAGAGTCAAAGTTTATTACCTAAAAACATTACTAATTAGATATCAATTCGTTTTAATGTGAATTTGTCATTTATACGTATTGTAATGGTGTTATATTTGGACCAACATTTAAATTTATGCAAATATACAAATAACATTTTATGCTTTGTCATCATTAGCAACACAATATTTTAAATCAACACGTATTGTAACTACCGATTTGTTTATACAACTTATTATAAAATAATGTTATTGTAACTATTAGATTTACCTACATTAAAATAATAATTAATTAGGCATTTTAACGAGTTGACATAATTACCGAATGAATTTGTTAAACAGTCCATTCATTACGCAATCACTTTGAAATCGATTGACTCGGGATTGAGCCCCAATTCCGTACACATCGGAAATTTAATGCTCTTAATCCTGGCTGGCGGGGATTTGTCGACAAATTTGTTATTAGCTGAATTCGCAAAAGTTTTTCAATGAATTTTTTGAGGCCGAATTTGCTTTAGACTTTCGATATTTTTTTAAATTAAAAAGGTTTCGTACATGGAAATGATGTTGCGAAACGTGTTCAATAATGGTAATCACTAAGCCAGTTTTCCTATTATCCATATTGTATACATAATTTTATTTCTGGCAATTTGTGTGATTTTCATAAATTTAATAATGAAATTAAATTAAATCCTTATTTTGTAATTGGATAGCGACAAACCGCAGATAGTGTGCAGGGAGCGTGCACTATATTGTGGTGACCAGCGGTCAATGCGAGACCACATAGTAACTGCGTAATCAGCTTCACGTGGCTTTCTGACTATTTAATAAACCATTTAATTCTAATATTACCAAATCTAATAAATATTTTTATCAATTGAAAAATATTGCTTACTCACGCGAATCGTATAAGAAAAGTTCTATCAGTTCCATATGCTACTTATTAATAAGAGTCCCTGATTGCCTTGAAACTTGTAGAGTTTATCTCGAATAGTTCACATGTCACGTGAGTAATCTGATTTTTTATTAAGTCTCACGTCACTATGAAGTCGGTAAAAATACATGTATTGGTTATTTGAAATATCGCTAAAATATACTGTATGTTGATTGCCATAGGGAGGAATGTTGAGTGTAGGTAATAAATTGATAAAAATAAAACATACATTTGAAATTACCTGTTCTCCGTGCGTCCAGGTGATGGAGCTGGGTGGCTCGGGAGTGTGACGCACGGTACAGGTCAAGTTGATGGTGGAACCAGCTTGAATGAACAGCTCTGGACCACTTGATATTATCGTTTCTGGTTCTAGAGAGAAGAGAAAAGGGATCTTAGTATTAATTTACATTATTGGGATCAGCTTCAGATTGTCTTCAAATTTACTCCTAAGAATGCAGTAGTAATTTTTATAAAGTTTAAAATTTACTGCAGTAAACGTAGCTAAATTCAATGGTTAAGAACATGTAGACACTTGTAACTTAGAAATTTAAACATAACATCACGCCTTTTATCCCCGAAGAGGTAGGCAGGTATGCACATTACGGCACTTAATGCCAATGTAACACCCACTTTTCACTACTTATTATGTTTTTGTCCCGTTATAGGGGGTGAGCCTATTGCATTCTACTTGTAACTTAGTCATCTAAAATATCATATTTTGAATCAATTGTAATTAAATAAAAGACTGCTTCATTGGCAAAGTGGTCGCAAGTGCGACTGCCGGGCAAGGGGTCTCGGGTTCGATTTCCAGGTCGGGCAAAGTATTACTGGGTTTGTAAAAACCTCAGTAGTCACGGAGTCTTTAAATGTGCCCGGTATATGACAATAGGCTCACCCTCTATTACATGGGACTCATAACACAATTACCTAGTAAAAAGTGGGTGTTACATTGTACAGTGGCATTGAGTGCCGTAATGTGCACTTCTGTCTACCCCCTTCGAGGATAAAAGGCGTGATGTAATGTTGTTATGTAATTAAAAGACAATTTAGAATGAAATTTCAGAATATTATTTAAACCTATATTGTAAACATTCAATATTAATTCCTTTTGATTAGATTCGTCTAAAATATGGTATTTAAAGCGAGGCTATGATCTTATTAGAATTTACTAGACTTTAATCTATTGACTAAGCACTGATAGCTGGAATTATTGTCTTAGTAAATACCATTAGACGAGAAAGCCTTTTCTTTGTACTGAGAATAATGAAACCTACCACTTCTTCTCATTTATTAGCTATTTATTTTACTTAATGAAATGAACTATCTATCTACGTTATTGAGAAATATAAGTAAACAGGTTACAATTAAATGTCAATACTAAACACTGGGTTAATTTTAGAATTAAACTGAACTGTTCCCGGCTCGGGCAAAGTTTTACTGGGTTTTTAAAAAAATCTCAATAGTAGCACGGAGTCTGGAACTGTGCCCGGTATATAGCAATAGGCTCACCTCCTATTACATGGGACTCATAACATAAATAGTGAAAAGAGGGTGTTACATTGTACAGTGGTATAATGTGCACCTCTGCCTACCCCTTCGAGGATAAAAGGCGTGATGTTATGTTATGTTAAACTGAACTCCTCTAGACCTGTGAATTACATTAAAAAATCCTCGACAGTTGAACATTTTTTACTTCGTCTCCTCGAACTGATCCGACGAACGGGTCGCGTTTGCGTTCGTTCCCGAAAAAGAGTTTAAATAATGAACTCATAATTATACCAACCAACGATATTAAGGAAGACAGCGTGTCCTATTGGCGGTGTGGTAGATATCTGGCACTCGTACTGGCCGGAGTCACGGCGCTGCGGGCTACGGATGCGCAGCGCCCACTCCTCGGAGCGCGGCTTGTGCTGCGCCTCGAAGCGCTGGTCCGACGTGTACGTGTAGCGGCCTACTGTCAGTAGGTGGATGTCGCGGTGACGGACCCATGACACCTGCACAACAACAGACTGTTAAAACAACTATAAAATTTCAGTTCTTGGGTGGTAATTGGTTGCCAGTATCTAATGAGACTGTTAATATCATCTTTTAATATGTCAACTGTGACTTTTCAATGTAGGTAAACCTTGCCTGCATTATCTGTAAGCAGACCTCTAGGGTCACAGGCGCACAGAGTGGGGACTCTAGGCGCCCACACAGTGACCTCAGGGAAGACGGTGGCACAGTGGTTATGTGCCATCGTGCATTGCGAGGCTTAAGGGAGATGCATATATCCCTTGTGATGTACCGTCACAGGCGTTTCACCGTGGGGGTTCCTCAGCAGGTCTATTATAGAGGACTCGGTGCTTCTATAGGCGATGATGATGGCCACTGGGGTGGTTTTAGTGTGATAAGAATCCCACACTCCCTAGTTTTTTATCCCCAAAGAAGCTAGGCGCTGTTTGAAGGTTTGCCCCCATTATTAAAAAAAAGTATGTACATACATACCTACATAGATACTAATGCTGTATAGGTACAGTCAAATAAAGAAAGATCGTGCAAGAGAAAGTCATACCGCGGTAAGATCACGGCCTTCAGTAATAAGGAATACGACACATGGAAGACACAAGTACTTTATATCAATTTGAAGAAACAACATAAACCGTAACCATAACACACCAAAACAACTGAAAACCGATAACAAATAAACACAACTTAAAGAATTTAAGGAACATGAACATAAAAAAACCTTTTCATTCTTTATCTTTTATACCTTTTCATTCCAAAGGAAATGCTAGATGACACACATAGATACGATTGAAAGAGCATTCCTAAATCGAATATATAACATAAAATTTACGTGCAAACCAAACATTTTGTTCATCTCTGAATACGGTAACAATGTACGAACATTGTAATTTTATGTGTGTATCACTAAAGAATAAAGGAAACCAACACATTACGTAATTTCTTTGTTCGTTAGTAGAAGAGAGATAAAGCTTTTGTTTTTAATTAAAATTAAAATATACAGACGCGAGTAGCAATAGAATAGAATTGTAAGTACATTTTAAGTTATATGCTGTCTCTGTCATTTCACGTTGAAATAAACCAAAATAAATATCATTTTACAAAAAAATATGTAAATATTTCATAAAATACTCCATATTTTTCGATATTGTTTATTTGTTATGCAAACATTTACTTATGTATGTACATACACATACATAGAGGTATTACATACTAGTAGTGCATTACATGACCCTGTAAAACAAAATAACGTATACATAACTAAATAATCACGTAGTCTATTAGGTAAATATTGCATTAATTATTAACTTAATATAACTATAAAGTATTATTAAAAATTCACTTACATATGTACTATACATTATCTATTAGATTACATATTGTTAACACATATTTTTAACCCCTGATGACATTAATTTCATTAGATTTATTGCCATTTTACAAATCAATAACTACAGAACAAAAATTACTAATGAAACGTTTCTATTAGTAAGAATTATTTCTCAAGCAACTCCACAAATCTAAGTGAAGAAACTGCTTCTGATTACCATAACAAACCAGAATCTGCATCTATAAACTTCACTTTCAGTCAGCGTTTTTTGTTTGCTTTATTAAAACTTTCTTCATAAAACGTTCTGTTGGTTCTAGAGCATGCAAATTGCATTTTCATAGTGGACTCAAGTAATCTTTTAATTTTAAGAATACTATCTCAGTAGTTAATACAAACTTAAAGGAAAGAAGCAAACTTAAAGAGGATATTAAAGGAAAATTATAACGATTCGTCCTGAACGCGAACGTGAACTGGTGCGCAAAAGCAACACTGTCGGAACCTATTGAACTGTCCTACGTGAACATATGCCTGTGAGATGCGGTTTGCGGCGCAAAATGACGCGGGCGCGGACGCGATCAGTTGGGTTGATATTTTCGAGCGAACTGTCATATTTGTATGCGGTGCTGTCATGTTTTTCACATCGCATCGCATTGAATTCACGTGTCACCGCCTCATAATCGCGTTCGCTTATACATCGCCGTAGGACGTAGCGTTAGTTGTTTTATGATTATGTGACAAACAAACAATAGAGAATAAATCAGAAAAGTTTTCTAGAGTAAGTATAACAATGACCCATAATGTACTTACAACAATGAGAGAATGGAAAGCGATCTATTTCTGAGAATACTCGAGCGATATCTAGTACGTCGTAAACTAGTCTCCATCAATATCGGATTCAGTCCGGAGACATCGTTATACAAAAAGTTACGGAAGGGACAGAATAATGTTGAAACATAAATAAACGAACTTAGCATTTCAAAGGACGTCAGTGATAAAGGCCGAGCCTTTATAACTGACGCTGTTTTCAATGTCTTCAAAGACAAAATTATTAATGGAGGTATTGATTTCGAAGGTTTAGACGACAAATTGATACCTGTTTGCTAATGGACGGAACTGGAACCGAACTATTTCACGGCTTTGTAAGGAGCTGTGAGTAATGGCGATACTTTAGATGGTCGAAATGTCACGGAATACATTCCGGAGGTATTAAATGTGAGTTATATTTAGATCTGTGCCCGAAGTGATTCAGTTCTTGTAGGTTTTGTTATGAAACAAATGGAACTAAATATACAACAATAAATCAGTAATGATCATCTTCTTAATTTTTTATTTTTGCTGAATATTCTAAGGTATTTTCCGCAGCAGTCCACGACTAAGTATCGCGTATACCTTAAAAAACCATGGCACTTTGTATACTTTCCGCATACAAAGTGCCCCATTAAAGAACACTCAAAGTACTTAAAAAGAAACAATGTATATATCAATCTTCGACACCACTTCGTTCTATAGCTCATCCTCTCGTGAGTTAAACGACAGCTTCTATTAAAAAGTTTCTAGTGTCAACCTTTCCTACTTTACAACTTGCTATAAAAATATTTTAATGTTGTTTACAAACAGCTATTTCGTAAGTGTAACGTTGAGACACTTAATGGTCGGCGAAGAAAACCGAGATGGTTTCAGCGTTCAGTCATAAAGAAAAAATATCGCTCCAATTTTCCCTTTACATTTTTTAAGAATTCTTTGTAATGGATCAGTCTTAAGCACTTTACTGGGTTGGACTTATCAATAGAGATGAAGTGCGTACTTGTAAAGCAAAGCGGTCGATACCTGTAAATATAATACTGCCTGACCTTAACGCTAAGGATTTTATCCATTCAATATAGGATTCAGCGATCTAGATCTGTTGGTTGGAAGAATATTCATCTTGTCCGTTTTTTATGTGTAGTTTGTAGGATTTGTGATAAATCTGGGTTCTATGAAGTTCAATATTTTTTATTTTCCCAATGACCTTGATCTGGTCCTCTGACAAATGTCACATCTATAGCATAATCAATACAAACAGAGTATATAAAGAATTTAGTACACGCTGTGTTAATTTTAGGTAGAAAAATATTCTCTTTTTGAAATACAGGGTATGGATTAAAAAGTGAATTTAAAAATTGACGATGTGTAAAATATACGTAGGATGATTTAACGAACTAGCAGTTTTAAGCTGAACACGAACAAATCCGGGTATAAAAGGCCGGATCGTGGAATATAAAAGATTTTTTAGAATGATAAATCGTGAGACGTTGAAGTAGTTTTCTTTTAACGGAAAATGTTTCGAGACTCCAAAGCGTTTTCGGTGAAAAATTCTACGAATTTGGTTTGGCTTTCAACATGTAAAATTTCTGTAGATATTAATGAAGGATGTCGCATGAAACAGCTCAGGATTTTTAGTTACGAAATTCTTGGTAGCAGGGGTACAAAATCGCGCCCGGTAAATGGAAATGGATTTTCCTTTAGTTATGAAGCTTTGAAAGCCAGCGACCTTTCCAGCCATGCATCTGAGAGTAGTTGTTGTCAATAACAGACTTGTCAACGTAGATATTTTATTAAAGCGTTAATGTATTCAAAGAATAATAAAGTTTTATTTATTTTTTTACTATATTTATCTTTTTTTATTAAGTTTATGATATGACACTCATATTTACTCATTTACTCACATAATGATCTAGGGCTTAAAGCATTTTACATTGTGCAGATTTGTATGTCTCTTGGGAAGATCATCCCTTTATGACAGTGGGATAAAAATAAATAAGTTTGAGGCTCCGTATATTTCAGAATCATCAAATTAAGGAAGACCATACTAAAATTGCATGTAAAGTCTGCTACATAAACTTAAACAAATATCATTTCAAAGAAATTATATAATATCTCTCTTCACTTAATTCAAGTCAATACAACGCGTCATCATCCGTTTTGCCGTGAAAGACGGATAAACAAACAAACAAACACATATTCTTTCATATTTATACTATAGTATGGAAGCATGAATACTCTGTAGTATGACTCCTAAGTCACTGATTATCGATTCGATCTTTACTAGAGGACAAAGAAGATGAATGTATTATGAAACAAGATTTATTTGTTTACAAATGCATTCGTATTGTAGTTTCCAGTTCCAACCAGTTCGCCTGGATAATTATAGACTCTATTTCAAAACGTAATAATTTGACTTCTGAATGTAAATAATGGATTCATATTTATTATTTAGCTTTATCATAATACGATAGGTTTAGAATGACTTACCGTTCTATTCTGCAGGTTTTTAACTCTGCACAGCAATCGCACTGGATGTCCAACCAGTCCAGTTATATTTCTAGGCGTACTAGGGTCGAAGTAGGGTGCGTCTGGAGAGCCTTGCCATTCTTGAAGAAATTCTGCTCTGAAGTGACGTGAGGAGACATCCATTGTTGAGTGATCTTGAGGTGATTCAGTGCCGGAATCAGCTAGGACAAGAAAAGATCATATTATAATCAATGTAGGCTGAGGTTTTTGCTTAAGGTTGTAACAGAACCTAGCTTCACTGACGGACAGACTGACAGACTATTATTTATTTCATATTTGTTGACGTTTCAAAAGTACCAAGTTATGGTTTAATTGAAATAAATGCTTTTGAGTTTGAGTTTGAACAAATCCATTGTATAATTTTTTTTGGGGTATTATGACAAAATAAAAATACCTACTATTAAATATTCTCTAAAATAGCGTATTTGTGTTCTATTGAGCATGCTCAGAAATGTTCGAAATTCGAACGCCTCTCGATTCGCAATCACGTCCAAAATGAGCATGTTAATTTTGAACAACATTCCGTCACACGTGCTGCTAAGTGACAAGTGATCAATTGAAGCAAGTTTTCGTACTTGAACTTAGCATGTGTAAACGTAAACAGTACCTTAAGTCATAGTCTTAGAATTCAGAATCGGTAAAGTGACTATTCAAAGTATGCTAGAATTCTCCGAATTTGTCTATCTCCACGCTGTCTCTGTGCTCAGAATCGTCAATAAAGTATCATAATTGCTTTGCAAAGATTTAACATATTCGTATTTAAACCACTACTACTATTTGCATAGTTGAATGTATATAACTTTTATTTATGTTGAAATGAATACATAAATATATATATGTACATACATACATTCAAAGCTTCGCTCGCACACCAAACCCCCGTTTGGTTCTTCAACATAAGAGGCTATTCGCGATCATAAGTGCTGCAAAGACCTCGTAATGTTGGAAAACGTATTACAGTTAAATAAACCGTGAAATAATCTATAAAGTTTGTTCCAATTCAATATACGTTTATTGTAAATAAACATTTAATTTTATATGAACACAATGGACTTAACACACTGAATTATTAATTAAGTTTTCATTTGATTTGACAGAACTGATGAAAGGATACCAAACGTAATGATAAATAAATAATTTGATGCACTCACACAGCGATTTCGAAACAATGATTCAGTTTTCTTTTAATTTTAACATATGTTTTTATAATAACTATCGTGAGACATACTAAATTAAGTAAAAACGCGGGTTACTCACGTGAATATACTGAGAAAAGCTCTACTAGTTTCGAACCACAGAGGGGTTCTTCCTCGTGAGCAGCGTGCGCCTTTTAACCTCGAAGGAGTAGGCAGAGGTGTACACAGAAGTAACACCCACTTTTCACTAATTATGTTATGAGTCCCAGTTCCAGACTCCGTGCTACTACTGAGATTTTTTTTAAAAACCCAGTAGTACTTTGCCTGACCCGCGAATCGAACCCGAGACCCCCTGCCCTGCAGCCGCACTTGCGACCACTCGGCTAACGAGGCAGCTTTTAATTTTAGTTTATCTAAATTGCTCCATAGAAAAATTCAAATCAGATCAAAGCGTATAAAATAGGTAATTGGAATTGTTTTCACGCTTTAGTAATGGTAATAGTGAGTATTGAGCTAAAATATTATCGATTTTTGGTGTATGATAATCAGAATAGAAAACAGTTCCAGCATTTTTTAGAAGAGAGTAAGTAAGAGAGAGTAGTTCTTATTTTTATACTACTATTGACTGGGGGCTCCCAAGACCTGAGAAATCCCACTGTAGGGCAAAGGCCTATTATATGAATGAATAGAAAATTAATGTATGCGATTGACACCGACATTTGTCTAATTATCTCAGAACTTAATGTCAAATCCATAGATTCCCTTCACGCTAGTATTTGTACTGCATAGGCGTTCGATAAACGTATGAACCACGCAGACGTCGCGTTACCGCGGCGTCAGTGTAAAGCTACCATGGGTGTCTATGTCTACGCAAACGCTAGTATGAAGGGGCACTTAAAGAGATTTTTCCATTTATAAATCATTTGGAAGCTGGTTTGGAGTTTCATCTCCTCTTTTGCTAATCCCTTAGAATACAAAGATAATAATTGAAAATATTTCCAACAACTTTTTAAGGAACCACTTACTTTGTCCGGATTTCGGAACTGTCACAGGCTTTAGCCTACGTAAGTGGCTTAAAATGTTAGCAGATTGTTTTCAGCTGAATTCAGCTGCAAGTTAAAGCTGTTGTGTAAACTCTATTCCACTGAATATATTACGTAACTACCAAAAGCAATGAAATAAGTATGTTATATTGCATCAAATTGGGTTAATATATCATAAATTAGCTACTTCCGTGCGGTTTCACACGCTCTGCTCAGCTCTTATTAGTCGTAGCGTGATGTTTTATAGCCTATAGCTATCCTCGATAAATGCGCTATCCAACACAAAAAGAATTATTCAAATCAGACTTGTAGTTACGGAGATTAGCGCGTTCAAACAAACAAACAAAAAAACAAGCTCCGCTTTATATAATAGTAAGTATAAGATACCCTCATGTGTTTATTACGTAACTTGAATGCGTATTTTCATTTCATTAGTTACATCAATATCCATAGTTTCACCTGCACTACCCGGCTCCTATTTGTGATAACGTGATGTTTAATAGCTAAATTCCTTCCTCGATAATTAGACTATCCAATACAAAACGAATTATTCGATTCAGACCAGGAGTTTCGGAGATTAGCGCGTTCAAACAAATAAACTCTAAATCTATATATAAAATAATATAAAGGATAGATTTAATAGCCATTAAAATCGATTGCTTTTAAGTTTTCCTCTCATTTGCTCCTTTTGTGCAGAGGATAGCGGATCACGAGATGTCGGAGTTTGTCTGTACATAAGTGCTCTTAATACCTTTAGAAATTAGGAGAACTTGGCGGTGCTCCTTTATGTTTAGAGTACGTAAAATGGTCAACCCTGATTATGACTTAAGTGGACAGTAAAGGGCACAGCTGAATCTGTTTAATGATGTAATATTGACTTAAAATCAACAAAAAAATGGTTAATAGACGATTATGTTGGTCTAAAAATCTTACTGTTTATAATATTTTTCTTTGAATCGTATAATTTTATAAAATGTGTGAGGAGGACTGTCTCGTTGGCTGAGTGGTCTCAATTGTGACTGCTAGGCAAGGGGTCTCGGGTTCGATTCCCGGGTCGGGCAAAGTATTATTGGATTTTTTTAAATCTCAGTAGTAGCACGCTGTCTGGAAATGTGCCCGGTACTTATATGGCAATAGGCTGCCCCCTATTACATGGGACTCATAACCTTAATAGTGAAAAGTGAGTGTTACCTCTGTGTGCATCTCTGCCTACCCCTTCGGGGATAAAAGGCGCGATGTTAGGTTTTGTGTGAGGAGGTTGTTACTCTTTCACTCAATAGCACTCATTGCACTTTTCATCATACCAACGCCGTAGCAGGATCTAGTGATGTTTTTATGCTACAAAATGTGGAGTATACTTAATTTAGAATTGTTAAAAAAACATAATACCTCTAAATATCTATGTGACCGAAAATAAATGTTGCATATCACTTTATTCCGACTTTTAAAATAACTTATAGTATTCGCTGAAGAGGATGGTCTTAGCTTTTGATTTGAATGAAAACCTTTTCTGTTTGAGCACCATCTTCGGCCAGAATTTCAAGTACTTTTGTTACGGTTTGTGTGTGTGCCAATTATTTTTATGTTTCGAAAAGTTATTGTGCTCGGAGTTTCGCTATACTATAGGAGTATTCTGTGGTTTGTAAGTGTGTGACCTTTGGACAGGATCCAATTAACTGATTTTATTTTTATAGTAGTGTCTACTTTGTTTTGTTTTTCTTTCATAAAGTTTTGTATCCTTTTTGTTGTTTTTGTAATATTTCATATGCCATCGATGTCGTGGTGGTCTGGAGGTTTAAGACGCCCGCTTCTCATGTATGAGGGTGCGGGCTCTAAACTTACTAATAGAATTTCCGTGTTATTGTGTCATTGTGACTTTTCCGAGTTACCTACAATTATGTACTTTATAAGATTATTTAACCCTTTGAGTACCGTTATTATAGACACAATTAAAGAACAATAGGTTGCGGTCACCGGTGTCCACCGCAAGGTGTTTGACAGTTTAAACACTACCGACAAACGGCGAAGGAAAGTTTTAAATCTGATCTGATCCAAGCTGCATTGAAAAAGTGTGTTGATTAATGTTCAAACCTTCACGGTGTGAGAAGAGGTCTTTCGCCCACAGTGACCACTTATAGGCTGTCGATGTGATATACTAATGCCTGGACAGTGGTATCGTATTTATAAATCTTTAATGTATTAGTTTATAGCATTCGATATGGGACTATAATGCCTGAAATATTTTTTTTTTTTTTTTTTTATAATATATGTATTGCAATCTATCATATAGATATTCAGCAATATTTTTGTTAAATGCAGCAGACTTGTACGTGGGCTGTCCAGTGACTGCCCCGTTTATATTTACAACCTCCTAGATGAGGTCTTGAGGAATCTTTCTCTTTAGTCTTCTAGCGACTGTTTGGGTGTCCATTAGGTTTACTGCTAGCTTGTTTGGATGGCTTGTGATTCGGTCTTTGTACACTTTAGTCATTTTGGAAATTTCTTCCATTACAGTACTGATGCAGAGGTCGTGGTGAAGTCTGTTATTTGAGACATACCATGGTGCGTTTGTTATCATTCTCAACATTTTTGACTGGAACCTTTGCACAATTTCAATATTTGACTTTGCCGCTGAGCCCCACAGCTGTAGGCCGTATGTCCATGTAGGCTTTATTATGCATTTATATAGCAACAATTTATTTTCCATAGAGAGTTGAGACTTGTTACTCAGTAGCCAATGCATTTTGCGTATCTGTTGACCCATAGCCAGCCGCTTGTAAATATATGCTTTTTCCAAGTCAGGCGTCTATCCAAATATATTCCGAGGTACTTGGCGTATTCCTCTTGTGGGAGAGGGATGCCGTTTAGGGTCACAGGAGGACACGTTCCTTTCTTGTTTGCGAAAGTCACCTGGACAGACTTAGTTTCATTGGCCTTGATTCGCCAGTCTTTGAGCCATTTCGATATTTGGTCGAGACTAGACTGAAGTTTTTGTGATGCAACGTCTGGTGAAGTGTCCACCGAGAGGATAGCTGTGTCGTCCGCAAATGTTCCAGTGACGACACCTTCTGTTATTGGGAGGTCGGCTGTGAAAAGTAGATATAACATTGGGCCCATTACACTACCCTGTGGTACTCCAGCTTGGACAGTATGTAGGTAGTTTTCTCTTCATTTTGTTTCACGAAAAAGTGTCTGTCGCTTAGATAGGACTTTATAAGATTGTAGAAATTTATAGGTAGGTTTCGTTTTATTTTGAACAGTAGTCCGTCATGCCAAACACGATCAAAATGCTTGAGATATATCTAAGAAGGCTGCAGTACTATACTGTTTTGACTCAAACGCTTTATTGATATGTTCTACTAATCTGTGCACTTGTTCTATTGTACCGTGCCCTCGGCGAAAGCCAAACTGGTGGTCAGGTAAAAGTTTATTCAAAGCAATAATCGGGAGTAATCTGCGCAAAACAAGTATTTCCATAACTTTAGATGGTATGGGCAGCAGACTAATAGGTCTATATGATTGCGCCTCTACAGGGTTTTTACCCGGCTTGGCAACCATTATAACTTGTGCTACTTTCCACTGGGGAGGAACCATACTTCTTCGGAGGATAGCATTAATAAGAAAAGTTAGGAATTGAACGCCTTCCTTTGGTAGTTCTCTTAAAATTCTTCCAGTTATGAGATCGTATCCAGGGGCTTTATTTGGGTCCAGTGCCCTAATCGCTGTTTTTACTTCTTCCTTTGTGACTTTGGTAATAGGAGGATCCAGTTGATGGGTTTGGTTCAATAATTGTGTAACTTCCTGGATTTTAGAAGAGCCCGTATCGGGGTTTGGTGTAAAAACCAGTTTAAGATGCTCAGCGAATGTATCAGCCTTGTCCGCATCACTGGAGGCCCATTCCGAGTTACTCTTACGGATAGGAGGTTGATTAGAGATTGGACGTTTAAGATTTTTAGTGACTTTCCATAAAGAATAGTTGGTTTCTGCTGTTGCGTTCAGGTTCCTTAAGGAGGTTTGGATATTTTCATTATTGTTATTCTGCAATAGTGTTTTTAGTTTTCCTTGTAGATAGTTCAGATGTTTTTTGTCACCAGGATAACCTGTTTTTTGCCATTTTTTTCGAGCCTCTCGTTTTTCAGTTAGTAGTTCTCGAACAGATAAGGGGCATTCTTGTTTGTGCGGCAAGTCTTTAGGAACTGGAGTAGCAAGCCAAGCAGATTGTTGAACAGAGCTATTAAAATGTTCTACTGCTTCTGTTATGTCGTTGTCCGTTATTAGGGCAATTTTTATATTCAAGCTTTCCACCAGTAGCTGTCTAAAGAGGTTCCAGTTAGTTTTATTGGTATGCAGCTTGCATGGCTTAGGTGACACTATGATTTTCTTTTTTAATACTATTTCAACAGGGGAGTGATCAGATGACAATTCGGTACTCGTTCTGCTTGTAAAAAATTTACTAGAAATTCCTTTTGTTATACAAAAGTCGAGCAAGTCTGGTAATTTATTCCTGTCTGTAGGCCAGTAGGTGGGTTCTCCAGATGAAACAACGTTAAGATTTAGCTTTTCTATGGCCATTAGCAGCTGTCTACCTTTCGCAGTTATGACACGTGAGCCCCAGTAATGATGCTTGGCATTGTAGTCTCCTCCAGCTATAAATCTATGTCCCAGTGTGGTAAAGAACGTTTCATAATCATTTAGCTTAAGTTTATGTTTAGGTGGGCTGTAAACAGCGGATACTGTGAATGGGCTTGTCCAATCTTCAATAACGATATTTGTTGCTTGAATCTCCTCCGTGCAATAATGAACTGCTTCATGATGTTTTATATTAGATTTTATTAGTACCGCGCTTCCAGCATGTGCTCTGCCATCGGGGTGCATCGTGTGATATGTTTTGTGTTGTGAATGTTAAAATGGCTCTTTTAGTAAAGTGTGTCTCTGTTACTAGAAGAATATCAATTTTTTGTGTGTCTAGGTATGTTCCAACCTCAAGGGTATGTTGTGACAGCCCATTGGCATTCCACACGGCAATTTTTAAGCAATCGAATCTGACAGCTTGGTTGTGAGGGCTATTATTAAGTTTGTCAGGGTAGTCAATTGTTGCATCATTTGTTTCATCAATGTCATTATTTCATGTATGTTGTGTTGGTCGACATGTTTTGTCTCGTTTGTTGTATTTTCGAGTTGATTCTTGTTGGTAAGTACGTCTTTATAAGTTTGATATTCGCTGTTGCGAACTTGTTTATCCGTGGTTTTTTCCCTTTCTATCGTAACACTCTGTTTATTAGATATAGGTTTTTCTGCGTTCTGGTGCCTTTGGGAACTTAAGATTTTGGAGGTCTCTATATATTTGACAGCCCTTATAATTTGCCGGGTGGTTACCATCACAGAGAACACATTTTACACAGTCTGATTTTGTTTTCCTTATGCAATCGGCAGAGAGATGGTCGCCAGCACATTTGATGCATTTAGGTCTACGGTGGCAGTACGTTTTGGTGTGGCCATATTGTTGGCATTTTGCACACTGAGGTATTTCACGTTTTGGGCGAGGAGGTTCGAAGGTTACGATGCAGTTCATTAGATTTCTAACCTCGTAAATGCATTTATTATTGCGCCTTGTTTCTAGCTCTATTATGAACAGTGGCAATGGTTTTTTTGTTATTATTTGCTTAACATTCCATATGTTGGTACATGTATGTCCTATTTCATTTAACGCCTCTTTTATTTCTTCAGGGTCTGTTGAAGGGTGCATGTTTTTGAGAACCACTTTAAAGCTTCGTTCGTGTTTTGGCTTATATGTAAAGAACTCTGTATTTCTCAGTTCTAGTTGGTGTACAATGTTCCTGTATGTTTCTGAATCTTTGGACTGTATTTTAACCTGGTCATTGCTCAGAACTTTAAGATTATATTTATCATGCGCAAGTTCATTAAGAGTGTTGAGAAGCGGTTGAATATTTCCTACTTTGTCAACAAATATTGGAGGAGGTTTATCTACCTTTACCATTTTATCCGTTTGTTCTGTTTCTTGTTTATCAGTTTCCAAACTAGCAAATTGGTTTGAAATTGGTATTGGTTGGCTTTGGGACAGCCAGTATGTATCTAGTTTGGTTTGTTTTTGGTTTGATTTGCTTTCTGGGCTTGAATTGGGTCTCTTTTTTCCGGTGACTTGTGTCCAGTTTCGATTATCGCTGCTTTTATAAGGTTCTAGAGTTATGCCATCGGCGGCAGAATTTGTGTTTGGATAGTCACCAAGTGACAGAGCTCTAGGTCTAGTTTCAAACATTCTCTTATGGAAGATCTGTTCTGATCTGAAATAAATGGATAAATAAATATATAGGATAAGTAGTTGAAAGGTAAATGATAATCATGATAACCCACCTTTCATTTTATCTAAAGTCGTATAATGTCCCATAATTTTAATCTAGTTGGCCAGTATTAGTAAAGTGGAGGAAACTTTAAATTAGTTTTATAGAGGGTGTGAAAACCACCCCGTTGTTGTCATATTCCCTGCAGTCACCACAGCTATACTTGGCATTCATAGTTGGAACCAGTTAGTGAATTTAATTCGGAACTTCGTGTCCAATTTAAATTTCAGTTTATTTTATTTTATTCATCAGTTTTTATTGAGTTTCGTTTTATTTTATTTTGGCAGATTGTTGTTTTAATTATGGAATTTATTATCTCTGGCAATGCAGTTGCCAAATCAAAAAAGTTTTAATTATACAAATGAAATTAATTATTCAAAAACTAGACCTTATGGTTGTGTTTATTAAGGTTATGTGTATTGATATACCTATTCACGACCTGAATTCTTTTAACATATTGTTATATATTTAAAGCGGTTATTAATGAACAGTTTGATTTTCATCACTATTAAATTCAATTATATTTTCATTAAATTGAACGACTACATGAAACTATTTATAGGATTCAAAATTCTCTACAACATTGTCGCTATTTGGTAAAACTTTTTGCTTCTAGGAAATGTCTAATTTTGCTTGGAATTGCAATGGAATTCAATTGTTTGAATTTTGACTTCCGACGTTTGATTGTTGTCTGACTACGTTTTCGGAGAATAAATGGTGAGATTCAATATGAATACAGTCTAAATAAGAATAAACCATTTTGAGATCAAGTTTTTGCTGAAAATCGTATTTGAAGGTTTACATATTATATATGTAAAAAAATTAATATCTTTTTTTAATGGAGTAGGAGGCAAATGAGCAGACGGATCCCCTGATGGTAAGCGATCAGCGCCGCCCATGGACACCCGCAACACCAGAGGAGTCACAAATGCGTTGCCGGCCTTTTAAAAAGGAATACGCTCATTTTTTGAAGGTTTGAAGGTCGTATCGGTTCGAAAATACCACAGACGACAGATCATTCCACAGTTTTGCTGTGCGAGGCAGAAAGCAACATGAGAAGAGCACAGTTGTGGTCTGCCAACCATCTATATGGTGGGGATGCATATGCGGTCGTCAGGGTCGATGGGGAAAAGATGCGGCAGGTATCAGGTCAAACAATTCCTCAGAGCACTCCCCGTGGTATGAGCGATAGAAAATGCACAACGAAAAATATAAATTTTATTATTTCTGAAATGGATAATGAACTTTTAAAAATATCCAACAATAATAGATTACTTATTCTAGAAGCAATTACACTAATATTACAAAACAAACAACAGAAAGCTACACAAACATGACCTACAAAGATTTCATCCATACATCTCGGGAAATGCAAGTACATATCTATAATGTTCAGTTTCCATTCAGAGCCAGCCAACCAGAGGCGAATAAACAACGCGACTCTCACAAAAGAACCTCTCTATGATTTATGACTAGATATCTTCACTATCTATGTACAATTGGGTATTTGGCAACGACATTGGCCCTTATTACATGCGGTTAATACTAAATAACCTTTGTTTTTTATCGATACAGAATTGAGGTTTGACCTAAATAAAATAGATCTACACTTAGGAGTAAGAAATCGGAGTCATTGGCGTGTTTTTCATTTTAATCCAACCTTCTATAAATTAAAAAATACTATTCCTTTTAAACTGTCAAACACCAAGCGGTCACCGGTGACCGCAACCTATTGTTCTTTAATTGTGTCTATAAATACGGTACTCGACGAGTTAAAACAAAATGCTCTCATTTTACATCCATAACATTACGCCTTTTATCCCCGAAGGGGTAGGCAGAGGTGCACATTATACCACTGTACAATGTAACACCCACTTTTCACTATTTATGTTATGAGTCTCATGTAATAGGGGGTGAGCCTATTGTCATATACCAGGCACATTTCCAGACTCCGTGCTACTACTGAGATTTTTAAAAAACCCAGTAATATTTTGCCCGACTCTGGAATCGAACCCGAGATCCCTTGCCCGGTAGTCGCACTTGCGACCGACGAGGCGGCTCTCATTTCAAACTAAATTGTCTATTATACGACATACGTTGCCAATTAATAAAATACTTGTATCAAAAAATATTTATCAAGAAATGAAAAAGAGAAAGCGCTCCGTGTTTTTGCTCCCAAGTATGTGTTTAACTTATTTAGAGGTCGTTTTTGCAGATCGGGTTTGTATGACATAAACTGTTTTAGAGAAAATGTACGGGGTTTGTGATCTTGTAAATGTTTATTGTAAAACGCTAGGTTTATTGCTGACCTCTATTTTGATGGGTTGTAAACTATATTACGTCTTGCTATTTCTTTTATTGTGCGGTGTTTCGTAAGGAGAAAGAGTTGTTAAACAGCACGACATCGCGACTGAGTAATTTATTGATATTTGCTCGTAATTCTGATAATCATATACATTTTCTTTGTTCTTATTTAACAAAAAAGTACGCATAGTAGGTTATGTTCTAAAACTTTATTTCCATATATTTATTTATACTGCCTCGTTGGCCGAGTGGTCGCAAGTGTGACTGCCGGGCAAGAGGTCTTGGGTTCGATACCTGGGTCGGGCAAAGTATTACTAGATTTTAAAAAATTCTTAGTTGTAGGACGGAGTCTGGGATGCCCGGTATATGGCAAAAGGTTCACTCCCTATTACACAGGACTCATAGCATACCTAAATAGTGAAAAATAGGTGTGACATTGTACAGTTGCATAAAGTGCCGTAATGTGTATCTCTACCTACATACACCTTCTGGGAGAAAAAGGCGTGATGTTGTTTAATTCTCTATAAATTATTGTTAATATATTTTAAGTGACGACGTAATATTTTTGCATCTTCTTAAAAATACTAATTTTTTGTTGCAGTTGTAAATTTTGAAGACCTTATAAACACGTTACGCGTACAGATAGTATAAAATTTCATTCAAATTACAGTTCATTATAGTACAGTAGTATTATTTGTATATAGCTGTTTGTACAAACAAACCGAGAACTATCAACATTATTCTACGTACACAGTTTCTCTACGTCTTTAAACAAATAACTTTGTGATTTCCATCAAACAAAATGGGATCCGACGAATCTCCGGACAAACACGTTTCCTAAGCTATTCCTCGTAAAATTTATATCCATGTATTGCTCATTTCGTTTTCTTTACGTAATTCCAGTTTATGCTCCATCAATGGAACGTACCCTGGCGTGTTGTGTCCTATGTTTCAATTCGTAATGTACTTATTGGGCTGTGCTCAGTAACGAGTGATCGATCACAACTGATTGCTTCCAGTGACCTAATACTTGAAATATAACTCTGGAGTAGAGTTAAAATGTATGCCAACGGAAATTGGATATGGAAATTAAACCAGGCACATTTCCAGACTCCGTGCTACTAGTGAGGTTTTTTACAAACCCAGTAATACTTTGCCCGACCCGGGAATCGAACCCGAGACCAAGGGGTCTCGGGTTCCCGGGGCCCGGCAGTCGCACTTGCGATCACACAGTCAATGAGGCAGTCTATATTTTGCTGAATTAAGAACACAATCATAAAACAATGACAAGTTGATTGTGATTGAAGATAAATAAGAATCAAGCAACTTGGAGAATGTATAAAAAATTGACAATAGAGCACACATGCATTTTTAAATCTCAAAAGAATACTGCGGTATTTTCACTATTTTGTTGTGTTGCATAAAAGTTATTATTCTATGTAAAGCTACTAAAATCTTCTACTGGGTTGTGAGACTTAAGATTTAAGTAGAAAAGGGTTTATAAAGTGTGCTGAAAACCGCAAAATAGGCACGACAGCGGCAAGGGCTTAAATAAAAGGATGGAAATGCTTCAGGTGTGAGGACGAGGTAATCCTAATGATTAACATAATCCTACTGTATGGGTTTTGGAAAGTGGGCCACTTACTACCCATACATACTCATCATTATTGTCGCTGTAGGGGATATAAAAAATGTATGAGAAGTGCACTTGTTTTAAATGATTAGCTGGTTGACTTGTTTTCTGATGTCTGTTCCTAGAAAGTATAGACTAGTCGTTCAAAGTTGAGTTTATGTCTAACTCTTCATTTTATTCGGATAACCCACTATTCTAAGAAGTGAAAAGAGGTTGTGCTATAAGCTTTGGTAGTTTATTCCTATTTCATATATTTTAGGTGTTTTAGAAGGCTTTGCACCGCTGACCTGTTTATGATAAGTTATTTGTTAAGTTTAGTAGTATTTTCTTGAGTGACTGCCTCGTTGGCCGAGTGGTCGCAAGTGCGACTGCCGGGCAAGGGGTCTCGGGTTCGATTTGCGGGTCGGGCAAAGTATTACTAGGTTTTAATAAAAATTCTCAGTAATAACACGGAGTCTGGAATTGTGCCCGGTATATGGCAAAAGGCTCACCCCCTATTACATGGGACTCATAACATAAATAGTGAAGTGTAGGTGTTACATTGTACAGTGGTATAATGCGCACCTCTGCCTACCCCTTCGGGGATAAAAGGCGTGATGTTATGCTATGTTATATTATTTTCTTAAGGTCGATCAAGAATGCTTTAATTTTTTTCACTAACTACATACTACTTACATCAATGTATATCTATCATACTTTCAAACTAATTGTATATAAATGGTACATAAACTATTGTTAAACACCTTTTATATCTATTATTCAATTTAAAATGAACCACTTGAACACAGCTTCATCCCCAGTATAGACATACGGTACCCAGTATTTCAGTATTGGAAAACTAGTTTGAAAAATCGCTAGGCGTTTGGAACCGTCTGATAAATGTTGTCAGTGTGACCTAAAACTGCCTATAAATCTGGACCTAGCCTCCAGTGATGTAGATAGTTTACACTTAAATTGACGGGTCGACTAACCTTTGTTTCATCCCTAGACTATAGGACTGTTCTAGGACTTATGCAGATGTATATCTTGAGGTGAACCTCAAGGTTAAATTGTGTGGCACGGAGCCACGGAGAACCTAACGGGTTACCAAGGCCGGCTCGAAGTGCAGGAGTAGGAACGGGGTGGTTTTTAGTCAGTAAGAGTCTGACACTTCCTCTCGCCCTGACCCGGGCGGGAGAAGACATTGGATGATTTTGCCCCCTCAAAAAAAAGAAGCATTTTTATAACATTTATTTTCACGCCTTTTTATCCCCGAAGGGGTAGGCAGAGGTGCATATCACCCACTTTTCACTATTTATGTTATGAGTCCCATGTAATAGGGGGTGAGCCATTTGCCATATATCGGGCACATTTCCGGACTCCATGCTACTACTGAGATTTTTTTTAAAACCCAGTAATACTTTGCCCGACTCGGGAATCAAACCCGAGACCCCTTGCCCGGTAGTCGCACTTGTGACCACTCGGCCAACGAGGCAGTCATTATTACCTATAGTAATTCTGAAAATCAAATTAAGACCTGATTTCAAATTTGAGTCATTTCTAAACATGAGTATGACATGATAATAACAAATTCATAAATTTTCATGAGGTAGTCTAGCACGAAATACCGAAGTTAGCGTTTTGTCATCGAGAACGAAATGAATTTTATGAAAATTTTAGACAGCGCTACGTTTGCAGATTTTATGTAATCAAATTGCTGATTTTTACTTGAATATTAATTCGTATTTTAAATATTCGATTGTAAATTGTATATGTATTTATCCTTTGAATACTCTTAGTAACACATACACCTACCTATAAGTTTTGCACGTTGCTATGCGTAAATACTTCTATAGCCATTCATTCAGTACTAGCTTCTGCCCACGACTTCGTACGCGCAATCCCGATATTTCCAGTTCTTGATTTTCGGTAAAAAGTGAAAAAAAAAGAATTGGGTAAAAAGTATCCTATGTCCGTCTCCTGGTTCTTAGCTACCTCCCCACCAATTTTCATCCAAATCGATTTAGCCATTCTTGAATTATAAATAGTGTAACTAACACGACTTTCTTATATATATATAATAATATATAGATTACAACATTCTTACAATAACAACTGTCAAAAACCACGACGACAAAAACAAATAACTGCGCAAAACTCAAGAAAAACCAGCTCATATTTCTTAACGTTTCAAATAAAAAACAAACGCCATCAAGCAAACGACGAAAGCTTTTAAAAAAAGTAATATTTCTAGAACAATCCATATTAAACGTGGTATAATATAAGGCAGTACACAACACAGGGTACTTACCGATGAGGAAAAGGAAGCCATGTAGAAGAGATAGCCATAAAGCGGGTTTTACTCCGCTCGCTATATGCCCCATTACGATCACCTCACCAAGCGAGATCGCTGAAATAAACGAAAACTGTTAGCAATAATATAGATCCGTTTTTGTATTATGAGTTCTGCTTATTAATATTATTCGATTCGATATCATATTTATTGAATAAGCTATTCCTCAATGTTATTGTTTTATTATAAGTTCGTCCGTTATTGTATAGGACTTATAACAATTGCTGCAGGTGATTAGTGGGTATTAGGGCCCTTGCACATGGCGAATTTTTGCAGTGATGCAATAGAATGACGTCGCGCGTTCACGTCGATACAGTCACGAAGTCCATGTCAAAGTAACATGCGTTAGTAGCGATGCTGTCACACTTTTAATGAACACGCGACAACATTGCTACAAAATGACGCCGGGGGCGAGGGCCCCTACATTTGGTATGGAGTCTTCAGCCGTCTACGAGCACGTTCGTTGTGGTACTTTTCATAAACTTAAATCACTCCCACTAATTAATGTTTAGATAGGTTAGTACCATCTGACTTACTAATTTTTAATCACAACTTCACGGTGACAAAAATCTTAGCTTTGCTATTAATTTATGATGTAAGTAATAACTACTAATAATTTAAAGTGTCCCATTTGGCAGTTTTAATTAATTTAAATAGCACTTTAAGATACTAAAATTATTTTACTAAGCGAAAATTTTTAGCGCTAAGCGCTAAGAAAGTAAACGAAATGTAATCTTTCATTATTTATCACGAAAATGTTTCATTTAAAACAAAAACCGACACGTCAAATCCGCGACGACGCATTAACAGAGATTTTGTAATATTAAAACGAGCACAAAAGACCGACATTAAGTGGAGTCCCAATTTGCGGATTTAAGACTTACTCATAATTCAATTTGTTTTACCCGAATGTGATGACATTTTGCACCGAAACCTTTTTGCTTGTATTTTTGGTCAAAGACAAACATCCAGTTGGTTTTTCCTTAAGGTAAATATGGTAGTTTAGCATCTTATTACAATTGACCAATAATGTAATGAACCAATACCAGGAAAATGAAAATACTTATCTCATTATATGCATTTGAATAATTACACACTAATCAAACAAAATATGATAGGGTTGTATTGCAGTGTCTGTATATAGATGATAACAGGCGTCATTTTGCTATATGACAATACCACCAATTTGAGGATATTTCCATTTATGTTATACTAGCACAAAATCTTAAATCTTTTACGCACGAAGCGCTTCGCATCAAGCTTCCTTGTGCGTACTGCTAAGAAGTAGAATTCTTTGCCAGAATCTACAGACCCTTTAGGAAATACATTTCCTGAAGGGTCTTCAAGGCCCGAGTGAATAAGTTGCTTATGAGACTATGTGCTCCATCTTAGATCACATCATCGCTTCAACATCGACACATCAAATATAAGTAAAAAATAAAAAATCTGACAGATTCAAATACAGACCTGAATATAGGGAAGGGCTCAAAATTCTGACGGATCGACCCTTATCGTTAGCAAATAGATCACGCCAAAGTTATTTTGGTATAAAAGTTAAAAATTGTATACACATCGCCTGATAAAAGTATTTTAGCAAAGTTTTATATTTGTGTTCGTTTTATGTAGGAGTGTATGTATGTATGATGTAAGTTTGTATGTGGGTGTGTGTGATAAAGACACGTTCTTTTATGTCGGCTGTAAACAATACAGCCTTGTAATGTTTCTGTAACAAGATCCCACGAAACGTGCCTGAAAAAAGTGAACAAAGAATAGGTAGGTACGTACAAGTACACATAGGCCTTGTTAGTAGTTACTTTACAAACTATTAAGTCTTAAAGACTTTGACTATTTATTTGAAATTGCCTTAAACAAACTTACCTATATATACTTTTTATTAAACAAAATTCAAGTTTATTTTACATAATGCATATTAAAGTCATTATGAAACTGCGAATCACACGGAAATTATAACTATGTTCAGTTTTTCACGATAATTATAATATTTACACACATTTGTAGGTTTTTGCAATAAACATCTATAGCACTTTAATAAATTAATTACCTACATTTTACCTACATTAAATACCACATTAGAGAAATTCTACTTGCGAAAACAGGTTCACAATATTGAAACAAAATTCCCTGCTTATCTCTTGTTGTCGTCGTTAAATACCTTTTGATAAATCCTGCATGGAAGACACACGTATCCCTCCATACAAAGTTTGTGTATTAAGTAACTTGTTCCCTCACATAAGCACCCTAACAATGTTTGCATATGAACACAAAGCATAAGTTTGTCTGTATTTACAAACAATCTATGTCATTGTTCTACACTTATTGTCTATTCAATGTAGTTCAGCAATGAGTTTGTAGTGAACGGAATTCTAATAACCTGTGTATTCCATTCAAAATTGAACGTTATTTGAAATGTTATATGATTTTGAATTCAAAATCAGGGTGTTATTCATCTTATATATACTTTTTTGTAGCAATTTTATTATCTTTATCTATCTATATGTATGAAAATGAAACCCGTTTCCCGTTGTCACGCCATAACTTGAGAACGGCTAAACCGATTTGGCTGATTTTTTTGTGTTTATTATTGTCAGGAGAAGGTTCTTATGACAGAAAAAAATCGTGAAAATTCTATGGAAACGAGATAAAACGGGACTGCGCGTACGAAGTCGCGGGCAGAAGTTATCTAAAATAAAAAAGAGGATTTACTTCAATATCTTGTGTACTAAAGTGTATGTTGCTAAATCGTTGGCATAGAAAAATATTATGCTTTAAACAAACTAAATGAACTGTCTTGAAATTCAAGCCGGATGAGCAATACGAAGATTGAGCCGTTTCTCCGGTTTTATTTGCCCTTAGTAAAATGTACTCTTCATATTGAAGAAAAACGCTCATTACTCAGACTTCAAGTCATCATAAGACCTTGTGTTAGATCTAACAATTCAATAATAATAAACAATATATCACAGAAGTAACTTGCCTAACACAAATGTCCTCAAAGCTTTCAGACACAGAAACCGCAAAGCGAACTCAAATAACTGTGTATTTACTCTAATAATTGTATTCAGTCTAGGTGTACCTACATATTGAAGCCTAAGATACATATTTATGACAGCTTAAACGTCTATAGGTATTCGATATTCATTATTATTTATTTATACTACCTTTCAGTGAAAATTCCGTAAACACAATTTACTACCGAACGAATAAGCTTTTGTATTTTGTTTTCTTTTGTTGATTGTAGGACGTAGTTTGTATAGTTGACACTAGATGGCGGTATAATCAATAATGTACAAATACATGATATAATCATGTTAGCAGATTAGTTATTAAATCAAAGTTAAAATGAACCTAAGCCTAGAAAAGAGTTGTTTGAACTCTTTGTCTATGTGAACATTTATCTCATTATCTTTCTATTATCCAAAATAAAATCATTCTAAAGTCCAACGTGTCAAGAACCAGCCTTTTGTTTACATTTTGACGAAGTAACCTCAAAAGAGCACATAACAATTAATTACAAAGTAAATTAATTAGGAGCGTCCTTGTATTTCCGGACTGTAGGTGGGTAAGGAGCATATTTATTGTAAGGTTGCGTGGGACTGCAGCGTCAGCCAATTAATCACTTGACACGTTTGGTAACAATTCACTGAATGCCTATTGTAACTGGCAGAGGGACAAACGTCTGATTTCTGGTTGAAGTATTTGTAAGGCAGTAAAAGCGAATTAGGTTAAAATAAAAAAAGAATCTAATTAAAAAAAAAACGTTGCCTCACACTAGGATTTTCTCTTGTATCGTGGGTGCATTTACAAACATACAAGCCCACATACACATAACACCCAGACCCGAAACAACAATTATGTGAATCACACAAAGAGTTGTCCCGTGCGGGAATCGAACCCGCGGCACGTTGCACGGCAGTCAGATACCCAGCCACCACGCCAACCGTGCAGTCAAACAAAACAAAATCTTAAATTCTGAAATCGTAATGGATTTCCCTAAATATGTAAGACAAAGTGCTTTTGATTCAACACATATCAAAATAAGAATAAAAAAATCTAAAGTCTATTAAAATTATTTCTAAACTTAGAAATCTTAGGTTACGTATCTTAGTTTATCGAAATCTCAACTTACGTAGTCGTTTACTAAACTCTCTTAAATGAGAAAGGAACATATACCATGTAACAACTGTCAAAATCCTCTTCTAATTGCATCAACCATGTCATAAAACGCCTAATAATACATTAACATTCCAACAATCTGACGCCAAGGATCATAGATCTACAATCTACATGATAATTCCGATACAGATGCCGCATTATTGACACTAGCTTGTTTATAGCTAATTATTGACGGCCAGTTAATTGGCAATTATATATGTAATGTAAATGTATGCCACAAACATGTCCCTAGTGACTTTAGTGGGCGTATATTCATTATACGGACTGTTTGTCTCTAGCACCTATGTATAATTCATAGTTAAAGTTATGTAATTTATTACATAATCTGTAAATAAATACTTTTTACATTCAAATGTAGAGTGAAATCTAACTTTACTAGGCTTAAATGAACGTTAATACAATGCTGCTACACGTTCATAGTTTTGCTACGCCGGCTTCGTAGCATTACTACGGCGTAGCCAGCGCTACGGCACATGAAAAAATTATACGTCAGTTCATTCTGTCCCTCTATAATCATTCTTCATTTGCCAAATATGGTATTCGGACTTGGAACCACAAACCCTTTTGATTTACGTAGGCATGGAACAATAAACGTACGTTATGTAACATTTAGATCTGATTCCTTTTTTGTTCCAATTGTTTGTATCAGTTACGCACTGATAACAACTGTCATTTCTCATTCAATTCCCACTCTATCTTATATTAATTGACTGCCTCGTTGGCCGAGTGGTCGCAAGTGCGACTGTCGGGCAAGGGGTCTCCGGTTCGATTCCCGGGTCGGGCAAAGTATTACTGAGTTTTTTAAATATTCTTAGTAGTAGCACGGAGTCTGAAATTGCGCCCGGTATATGGCAATAGGCTCACCCCCTATTACATGGAACTCATAGGATATATAGTGAAACGTGGGTGTTACATTGTACAGTGGTATAATCTGCACCTCTGCCTACCCCTTCAGGGATAAAAGGCGTGATGTTATGTATGTTATGTTATGTATTCATTGAAAATGTTTGTTTTGTTTTGTAAAATAAACAACCCTTTTTAGGCGCTTTTTGTTTTGACAAAATACAGGCGGGAGCGCCGTATCTTAAGACCAACTAAGAAAATACAGAACGCTGAAAATTTTCCTGTTACAGTTAATTTACAAGTTTGCAAACTTACTTAAAATCCCAATCTAAGTGTTTCAGCGGGAAGCCTAAGCACCACAACTTAACTTGAAGTTTAAGACGAGTCGTCTCTTAGGTACCAAGTAAGATGTAAGTAAACATGAGATACTGCTTAAGTTTTATCATACAACTACATAGATTTGGCCTGCGGTACTGTTCTCAAGTTAGATGTTATGACGTCACATGGGGATACCCGGCCAATGATGTTAGAGATTTGTTCTTCGATATTTTTAACCAACATCTAATATAAAAGAAGTTATGTTCTATTGGCGATATTTTGGATTAGTTAATGGTTAGTTTAATGGTCATTTATCTTTCATAAAAAATGTTTGCATTTAAAGCATGCACTATTATACAGATTGTCTATGTTCTGTTGATAATAATTAACTGTCTGCCTGCCTCGTAGGCGGAGTGGTCGCAAGTGCGACTGCCGGGCATGAGGTCTCGTGTTCAATTCCCATTTCCATTCATTTCATTTCAATTCCCGGGTCGGGTCGGGTGAAGTAAAACTGGGTTTTAAAAAAGTAAGTAGTATATGGCAATAGGCTTACCCCCTCTTACATGGGACTCATAACAATAATAGTGAAAAGCGGGTGTTACATTGTACAATGGCATTAAGGGCCGTAATGTGCGCCTCTGCCTACCCCTTCGAGGATAAAAAGCGTGATGTTATGATAGTAATTAAGACAAATATTTACCGTTATAAGAAATGAAAATTTACTAGGATACAGTTTTAAAAGGTTTATTCCACTTTGTTCACCTGGGTGATTTCACCTAGGTGAACATAGTAGACTTTTTGGAGTCCTCAATTCACCTGGGAATTATTTCAACCAGGGGATATCACCTAGTCAGAATTCAAACATGACATGTGTATATTTATATAATATTTTCAACACGCGACGTATCTCTGTGAATTATCGTCAATGTTGTAAGTGAAAATCCATTATGACGCCTTTGATTTAGTGGATTACCGAAACTGACAAAACCAACAATTACGACGCTGAAGTGAGATTAACGCTCCAACTTTACTCCGAAATAGGTCGAAATGATTTCGAGGTCATTT
This sequence comes from Spodoptera littoralis, assembly GCA_902850265.1. Taxonomy (NCBI): domain Eukaryota; kingdom Metazoa; phylum Arthropoda; class Insecta; order Lepidoptera; family Noctuidae; genus Spodoptera; species Spodoptera littoralis. The sequence continues at coordinate 4,331,377 of LR824539.2, read as the reverse complement.
TATGGATGTCAGTGTAAGATATACACATAAGTCTATATATACCATGAAAACCGTTTTCCGTTGGGAACGGGAGAAAACGGGATTGCGCGGACGAAGTCGCGGGCAGAAGCTAGTTGTATATATAAACTCTGATACCAAACACATGATAAAAATGGGTAGTACGTGTGTCAATATTTAGACAGAAAATAATTTTCCACTTTGTAGTCTCAGCTTAAAATTACTCGTATTTTTGTCACCAAAAACTTTTATTCTTGTATAGTTCCAATATTGAGTTGTCGCTTCGACATCTTGAAGGTGTGACGTAAAATTTTATTAAAAGATCCTAGGAAGAGGCTCGGGAGCTATAAAAGTGTCATCAAAAAAGGTTCTTTTAGATAGTGCGAACAGATTTCCAAGTCTTATAAGACACGTATTGCTATAACCATAGCAATTTAAGACCTCTGCGTGTACGATATTAAAAGAATAGACTTAATTTTGAAAAATAGCTTCTAAAAGAAAATGGGCGTTGTCAAATTTGTTGATAGAAATGGTTATGAACGTTTACAACTAAGTATAAAAGAAACCTAATGCTTTTGTCGCATTTTTAGCTTATGGATTGACACAATTTTGTTTGTATATCAATATGGCACTCTCTGACCTGCGCCACAGAATACCAAATAATGTAACACGATTGTTTCTGTGACACACATACGTTGTACAACCTCTCAGCTTCCCCAGAGATGCCCAAACCTCGAATTTCAAAATAATAATATTATGATACAATTTATTTCTTTGAGTTGAAAATCCAGCTAACGTATATAAATCTAATATAATAATATCCTCTGTCTTTGTATAAGGGTGAAGAACTTCAGAGACAAAAATGAATAGAAAAGGAACTGTATAGATTTCGCGAGATAAGTCCTTATGATTTATGATATACTTTATTGTCCAATGTTTGTCACATCATATGAAAGATGGTTTTCACAAGACTTATGATTGAATGGAAAAGTAACCGCTTTTCCCTTTTATTTATCTTCGAGTGAGACTTTTGCTCAAGTTTCTGGATATTGATTAAATACGTTTTAAATGATTTCGTTTCGAATATATTTCTGAGTTTATGACCTTTATTACCTTTGTGGAGTAAGTTTATTACATTTGTAGCGTTATTAATAATCTGAAACTTTGCAACGATTTGATTTACCTATATTTAATTTCTTGATAAGGTAGGCTTTATTTTTATAATAAGATTTGGGCTGAATATTTTTAAACATTAGTGTTTCTGGTAATGGTTTCAATCGACTCCCGTAGAAACTATCTTTTTACGTAACAAGTTTTGCTTTATATTATAGAGGCACTATGACTTCATAATAATTTACTATGTTATCCTACTTTTGTGAACACACGCAAGCTTTTATTTCATGTGAGGTCGCGGTGCGGTATTCCAGTAAAGTGAATTTATTAAAGTAAGGTCTAGATTCAATAAACCTTTTGGCTTAACCAGGATTCAAGTGAAGGTTAAAACAATTTATTTGGCTTAAGTTTTCTGTATTTTTTTATCTAGATTTACATGAATAAGTAGGGATGTATTTGAGTAAGGTATACTCAATTTATGTTTTGTTAATGGAATTGTCTGAAGTCGAAGCTGTCGTCGACGTCTATACAAAAATAGGGCGTAGCTATTAATATTTAAAGTAAAAAGTGATTAAATAGTCTTATAATTCACGTGATTTGTTGTCAAGGATAAATTTATTAATGTTTGGGATAGTACAATATTTGTCATACACTTGATGGATTTTCTTATATTGTAATATCGTTCTTGCTTCTACTATTTAATATAGATGAATCCAATGTATACGATACTTGAATGTAAACTTATCATAATTGATTTACACAAAAATATACTTTAAATATTTATTTATTAGAAGTATATTCGCTTGCCATGAAATATCTGTAACGATCACATTTCCTTCAATGACTCTACGAGTTTCCACTCTTAATGTTACGAGACAGCTAATAAAGATAATATTTACTGCATTTCAGTTCGTACAAAACCTTTATAAAAATAATGAGGACAACCTTCATATTTCATAGCTTTTATACGACTCGATAATATATTGTCAAACCGAGAGTTTTGCAGAATGAAAACTTTTTTGTAAATAGGTTATTTAAGCGCCTATGCATGTGTGTGTAATGTGCGCATTTTTAAGAAGAAAACGCTTAGTTTTGTTTACATTTTTGCAGTGTAATTATGGTGAATAATGTTTATTCAATGCAAGTTTTACTTTGTTATTTATAAATTGGTTGAATACTCTGAATAGATTTTTAGTATAGGATACAGAAATCGTTAGACGCTCACCATTCATTTAAGAAAATAATGTTGTCTGTCACTCTGAAAATAACCATTCATTAGGTAACAAAAACAGAAACACCCTGAGTCAAAGCACAGGTTAATCAAGCTAATGAAGTACACATTCTGACAATCATTCGTACAGCTAATTTCACGCGCATGTAGTGGGCAGGGTAGAGCGATAGATTGCTCCTGTCATGACGTGTGTGAATTAGTCGCCCTATCACATACAGCATGTTCTTTATTAATCTACTGCCAACATGAAGTTAGCAGGATTAGGAACGGGGTGGTTTTTAGTCAGTGAGAGTCTGACACTCCCGCCTCACCCAGGTAGGAGAAGTCATTTAATGATTTTCCCCCTTAAAAAACGAAAGACATGAAGTTAGTTACGAATATAGAACTATATTTGTCATTCCTTAAGGGACGTCTTTATTTACATTCCTCTCGAATTGTGACAAACTTCAGGCTGGATATTTATGGAACACACTGTAGTGTATCTCGCATTTAGACAGATAGTTGATTACTTCGGTGTCACTTCATAGTTCAAAGAGAAAGTGAGACGTGGTGTTAATTTGTTTGATATTAATTGATGGTGTTGGAATCCATGGTGATATATTTTGACGTGTCTTGGAATTTAATGCATATAACATGTAAACATACTCATTACTAGTTAACATTATGTAAGCAAAATGTCGTGGTGGTTCGGAGGTTTAAGACTTCTCCTCTCATGCATCAGGATGCGGCTTTGAAACCTACCAACGGCAAGTACAAATGTGACTTTTTACAAGTTATTTTATAAATGATTAGGTATATAAATCAAACGTCTATGCTACTACAGCGAATCACGATATATTATACAAAGCGCCGATTTAATGAGATTAGTTTTTGGTGGACTTTGTTTTCATGGACTTGTTTCAAGGACTTAGTACACACACAGTAGTAATTTAGTTTGCCCTACATATCTGCACGTTTCATATTTAACAGAGGGTGAATAAAGGCGTATGTGTCACATATTTAAATCAACGATTTTACCTGAAACTGACATTTTACCCAGTAAAAGTCAATATTCATACATTTATTTTTAACGCTTTGCAGTTTTTCTCCTGTATGGTAAATTAAACAAGTAAATGTAAAAGTAAATGTTAAATGATGGCTTGAACAGCTTACGGGCTTGAAACTGACTATATATTTTAAAAGTAAATAAAGTTGGAACTGCTGTATGGCAAACGGATTTTGTAAATATTTCAGATTTTTTTCTATTTTATGATATTGAAAAGCAAAAAACGTTATTTATCATTGCTTTAGTTACCTATCCTATATCATTTAGTAGATTAGCAATAGAAAGCGTTAGACCAAAATTCAAAGTAATTTTTTTAACAAGAATATTATGTAATAAAAGAAATATGTTATTTTAAAATTGAATCATGAAAACATCGCCAAACAAAAAGCGGTTTAAAACAACCTTCAAGCAGACCATTTTATCAATTTAGTGAACGCGGAAATATAACAAACCTCCGTGGTCGGGCGGACTCATTTTTATTCAAACCGATTCTCATGCAGCGTTTATGGGCCGAAGTTTCCCAAACCTGTGCGTACACGCCGCGTGGCAATAATTGCTTGTTGTAACTTTTTTGTTTAGTGGCGCCATTTCTTGCACAGTTTTACGTAACCGTTGTTCCCTCAAATTGAAATGTTATGTTCCCGTGTTATGAATTTCTGTGGCAAGAATTTGGCTTCTTTGTTTTTGCGGTTTAGTTTTTGGAAGTTTTATTTTGTTGCGAATGATATTGAAAAAATCTGTTATATTAAAGTAATAGAGTTGATGAAGAATAATACCATGCAGTATCGAATTACAAGTACTTACAAACAATAGTTACAAATTGAACCGAAACGAAATATGCTATAAAGTGTGCTACATTTTCAAAACGAACAAAACCATTATCTTAGTGTAAAATGCATCATTAAAATTTCAACACACCTACTGCTAGAAGCTAAAACCTGAATTCTACGTAAAACCCAAAAGCCTTGAAGCAGTATTTACCCTTTTAGTGCAAAACGACTGAAGATTAAGCGAACCTTTATTAAAGAGAGAGCTCTGTTCAACACTAAATGTTTTAAAATTAAAATCCTCACCACCCACTTAGAGGATTGTCAACCTTTTTAATTTTTAAATCTAGTACTCGAACCATTACTCAGAATGGGTTCTAAGAAGGTTCCGAAAGCAATTACAAAAGATCTTTACGTAAAAACTTACACAAGTTCTCACTCTGAATGTAATTAGCTTGTAAACTATTTAATTATTGCTTAAAGCGTATTTAAATAGAACACATTATTGTTTGCACACCAAGTCACGTTATAGTTATCTTGCTTTACGTAATAGGAATAATCTATAGGAGAAGCCTGCGGATGACTGACTGAAGGAGTAAGGAGTCCGCTGTATTGGCGGGAATGGGCTTTTGCGTAGTGTTCCACGCGCGCCATTTGAGGAAGGGAAGCAGCATCTCAGGGCCGCTTATGGCGGGACGTGCCGCAAACATAGTGGTAGGTCGAGGCCTGTCGGGTGTGGTGATTCCGTAAGGGCATCCCGAGCCACGGTCACAGGCAATGAAGGAACACCGCGATGATTTTAGTCGGTAAGAGTCCGGCACGCTCCCCCTCCCCGTCGTCCCCACAACGTTGGAATTTCATGTGGGTCATAAAATAGAAATAATAATTATTATACATAATCATTTTGATATAAAAATCAAAGAATCAAAATCGCAAATGAATACAGAATAGTTACTAAGTCGCAACAAAGAGTAGCCTCAGGCGACCTTCCTTGTAACTATCATTAATCTCGAATACAAATTAGTTAGTGACCTTGATAAATTCTTTCAGACGTTCCGATTAATCGATCTTAATATTTTCACACAAAAACAAGCTTGAGTTATCTTCTTTTTTTATACATCCTTTTTGCTTAACCTTTCGAATACCACCACTTAAGAGAAAAGCAGGTTTTAATTAAAGATCTTTTTACTTCATTCAATTTGAAGATGAATTGTGATGGTATTTTTACCGTAATGTTGGAAAAAATATTTTGGTTACTTGTTATTTTCAAATTAGATTAATGAGTCTTTGTTTAAGTTATATGGTTAGAAAATGATAATCGTATTTTTCTGACAAGTAAGTGTTTGAGTTACAATAAACTTAACACTCAATAATTACAGAAAGTAAAAACGAAAGAAACATAGCGACAAAAATATTCTCACTAAAGAAGTTTTGTTGACCACAAATAATGTGCACAGGGTTGGCAATGACAATCCTTTATAGTATGAGTATTTTTATCTTGACCTTTTCAAGGACTAGGGTTGTCCGGGTGTAATTACATTTATCCTTATTTTTGTAGAAATACGCAGTACCTAACACTACAACTTGGAAAAACTCAATGTAATAGTCATTAGTCTTCTAAGTTTAGACGCACGTCTCCCTAGGGATGTGCTGTATCAGGCGTTGCACCGTGGGGGCTCCGGAGCAGGTCTTTTCAGAGGACCCGGTGCCCCTTACAGGTGCTGAGGGTGGCCACCGGAGTGGTTTTAGTGAGGCAAAAATCCCACACTCCCTAGTCTTTCTCCCCAAAAAGCTAGTCGCCTTTTGAAGGTTTCCCCCGACATAAAAAAAAGGTTTAGGTTTAGAATATCTTTATATCTCACTAGCTGACCCGGCAAACTTCGTAACGCCTATAAATTTTTTCTTACCTTTTAAACCTTTCCTGGACTTCCAAGAACATTTCAAGATCAAAATTAGCCAAATCGGTTCAGACATTCTCGAGTTTTAGCGAGACTAACGAACAGGAATTCATTTTTATTTTATAGATACCTACATGAAAAATCACATACATAATTTGCTCACTGAGAAACAATGTTTGACTCACTGAGAAATATAAACAAATAACAACAATAACAATATTCTCAATGTTGTTAGTGTGATAATGATACAAAAATAACTTATTTTCATCATTAATAATGATTGATGATTGATGATTGATGATTAATGAAAATGAGTGTAGCAACAGGAAACAAAATTATGTTATTACCAACGAAAGTACGAACAAAGTAGAGTTACTTAATTATGTCATTGGCAAGGACGTTCGAAAAAAAAGTGAACACCGTCTCTTGAAACAAAAGCTGTGGTACATTCAGCTCTAGCCAAATGCTATTTAGCGCTTGTCTACTTGTAGAATAGAAAACTAAATTATATGGAATTGACGTAAATTTTCACACGTGTCAGTGTCATACCCATTTTTTTTAAGAGGGGAAAATCATCGATCTACTTCTCCCGCCTGGGTGAGGCAGGAGGAACTGTCTGACTCTAACTGACTAAAAACCACCCCGTTCCTACTTCTGCACTTCGAGCCAGAGCCCCGGTAACCCGTTAGGTATCCCCATACATTTAGTTTTCTACTCTCTCTGTAGACACCCACTAAAGTGGCGTTTGGCTAAAGGCACTGGTTACTGAGATTTACACGCAGAATATACACACATTGACACGAAGGACATCTGTCATTTTCTTAAGTCTGGTAACGTGGTAACCCATTGTACATGCACATATAAATAACCCACTGACATTTCGGTGCTTCAATCATTTTTAAGTGACATTATTTCCGTCTTTCTTTCAACGTCCTTGGTCATTAGCCTCTTTGCAGTATTGACTATTGAGTTATAGACCTATTTGCAAACATAATAAAGACTACGAAATACATTAATTTATTTTTTCTTAGACTCCTCTGACTTCACTAATCTCGACACAGAACATTACATTCCCCTTAACATCGCTTTCTTTAGTAAAAGACCAATACGACAAACAAAAAGAGACACTTTAATTTGAAGTACCTGTAACCTTAGCTCATTCAAAATCACAACAAAGCAAACTTGTGTACAAAGAGCGCATAATGATCCAAATAACCTGACAGTGTACCTACAATAAAATTACATTCGACTTTACTGAACAAATTCCTTACATTTGTACTCACAGCTACAAGTAATACTATACATAACCAGTATAAACTGAACGTTGAATGTACAGAAACATCATAAAAAGCGGGACCATGATAAAATGGTTTTATGTAGTTCGATGTGTACAATGGGCGGGTATTAACCCTTGTTCAGGCCCGTATCGTTTCAAAAGGCACAATAGCTTGTAAACGGATCTCAGTACGGAAGCAACGAGTATCAATAATGTATAAGTAAAATTTACATTTCCTACTCTTACTGGTTTAAAATGTAGTCGAGAATGTACTAGCTTTCAATGGCGTCGAACGTGATGCGCATCAGTTGGACCGGATTTTTCTTGCAGTTTCATTGAGTTGCTGGGTCCAGTAACTGAATGTTGATTAGTGACATTGTTTTGATAGCACTTATAGCACTTTAGCTGTAGATTTTCTTTTGTAACGAGTATTACATAATACTGGTTAGGCAACTTCTTATCCATTTTGTACCAGTTATTTGGTCGTAGAAAAAGACAGAGAACTAAAATTATCAACGTAGCCCAAAGGATTAGCAAGCTGAAATGGTAGTGGACCGGTCACATTTGTCGAAGAACCGAAGACCGTTGGGGTAGACCTGTTCTGGAATGGAGACCGCGTCTGAGCAAACGTAGTGTATGTCGCCCTCCAGCTAGTTGGATTGATGACATCCGCAAGGTGGCTGGTAGTGGTTGGATGCCTAGAGATGAAGTTCGAGCTCAGTGACGTGCCATTAGAGAGGACGATGTCCAGCGGTGGACGATAACAGGCTGTTTATGTATGTACGTATTCATGTCCCATAATTAAGAATTATGTACGGTACCCGAAAACCTTGATATTTACCAGTACTATTTGGGGACAGAATTGGGATACGATACATTCAAGTAATACATGGTATATGTAAAATTACTTGATCAAAAAATTATTCATTTATTTTTTCTACAACAAACATCAAAAAATTAAGACCATAACCCAAACAAGAGGTCGCGGAGAACCTAATGGGTTACCGGGGCTCCGGTTCGAAGTGCAGGAGAAGGAACGGTGTGGTTTTTAGTCAGTTAGAGTCTGACACTCCCTCCCGCCTCGCCCAGGCCGTATTCGATGATTTTCCCCTGTTAAAAAAAATCAAACAAGATGTATAGGGACTCTCCATACATAACACATATTTGCTACCTACATTTTTGGCAAATAAGTTATTTCTGATTGCTAACAGAGACAACCAACCTTTATAGTATCATCTGTCGACCACGATTCAATGAAAATGATATACCAGCCTCCTTCGTTAGTATAGTTACAGTTACCTACGCAGTCATATAAGTGAGTATATCTAATCCTGTAAGATTAGACGTGTAAGCAATAGCTTAACGTTCTCTCAAAGGTGCTCAAATAAATTGATTTAGAGGTAGCAGCAATTTGTTGCCATGTGTTATATAAGACGAGAATTTACTCTCAGGGAATTGGTTCTAATAATGTAGATCAAGTACTAAGTAAGAAAAATGTTAGGACTGGGGTAAAGGTACTAATTTATGGTCTGGCACCTGTGTTAAAATTTGTGAGATGTATAATTATAATTATAATTAAATGTAGTTAGTTAAGTTAGATTAGGGTATGATGAGGCTGACATACCCTTGTAAGGGAAAAGCCTCTAAATAAATAAAGATAAAAGAAGAAGAACATTTGTGAGATACTGTTAAATGGTGTGCCAGATGATATGATTTGGATTTATTATTATTAATTGTTTTGGTAGGTTTTTATTGTATGGGTTGTTACTGGTTTGTTCTTTAATTTTTGATGGTTTTGTCTGTAGTCTGAGCAAATCAGATAAATGGTATAAACGCTAGTCGAATCGAGTGAACAGAATGGACAATCAAAAGTCAGTGTCAATCTCATAAATAGTATTACTTAAAGGGGGAAAATTATCGAATGACTTCTCCCGCTCGGGAGAGGCATGAGGGAGTGTCAGACTCTTACTGACTTAAACCACCCCATTCCTACTCCTGCAATTCGAGCCGTAGCCCCGGTAACCCATTAAGTCCTGCGCGGCTCCGTATCAGCATTAACCCTATTGGGCCCCATCTGTAGTGGTCTAAAACCTACCTCGGTATCCCGTCTCACACGTGGCTCACATCACAGAACATTAATCAAAATATTTAATTTTGCTGTTATAATTTGAGTAATTTATAAGTTTGTCAGTCGTTCACGTGCAAACTATGGAATAATTTTGAAGAAAAGCATAGAGGTAGGTTATACTTCTGGACATATTTTGTTACGGTAACGAAAATAGCTATTGGAAAAAGCTAGTATGTAGGTACTAAACAACAGTTAAAAGTGAGTATACTTACTTGTGTACTCTGTCTAGCCTATCGTACAATAAAAGGTCGTACATAAAAGATAAATATAAAACTCACAATAGCCTTGTTACGTTTTTTCTCCTCAAATTACTAACAAAGTCGCGAAATACTAAGACATTTTTAAATTTACTTTTATTTAAGTTGAAAGCCTTATTCTTATTCAATGTTTATCATCGTGTACATTGTTATTGCAATCTTTTATATAAAACATTTTCTTTTTTTAAAACATCGCTATGTTTGCATCTTTGAAATTGTGAATAGCGATGTTTCTGTCATTGTGTCTTACTTAAGTTATGTGTCTTCGTTTTCATAGGAAAGTTAATGTTTACAAAGTGATTTTTTTTTATATTGGACATATTTGTTTAGTTAAGTATTTTTTTTTTATTAAACGTTGGCACACTAGGATTTTCTCCTGTGTCGTGGGTGCGTTTACAAACATACACAATGACACCCAGACCCGGAACAACAATTTGTGGATCACACAAAGTATTGTTCCGTGCGGGAATCGAACCCGCGACACGTTGCACGGCAGCCGGTTGCCCAGCCAACGCACCAACCGTGCAGTCCGATAATGCTTGTAAAATATGTTATTGTACAATTTTTTTTCGTAGGTTTTTGATTGAGTCTAGATTAAAGGTATGTAAGTACGCGGCCTTGAACCTAAACACTAAAGGAGTTAGTATCATTAACCTGAATAAATTTACTACATAATATAAAAGAAGTTTTATCAGAACATCGTTGAATTCGTCTGGAATAATAAACCTATCTGTAGGACGAGAACTCTCTCAATATACGCCCACGTTTGGTTGCCCTGTACTCGCGCTTTTATTACACACTTTATTACTAAATAGAAGACAATTAATTTATATGCGATATTTAACTAAAAGCTTTTAAAAATACCTATACTTTAAAGATCTAGAGAGTGGGAATAATAAAATCAATATTACAACAATGTTACCATGTTACTATTTTGTATGTTTTTATTTTGTTTTGAGTTAGTAATGACTTAGATTTACTTTTAATGTCTAACACACACGCAATATATATATGTATTGAAATGTAAAAACCTAGTAATGTCAGTTTTTTCTAAGAAAAGTTAAATAAAAAAATAATTTTATTGTTTGTTTTATTTGTATTCAGTCTTTATTATGATTGCATAATACATTTTTCACAGAGATGATAAGCAAAATACGTAATAATATTGTAATGGAAAAATATAAAATATTAAATTACATAAAATAAAAAAATCGAACTGATTCCCCGAAGTAACATTGGATAACATTGGATAAATGGAAACAGCTAAAATAGGTGCGGTAAACAGTCATTTACAAATTACGAAGTAAAATTGTAAACAAATGAAAATGTGTTGGTTGAATTATAATAATTAATTGAAATATTTGAGCGAACGAATAATGAACTAATGGAATTGACCAAAACGAATTATTATGTTGTTACGGTCGTACGGTAGTCAGCGGTGTATTTGTGAATTAATTAATTTTTAGGGAAGTAATTACTTATGTGGATTTTACCATTACCTTTTTGTTACACCTCATTGGTTGAGACTAAGTTATTTACATGAATGATTTGAAAGCGTATAAATTTGTACAATAAAGTAGATTTTTGATACACTCTTATCCTATTTTCAAATCGGCTGCCAAGCGTGAAAGTTACGGCAAAACCTATTATGTAGAGAAGGTCTTTAGTTCAGCAGTGTAGTGTAGTTTAATGCAGTATTGTCAAAGAGAACTGACGTTATTGAGTAAAATAGAATTAAATACAGCTTCTAAAATTAGACCTACGACACCACCACAAAATACATACATACATAACACCACGCCTTTTGCCTCCGAAGGGGTAGGCAGAGGTGCACATTATGGCACTTAATGCCACTGTACAATGTAACACCCACTTTTCATCACTATTTATGTTATAGTCCCATGTAATAGGGGGTGAGCCTATTGCCGTATACCAGGCACAATTCCAGACTGAGAATTTTTTAAGAGTACGTAGTACTTTGCCCGACCCGGAAATCGAACCCGAAACCCCTTGCCCGGCAGTCGCACTTGCGACCACTCGGCCAACGACACCATCTTTGTTCAAAAGTGTTAAAAAACATAAATGTTCACAGCGATCCAACAGTTGAAAGTAGATGTAATTATAATTACAGCCTACAATGTCGGACGATAAAAGTCTTACAGAAAGGACATCTTTAGAAATGTAAAATATAAAAAGACTGACCGAATTTCTTTGGAAGGGTTGAATAGTACATTGAAAGGATAATCTTGTTGGCGGGGAAAGAGAGTAATACTATAGGATTTACATTGAGCTGGCTCTTCGCCTCTCTTTCTTATACTAAAGAAAACTTTATAGCATTTACATTACCGTTTTAAATTTTCAATTTACTTGAAGCAATAGCATTATACATTTAGTACCTTTAATGTGATTACAATATAATTTGCAAGTAAGTACAGAAATTTAGAACAAAGTTGTTTTTGTAATTACGTTAAAATGAGCTCAAATTGAATCACGTCAACATTGTAGTTAATTTGATATTTTCTTGGCTGTGGTAAATTATATTATATTATATATAATTTTCTACACACACTATTTGTATATCACGTTATTTGTATAACTAGCGATAATCATACATAATTTATTGTTAAGAATACAATTTAAGCTACAATATCTTTCTAGAGATCATTCTATGTTGATCTTTCTCATAGAAATACTTTTGCCACTTTGACGTCGAACAGCAAAATGAAGAAAATAATCAAATCTGGCTGTTAACCCCAACGCAACTTTATCTAGTAAATAAATCTTTTATCTCAGTAAGTGCTAACGTTCACAAAAAGTACCAAATTGACCTCTGGGCTCAACATTCACCTGTGATCCAACACAAATCACCTCATTCAGACACAATCGAGTCTATTGTAAGTCATTTGCCGAACGATCTCGGGTTAACAACGAATGTCCGTGTGTCCGGCTTTTATTCAATTTAGCACAGGAACGTAATGATACGGGGGGGACAAAGAACTTCTTTGTGAACAGATAAAAAGACCTGCGATATGTGTTAGTTTCGTACATCATTATTGTGTCACGGTTGCGGAAGAATTTTTCGTGTTTTTGCGACCAGTCATGCTATGTTACGTCATTCGGCAAGCCCTTTTTAAACTATGTGGTGGCTGATTCGAGTGAATAATACGCACATGGAGTAATTAATAGAGTACCACGAAATTGTGTTGGGCTAGTTGTCAGTGTTTTATGGTTTTTTAATCCATTTAGGTTTAAACAATTTGTATCGAAAATTGTTTTTCATTATCTGTTGAGTATTCCTATTAAAATACATAGTCTCATTATGACCTCTTATCCTAACTTCAACCAAAAACCGCTATACTTTAGTCCAGCTATATTTTAGCATTAAGCAAAACCGTATTACGTAAGAAAAAATTTGGTTTTGCCGATCGATACGTTCGAGGCAAATGTAGCAAATATAGTAACAGTGCGTGAAGAAAGTATTTTTTTTATCCTCTGTCTAGGCCTGAATTTAGATGTAGGAATGCCTGTCAATACTGTGGCTTCGGCTGTATATCACGAAGGTTATCGCGTCGTGTAGACTTTAGATTAGAATAGACACAGGAACCGAATAGATTGATATCAGTTCCGTCGTTTCTATTTGTTAAGTGTCTTCTGTAAAAGAATTCGTTTAGGGAATGTTTGTGATACTTTTAGCTGTAGTATCCACAACACAATTAATTTATTTATTTAATAAATAAGAGATCGAATAAATTTTTACATGAAGAGTCTTACACTAAACAGCTATAGTAATAAATATATAGGTAAACCAAACCATTGTCCACAATTTGGTATAAAGTGTAACAGAAATAATGACAATAAAAAATAAATTATAAAACTAAATAATAATAATTTTAATTAAGAAACGAGATATAAAAAATAATGCGAGTAAATTGTTGATTGAATAATGATGATATTGACTTGATGATATCAATGTTTGAACCGTATTTTCTATCAACAAAAACATTATATATACTAATTATATAGGGTTGTCGTTGAGGATGCAAAATGAACCGAAACGAATTTACTTATACGTTTAATTCAGTACTTAATTAATGTTACAATTATTTATTTCTAAGACGCGACAATCTGTTCGATGTAAGAACAAAAAGTGAATCTCAAAAGTCTAAATTATAATTGAATTAAATCAAACGATATAACGCAATCGGTGAATCACAGGTTCGTCCTCATGGTATGATATTTCTTGGTAGCGCGTTCAGGAGGTCTTGTGAAACAAGGCAGCGATGGTGATAGCTTCAAGGAACGGATTGCAGTGAATCATACATGGTGTGATTATTTCTTAACACACTCAGTCGCTTTGTTTTTAAAGTTAATTTTTGTAATTTAATTCAAGCACTTAAATATAAAATAAAGCATTAGGTTTAATTTTATTTTATAAGATAATTTCACAGCCTCCATCAAGTTTATTAAAAAAACCAAGATCCATCACTTAGCGGGCTTAAATAATTTATCTTTCACTTATAAACATAATTTCTGACCTGTCATTACGTAAGTTAAATTTTATGGCCGCAGAAAATAATCAGTGGTTTGTCTCAATTCTAGACACGAGTTAATGATCCGCCATTTTGAATTTATAAGATGTTATTGATTAACATCATTGAGGCTTTATTAAAGAATATGTTATTGACTTAAAAACTTAAGCTGAAAAGTAAATGACTACACAACAGGTACAATGGTTAGCTCGATTCTCGCAAGGAATAATTTATTATTTATTTAAGGTCCTGGGGAGTATAATGTGTATGCGAATTTGTATGATCGTTAACGCACTCAAGTGTTAAAAGAAAAAGTACATCTTTTGGGTTAGATTAATAGGTACACGGCGCAAATTTTCATTCTATAGTAACATGGCTATGCTTCATATTGAAAGGTCATAAGTATAAGGTTAGTCCTGGTAAAAATCTCACGGCCCTATTTCTCCAACAAGCACAAAACTATTATTTTCAATTAAATTACACTTTACTTGTGCAACCGAGTATTATATAGAATGTTAACATCACTCTCCCGAAAAACTTCCATAGAATTAAATTTCTCTTTTGGGTAATAATAGTTGCAATCAACTGCCTAAGGCTGATATTACATGAAAACAAAAACTATTACAATATTGTAAAAACAATTTCTTTTTGTCAGCGTTTTGAGAGCGTTCTGCTTACATCCTTTATATAAGCTTTAACATTTTATAAGCTAAAAAATATACATTTAAGCTAAGGTGTTTACCCAAAGCGTGCCAAATATAGAATTAACAAATTGAAACGAATCAAATCGGTAATAAAAAACAACATATACTTTTCAGTTCATATAATTAGCTGAAAATAACTTTCTGGCACGCCAAATAAGGTCCAATTAGCCTTAATACGTACCGTAATTGGCTATACTTAACTCAAATCTTTCTGTTATAAAGTATACTAAGTTTTCTAAATCCAAAAAATGTCTGAACAAACTTATAAAATGGAGGTTGTTTAATCAAATTGGTTTCTAAATTTAAGTTCAATTTCTTAATAATTACTTGGTATTGTTTGCCTACTGATCTGTTTGTTTTAGAAATTGGGGGAGCCATTGTTTGTTATGGAATTACCTAGATAAAATTGAAACAAAACCTTAGCCGTTAACTTTTGTCTTTGACGAAGTCGGCCATTTAGCACTAGACATAGCCCTAAACAAATAAAGTCTGAAAACAAAGAGGTTATCAACCTCCTTGGCAACAATATAGAATAGTTTGTTTGTACGCGTACGAAATTGATTGGAGTTAGAATTTCAAATTATCTTCGTATTTGTAATTTGTAAGTGTATTTTGTTTGAATTAATATTATAATTTTATGCGTTGTAGACTTTTTGGTGGGATGAGTTTGAGGTTTACTTAGTAAAAGGCATATATTTAGTCTGAGACGTCATTGTTGAGACTATTGTAATCACCTTTTCAAAAAACTGGAGTATAATATTATTGTTTCATAAATATCTACGAATTATTTTTTATTGCATGGTTCGCGTTGTTATTGGGCAACCGGCTACCGCACAACGAGTATGAGGTTCGATTTCCGCATGGAGCAACTATTTGTTATTACAAATATTGTTTCGGGTCTGGGTGTGGTGTGCTATGTTAGTAAACGCATTCTCGATACAGGGGAAAATGCTAATGTTTATAAAAGAACTGTCACACCGAATCACACGTGTATCATAAAGAGGAAAATAACACTAAAATAAAATATTGATTATACAAAACAAACACAAGTTACAGAATAATTCACATCTTGTTTTTGCTTACAATCAATACTTCCAAGGGCGTGAAGCTGTGAATAAATTAATGAATTCACTAAATTATTAGCTCGAAGGCACGTAATAATATCTTTCCAGCTAATAGTAAGAAATAGCAAGTATTTATTGAAGTGAAAAGATATCAGTTTACTTTGCTAAAATTGCGGTACTTACTGAACAAATTAAAGGATACGGCTGCCGTATGACATTTCATTGTTTTGATAATATCAAGTAACTGCTTTTAAGTTTAAACTACAATTGCTTCTAGATAAGTAAACATCTTGAGGCTATGTACTATATGGGTTAATACCTAACGCTTCTCTAGTGACTCCTAGATAGTCATTATGTATTAAATACGCAATTTCACTCGTATCTAGATACCTTACTAGCGGTATAATAGGACAAAAGAAGACTGAATGGAACTTTCTAAAAAGCTTTGTTCGTTCTGTAGTATTGAAACCGCATTTCACATGCAGATCTAAAAATCTAGTGATTAAAATATTATGTTCTATGAAATATTTTTAAAGTTTATTCGTAGGTATATACTATACTAGTTTTAGTGGACCAAGCAAGAATATTTGAAGTACGTGGATACTTGAACTCGCAAAATTCCTTCAAAATCCCGTTTATACTACGAATCGAGTCTTCAGAATGGAATTCCTTCGCTTATATACTTTGCTACCTAGAGTGCATATTGAAGAGTACAGTAACGGACATATGCAGGTGTGCATTTTGAAATATATGTGACTTTGGAAATTGAGTTATGTTAAGTCGTGATTCATGTAAATCTGTCGAATAAAACATTTTCAAAAAGTAAAAGAATACTTACAAAAAATAGAGAAAAAACATTATCACAACATGATACAGTCCAAAACACACATTAAAATGTTTTCATGTATATATTCACCATCATTTTTGTAAAACAATTTGCACATATGATTCAAAATTCAATTTTGAAACCGAATAAAAATACTATTTATTTTTGGTCGTAACTGTACCAGTCAAGGATATTCAAGAATTTCCCTATGTTAACGGTATTGAGCGGTCGAACTTGGGTTCGCTAGATATAGATTTCAACCGCTCAGGATTTTCTCCGTATACTAAGAAAAATGTAGGAATTACGTCGGAGGTCGAGTAAGTACTTCAAATATTTTAGAATTTTCGTACATGTATAGCTTAAGAAGGAATTTTTGCTGAACAGAAAAGTATTTGGATTGTAGCGTTTGGTACATCTAAATGGTAGCTTACTGAAAGAGCATGAGATAATAGTTCATACATTAGCTCGGAAAATTGACCTCTGCAAGCTAATGTCAATTCAATAAAAATGTCAAAATCAAGGATTATATTCAATAACCGTACAAAATAAAAAAGTACGTACGAAATAATTATATCAACAACAAGCTCATGTATGAAGAACCAACCAGGCATCAGATACATCGTGATTAACTAATAATAAATACTTAATCACTTAAAGTGTAAAAGCCGAAATAAGAAATTCCTCTAATATCAAACAATCTTAATAAAATAATCCAATTAGAAATAAGCATAATATCATAATATTGTGAGTACATATACTCACAACAGAATTATTAAGACTATCGATAGAATCAAATAACCAAAGAGATTATATTTACCGCAAAAGTGAATACCCCGACTGATATATTTAATTATTCGAGACCCGGGATTGTATTTTCTTCGTAACTGACTTATAGACGGAAAAAATATAATAATAGTATTAAGACGCTGACTGTTTTCGGGTCTTTATTGTTTGCTACGAACTATTACATTATTAAATTACTCTAGAATCTATATTTCGAAATATTGTTATTCATTAAAACATTGTTTCAAAGACAGCGTGTATCAAAAAGCAAGATAAAACCTCTTTAATGATTAAATAATGTTCCTCTAAGGAATAGGGCGTCGAGTTTATCGCAATATTATTCGAACAAACATTTGATCGAATGATTAGAAAAATCGAGTTTGAAAGGTTCGAGGATTACGGTCGTTTATCGATTTCTATTTTTCTCGGCACTGTTTTATTAAGAGTTTATTTCGCCTTATTTAATTGTTGTTCTATCAGGATATTGTACTGAAGTACCTACTGGATTGTCTGTAGCCGGTTGTTGATTGGTCATATACGACTTCTTATTAAGAACTCCTTAAGAAGGATCTGCAACGTTTGGTCAAGGATATCATGTTATAGTAACATGCTAGCATATTATTTGAATGAATAGTGAATTAAGAATAAAGTATTGTTTTGTCACAATTGTCGAAGTTACAAAGTGATGAGTAATATTTTTCTATAGCATCATTCCGCTGAGTAATACTGGAGCCCAGACAGAGTGAAACAAAAGCTAGGCTATATTAGAAATATCGGGCAAACGATCAAGCGACATAAAATGCTTGGCAGGGGGCCCCCGATAATACTTCTATACGTAACCGTTTGAGTCCGGACGAGGGCAATTTTTCGACCAGCGTCGAATCTTTGGCCTTTTCATCGTTTTGCCGAGGACGATGTTCGGATACTCTTGTTATTTTTCCGACAGAAATCGTTGGCAAGAGTTATGCATTTGTTTTTTGCGTAAAATTGGTCGAGACTTTTTCGCTTGGATGTTTTCATTCGGCCTAATTCCTCTTAGTTTTTAGAATTATTTTTTCTCTGTTTTCGTACGCAGTAATGCTGGAAATGTTATTTAGGACGAAAAAAATGATGTATCACCGAAATAACACGAACGATGTTTATTGTGTTTATTTTTTTCTTTGACCTATATTAAGTAGAAAACGAAAAAATATTTCGGTATGTTGAAAGAGCTTTAGTCTGCGTCAAATAAATAGGCTTATTCTTTAAATGTATGTGTGTCTTTGTTTAGTTATCCCATAAACCCTGTCCTCCGTCAATATACCACAAAAATACACGGAAAGCGAATTCGACCCCGAATCCCGATTAATCGCTCCCTCTCTAGTAACAACATTATACAGAATACCTTGTTGAAATTCCCCACACTGATGTCTGTGTCGGGACGTATGTATTGAACGTGAAACGAATTTATTAATATTATAGTTGCTAGGTTTGTATTTTTTATTTTAATATATATTTTTTTTCTGTGACAAACTTTTTCGTTTATCCCCTGGGGTGACGGAGGAAGAATATTAATACATTCATTTCTCTGGAAGTGGATCAGTAGTGATGTGACTTAACACGAAATTCGGCGACGTTTTTATTTTATTATTTTATTTCCATTATAAGGAATCCAGTGAACGTGATATGGAATCTAATTTCTTTGTTTAGCTGTAATGATTTTCGCCCTTTCGTGTAGACTGTTGAACGTAAGTTATGGATTACTTTGGGGAGATTTTGAGGGGCTTGCATCCAACGAACGGTTCCCTTGACCCTTGTCAGGTTCAAACCCCGAGAAAGCTGTCACTTGTTAAGTTTTCCAGCGCGTGGTTACTTGCCCTTTATTTTCCGTATTCACTTACCTTCGTAAAATAAAGATTTGCATTCCAACCTTACAGTACATTTATTTACATAATAATATTACGAAGACTTTGTTTATTATTTATTACCTACCAAACGATGATTGGCATGGCAAATCCGATATCGGTAGCCTTGAACTAATGATTTGCGGTATTAAGATATACTTGGTAATTACTTAATTAAGAAGCAATTTAAAGCACCAAACTGCTAATTATTATCCTGAGATGATAGACCACGATAAGACAGTAACAAGAAATCATTAAATTGGTTACATATTTTATAGAAAAGTTATTAAATATTATGTAACACTCAATATGTATAAATATTGTATTTATCTACGGTATTCCCACTTTTGTCATTTAATTTTAGAATCATTACATCCTTAATATAGCTTAATAACAATCTTGAATCAGAAAAAAACTTATGGTAAATAATGCTCCTTTAAATATGAAAGTAAATAAGTAAAACATACAGAGGTGGAAAGCCATGGAATAAAGAGACAATGAATGAACTAGCACATAAATATAAATTACCAAGGATTAGACGCAGATATGTAAAACAGGATTATGAAGTGTTGATTACATTAAATGGGGGTTATTAACAGTATTATGTGTTTGGTATTTGAATGTTATTAGTTTTGATACAAATATTTGCCTCTTTGTAGTAGGCGCCATTTAATTAAACGTCAAACAAAGGTATACCTACTAACGCTACGGAATACTGGCGTACTGGCGGAATTACGATTTATTTTCAAAACTCATGAAACCGCAGTTTTCTCGGTTGCGATAATCGCCCGTAAACTTAGCGTTTGATAATCGCAAGATAGGCGGTTAAACAATCCGTTGAGTTCCAGACTGGCCCTCCCTTTGCGGTCAGGATCTTCAGAGAGTGCGGGTGCAACCCACCGCGGTTGCGACTCGCTGGTGCTGCCGGAGCCGCAAACAATCGCAACCGCACGAAGCGCTTCGCTTCAAGCTTCCTTGTGCGTACTGCTAAAGAGTGGAATTCTTTGTCAGACTCTGTATTTCCTGAGGGGTATAACCTGGGAGTCTTCAAGGCCCGAGTGAATAGGTTGCTTATGGGACGACGTGCTCCATCGTAGACCGCATCATCGCTTACCACCAGGCGAGATAGTGGTCAAACGTCGCCCCATCAAATATAAAAAAACCGTTGCGGGCGTAAAACGCATATCTGTACGTTTCCTGCGGTACCTATAGCTGCACCTATAGCTGCGGGCCCGTAACCGCGTCGAGCGCGGGAAAAAACCGCTTCATGAGTCCTTAGCCTTAGATTTACCAAGAGAATATTTTACTGATAAATCTTATGTCAAAGACGTTTCCTAATATTGTTACTTAAGTAGTTGTAATGGGTTATGGAATGTGTTGTAGTATTTGTACAAGATTCTTCACAATTAATGCAAAATTGTATTACTTTGTCTTTTTTAACGTTGCAACGAAGTGATTTTTTTTGTTTAGATATTTTTTGTGATTAGAATATATTTTTTTTTGTACGGGGGAAAATCCTCGAATGACTGTTCCCACCTGGGTGAGGCGGGAGGGAGTGTCAGACTCTTTCTGACTAAAAACCACCCCGTTCCTTCTCCTGCGCTTCGAGCCGGAGCCACGGTAACCCGTTAGGTTCTCCGCGGCTCCGTATTGGCATCAGCCCTGTTGCCCCATGCGTGGTGGTCTGATGGCTCTTTGAGGCGCGCGCGGAACGCGACGCGCCGTACGCTCGGGTGTATTTTGTGGTATTTAGCATAATTAGAAGTCCGGAGACTGATGGAAGTTACTTTTTTGTGCATATACGCGAGGCGGCGCGGCGAATGGGAAGAAACGTGACTATACTTATATTTTGGTTATTGTTGTCGTTGTTCTGGCGTGGTTTATAAAACGTTTAACTAAATACTTCGAAAAGGTTTTATGCAAAGAAAATTTACACCAACACAAGTCTGCCTAACCTTACAGCCAATAAAAGCGTGTGCTTATCTTAAGTGTCTTTTTCTTTTGGCATTTTTCCAAGTTTGTAAGTTAGAGTAGACGTGGACGTGGGTGGGTTTGGTATTTAAGTATAGAAACTGCCATCTAGGCTTTAAGGCTTACTGTCGCATTTTCATTTAAGGACCTCCTTATGACTGTTTATTGTTTATATGATGTATTTTTTTTAACAAATGTAATCGAGTGTATAGTATAGTGTTCCAAACATGAAAAAATCGATGTATACTAAATCTAGTACATGTTGTCTAAAAGAAAAAAAAAAACAAAAAAAAATCAGCCTTGTAATTATAATGGTACCCACATTGGTGTCAATTATATCCTTTTATATAATGGTATCCTCGGTATGGTATCTTTTATGTATTAAAACTATTTGGTATTTAATTTAATTACCATAAATTATTGGCTAACATTATGATTAAAATATTTAGTAATCATTAGCATTTAATTTACATCAGATGTTTCATCTAAATTATAAAAAGTTTACACATTTGAAGCCATTGGAATTCCAAACTAAAGGCAAAACAATTTTTCTTCTAATATATTTGATATTTAATCTAGAACATTGCAATATATATTATCTCAACTGTCCATAGTCCGTGTGAAGATATACCAATCAATTCACAATGACGTGATTTTCCCTTATCAAGGGTATCATTACTGGGGAAGTGAGGATTGGATGATAAGGATCGGTCACTCACTCTATGGTATGTGATTGGCAATAATAGCTTTATCACTGTTGCTTCTTATATTGTATTTATCAGTTATTTTGTCGTTTTGTTATTATATTGTTTGGATACGTATTTTGTCTGTCGGAGTCTGGAATTGTATATGGCAATAGGCTCACCGCCTATTACATGGGACTCATAACATAAATAGTCAAAAGTGGGTGTTACATTGCATAGTGGCATTAAGTGTCGCAACGTGCACCTCTGCCTACCCCTTCGGTGACAAAAAGGCGTGAAGTTATGTTATGTTATACTTAATTCGAATGTAATGACAAGTAATTTATGAGGATCGGAATAAAATATCCGTAGCTAGTTTACAGTGTGATTATTTTTATTTATTAATATGTATCTTAGTATCACGCAAATATTATAAAAGTCAAAGGTTATTTGTTTGGGCGTTTGTCCGTCAATCACGCTGAAACTACAAAATTGATTTTGAAAAATATGGCATACAGGCTTTTTATCTATATACTTTTTATCCCGATTGAATGCTCTCATGGTATAAAACATGAATCATACTTTACGTAGACGAAGTCGCGAGCAAAAGCTAGTATGTCTATATAGTACCTTAATGCTGGACAACTATTTTGTTATTTACTTTTAAATATAAAAAAAAAAATCTCTAATCTCCTGTTTAACTTTCGTAATCATAGTTTTGGATTAATTCACAGTCTAACACTAATTTTAACAATCCACACGTCCAGTTTCCAATACTTTTACTAAGTAGCAGCGCGACAGCCGCGTCGCGGGTCGCGAAATGCTGCTCATGAATATGAGCCTCCAGCATGGCTTGAAACTAGTCGAGTTCCTCGTCAAATTATTACGTGTGTAAGCCGAAAACATAATAATTTATTTACTATGTCTCACGAAAGTTACAATACAAAAATACTTTTACCAACACCATTATTTAAAATCATTTTTCTACATGCACACGATCCTTTATTCATTGTTGTCGCTCCTATTTCCAACACTCCTGTAATCTATACGTTATCATAAATAATTTTGACAAACATGGGGTCTGATTGATGTATCAGTCGGTTTAGCAAAAAGTTGTGCAACGGTTAAGGGTGGAAGACGAATCGATTATCTCAGTTGAGTGAGCGATTAGGTTAACCAGCTTTTGAGAGTATTTTGCCGCATTCGATGGACGGTGGAATGGAAAAGTTGTAGTGTTATTATAGTGAATATAAATAAGGAAATAGTTTTTACTCTTTTATTAGTTTTCCGTTATTAGTTAAGTTTATATAATAGTTTATGTTTAATTAATGGTTGTTCTAAGAGCCAGCGAGCTTATTAATTACTTTATTTAAAATATAATTAAGCATTTGGACTCAATCGATTAATAATATCGTCTGCATTATATTTTTTTTAGTGGCTTGATGTAAAATGCTAACGCAATATTTTTTTGGTCGGATGTATCATTTCATTTTTGTCCAAAAGTAAATAGAAACTAGCTGATGATAATGATGATGATGATTCCGTTACAGGAATCGACCATATCTGTATTCAGGCATACGTGAAAACTAAATTATTCTACTACTACTATTAAAAATAATAAAAAACATGAGACTCATAGTGGATGTCACTTCATTGTGCACCTGTGCCTACCCCTTCGAAGATAAAAGACGTGATGTTATGTTATGTGAACACTAAATACACAAATACGTGAAATTATTACGGATAAAATCACGTTCAGCCAATAATTTGGGCCGTATATTGGCTGTCCGTCAAACTATATTCTGAAGCATACCTCTCTATATTAACCGTTTGTGCCGTAATCAGGGTAATTTATGGGGCATCAAACGCATCTGTAACTTGTGATAGGCAATAGATATTGGAGCGAGAAACCTCGAACGTGAATTTGCTAGCTAGTTTAAACTATGCTACTAATTTACTAAGTTTAATATTAAAATACTTTTAATTCGTGAAGTTATGTTTGAACACGTTTGGAAAAATGAGGCCAGTAATAACTACATATTCCTGCAAACGAGGAAGTTAGTTTGGAAAAATTTTTGTACTGTTTGTTCTAATTATGACTACGGCATTGGCAATAGCTTTGCTTTATAGAGGTTTTTTTTCTTTACATTTAGAGATTCGGGAAGCGGATTTACCTATATATAGATCCAATCTAAAAGTACTGTTACTGTACACATGCTTCTCCGCGACTCTGAATCGGCATCAGGCCCCATTGGGCCCCATCCGTGGTGGTCTGATGGCTCTTTGAGGCGCCCGTGGAACGCGAATATTTAGTTACCTTAATAAGTTTATAGACGGTACATATAGTGTAACCTTGTATCCAACACAAAACATATAAAATTGGAATACTTTTCCTCTAACATCCGGAACGGAAATATAACCAGATTTACCATTTCCAGTAAATCCCAGAATCTGGATTCGTGTTTGATTTAGGTCGATAAATAGCTTTATGTACTCACGGGACTTATTACCAGCGAACGTGGGTGTTCCATTACTCGACTGTCTATTTCTACTTGAGGGAATACAAACGTGACATTTTGTATGAGTTGTCAAGACGCCCCCAGTGTACTATGAAGCTTGACAAAGAATGTAATTTCACTTTGGAGAAAACATTTTCAAGCTAACTCGAAATATAAAATTTACTGGTAGAGACGAAATATTGTAATGTACATAGTAATATTACATCACACCTGTTCTCCCAAAGGAGGTTTGATGTATGAAAAGTAACACGCTAAATGGATGGCCATGTGGCGACGGTAGAATGCAATATATTTGTTTAAGTGTTGAAGAGCCATCCGGCACGAATGGGCCGGCTCGACTGGAGTAGAGGATACTACGGCCTCACAAAATAATCGGCGTGAAAGTGATTGAAAATCAACGTGTTTTGTCGTGTGAGTGCGGTTACCGGAGGCCGAATTACCCCTACCCCTCCTCCCCAGTTCCCGAATCTCCAACAAACCTCAAAGACCTCTTCCGAAAAGCCCGATAACGCACTTGTAACGTCTCTGGTGTTTCGAGTGTCCATAGGCAATGCTCGATTATCGGCTAATCCCATAAAGAAACCAAACCAACTTACCGCGGGTGGTGTTAGCCAGCCGGTCTACGCATTTGTTAGACTGGGCAGTGGCACTCTTATTTGACCCTCAACATTTTAATTTGCAAACCCTCCTGTGTAAAACTGACCTATAGTCTAAATATAGACTGTTATGAGCTGTTGAAAGTGTTGTAAAATAGATACACTTATCTGCATTCAGTTTGTAGCTAACATAATTCACGTTTTGTGTTTTTGCCTTAGCTTAAATATTGAAATAATAGAATTTTTTTATTTACATTTTTATTTAATTGACAACCGAGTAACGATAACCTTTTTACACAGTACCTATTCATAAGCTTTGTAGGTATGATAGGTACACAAAACAAACGATTCCGCTTTATTATATTACCGTATATATAAAAAAGGCATCCTTTTATAACCACGTAAAAAAATCTTAAAAAGCTAAATTATATGTCATTAAAACAAGTTGAATAATGTCAACTGAGTTCCTGAACCAAAAATTTTATCAATTAAAAATATCGCCAGAGGGTGTAGCGGCAAAAATTACGCAAAAGTATGTAAATGAAACAAAATTAACACGTAAATATGGACTTTATAAATGAAGGTATAAGCGCTAAATTTAATTACCGTCGCACCCAAAACGGCTAATATTTATTAAGTTTAATTTCGGTAATGGAGGGAATCTTGAATTTTCAGCTAATCTTTATACAATTTTGGTACAACGTTTATAGGAAAATTCTTTCGTCTGTGGGTATTCGTAAATGTGTACAAAATATTTCGTATTTTCATTTGTTATTTGGCGAAATATTATTGTTAGGAGAGAGCCATTCATTGGGAGTTTAATAAAGGATACAGACGTATTTATAGATAGTATACAGTAAGTAATTCTTAATGGCCAGTGGCTTTGAGCAGATACACAATGAAGGAAACCTTTGTGGACAGCCATTAGTTTCGTAAATAACAGGCGAGCATCGACGATATGCTATATATGTTGTTTAGTTATTGGAATAGAATGGAAATGTCTAACAGAGGTATGTATGTACTATGTCGTCTACACATTATTCCTTTCTGTATAATAGGCCCTTATACCCAATTAAACTGTCAAACACCGCGAGGACACCGGTGTCCGCATACCTATTGTTCAATCTTGGTTAATTATGACGGTTTGATCACATTCAACAAACGAAATAAATAAGTATTGCAAACAATGCCAAGTAGTTTTTATTAATATATACATTTGAATAAGATAAAAGTATACCTCTTAACTTATAGCCCTGTGTTATCGAGTTTAAAAATCCTATTTTAGTATGCGGAGCAAATTTTAAAAATATGTTCCAGAATATTCTGTAGTCCTGGCTGGAAGCCAGTTTCTCTGGAACTGTATAGGAAAATTACGAATAGAGAACGACAAATAGCTTCTTGGTTGTCATTTCCAATTTTTAAACGCCTTTTAATATTTCTCATTTTTGCAACGTTTATTTTGTTTTGAAGCTACAGCTTCATAATATAAAGGCATAGGTATACTATTTTGCTTCTCCACATGATATATCATGTATCAGTATATGCTGCAACTTTTTATTGGAATAGGAGGCAAACGAGTAGACGATTCACCTGATGGTAAGCGATCAGCGCCGTCCATGGACACCCGTAACACCAGAGGTGTCACAGGTGCGTTGATCTACCGACTTTAGATTTAGATTTTGTTGGGAATAAAGCATTTCATTTTGGTCTAACTCTTGCCGGTTTACTAATCAAAAGCTGTAAAAAGGCTTGACATATTTGTATCAGATTTTCAAGTGGAGATAAGAGGTGAGTAATATTTTTTGGATCTGAAAATTAAATTTTGTCTTACCAGTATATAATAGCGTTTTTTGGACACAATTTATTATAACAATAGAACAGACACCGTGACTGACACGTAATATACAGCTTTGTCTCAGCAATCCCCAAATATCTCTTTGTATGTACAAGTTTTTTAATGTAGGCCATTTTTTGAGACAAGCCCAGTACGGCAGAACATACAGTACAGTAGATACAACCATGATAACACTAGAACACTAAAGGCCGACCTCCCAAGGACATGAATCTTGGATCCCGCAACAAAATAATCCAGAACATATTATTAAAAGAGAAGAAAAAAAAAGATAGATTCCAGTTTTCTCTGCGAATTCAATGCAGGAGACAGAATGACTTAAGTCAACCTACACTATTGGATCGGCTTACACAAAAAAAGAAATGCGGTCGACAGAAGTATAGTTGTTGGACTGCCTCGTTGGCCGAGTGGTCGCAAGTGCGACTGCCTGGTATATGGCAATAGGCTCAATCCCTACTAAATAGGACTCATAACATAAATAGTGAAAAGTGGGTGTTACATTGTATAGTGGTATTAAGTGCCGTAATGTGCACCTCTGCCTACCCTTTCGGGGAAGAATGTATGTGTAGAAGTATGACTACAATCTTACAATATTTCAAGGATGACCGTTGCCCTTAAATATTTTCACATACCGACCGTGAATAATATGAAAGTGATTTATATTGTATTACTTTAAGAAGGACGTTGACCTTCTGAATCCAAAAAAATGCTCCTGCTTTTCAATTTTCCTTTATTTGTAACCCTTTCGCTGTATTTTATATGTATGTATGTATGTACAGTACATATTTTTTTAATATGGATTTCTGCAACTTGGCAATCTATGTCCATACAATAAACCATTCAGTTGGGGTGTCTTGATTTTAGTCTTATTAGCAGCAGAAGTAATTTCTTGTGCATCTCTTTCATCTAGTATCACCAAATCCTACGGTAAGTAAAGGGACACTATGACGTTTCAATATAGAGTGTGTGCAGTATAATAATATTAATGTTATATACTGAAATTATGATAAAAACATGCCTGATTCTATTAAATATAAAAAAAAAATTTGATATTTTTGTTAAAGTTACCTATTGCTTAATAACGCATTTATTTTAAAACAACCTCTTCAATAAGTAAGACGTTTGTCCGTAAAACAAATAACTCTAAATCAAGTCCATTGAAGCGAGTACATAAAGCATTAATTACGTCATTGACCTACATAGCCCCTACTCTCATAGCCGGAGTAAAAGTCACGACCGAAATGTAAAATAATAATAAAATAACAAAAATAAATAAGAGAGAAAACATTATTCCTTTGGGAATGGCGAGAAGCCGGAAATAGGAAGTGTCTTAATGAGCCCGTTGATTGCTCAATTAGTTAGCACTAGACTTGTACTGAGAACAAAGTAACGAGGTCTTATTGTTTTTTCTTATATTTTGACTACTTAATGAATTGTCGTTCACAGTCGTCCTGTCTGTCTCATAAAATGCCTGTCTAGTTTCATTATAGATTTCGTACGCCGTTTCTTTAAATTGTTTGCCATTGTTAGGTGAATGCTTATTTTTTACAAAATGTTATTTCTAGATTTTACGTTGTTACTTAACGTGTTATCTGCATTTAACCTAATTATTGGTCATTGAAAATAAGATTACAGATGATCATTTAAAACAATAAAATAAAAGTCTGTTATATAAAATTCTGATATTGATTATAATTGCAGCTACATAAATACATATTTATATATAAATATATCTAATTATTTTATACTATTATAAAAAGCGGAAGAGTTTATTTTTTGTTTGTTTGTTTGAACGCGCTAAACTCCGTAACTACAAGTCCGATTTGAATAATTATCTTTGTGTTGGATAGCGCATTTATCGAGAATGGCTATAGACTATAAAACATCACGCTACGACCAATAGAAGCCGAGCAGAGCGTGTGAAACCGCGTGGAAATAGCTAGTAGATTATATAGTATAGTAATCACGAATACTTTTTTTACGCTCGATATAAGAGACATCCTACAACTACATGTCTAGTTCGTGACATAAATGTCGTATAGTATCATCACACGATTGTTTCAAATTCAAGTAATAATAGTAAACAACAATAACAATTTAAAAACTGATATTGTCAAAAACTTAAAGGATTTTTTTTAAATATAATAATCTACTCCGTTGCTTTAGTAAGTCCAATTTTCTGCGAAGACTATTATAATAGAGGCATTTTTATACATTTCAGTAAGTGGTTGTTAAAGCATGGTTATATATAATTATATTACGTTTTCTACGAAATGTACAGTTGAAATAGTTTAATAGTTTTTTAATGTAAATATATTATTACATTGTAAAACTATTTTTTACAATAAGACTATTTTACCACAGCAACTTGTAATATTGCTGCACCCTTTTTAATTAAAAGACGAACATCGAAACGTTAAAATATTCAAAAAAGTCGTTAAGTTACAAAATTAAAAAGTTGCCGGCAACCGTAGCATTAGTAACATCATTTTATATTAAAATTCACGGCGTAACGAAGTCTTGCTCTGAACTCGCTATATTATTATGTAAAAGACGAAATAACTGATTAGTTATTCATTTATTCGTACAAATTGTGTTGGTGACGTGATAATAAATGATGCAGATATTTTAAATTCACATTTTATTTGTGAATATTTTGTAAGAGAAGAATCCATTAGCTCGTTTTTGTCACCGTGAGTCGGCATGATATACAAAATTAACAAAGAGTGCTGTTATATTTACCATCATTCATCCAGTGTCATTTCACTATGACATATTGGTGCCCGTCCGGCTCCAACATTAAAAATAACATACGAAAATAAAACTTTTACAAGCTTAAATACACTTAAAAGTCATAAACTTTGAGTAGTTCGATTAAAAAAAGTTAACAGCACTGTTGATTGCGTCGCACAGAAAGTTGGTATAAGTTCGCTTACTAATGTTTGGGGGTATAAATCAATTAGTTAGTTTGACGTGAGGGGGGTGCGCGGGAGCGCGGGATTATTTGAAACGTGGAGAAGCGTATCGGCGCAGACTAATCGCGTCGCGCCGCGCCGCTGACTGCGGGGCTGCCGTGCCGTGGCCGCCGTGCCGCGTACTACCGCGCGCAAGCGCTTCACGGCCTTCGCCGCAAATTTTTCTCATAGCCCGTTCCAACTAAATTGCAAAACCGCCGACCGCCCGTTGAAGGTACGAGAAACGCGCCGAGGGATTCTCCCGCAATGTAATCACCCGAAGAACAACAAGGCGGGATAACGAGCCCGCCTTTTTCTTATAAGGAACGACAGTAATTCACACTCAACTTAATCTTATAATCGGCTAAAGAATTAGCATAACTTACGCACGCCGTAATTAAATTTCGGTCCGGTTCGTGTTAATTAATGTACTTTGTATTGTTTTTTGTTTAAATGGAGCAATGAGGGTCTAATCTTAAGTGTGGTCTTCTTTTGAAGTATAAAAGTAAAATGAGATTGTCACTTTGATGTTTTTGTTTTGTTCATGTCTCTGTATTTTCTTTGTAACACAAAAACATCAAATATTTAACAAGATTTTCTCAATAAATCTGCACAAGCTCACGTTT
Source organism: Spodoptera littoralis (assembly GCA_902850265.1). NCBI lineage: Eukaryota > Metazoa > Arthropoda > Insecta > Lepidoptera > Noctuidae > Spodoptera > Spodoptera littoralis. The sequence continues at coordinate 4,300,675 of LR824539.2, read as the reverse complement.
CCAATTAAATCTAGTATCCTCGGTGAGTTTCAAAGCAACACTTGGTTTTGAAAAATTTCGTTGTAGGCACCTTTTATCGAGATTAAAAATTCTACAGTTGCAGCCGTGTTTGTGATCTTTTACCTCAAAGTTTACCTAGACTATTTTAATATTCGTTTGAATTTCGTAACGAGTTTTTTGTACCTCTACATTCACCCTGGGTCGAGACAGTAATTGAGTTATTGTAGGCTCACTATTCAGACTTATAATGATTGTCTGGAGGAAAATTAACAAGAGTTGGGGACCATGTTACGTTTGTAGCAAAGTTGAGGTTTATGTTTTGTTTCTTTGACAACTGTGCAATTGACAGCACTGTTAAGCCGATCGTCGGCGCGGGCTTTCACGATGCTCACAGACTATGAATGAATTGCGTTCATAGCGTCGGTCGCTTTCTGGTTTTGTTCGTTCATTCAGTTTCGCATTGGTCACGTTTCACTCCAATGCTTCGTGATTGGTCTTGTTTTACTTTTTAAAGAACAGTTTTGAATTTAATTTTCAATTTATTGTAAGTTATACCTACGTTTGATGGCATTTACTAAACGTTGTGAGTATTTCCAAGAAATATTTTTATATCAGATTATGTATGATAATGTTATGTTCACTCTTTACAATCACTCACTCACCTCGCGAACTTACATAGGTAGGTAGGTGAAAACAGGCGCCTAAGGAAAAATGAGTGGTGTTACGTGTTGTGTAATATTAACAACCGAAGTTGCGGAGAGGTTTAGTGATAAGTTTAATATTTGTTATTTATTTATTTATTTATTAAAACTTTATTGCACATATAGTGAAATTGGCGGACTTAATGCCGTAGGCATTTTCTGACAGTCGACCATTGGGTGGTGCAGAATGTTAAAGCGGTAGGTGCAAAATTGTAAAAAGAAAGTATGAAGTAGATAACGAAGTTAAGGTAATAAAATATTAAAGAGGGAAGACATGATTGTTATAGTCGATAATACATAACTAAGGGTATAGGGTCTTAAAATGAATTATATAATAAATATAATATATCCTAAATATGCATACATATAATATAATACATACATATATAAATAAATGCAATACATAGACTACATATTACCACTGTTTTGAGTTTGCCACTTTCTATAAATGTGTTCCCGAACCTTGAATTTAAATGAACAGCGATTATTTGCCATTCTGATTTCCTTGGGCAGCGCGTTCCACAGAGAGACAGATTGAACGAAAAAGGAGGAGTGAAGATAGTCAGTGCGGTGAGTGGGACATTGAAGTTGACGGTTATTAGATGAGCGAAGGTATTTAGAATGGTTTGCGTATGTATATTGGAAGTAGGAAGCTAGATAAACAGGTGAAGAAGGAGAGTCGAGAAAAGAAAATAAAGTAGTTAACGCCCTTTGTTGCCTGCGCAGGCGTATGGGCAGCCATTTTAATTGCAACCGATGTGCAGAAACATGATCATATTTACGTAAATTGAAAACGAATCGAATGCAGTTATTTAGAAGACGGTCAATTTTGTTGAGTAGATCTGCATTCAGGTCGTAGTAACACACATCAGCATAATCGATGATAGGAAAAATCAGGGCCTGCACGAGCCGTGCCTTGGTAGTAGACGGAAGGAAGTTTCTAAGGCGGTACAAGCCTCGCAACGACCCAGTTACCTTCTGGCATACACTAGTGACCTGTGCACGCCAGCTCAATGTGTTATCAATATGTAAGCCAAGATCCTTCACATCGTCACTAAACGGGATTGCCACATTATTGTACGAGACAGGCTGCAGCGACGCGACACTGACTGTTTTCCAGGTACGTGTGCTTCCAATGATTATGGCTTGACATTTATTTGGATTTACTTCTATGCCGAACCTTTGTAACCAGTTGTAAATAGCAGCCAAATCCCCATTTACTGCCGTGATAGCACTAGGTAAGTCATCCACTGCAGCCTGACAGTACAACTGCAAGTCGTCCGCATACAGATGATACGCACACCGAAGTTCAGAAGTAATGAAATTAATAAAGATTGAAAATAAGAGAGGAGAGAGAATGCCGCCTTGAGGGACACCAGCCAGCAGATCACACCAACTTGAAGAATTATCGTCAAGCCGGATCGACTGCTGACGCCCCCGAAGATAGGAAGAGAACCAGTCCAGTGTTTTGTCAGAGACTGCAAGATGGGACAGGATGGCCAAAAGGAGATCGTGACTGACCATATTGAAAGCGTTTGAAAAGTCGACTAATACTAAAACAGTTACTTTGGTGTCCTCAATCCCTGCCCTAATATCGCCAGTCACTTTAAGGAGGGAGGAGACAGTGCTGTGTCCAGGTCGAAAACCTGATTGGAGAGGGCTTATTAAACTGTTTCCATAAACAAACCGTGACAGCTGCTTATGGACACAAGCTTCAAGCACCTTAGACAGGAAGGGAAGGATTGAGATTGGACGGAAGTGAGTGGGAAGAGATGGATTACTAACCTTAGGTAGTGGACGAACAAAAGCCTTACGCCACAAGGACGGGAACACTCCGGAATACAAGGAATAGTTGACAATATGGGTAATTGCTGGAAGGAGATAAACCAGGATGGACATGATCATGTCACGGGAGATGGAGTCACAGCCAACAGCTTTAGATTTAATGGAGAGGATTGTCTTACGAATCTCCTCCGACTGGACTGGTATGAAGTGGAAATTTTCGACCCCAAGACGAGGCAGACTAGAAATAGAAGACAAGGTGTTTCGCCTAGTTAGGTGATCCAGAGATGAGACAGTGGAAAAATGATTATTAAGTTCATCTAAGCCAATTGAAGAAGGAAGGTTAGCGGGTTGCGGTTTGCCGATACCTAGAGTTCTCAAGAACTTCCAAATATCAGCTGGAGATGAAGAGGAAATGTTATTGAGAATGTGGCGGCGTTTGGCGTTGCGTACCATCTGATTACATCTGTTCCTCGCAGTTTTATATGCCGTCCAGTTCTCCTCTGTCCGATCCCTCTTGTGCTTCCGAAACGCGCGGTCCCTGCGACGCATAGCCGCCTGTTATCTAGCTATGAAAGTAATTTTAACATCAAAAAATAAACGAAATGTCTTAAACGTACATTAATATTCATTAATGACTTGCCCTGAATCTGTCCAAATAGTCCAAGTTTCATCAATGAATAACCAAATCTGTAATCACCCACCGAAATACCTTCGGTTAAACACAGCCGTTCACTACCAACCTAATAGCTCACTATTGGAATAGTTTGCTGATAGATATTAAACAATATTGCAAGCGTTATCTAATATTACACCGTTTGGGGATCAAAATGACGTCACAGTTCATGTCCGGACCGCAAGCCAAACTTGTCACAAGTTAGAAAATACGATTTCCGGCTTTCGACGTCGGTTACTCTCAGCAATACTCGGGACTCCGGAAAATCTTTCGTTTTGCCAGTATGGGGCATACAAACTAAGAGAACAGTACATTGACTTTTTACTGCCTCTTACTGCTGACCTTTGGCTAGCGAGGGTGCGAGTGAGCATGGCGTCTTTATCAGATCCGCTCAAAGTTGGTTACAAGAAGCTATATTGGCTTATATGTTAAGTAGGTAAATGATAATTATTATTCTGACATTAATTAAATAAAAACTGCAGCAAGTGTAATAAGTAGTCGCGGAGAACCTAACGGGTAACCGGGGCTCCGGCTCGACGTGCAGGAGAAAGAACGGGGTGGTTTTTAGTCAGTAAGAGTCTGACACTCTCTTCCGCCTCACCCAGGCGGGAGCAGTCATTCGATGATTTTCCCCGCTTAAAAAAAAAAGTGTAATAAGTAACTCATTGCAGCATTACTTCACCTACCTGTCAGTCTAATATGAAATTCAACGTTTTAAACTAACGAGTTGATGTCCATTAAATTACTAGCGATTTCAGTCGTATCTTCTGAAAGTCGGAAGTGATGTAGGAATATTTTTCATAGCTTCTAGCCGTGACGTCACAAATATCTCCGAAAAACAAGGTAAAATGTCGTAGTTTTGTATCGAAGCCACACCTTGAGTAAATGATTCACCGGCGTAAGTAAGTACTTGAATAGGTACGTACGACAAGTCAAGTTTTTGGCCCACCCTCTTTGAAGTCAATGGACTTTCTTGTTACAATATTTATACAACAAGGCGCCTAAAATAATAGTGACATCAAACGGTACATTGACAATGGACAGTCGCACGGTTGCCAAGGAAAACTGTAATGAAACACAATGTCACTAATTTCATTATACCTCCTAGTAAGATGTACAAGAAGATTAAAATAACGAACAGAGTACTAAGTGGCAGCTTGAAAAATAATGACTCTATTAGAATAATTAATTTTATTAATTCCATGTATATTATATTTACTAAAAATATGTAGGAAAATATAAAAATATATCGAGCTCAGTGACGGGCTATTGGAGAGGCCTATACAGGCAGTATACGGAATCGGGACGATGCCAATATTATTGACAATCTTTTAGTTATATGAAAAAGTTTGCGTATAGCCTTAATTCGTCGTGGTGGCCCGGAGGTATAAGACGCCCGCTTCTCATGCATGTGGGTGCGGGTTCGAAACCTACCAACGGCAAGTAACAATGTGACTTTTTCCGAGTTATATGTTCTTTCTAAGATTATTTAGACATCAATGACAAACGGTGAAGGAAAACATCGTGAGGAAACCTGGGCTTATAATTTCTAATTATAAGTTTGTAATCGCCAACCCGCATTAAGCAAGCGTGGCGATTAATGCTTAAACCTTCTCCGTGTGAGAAGAGGCTTTGCTCAGCAGTGGCCATTTATAGGCTGTTAATGATGATAATGATGATAGCCTTTATAAACACCTTCCATTTTAAGAATGTGCGTGCAGGTGGCGTTTTATCGTTCATTATAGAGGACTAAGCGGGAGACCTTTGTCCGGCAGTGGACTTCTTCCAGCTATTGATGATGATGATGATTTTAAGAATTGCACAAGTCATTTAATTCTGATCATTACGTTATGTAGGACCACTGTTCTATTTAAAACGATACCTACCTATATTATCTATGTGAAACATACATAACCTCACGCCTGTCTCCCATAATAATATTGTTATGTTGGTGTATTGTCAAATTAAAGTCGGATTTATTTTACTTGGATTTATTACAATAATGTGCAGGGCGCACGACGTGTAGACACACTGAGTATTACAGGTAGACAGCAACGTTAATAACGAGTGTCCTACCTTATATAACACACTAGCTTCTGCCCGCGACTTCGTACGCGTAATCCCATTTTATCCCGTCCCCGTTCGTGATTATCGGGAAAAAAGTAAAAAAAAATTTCCTAGAAAAAGTATCCTATGTCGGTCTCCTGGCTCTAAGCTAACTCCCTACCAATTTTCAGCCAAATCTATTCTGCCGTTCTTGAGTTATAAGTGGTGTAACTAACACGACTTTCTTTTATATATATAGATTATAGTGAGGGGGCCACTACTTACTAATTAGTGATGTTGATACAAACTAAACATACATGTAACAAATATGATAAACTATTCATCATCATCATCAACAGCCTATAAATGCCCACTGCTGAGCAAAGCCTCTTCTCACACGGAGAAGGTTAGAGCATTAATCACCACGCTGGCTCAATGCGGGTTGGCGATTTCAAACTTATAATTAGAAATTATAAGTCCAGGTTTCCTCACGATGTTTTTCCTTCACCGTTTGTCAGTGGTGTCTAAATAATCTTAGAAAGTACATATATCTCGGAAAAAGTCACATTGGTACTTGCCGATGGTAGGTTTCGAACCCGCACCCTCATGCATGAGAAGTGGGCGTCTTAAACCTCCGGGCCACCACGACATTTACAAACAAACTATTATAATTTGTATATATACTTTTACAAGAGACCTATCCCCGTATTATTTCACTTCGATAAACGAGCAGAAGCCCCAAAATAATATACCAGGATTTATGATTCTGTATTTGATTACACCCACACGGCCATTGAGACCTTTACATATTCATTTCATACCCAAGCCTCGGCTTAGGTTCAGTGGGCACCGTTGAACTTCAAGCGAGTACTAATTGAGGTCAAATAGTCTAATAAAATTATGGTTGTTATGCTGGCGTGGTGGCTTAGTGACGTGACTGTTGTGTGTTTGGTCCTCAGATAGGAAAATAACATAACATAACATCGCGCCTTTTATCCCCGAAGGGGTAGACAGGTGCATATTATGCCACTGTACAATGTAACAACCACTTTTCACTATTTATGTTTTGAGTCCCATGTAATAGGGGGTGAGCCTATTGCCATATACCGGGCACAATTCCAGACTCCATGCTACTACTGAGAATTTCCTAAAACCAAGTACTTTGCCCGACCTGGGAGTCGAACCCGAGACCCCTTGCCCGGTCGCACTTGCAACTCGGCCAACGAGGCAGGAAAATAACTATGTTATCTTTAAATCATTCTTGATGCTGCTTTTTTTGTAAATATACTTTATGTTGTGTCATGTTACACTTCCACATTAATAACTTCAATAGTCTATTAATGGCCACTGCTGACTAAAGGCCTTTTCTCACAAGGAGAAGGTTTGAGAATTAATCGCCACGCTTGCACGATGCTGGTTGGCAAAGCAAAGCTTAGGTTTCTTCATGATGTTTTCCTTCACTGTTTGTCAGTGGTGTCTAAACAATCTTAGAAAATACATATAACTTAGAAAAAGTCATATTGGTACTTGCTGTTGGTAGGTTCCGAACAAAACCTATATGGATGAGAAGCGAGCGTCTTAATCCTCCGAGCCAGGTATACTTAGACTACCGTAATTGTATGCCTTCTATAAGATTTGTTGCAGTCAATATTTCTATCTGTACTAAATAGATATCTTGTATGTTAAGCAAATACATCAGTGTGTATGCTTTAAAAAAGAAGATTTTTAAAGTGAATTGTCTAGACTTAACTATTATAGTGATGTCGCGGAGAACCTAACGGGTTACCGGGGCTCCGGCATGACGTGCAGGAAAAGGAATGGGGTGGTGTTTAGTCAGTAAGAGTCTGACACTCCCTCCCACCTCACCCAGGCAGGAGCAGTCATTCGATGATTTTCCCTACTTAAAAAAAAACTATTATAGTGAGACATAAGTATATTTCACATCACACTTAAACGAAACAAGATATAGTACAACAGAAACACTTTAACATACATGTACAACTCCTTCCCAGTAACAGACACCGGTAACCGAGTCTCATAAAAAAATAAAATGTGATAAAAGACTGGGTCGAATAGCACACATTTTAATACCAGTGCCGATGAATAGTACAAATATTTTAGGAGAGAAAGCTCGTCACGTAGAGGCCCCTGGAGGTTCGGGAAATGCCGACGCGTCTACGACTCGATATGAAATGCTCTACACACGGATCTCGCTTCAACTGAATGTGGCTTCCTAGTACGAAGTTCGTAGTTGATAATACCTGTTCAATTCACATAATGAGATCAGATGAATACCTATGATTACTGATTTTTCGATTACATTGAACTGAATTTCTGTTTAATTCTGTATTTGAAAAAATTTGATTTGTGTGATGATGATAAAAAATTACACGTACGTATTAAAACAACAACCTAAATATAAACAACATTTATTTTAGTTTCTGATACAGTAAACGAGTTTTCATGTAATAAAATATCTACACATGGAATTATCGCGTGTTTAACTACATATAATTTTAAACATAAATTACAGCTATCAATGTTTTTATTCTAAATGAGGTTATTTATTAGAACCTTGTAATAAATTATTTTCAAATGTTTGGGTTCACTTTCACGTGACCTTTAAACGTAAAAGTTTGAATTGTGTAATGTTTTAAGGTTTCTGATATCTGGTAAACAATATTTCGTTAAAATTTACAGGTTTCATATTACAAAAACTACAAAAAGGTCGTTCGTAAGTGACCCGAAATTCATAATTTTTGTTGTATGTATATAGTTGGCTTCTCTTTTTTATTCACGATTTATTTTTGTGTGTATTCGTCATCTTAGACGTAATTCACGCCTTAGTTCCATAAAGATAGATAGGTCAGATAGGAAGCATCATCACCATTATATGTCTCCAATAATAATAATTACAATTCACTTTCAATATCAAATATTGTTATTTAATTTAGATTCTTAAGTTTCTCTCTAGCCTATTTTTATAATAGACAATTAAAGTGATTAAAAATAAACAATTTGCAATAGCAAATAAGTACTACAATGTGGATTCGATGACCAATAAGACAGACTTGACTGCACGGTTGGTGCGGTGGCTGGGCAACCGGCTGCCGTGCAACGTGTCGCGGGTTCGATTCCCGCACGGGACAACACTTTGTGTGATCCACAAATTGTTGTTTCGGGTCTGGGTGTCATTGTGTATGTGAACTTGTATGTTTGTAAACGCACCCACGACACAGGAGAAAATCCTAGTGTGGGGCAAAGTAAAAAAAAAAAAAAATTATTAAATACAACCTTAAATATTTTGAGGTTACCGAAGGCCCAATTGCCCCCTTCCCCAATCTCCCTAATCCCCGAATCCCCAATAATCCTCAATTTGCTAATTCCCAAAAGGCCGGTAACGCACGTGTAACGGCCTGGCCAGCTTATTCCATAAAAACATATATTAAAATAACGTTTGAAATACCATTTCCATTAACTTTAGTTCCGTGACAATACAGGTAGGTATTACGTCTCGCTGTCACGGAATACATCCAAGCGTGCTATTTTAACGGCACCGCCGATCGTTCTGACGGTAGCGATCGTCTGCGGACACCGATCCAAATAAAAATTATATTTCGACGTCATACAATTTTGAACATATTTGCTATATTTTCTTTAGCAAATAAGACTGTTTTTCGGATGAATTAAATAGTTAAGTACGGTCTAATTAGCAAGAAGCTTATTTGCAAATTAGTGCTAATATTTTGCTACTTTGTGTACTCGTATCGTATCGTACTAAAGGTTTTTCGGGTGTTTCAATAGTCCTTCATTTTTAATATAAATCCTAATTGTGCCTGACACAATATTCGAAATCGAGACGTCATACTCGACAGTCGCGTGATCATTCCTTTTTTTTAAGGGGGGAATCATCGAATGACTTCTCTCAACTGGGTGAGGCGGGAGGGAGTGTCAGAGTCTTACTGACTAAAAACCGCCCCGTTCCTACTCCTGCACTTCGAGCCGGAGCCCCGGTAACCCGTTAGGTTCTCCGCGACTCCGTATCGGCATCAGCCCTATTGGGCTCCACTGGTTCTGGTCGGGAGGCGAGCCACTCATGCTCGCCGTCCGCAGGCCCACGCACGTGATCATTCCTAAGAGTCTGAAACACTGCATTACTTTTAAAAATCTTACAAGTATACATATTTCCTGAAAATCATATCATAGCAATATTGGCAGTGTAAACTAATGATTAATTCACAGCATGTAACAGTTCCCCAAGAGTTGCTAACCAAGATTTTAATATTATGAAGTTGTTCAAAGTTTCCCTTAACCAACTATGAAACGTCAACTCATTGAAATGGGTTGTTGTGTGGTTTCTGGTCAACTGTTTATTTGTTTATTCAGTGCCAGTGAGCGAATAACTACAGTTCCTGGAATCTTCATTAAAGAGAAGGAAGTCTTTACCTTTTTACTATAACTTGGAAATTGTTTGAGTTCTACGAAGTTGTAAAAGGTTGTTTAAGGTACTGACGGTGTAATTTGAAGGTGTAATGTGTTGTTGCTTATTTTGTGTTTGAAAAAGAGGAATTTTGATTGCTACACTGTATTTTTTTCAACGATTATTTACTTGGTAGCGAGAAAATGTTTGGATAATGGTAGCCTTGTTAGTACTAGAGGATACTTAGTCTCTACGTTTAAAGATGAATTTTACTAATATTAGAAATATGAAAGTTTGTGAGCTAGTGTGTGCCAGTTTGTTCTTTAATCACGTCAAATCAAATTTTATTTTATTTTTATTTTTAGCCATGCTCATCCCACTGCAGGGCAAAGGCTTCCCTACCCTCCTTCCACTCATCGCTTCTTATAGCTTTATGTAACCAATCCTTTTCATAGACGTCAAGTTCATCCCACCGTCGCCTTCTAGGCCTACTGCAACTGATAGACTAGACTGATAGATAGTAGGTCTGGAATAACACGTAAACTTACTTTTTATCCTACAAGAACGTGGGCGACGGCGCTGGCAGAGATTGTATGTATATACTTCTAGATCACTAACCATCAAGAGATTGGGACATTGATCACCTTTCAACATAAAGCATCTCTCTCCTATTTCTTAGAAAAATACATTCTGTTGTGTACAGTCACCTATCATTCAGACCCGACCCATACAATCGGGTAAGTAAGGTCGCTAGTAGCTACACATCGACCTATACAAAACCAGATTATCATGATCTCGATTTGTGTGATCTTTCCGCAGATTTAATGGTCAATTTATACTGGTTTTGTTAGCTTGATATGCAGCTAGTAAATGTACCACGTGATCTATTGCTATACCTCTAACCTGCAATACTTCGAATGTCACGTCCCGACTAGAAACGTGTCCTACGTGTCATTGCATTATGCTCTTCAAGGAAAAACAACTTTGAAAGTGTTGACGTCGATCTGCAATACTTAATGGTACTATAGGTATTATTAAGTACCGCCATGAAAAAGTGCCTGTATAAATATGTTATAGCAAAGGATAATATGTTTTATGTATATAAGTTTATAGTTCTTTTTCGCCTGCCTCGTTGGCCGAGTGGTCGCAAGTGCGGCTCTCGGGTTCGATTCCCGAGTCGGGCAAAGTATTATTGGGTTTTTAAAAATTCTCAGTTGTAGTACGGAGTTCGGAATTGTGCCCGGTATATGGCAATAGGCTCATCCCTATTAAATGGGACTCATAACATAAATAGTGTAAAGTGGGTGTTCCATTGTACAGTGGCATAATGTGCACCTCTGCCTATCCCTTTGGGGATAAAAGGAGTGATGGGTTCTTTTTAGCATAACGGACACAGTTTGTCGAAGTAAATATTCTATGTTTTCATCAAAGACAAAATAAGTTTTTGAGAAAAATCTTTTCTGTATCACGTATTAAATAATTATTGTCTATCAATGCAATATAATATTTAAGAAGGTTGGTGATGCCTTCTAAATGCAGTACCAGCCAACTCACACAACCACAAAATGACCAAAACGTTGTGAAAATTAGTTGGAAAATTATATCATAATGAATATAATATCGTAACTGGACGCAACAAACGAGGGTCTTATTTATGGAGGTCGCCACCAATAAAATGACCGCATTCTGTAAATACTTTGTGACGTTAAATTTTAACAAATCTTCTGTGATATATGCTTTATTGTAACAGTACAATGACAGTACAGTTACAGAACTGTGATAGTAGATGTGTTAATTTTAGACACTACTGTAATCGAATGTAACATTAACATAACATAACATAACATCACATTACAACACTTAATGCCACTGTACAATGTAATACCCACTTTTCATTATTTTATTTTATAAGTCCCATGTAATAGGGGGTGAGCCTATTGCCAAATACCGGGCACAATTCCAGCCTTTGTGCTACTACTCAGAATTTTTTAAAAACCCAGTAATACTTTGCCCGATTTGGGAATCGAATCCGAGACCCCTTGCCCGGCAGTCGCACTTGCGACCACCCGTCAACGAAGCAGTCAGTCGAAAAATAATTGTATTGACATTGACATTCGACAAATCATGTCAAATGTCATGTTACATCGAGTTTTGGAGGTCGGATTGTATTAGTTGTTTAAGTACTTTTATTGATGAATATGAATAGAAAAAGTTTCTAGATAAATAACGATTGGATTGTTAGGCAGCCAAACATAATAGATTGTAATAATAACAGTAAAATAACTAAAAATCGCGGGTTACTCACGTGAATATACTGAGAAAAGCTTTACTAGTTTCGAACCACAGACGGGTTCTTTCTTATGAGCAGCGTGCGCGGTCGCGGCGATGTCGTGCACCCTACCCGCGATTTTAAGTTAATTTAGTATGTCTCACGATAGTTATTATAAAAATAACATAGTAGGTTAGGTAGGCTTATGGGACGATGTGCTCCATTCAAGACCGCATCATCGCTTACCACTAGGCGAGATAATGTTCAAACGTTGGCAAATCTATATAAATAAAAATTAATTGCCGTTCGTTAGTATCACTAAAACTTGAAAACGGCTGGACCGATTTGGCTAATTTTGGTCTTCAAATGTTCGTGGAAGTCCAGGGAAGGTTTAAACGAGAGAAGGGAAACAGGGAAGGTTGAGAACAAAAAAATTTAGGCAATACGAAGTTTGCCGGGTCAGCTAGTATAAAATAAAAATATTCTATGAAACTAAATAGGTAAATGAATAAACAACCTCTTGTTACTCCTGGACAAATCAAAAAATGTAAAATTAGTTTAAGTATTTATTTCTGTACAAGTGATTTGTAATCTTTTAGAAATAATAATGAATTCAAACCGTAAATCTTCGTTATGCCTGTGATGTCTGAATTTGGTCAAAGCAAAAAAAATGCAAATTTTTTTTTTTATTTTAGGTATTGTATTATATATTTTAAACCTTAATCGAGGAGTTATTGTTACGGAGAATATTCATAATAAGCAGAAACGATTTAATTACATAATTGAACTTATAAAAACCCAACCTTTTCCTTATGAAATATAACTTTTTTAGGACAAATGTTAATAAAAGATATTTTTATCGCGGAATTCTCATCACTTCCTTGATTATGTTTAAATGTTTGAAATTGATTTCATGAAGTAGGTAGCTATTAAACCTAATAAGTTTTGATTGATCTTATTATTATTGAGGTATTTTTTATGAGAACAATTTAAATTTAGTTAGACGTAATATTATTATCCAGGTTAACAGAATTTTCATGCTATGAAAGTAACTGAGGCAAAATTAGTCTTTAACGATATTGGCAATTTAAGTACTGTAGCTATTTCTTTGCCGAAGACGTCGATACGCTGATACGATAAAACCTAACCAATGTGTTTTCTTTATATTTTTTTGTGTTTTCTTTATTGGTTTTGTTTTAAAGCCGCGTCATTTTCTAGGAGGTAATTCGGTTATAGAATCTGAGTGCGAATCAATGTAGGTAAATATTTTTCATTTTTCTGTAAATTACGGAAATCCGTTAGTGTGAAACTACACGCCGCCGTCTTGTAACTAGTTTTATAACGTGGCTTAACACACACAAAGTCAAACTCGTAATTGATAATATTCCTAATTCCATTAAATTCCAATAGGAAAAATTTCTGTCGCTTATTCTGAAATACTGTCGAACTTAAACGATTTATTATAGCCGTATTTTTAACTATTGGCCCGAAATTTTCTCTTACATTGAACCTTTATGACTTCTGTGACATGCCCCAAAGAAATATCACGGTTTCAAAACTACACCTTGTATATAATTGTCATAAATACACTAACACCCGAATACCTGAAAGCTAACTCAATTTTTTATCATTAACATCTACGCCACTTTCATTTACTACCGAAAAAAGATTTCATACAATCTATTTACGAAGATAGAACATTTTTTATCCCAAATAAGAATAAAAATATCTATCGACTATCCCGCCCGAGGCTTCGTTGAGGCAAAATAAATGTATACCCAGCCCAATCGATGTATGTAAGTGATAGTCATTAATCCACTAGTCGTAGCAAGCATTGTTTAGTCCAATCTATCAGCTTTACCGTAACACAACCACGAGATATTTTCTGAATATATTTTCGAGCCACCCACGCGAAGATTGTTTCGGTAGAAATATAAAAATATCAAAAGCTTTCATCGTAATTTTGTTCTTGTCAGTTTCTGTTGAAATTCACAATTATAATGACTGTGTTAATTGTTAAGCAGCAGTTATATAAATGTAACAAATTGATATTATAAGTATTTTCGCAATGTTCGTAATCGTCATCATCATCATCAGTTCGTGTTCATCCACTGCTGGACATAAGCTTCTCCAATGGCACGCCACTCAGCTCGGTCTTCAGCTCTTCTTATCCAATCACTGTCATTCCACTTAGCTGGAGAGCGAATCTAAAGGTAGGGAGAAATTAAAGTGATATTTAGAATTTATACCTTTATATACTTGTACAATTATATAATTGTCTAAAATGGCATAACATTTTCATGACTATCAGGCAAAGTTATTAGTTTTAAACATCAAAGAACTGTTTGTACCTACGCAAAAAATCTTTATTATTTTGTTTTCATCAGATACATACATACATGCCACCAATTTCCTCCCACGAGACACCATTGCGCTCTTAAACAAATAAATATACTTTAAAGCGTAGCGAAGTTTCTGAGAAAATTTCCAGTTACTCGTAGCTTGCTTATTCATACAGATATATATATACATATATAATTACATTTTGTTTAATAAAGTCGCGGAGCCGCTGCTGTAGGATGGAGGACTAATTAAAGCAGACGCCAAAGATAATTATATTGTTCTCAGAAATACTACTGAATAGATTTTACAGTTTTGTTTAAGAAAGATTCACTTTGATATAAGATTTAAAGATGAGAAGGTTAATGACTTACGAGTTTTTATTACAATTTAATGATATTTATATTAATAATGTTATCAATTTATTACTTCGTGCTTCACATTACTAACAACTCATAGCTTGCATTCTGTTACACCACGTTTAATGAATAGAAAAAAGAGTATACAATATACTATCGATGTCAATTTAGACACAGTAATTGTCCACTACCATATTAACATTATACAAACTAATTACTTACTTAAATACATTTACATGACTGCATACATTTACTTTTAAAATTCGAGCAAGAGATATATTTTGTTTCATCCTATCAATAACACAGGACAATTGCTACAAATGTAGGTCAAATATTGAATTCAAATTCCAATGTCAACAACAACAGCATCAGTTCAAATTAAATTATCAAATCAGGATTAAATTTCGTTGTTCGAACTACAAAACAATATTAACATTCACAGTATGGTAATTCTCATAGCTTGGAGATCATCGCAACAGTATTCCATAAACCTTGAGCTTTATGCATAACACAACAAGGTTTTGAACCAGAAACTATGCATAATTTTGTACTGTTCATAGGGTTCATATTTGATTGATTTCATGGTTACGTTAGAGTAGGATACACCTGTCAGTACTATTCATCTTACTGTAAGTGTCGTAAGAGTAAATTAAATAAATAGGTTTTTATGGCGTAAGCCGGTAAACGTGCAGACAAATCACTTGATGGTAAGCAGTCGCCTATGGATACTTGGAACACCAGGGGCCTTACAAGCACGTTACCGGACTTTTGGGGATTAGGAGTTTGAGGATCGTTGTGAATTCAGGGATTGGGGAGATTGAGGAAGAGGGGGAGGTAATCGGGCCTCCGGTAACCTCACTCACACGACGAAACAACGAAAGCGTTGCTTCGCGTCGGTTTTTTGGGAGGTCGTGGAATTACTCGGGTCGACCCGGCCCATTCCTACCAAAGCATGGCTCTCCCACACTTTTTAAGCGCTGCAAGCCTTAAGTGTTGCAAGCACTCATATGCCGCGGTAACTTACTCGTGGGCCGTGTGTATTTTTGCCACCGTGTGAAATAAAAAAAGATGCGACTAAGGGACTACACATTTAATAGAGATCTAGATAGAACGGGCATTCCATATCTGCAACTGCCCTTGTTGACTTCCAAGGAGTATCTTGTTCAGATAAGTTGGAGGATGACATAGAGTAGTCACTTTGAAGGTTTGCTCATCAAATCCAAACTTAAGGAATTCAGATTCATCTTCAATATCAAATATTTTTAGAACATTGTCTTCATCTATGGATATAAACTTGAACCTTTTGGACTGTGATCCCCAACCCATTTGTCAAGCCTAGATATTAAGGCGAACTGCCAAGTAACGGGCTGTTGATATGAAAGAAGAATAATTCACGATTTCCAGACATGAAGTACTCGTATGTAATATTCTTCAAGAAAACATCTTTAGTAAAAGAAAATTTAATTACTTGTGCTTACAGTGCTTATTTTACTTTCTCTTTTTTCTCGTAACAGTAATATGGAATAAATTTAGGCTCGACGGTGACATGTTTTCATCATCTTGTCGCTTCAAATTTTTTATGAGATTATTATAGACTTTATAGACAAAAAGTAAGTGTACTTCAAAATACTCTACAACTTAGATCTTTAAGACAAAAATTATGGTATTTATTTAATATTTGAACGACCAAAACATATTGCTTTATTACCACGCGCTACCTGCTTAACTACTTCTTTCTTTTTTATATCAATTTAAACTTTATTAACCAGTCAACAACGTACAGAATCTAATGAGCGACTAATCTGTGTGACAGACTTCATATTCTAGTCAGATAAACCCGCCCTAATACGATACGAGTAGCGACATCTCTTATCAACTTCGGTAAGTTGTGTGTAGCGTCTATCTCTATACGGCATATGATTCATATTCAACAGGTTGATATAGCAAACAATAACCTCTAGTAGGTACTAATAAATATGATTTATATTCACCTACATTTTACCTGATAGACTTACCTTAAGAATTAACAAAAATACTCGAATCGTAGTACTTATGATCAGTCGACTGAAGAGACTCATTCACGAAGTACTAAAGAAAAAATATTGTTTCAAAAGCAATGCCTTCTGCTGTCAAATTAGGTACGAAGCCGTTGACATAAATAGCAAAGGAAGCGTTGCGATGAATATTAAAGATGTTTTGCTAGACTGTGGACTTAAGAACAGCGGATTGAAGAATGTATTTGTAATGACGTCAAGTGTAACATGAAAGGGTTGTATAAGAGTGGTTTATTTACTTACCGTAAGAATTTAAAATTAAAAATATCAAGTGTTCGATTATGTTAAAACTAGGATGTTCGGTATTTTAGTTGGGAGTAAAAAAAATATTCGTGGCGTATTATTTTTAGAAATAGAAGGTCCATAAATAATAATTTAGTTTTTACTACTACTAAGATTTTCCTCCGTGTAGTAGTGGCGTTTACAAACATGAACTTGTATGTTTGTAAAGGCACATATACATAATACGTAGACCCGGAACATCAATTTGTGGATCACACAAAGAGTTGCTCCGTGCGGGAATTGAACCCGCGATACGTTGCGCGACAGCCGGCTGCCCAGCCACTGCACCAACCGTGCTGTTAGCTATAAGTAACAATAACATACTATTGAACGTTGAACCTATAATCATTTATACATTTCATTAGAAAAATCTCAGGTTATTTTAATAAGTAGCATTCATTCTACGAAATTCGTATCTAAAATTCCAAATTAATGGTGTACAACAATGGTATATATATTAAAGAAGGAACAAAATATCTGTTATTTCGTAGAAATAATTCAGTGTGGAAAAAGGTTGTATTTAGGTACACGTGTTTTACCCATACCCACGCTGAAGTCAAGGCCACAATCACACCACCAGGAGTAAAATGAAATACGAAACTTTTATACAAAAGTTACCAAGACTTTTTATAGATATAAATAATTAAAACAGTAACTCTACAGGGAAATGACTGTTCGTCGCTCCTAAAAATGCTAAGGTCGTAACTCGTAGCGCTACGAGCTACGGCGTAGCAACTTAGTATGGTTGGATGGCCATCTGTCATTTTGTACTTTATTAAGGCTAAATAAGACATAGTTATATTTAGAACTAGCCGTTGCCCGCGACTTCGTCCGCGTAGAATATGAATTTTTGAACATAACTTTATCTGTATTTATGTTTATTTATTTGGGCTTTAAATTTACTTAAAATTATAATATTGTGTATTACGTAGATCCAAGATCATATTTTATAAACAATTAATTAGTAATACTGTTTAAACTTTTATGTAGCAATTGCATTATTAACAAAAAATATGTAAGCATTTTGGCATCCACAATAGTAAAATTCAAACTATAAGACATCTGTTCCATTTGAAATCAAATTTGAGATCACAGCACAATATAATTTCAATCGCTGAAGCTAAACAAACTTCATATCTGACTTCAATAGGAATTCTATCTATTGCAGCTGGAAGTACATCGTAGTCCATCGTAAAATATTTACGCTACATCGCATTGACAGTCGTGTATTGAGGAAGATTCCATTTTAAAACGTCCCATAATACTAAAGCTATATTGACAAAAGATGAAGGTTTTATTAAAAATTCATAAAGCAGCAAGGCTATACTGTAACTTTCAATTCGAAATACCGAAGTGAACTCGGGTCGTTATTATGTGAATGATAGTTATAATAATCTCGACTAATGATGAACGAGAATACAATTGCGCTCACTTCAAAAAGATCGCCTGAAAAATCCAACTCGGATGGGCAGCGTTCGGGATGTTACGAGAAATCTTCTCATCAAAAATCTTTCAGCGCCTGAAGACCAGGATGTTTAACCAGTGTGTGTTGCCAGTGATGACGTATCGTACCAAAGCGTGGTCCCTGACCTCTGGCCTTCTGGAGAATATTGCTTAGCGCGCGATGGAAAGGGCTATGCTTGTGGTTTCTTTGCGCGACAAAATCCGAAATATGGAAATTCGACAAAGCTCTCAAAAATTGCCGACTGAAGTGACAATGGGTAGGCCACGTCACTCGACAGACTGACGGCAGATGAGCCAGGAAAGTCTTTGAGTGGAGACTACGGACCGAAAGACGAAGCGTAGGCAGGCCTCTCGCTAGGTGGACCGACATCGTCAGAGTTGCGGTTCGACGTGGAGGACAAAGGGGGAGGCCTTTGTCCTGTGGACATCTTTCAACTGTTGATGATGATAATAGTTATTAAAAACATAATGAAGACATGTAAAACATCCTTCTCATGTTATTTTTAATTATTAATTTGCCTATAATTCAAATGAAGAATTTCGCGGTGTACAAACAGAGTTTGGGTAATTACTAATATGGTTGTAGAATTATTATTTTTGAAACATTTCTGAAATAAAAAATCCTTTTGCTGGTCTGTTTTGTATCTATTTTGTACTTTATTTATACGTGGTATATTTTCAAAACCAACAAAATCAATAGAGATAAAACTACGTTCACCGTGACAATAAAAAAAGTAAAAATAGTTATTTTGGTTAACCAAACAACACTCGTTTTATTTGCCGATAGTTTTTGTTGAAAACAAATTCAAATGAATTCAAAAAACAACTTTTCGGTTCGTATCGTGGTAGATAATGTTTTTGTAGTAATACATATTGTTACAAATAGTTTTACTTGATAGAATTTTATCAAAAAAATGATGTACATACGTGAAACAAGTGAGGCAGGTGCATTTATTTTTGCAAATAGGCTACAAGACAGCTCTTTTACACGTAAATTTTTTCAGCGAACTATGAGGCCGACATTTCCTATTGACTACTCTGAAAAACAATGCCGAAATAAACTCAGAAGACTGTCTCTTTTCAAAATACAAATAAACTAGCTTTTGAAAGGATTTATAATTATGTAAACATGAAAAGACGAAAAATTTACAGTAGTAGGAACAATCAATTATTAAATGTAAATTTTGATTATTTTTTTTGTATATGGAAAAGTATCAAAGCATTTAGAATGGCGATGAATTAATCAAACTTTGTTTCAAAACGAAGTCTCTATAACTTATTCCTAGTTATAAGTACAAGATTATCGTGCAATAGGAAGAAAGAAAAACAAAAAAGAAAACTGGAAAATAAATAAAACGTTAAGCCGCGACAAAATTATCTTTTTCAATACTTACGCTGCGGTACGCTTACACCCCTTAATATAAATATTTTCTTGTTAACAGAGTGGAAAATAAAAAGGAGGGTGAACCAACTTCATTTCTTATTTCATCAAACAATTTATTTAATAGTCGAACAGTCAACATGCAATTTCCACGGCCGATTATAATGGATGTCTTTACATAACCACACAATGGCTTTTCAAAAATTTTGAGGAAACATTTCATCTTCCAAATGCAACATTTGACTCGAGGCCAAGGAAAACAGGCGTTGGACGACAGAGCCTGCCCTGTTTCATTGTC
Source organism: Spodoptera littoralis (assembly GCA_902850265.1). Lineage (NCBI taxonomy): Eukaryota > Metazoa > Arthropoda > Insecta > Lepidoptera > Noctuidae > Spodoptera > Spodoptera littoralis. The sequence continues at coordinate 4,280,603 of LR824539.2, read as the reverse complement.
TGTCTGACCTTAATCCAACATTTTTTGCTGCTCGCTTGCAGCTTAGAGACATAGGAATAACTTGTTATGAGCGGGCTCGCTGACGTGCGTACTTCAATAAGTAGCCAATTTAAAGTGTAGTTAAGAAACATACCTATATGAGTTTAGAAATTCTGCACTATACGAAATATTAACTCGTTGAGTACCGTCATTATAGACACAATTAAAGAACAATAGGTTGCGGTCACCGGTGACCGCTCGGTGTTTGACAGTTTAATCTATTCTATACTTATAATAAATCTGTAGAGAGGTCAATTCTGTACATAAAATATATTTAAAAAATAACTATCAAGGGGTGGTTAGGGATCGCTACTGATGCCAAAAATGCAATCAGTAAAATTTTTGTCTGTCTGTCTGTCTGTCTGTATGTTCGTTATGGAAACAAAAACTACTCGATGGATTTTAATGAAATTTGGCACAATTATTCTTCATACTCTTGGGCAGGTTATAGTATACTTTTCATTGCGCTACGATCAATAGGAGTAGAGCAGTGAAGGGAAATATTGGGAAAACGGGAGAAGTTACTCCATTTTTTAAGTTTCCGTCGCGTGTGCAGGCTTATAGGTTAAAGCTGCATAGAAATCATGTATGACGGAAATATTCTCCTTAAAATTATATAAAAAATATTCCTCGACAGCATATGTCTATCTTTTATGGTTGACTCACAATAACACGTGAAACTCCCGATAGCTTAGCAATTCGGTGATTTCTGATTGTATTTGTCTACTCTAACGTTACAATACTCATTCATAGACTTTACGCTGTAACTGAAAGGCCAATAGTTGAAATTAGCTTAACTCGATATTATAAATGAAAATATGTGAGTTTATGTGTATTTTTGTTACTCAGTCATATTAAAACGACTGAAGGGACCGGAATGAAATTCGGAACAGAGGTAGATTTTACCCCTGGCATCGCGGGCGAAGCCGCTGGCAGAAGCTAGTTATAAATAATACTCTATGATAATTCTCAGTTGTAGTAGCACGGAGTCTGACAGGTAAAGAAGGAAAGTAAATAAAAAAATGTCATAAAATTACGATGTCATTATGAAGAAATTATGTCTCAAACAATAAAGTCAAATTGTAATATACTAAAAAGTCAATAAATTAATTGTCATGACAAATCAGGAAGTTAGGTGAGCAATTCATAATTAATTTTGGTCAAACAATATGGAGGAAATTGATTAGCACGATGATACAATGCTCTAAAAACCTGCATACCTACAGGTGCTGAAGTCTCTGGTAGAATAAAAACCCTCATAATTTTCAGAGAAGTTCCCCTATATGACTATGCCATAACGTATTATAGAACATTTATATACATGATACACGATAATGGAACTTTGAATTGATGTTACGTCTTTTATTTTCCAACGTGCAACGACAAACTTGTTATTTTTCTTGCATATTCTTGCATAAGTTGTTAATAATACGTTCCTTCCACTTGAAATGAGAGTCAAGAGTTATACCTAAAAATTTGGCATTATGTAATCTGTTGGATTAGCGCGATTATAACTTTTTTTTATGGCATAATATGACACTTACATTTAGTTCGACATTTTTGCTCATAAATGTTTTAAAATTAATAATTTTAGTTTTTTCTATATTCATTTGTAATTGGTTGACATTAAGCCACCTAATAACACCATCTAAGGTTTTATTTATTTCAGTAGTCCTATTTTTGCAATCCAAAATAATTGTAGTATCGTCCGCAAACAAGACACAGTCGTGTATAAGCGCACGTGGGAGATCATTGACAAGACATATATACATAGATAGGCACAATCAAGACAAGGAATAACAAAGGCCCCAAAATACTACCTTGAGGTACACAGAAATAGTTGACTCTTGCTTGACAATCAAAATATACTACGCTATTACTTTTTTTTGTCAAATTCAGTTATTCTAGTGAGCTGTTTTCTATTTTGCAAATATAAACGAAACCATGACAGTGATGAACCTCTAAATCCACAATTATCTAATTTTGAAAGGAGTAAGTGGAAAGAAGTGATATACATAGTCAAATGCTGTACTCAAATCTAGTTGTAAGGCGGATGTGGGAATTCCATAGTTAAATTTGTTAATGTGAAGGTGGCCAACTGTGTTGATCTGCATCTTCTTAAAACCAAACTGTTCCTTTGCTAAAATGTCATATTTATCCAAGAAATTCAAGACTCTTTATACGACCGACACTACTTTGTTATAATAATGTGTTTTCTAGAAAACAGTTAAACCATACGCCTAAATTGTAACATTTTTGATGCATGTCTACAAATATATTACAAAATAAATACGTACATTTTACTAACGAAAAGTATAGTTGAACTTTACTACGGTTCACTAACACACCTTTTTAGACACTCTCAGATTTTCAATCCATATGTTTCCATTGTGTAGCACAGTGACAATAGCGCGCCGCGACTCCGCCTGACACCTGACGTGTGGTGTGACGACGCAGATTATTGGCACAGTAAATCACCCAGATTGGACGCTCACCAACCAATATATCACCACCAAACCAAGTATCACCAAATAGGGCCATTTTAGTGGGCATTGATGCTGTAGTTCACCAATTTTTTGTACAATGACCCTCGAGAAAGCAATATGTTCTTCAGTTTTGAGTTTATTCGCTAAGGGAAAACTCATTTTATGTTCGATATCAGTTTTCTGAAACATTTGCTTCTTAGAACGCTCCTGGGGAGTGTCATTAAGGGTTTTGATCTCAGTTTAATGTTGTTTCAAAATTTTAAAAATATTTTCTGTAAACATTATTTCGTGAACAAAGTTGAGCTGTGCCTTATAATGAAATTGATTCGGTTTTAATACTGTACATGTGGAATCTAATTTTAATTTCATTTCTTTTAAAATTTATTGTTGTTCTTTTATTTCTTTTACTAGTTTTGAATATAAGTTCGTTAGTTATTTTACAAAAGGAATCATCTTGTGTATTTATAAAACTAACTATACAGGTACTCACGAAATTCTCTTCGATATTCTGTTGACCTAGTGCAAAGTTCAGTTTATTTTGTGTTACAGCAGCCAAGCTATTCCTGTCAACGGGTGTATGAACTTCGGAAATGGAGGGGCATATCGAGTAAAAAAAAGATCTCTTTAGCATCATCTATCAAAGACCTAGACAGGATTTCTGTGTAACTCAGTCCTTCTCTTTGAACAATCTTTTAAAACTGGAAGCTGTACAAGTTCCAATGGTTTAATAGTATGTAATGTAAATTAGTCTATATATAGATAAACTTAATAATAAATAACTAGTGCTAAGTTAAATAAAAACTAAAGTATTTACAACTAAAATGAACATAAGGAATATAGAAAAAAATTAAGGTAAAACTAACTTAAAACATTAAAAAAATATCCTCATCATTGTCAGTGCCAGGTAGTACCAATTAATTACGACATTATCGTACGTAACGATAAGACACAATTATATCTGATCGAAACATAAAAGGTACAAAATGTACAAGTGGTAAAAATTAATTACAAACTCCTTTAAATTTTATATTTTTCACAAAAACACATTTCCTATCAAACCTGCACGAAACTTCTATCATCAGAAATGACAGAAATAAAATGACATGACAACCATTCAGTAAATATTTGAAAAGATTTGACTTATTTTGGCGATTTTGTAGGAAATAATTTTACCATCAACGTAAGCACTTTGTGAATTTCAACTTTCTTTTAGAACTTGAGGAAAGAGGAAAGTGCACAAATGCTTCTATCTGTATTCATTGCAAAACTACTCTACAAATCCATGAAGACCAAAATGACTTCAGTAAATGCAAAATAACAGACAAGACACAATGTTCCTGACCATGTAAAATTATTTGGAACCTACACTAAATCCGTGGTACTACAAACCAGCATGAAAAATGACTTCGCATCGAAAAACGATAAAAAAACTGAAGCTCAAAATAAGAACTATCAATTATCAAGCTTTATTTCACAATGTATCCGATGCGCAGTCATATATAGTCCAGTCCCAAAATGAATATTTAATATGATAATATCCTGTGAAGAAATGGATTGAATCATGTCATTTATGATGTTAGTATTTGTGCTGATACCTATATCTATATCATTATACTACAGACTGATATTCTTATATCTTCCAAAAGAAGAAGGAGAAGAGTAAATCAGATCTAAATTTTCACCATGATCCTTGTATCCATGTACCTTCGAAACTAAAGATGTTAGCAGTCATATTCAGTTTAATTTGGTCTCCAAATATTAGAAGTTACCATAAAACATGGGATCAGTGTATTTTGGAATAGTTATTCAGTGTATTTTGTTCGAAATGTCTGAGTGTAATTTAAATGATTGTGAGTAAGATATAAATAAAGAAAACGTTAACTGTTGTGTATGTCACGTTGATTTTTTTCTTAGTTTATGACAATAGCTAGTCAAATTAGCATCTGACTTCATATTAGTGAGATGTGCAATAGGACAGATAAGAATATTATTTGATTTTAAAATAATATTCTTATCTGTGTAAGAATCGTAGCAATCGTTGGCATTTCATAATCTCTGCCTACCCTCATGGAAGACAGGCACGAGGTTATTTATGTATGTGCTAATTTATCTTGTTAGCCTTATCCTCTAAAACATTAACCAATCAGAAGGGCTAAATTAAAAGTATCCTTAACCGACGAGCATGCATGAAAAGACTAATGACTGTTGAGGAAGCGAAAGAAGTATGTGAGAATCGTAGCGATTGGCATTCCATAGTCTCTGCCTACCCCTACTACCATGGGAGACCGGCGTGGGCTTACGTATGTATGTAATAACCAATTACGATTTAGAATTTAAAATTTAGTTTAAGAAAGTACACAGATTTCTCAATAGAGATAGTGGCTGGGCTGATTCTACCCTTATATGACTAGCGACAAGCTGGTTGCGGTTTTACGTGCTTTCCGGCTGCGGTTGCAATTGTCATACGAATATAATTACGTGGTCGTTACGTGTAGTCATGAGTATGATTGTCTGAAAACCATGAATTATGACATCCTTTGTTGAAATATTGTTGCAGTATTAATGTCCAGTAAAATCTCCTAAGTTTACTTTGAAACTATGTAAGGTATGTAAATATGTAGTTGGAAATAATAGAGCAGTATTAATTTAAAAATCCCCTAAGTTATTAACCTGTCGCGGATAACCTAAGGGGTAACCGGGGCTCCGGCTCGACGTGCAGGAGAAGGAACGGGGTGGTTTTTAGCCAGTAAGAGTCTGACACTCCAGTCAGTCATTCGATGATTTTCCCCCCTTAAAAAAAAGTTATTAACCTAACAAATCTCCAATTATTACAACAATAAAACATACGCCGACCCCCGTTTATAGAGGGTGTAAACACCGACAGGTGATGGTAAAAGGCAAGTTTTATTTTCATAAAAGTAAGGAATTAAATGTTTGTTTTATGTAATAATCGTTGTATCCAACTGCCCAAGGCTAATTTTGCACGAATGACACGAAAACAAAAACGATTACAATACTATCGTAAAATTAAGTACGTAAAGTAGTAAGTACTTAAGTAAGTACTCGTCGAAAAGTATCATTTTTGACATTTCAAAGTATGAAATTATGACATCATAAATTTTTACATCAATTAGCACACTTATTTCTTAAACTTCAACAATAAAAAATTCAAAAATTTAATACTGACTTATATTGTCAAATCAATGAATGAACGTAGGTTTATTTCTGAATATTGTATTGTATTTAAAAGTTCCAATAATTTATTTTTGACCTAGGAAACTAACCAATTGTAAAAACGGTTTCTTTTTGTCAGCGTTTCGAGAGCGTTCCGTTTAGGTACACCCTGTATAATTTTTTTTTCACAAATAGTGAGTAGGCAGCCGGTCCTAGATTGAGAAATAACATTGAACGAGTTGTCAAATCCAGCGATAGCTTTCTTTACAAAATGTTGGTGGTAGCAAATTGTACACACGACTTCTCATCAAGTTATTCAAAACCAGTATAAGCTGACCGCTGTAAGTGTAGAAAGATCATAGAAAGCAAGACCACGATAAACTGGTGTTGTGGGGCTTCATGTGTTGCCGTGGGAACAAATGAAAGAAATAATTTAAAAGTGTTTCTTTATTATTTTTTTAGTTGGAAATTTATTGTTCTAGTATATACGACGATTAGAATCTGATTTGTGATAAGTATTGTAAGGCCCAACTAGATTAGTTTTGATGCTTTTTATTTTAACAGCACGAACTTTTGTTGTGTGCGAACATGATTTAAGCTATTGTAACTTTCATGTATAACTTAATTCTATTATAATATACTTATAGCCTGCGACTTCCCTCTCCTTGTGACAAAAGGTTATTTGTCGACCTAATGTTAATATTATTTGTAAATAGTTAGTCCTAGTTTTTATTTATAGCATAAGCCGGTAAACAAGCAAGCGGATCACCTGATGGTAAGCAATCGGCGCCGCTCATGGACAATCGAAACACCAAGGCGTTACAAGTACGTTACTGGCCTTTTGGGAATTGGGATTTTGAGGATTGTGGAGGATTCAGGGATTTGGGAGACGGGGACTAGGGAGGGGGGTATTTTGACCTCCGGTAACCTCACTCACACGACGAAACACAACGCAAGCGTTGCCATAGTATAAAGAACAAAGTAGGTTATCTTCATACAAATGCTCCACGCGCGGCTTATATGTGTGCGCCATAGTATCTATGCGTCGACGCACGCACACTTTAACAAAATCTCGACCCGTTTCTCAGTGCGGCAGGCAGGGCTGACGCTGTACGAGGTTCGCGCGCGCTTCACGGCTTTTTGGCACTGTTCAATGAAATAAAAAATGTCTGATAATCGTAGAAGAACGTATTGCTGTGTGTTTGGGTGTCTTAATAATTAATCGATTCCAGAACTGTCTCTGTTCAGATTAGGTACCTATTGAACAGGAAACGTAAGCTAGTCACTTTTTCTAGCATAATATAATTTGTAGGTACTTGATGATGAGATACCTACTTACTTATTCTTACTCTTATCATTCTTCATAGTTCCTACTCAACCAGAAATGTAATTACCTACTATACTTAAATATTATAAGAAAATGTGGTATTGTATTGTTTATTTCACAGTTTATCTGATTTGTTAAGAGCGTAGCCGAGTCGCATTTTTCCATATAAATGTATTCCCAAATTTACTTTCTGAATACTATGTACCTATAGAGCTAAAGTTTATTTTAAGAAGTTAATAATCTTTTTATAAACTTTTAATTTTTACTAAATTTATAAATTGATAAAATATTCAATCTTAATATGCTTTTCATTTCATAAATTTAGATCAAGTGCTGCTTGTTCGAAAATATTAACTAAAAGTAAAAGTGACAACCCTGGGGATCAACGCAAGAGTAGGCTAATAACTCGGCGGGCGGCCTTAGATAACCTACTGTGTTCTTTATACTATGGCGTTGCTTCACGTTGGTTTTCTGTGAGGCCTTGGTATCACTCCGGTCGAGCCGGCCCATTCGTGCCGAAGCGTGGCTCTCCCACACTTAGAATTAGTTATATTATTTAGTTTATATCTATATATAGTTTATATATGTGTGTAATGTCCTACATCTCGACTCGTGAGAGTCGGTATTTATATATAATAAACTATATATATCTATATATAGTTTATTATATAGGTATAAACTATATTATACTATATTATATAAATATATATGTAATTTTATGTAAATTATATTAGACCTACAGTTTTAAAATGACTCATAATAATGACCTTTGTACAGTTGTAAGTTATATTTAAAGCTATATTAAAATCACTCACATGCATAAGCGAGTCGCCCTAATATTTTATACAGGGTGTTACGAAACGAAGTTTCGTGATATAGGGTGTTAGGCGGCTCATAGTGACAGCCAGCAGTTTCTCATTAAAGCCAGGAAATGGCCCACGGCTTTACCCCTCATGTCTGAGTGTTGGTGCGACGCAACATTTTGCTTCATATTTTGTAAATAATATCAACATAAAATATCTTATATTCTGAGATATTATGAAGTGTAGGTACGTGTAATTTGACCATGTTTTTTACTGGGAACAATCTTATGAGTTATCTATAAAAACTTTTTGCTAATATTCGCTGCTTTAATGTAGATCTTTATATCAATTTAAGTACTACAAAACCTTGAATTAGTATTTTACAAAAAAAAAACAAAAACAAAATAGTAATGTTTTTTCTATCTAATATCTGTTGTAATATATAATTATGTAGATTTTTATATGAATTCAGTATTACACGTATTTTTTGAAAAAAACTTTGCCTCGTACTAGGATTGTCCCTTGTGTCGTGGGTGCATTTACAAACATACAAATTTACATACACACGACACCCAGACCCGAAACAACAGTTTGTGGATCACACAAAGTATTTTTCCGTGCGGGAATCGAACACACGGCAGGCTGCACGGCAGCCGGTTGCCCAGCCACCGCACTAGCCATGTAGTCTCCTTGAATTAAAATTTTACAAAAAATATCTAGATAGATTCTAGTCCATCAAATCTATCATAATATACCACATATATCAAATATATAATCTTTCAGCTGATGAAGAGGAACATGAATATACCAAACACATTTTCGTAATAACTATTTTACTATCATGTGAATGCTCAAAATATACGGTTTATATGAGGCTCGACTGCTCCACATCTGGTATTGACACTTATAAGTTACAACCCAACCTTATAAGGAAAAACCTTGAACCTTCAACCCGTCTTAGACCTTCAAACCTAATTTACAAAGTAACGCGCTAGGTGTCATCACTTTCCCGAATTGCTAAAGGCTGATGTAATCAATTCAGGACTTTTCTCTCATATGCTCCTCAAAAGGATCGAAGGACCTTTTGTGCTCAATGAAAGGACATTCCAATAATATCGTGATAATTATGTGAGAATTCCTTGTCCCAGAAAGGGTTATTTTGAATTCTTCGTTGGTATTAGTTCAATATTCGTGTGACGTTTCGGTCCTTTATAATGAAATAAGTGTTACTCATTTCATTTTCATTTCAAACTAGCTTCTACCCGTGACTTCGTATGCGCAATCCCGTTTTCTTCCGTTCCCGTAGGATTTCCAGGATTTTTTCTGTCGTAAGAACCTTCTCCTGAAAATAATAAACACAAAAAAAGATCAGCCAAATCGGTCTAACCGTTCTCAAGTTATGGCGTCACAACGGGAAACTGGTTTCATTTATATATATATCTTTTTCAAGTTATCTTAAAAAAAAGAAAAACAATTCATTTGCCCAATTATAAAAAAAAAACAATAAGAAAAATGTGCAAAAAGGCCAGTGCTCTGCTGAACTCAGCGTGATACCTCGATTTTCAGAACTAGCCCGTTGCTAGAGTAACTACTATACAAAAATAGTAATAAATTATTGTAACGATCTATTAGACAATTTTATGAAAATTATTTATATCAACTCTCAATTAATTACAATACTATAATAATTGCGTCGATGACTTTAGTTATATATATTCTGTCTATTATAATCTACACCAAAATAACAAAATATGTTTAAAAATAGGTTATAAATGGGTTTTAAAAATGTATTTCAGTGATGTAAATGAATGGAACGACTTCAAATAATTCCACTTACATTTTAATTGCGGAGTCTTTGGAAAAGTACTCTTATTTTTATATGCTTGATTTTTGGTTCAGATTATCTGTAGTAAACGTAAAAAACAAACAAAAATAAATACATTAAACCGTAGAAAAAGTCAATGACCCCATTGTAACCCCATAGGAAACAAAAAACAAAAAAACAATGTACAACCAAAAATTTTTTTCACGTTCTGACGTAAAAAAACCAAACCAAAACAAACAAACTCACTTAACTTTTTTGTCCACTGTACTGACTACACACGTTAATTTGCATTGTTACTTTTGTTGACCGTACCCAGCCGTGTTGCGGTAAAGTTAGGATTATGGTCGTGATGAATGAAGCCCGCCATTTTGGCGTTAGTGATATTAATCCGCAACTAATGAAGCGTGTCATTTCTTACGCTGTTGATATATTGCTGTGTATAGGAATAATAATAATATAGGAATGTATTGTATTAGAATTTTGTCGATAAGTAAAGAGATAGCTTGATAGCTTTAGTAGGAGTTTTCCTCATTGGTTTTCCTATTAAGTACGTTATATACATTTTGAACAATATTATGTCAAGTTTAACATATTTATTTATCATCGCGCATTAGAACTTTTAAGTATAAAATACAAATGATAATACTTGTCGTGAAGAAAAAAACAATGTCATTCTTAGGAAATCAAGCATTATACATTTTAACCGATTTGATAAAAAAGATGTTCACTGTTTGTACTGTATAAATTATTGTGCGTGCTTATGTCGCGATTGACTGCACCGATTTTGATGTGGTTTTCAGAAAGATTTATTTAAATAAATTATTTAAATAAGGGGGTTGAATTTGGTTTTTTAAATGTACCTTTAATTAATTGAATTAAATTAAAAACGTGTAGATTTTAAAGTTTTTTTTAAGTTTAAGTTTTTATAAAAACGTTGCCCCACACTAGGATTTTCTTCTGTGTCGTGGGTGCGTTTACAAACATACAAGTTCACATACGCAATGACAGCCAGACCCGAAACAACAATTTGTAGATCACACAAAAAGCTGCTACGTGCGGGAATCGAACCCGCTACACGTTGCGCGGCAGCCAGTAGCCCAGCCACCGCGCCAACCGTGCAGTCGCAGATGAACTAACACTGTTTAATCCTCACGTGTACCTTCTTATACCACATCAATTTTAGATAATATTAGATTAGGATGACGTCACTAAAATATAAACCTGTTTTGATAACCTTTGACTAACCTATTACCACGTTTACATACTCTACCTTGATTGAGAACATGTTCTAAATAATTTAAGAGACTTCTACTGTGGGTGTCGGGGCCCATTTACTTTATAATATATAGCTAGATTATCTAGTTGAATATTAATCTAGCTTTAGAGGATTAGTTAAAGGTATTTTGTGACCGGTATGTCAGTGGTATCGTGGATAACTTACTTTATATGATGTACATTAAACTTACAGGTTTGAAACAGTTGTCTTTTTTTATGGCATAAGCCGGTAAACGAGCAGACGGATCACCTGATGGTAAGCAATCGGCGTCGCCCATGGACACCAAAGGCGTTGGCAAGTGCGTTACCGGCCATTTGAGATTAGGAATTTGGGGATTATTGGGGTATTAAGGGATTGGAGAGATTGCAAGGGGGTAATCGGGCCTCTGGTAGCCTCACTCACATGACGAAACACAACGTAGGCTTTGTTTCACGTCGGTTTTCTTTGAGGCCGTGGTATTACTCCTGTCGAGCCGGCTCATTCGCGTCGCATGCTCTCCGACACTTAAATTTCTTAACATTGAATGGATAGGGTAATCCTATAGAATGACCATGATCATCGTCAACAGATTGTGATAGTCTACTAGTGAACTATGGACCTCCGTGACATAAGACATATTGCGATAATCTCCATGCCTTTTGTTTTTAGCTAGAAAATATTTTTTCTTTACTGACCTACGCTTGTATGTTTAATTAAGAAAATAAAAATATTCATCATCATCATCAACAGCCTATATTATAATGTGGCTACTGCTGACCAAAAGACCATTCTCGCACGGAGAAGGTTTCACCATTAATTACCACGCTTGCTCAATGCAGGTATAGTTAGAAATTTTAAGTCCAGGTTTCCTCAAAATGTTTTCCTTCATAGTTTGTCAGTGGTGTCTAAATAATCTTAAAAGTGCATATAAGTCGGAAAAAGTCACATTGGTTCCTTGCCGTTGGTAGGTTTTGAACCCACACTCTCATGCATGAGAAGCGAGCGTCTTAAACCTCCGGGCCATCACAACTTACCTAAATATTATTTACAATAACTGATATCTGACGGATTGCAATGAGATGAGATGATAGGTATAAGAGGGAGTGAAAAAAATATGTGATGGCATTTTTTATATGTATTATCATTGTAATTTATAAAAGAATTTGATGTTTAAAATAAATATTCACAAAAAGCATTTTTTTATTAACGTCTAAACGTCTATCTTATCTAACTAATTTGCAAAAGTAAAGTGTAGGCGTATTTCCTGCTGTTGTTGTTATTTTAGAAATTATTTTGTTCTAGTAAATTAAAGAACCTATTTAGGATTTATCCGCTACAATCCCCGATGGTAAGGTGCCTACAGACAAATTGCAAGATCAAGATGGTATTAGAAAGATTAACTATCAAGGTAAGGATAGTAGGAAGGTAATAGATTGATCCATTTGGAGAGTGAGCAAAGAAAGTGTTTTATTACGAAAGCATGTAACATTTAAGTGTGGGAGAGACATGCTTCGTTGCGAATGAACCGGCTTGACCGGAGTGATACCACGGTCTCAAAGAAAACTGACGTGAAATAACGCTTGTATTGTGTTTCTTCGTGTAAATGAGGTTACTGGAGGCCCGATTATCCCACTTCCCAATCTCCCAAATCCCCGAATCCTTAAATCCCTAATCCCCAAAAAGTTGGTAAAGCACTTGTAACGCCTCTGGTGTTTCGGCTGTCCTTGGGTGACGCCGATTGCTTACTATCAGGTATTCTGCCTGCTGGTTTACCGGCTTATTATTCCATAAAAAAGAGTTCTAGAAAAAATAAATACGGATGTCTTACTATTTTGTTATATTACTAGTGTACAGATGGATTTTGCGTTGTAGTACATCATGGTCGATTTTGAGATCAAAAAGATAATTTCGTTTCTTTCTAGTTTGAAATTTTCGACATCAGAGTGCCAAGCACGAATAACTATCGCATTCGAAACGTAATAATCAAGTGAACCAACCAATCAGAACGCTTAACGCGCTCGATACGGTTACGATACGATTGCGATAGTTATTCGTGTTTGGCACTCAGCACAGAATTAGTAAGGCTATTTATTTAATTTCAAATACGTGGTTATATGAATACCAAACGAAATATAAATTAAAAAATACCAAATCTAAATTTATATGACCAACAATGACTTATCTCCATAAAATAAACAAGTAGTTAATGTTGATGTTATAATTGTAGTCCTTTGTCTTCTTTTGTTTCAATATACTAAGTAAACTAAACTGTAATAATATGCGTAGGTAAATTATATTGCAACAGCTGTTCGCGACTCAATGGTTCTCGCTGCACTGTGGAGTTGAGGCATTGGCCCTTTGATACGGTGCACGCACAAATAATTTCTGTCAAGTGCACAATACACGTTACTTTGTGTTGACTTAATTTTATATTACATGCACATACTTTCGAAAACATCGTACTTAATGACAATGATGGAAACATATATTATATCCATTGGTGATTTTATTATACAATAATAATTATAACACTTAATACTGGACTGCACAGTTGGTGCATTGGCTAGGCAACCGGTTACCACGACACGTGTGCGGATTCGATTTCCGCACGGAGCAACTCTTTGTGTGATCTGCAAATTGCTGTTAGGTCTTTTTTTTAAGGGCGGAATATCATCGAATGCCTGCTCCCGCCTGGGTGAGGCAGGAGGGAGTGTCAGACTCTTACTAACTAAAAACCACCCCGTTCCTTCTCCTGCACATCGAACCGGAGCCTCGGTAACCCGTTAGGTTCTCCGCGACGCTGTTTCAGGTCTGGGTGTATGTCATATAGTATGCTTGTAAATGCACCCACGACACAGGATAAAATCCTAGTTTGAGGCAACATTTAAAAAAATACCTAATACTATTTATCATCATGAGCCGCTAGACATTTCCTGTTGAACTCCATAGACTAGCCAGTTGGATGCAACCTGTACTATTATTATTCGTAACAAAATGATTCAACTGCAGTGTCGGCAAAGTAAACCACCTTTGAAAATGATGTTTTTTTCAAACTATTCATTTAACAAGTACCCTTTAATTCTACAAAATATTAATTCTAAACATAAAAGTATATATGTTGACAAGTAGACAATATACTCCAGACATATTACCACCCACCGCTTTCCACATTAAAAATATATTGTTATTTTCGAATAAGATCGAGGCTAAGTAAACAAATAATACTACCTACATTATGCTTGTGAATTGAGTTAACGTTATATAATATAAAATGCTTTTATAATGCTGAAATTTTCTATACTTACATTACTCTTATATTATACTATTATGTTTACTTAAGTACGTACAGTAGTACTGCATCGTATCGAGGAATGCTGCTCATGAATATGAGCCTCTAGTGTGGCTTGAAACTAGTCGAATTCCGCGTCAAACAGTTACGTGAGTATTCCGAAAATATAATTATTAATTTATGATGTCTCACGAAAGTTATAATATAAATACCATTATTTTTATAGTAGATAAAAATATAACTTTTGAAAAGGCTGTTGTCAGACATTGAAGGAATATTTCCAAAATATGTGTTTATATAATATTTAACACAAATCTAAATTTATTTCTATTTCTCAAAATTGAACCCGGAATTTCGAAGATGTTTTTGTTACTGAAGCAAGTCGTATTAACATCTCTTAATTTAGAAGATTTCCAATGAATTTGTCATGTAATCTATGAAGTATTATTCAGTTTTAGGGAAACATTATAAGTGTGGGAGAGCAAGGCTTCTTAAGGAATGGGCCGGCTCGACCGGAGTGATACCACGGTCTCACTGAAAACCGACGTGAAGCCCCCTCCCCCTTCCCCAATCTCCCCAATCTTCCCAATCCCCGAATCCCCAAGAATCCTCAAACTCTTAATCCCCAAAAGACCGGTAACGCACTTGTAACGCCTCTGGTGTTCCAGGTGTCCATGGGTGACGCCGATTGCTTATCATCAGGTGATCCGTCTGGCTGGTTTATGCCATAAAAAAACATTTTGGAACTCATTTTGTAACAAAATATCCCAAAATTCGTTAGGTATTGCTCGCATGTGTAACACTTTGAGTTTGAACTCAACTTCTGTAGTCTGAAAGAGACTGCAATGTTTGCAATGTAGATGTACACACAATCTAAACAATACAGTAGGTCAATATTAATATATTTACTTACGCATTTTTGTAAAATGTTAATTATATTGTAACTCCCTTATATGGCAAAGTGCTGTTGATCACACTAAATATTATAAATGTGAAAGTTTCTTTGTTTGTAAGTATTTTGATGAAATTTGGTATACAGTCAGGGTATGTGGTGACTTATGTGACAGGATTTTTTTTTATCCTGATTAAAAATGTTCCCGTAAGACAAAACAGAAATTGTATACTACGCAAACATAGTCGCGGGAAAAGCTACTTTATTAATAAGATCTACTTAGATTCGATTTCGTTTTGATTCATTTGTTGGGCGTTATTTAGATTTTCGAATTTATCAGTAGGTGGAAATCTTAAATCGTACCAGATCTATATCAATAGCGTCACCTATCATTGCATGGGTTTCATAACAACATAACCGATGAAAAGCAGATAATCCATTGGCCATCTGCGTAGTCTTCAAAGGAAGGCGTGACGTTATATTCCTTAAAAATGAACCTTCTGTATAATCTTCTTGGGTGGAAGTTCCAGCAACATGTACTTTAAATAAGAGACTTTGTGTTATTATTTCGTTTGCTATTATAAATTGTAGGAAAGCGGAGTTGATGCTGTTTGGTTCTGAGAGCTCTTCGTGTGTCGTGTCGTTGAAATTCACGAGGATTTTATTTGAGCAAGATGTTTCTCTTATGTTATTTGTACGACTACTTACGGTTTAGTCGATATTTTGAAGTTTTACGTTACTATTTAGTGGTTTTAAGTAAAATATTCTTCTTTTAAGTAAAGCAATGGTTGCCAGAGTTGTGGCTTGCTTTTATACATTTGGTTGGTTAATTTGTAGTAATACTTAGGCGGTGTAGTGAGATCCTTATGCCTACAAGATGTCGCGGAGAACCTAACGGGTAACCGGGGCTCCGGCTCGACGTGGAGGAGAAGGAACGGGGTGGTTTTTAGTCAGTAAGAGTCTGACACTCCCTGAGGCGGGAGCCTCACCCAGGCAGGAGGAGTCATTCGATGATTTTCCACCCTTAAATAAAAATGCCTACATGATCCTTTTAAGAAGACAAATACCAGAAGTCTGTTATGTTGACCAAAATACTAGTGTATGGTGAATCTTCACAAAATTATTCCTTAGATTATTTAGACACCACTGATAAACAGTGAAAGAAAACATAGTGAGGAAACCTGGGTTTGAGGAATAATTTCTAATTATAAATTTGACATTGCCAACCTGCATTGAGCAAGCGTGGTGATTAACTCTCAATCCCCCTCTGTGAAGAGGGCTTAAGTCAGCATTGGCCACTTATAGGCTGTCGATGATGATGACGACGATGATAATTGAGTCAGAAACATAACATAACATAACATCACGCCTTTTTATCCCCGAAGGGGTAGGCAGAGGTGCACATTTCGGTGCTTAATGTACTGTACAATGTAACACCCACTTTTCACTATTTATGTTATGAGTCCCATGTAATAGGGGGTGAGCCTATTGCCATATACCGGGCACATTTCCAGACACCGTGCTGAGATTTTTAAAAATACTTTGCCCAACCCGGGAATCTAACCCGAGACCCCTTGCCCGGCAGTCGCACTTGCGACCACTCGGCCAACGAGGCACTCAGACAGGCAGTGAGTAAGAAACATGCCTAGAAATAGGTGTGAAATGATGCGTAATCGTTAGAAATATTTACATATGTTTTCCCATCATAAATCACAATGTTGTTATTTCAAATCAAAAGTTTTACAAAACAAAAATCACACATGAATCGCTTTATCATACGTACATAATATTTCATTCCATTTTATTTGTGTAACTATCCCCAATAGATGTGTACACACCGCTAGATATCCAGCTACGCATAACCAATATATATTGACCATTGAAAGTGAGGTGAGATGATACAAAACGAGACCTTTATAAACTGGATATGTATAGCTTGATGAATACTCGAAAAGTTTTAGCATTGGTTTGTCGAAAACACGATAGTTTTGTTACGTGAATATTATAGTTTGTTCAGCGATATTCTCTGAACCGATTGTACATTAGACTGATTGATATATGACGTATTTTAGTTTTAAATTGAACACAATAGAATAAATTTCATACAATATTTGTTCGTTTCAAATATTTAGGTTGATGTTTGTAATATGTTTGAGTTTAGTTTTGATACGCGATAGATATAGTTATAGGTGACTTTTTGAGGGCTTTGTGTAGGTTGACATTTTAGATGTCGTAGTTAACTTTATCAATTACGATACTAGCTTTTAACTACAAATGATTATTTAGCACTTTAGTCAATTTGGTGAAATGCAACTCACTCGCAGATGTTATTAATATGTCTTTAATTAATAATAACTCAGATAATTAATACGGAGTCGCGGAAAACCTAACGGGTTACTGGGGCTCCGGCTTGAAGTGCAGGAGTAAGAACGGGGTGGTTTCTAATCAGTAAGAGTCTGACACTCCCGCCTCGGTGAGGCGGGAGAAGTCATTCGATGATTTTCGCCCCTTAAAAATGTTATTAATAAGCTTTGACTGTGACTTGTATCTGAATTTATTTTTAATCAGCAATAGGATAGATTTATACTACAATTTTCGTGAGACATATTAAATCAATTAATATGTTAATCGGCTTACTTACGTAGGTATAGACAGGCCATGCTAAAGGCTCATTCCTCATATTCATGAGCAGCATTCTGCAACCCGCGACGCGTATATTTTCAAAAAATTAGACACGTAATTTTCTTTTTTTACAGATTCAAATACTTTCGACGAATTATATTGATTTGGAACATCGCATGACGTCACTTCTAGCGACGTTTTATACGTAAAAATGACGTTTTAGCTCCCAATGCAAAACTTTGAATCGTTTTATCTAAGTATTGTAAATCTTATACGACAAAATAAAAAAAACGTGTCTAATATTTTCATTATCCAACTGACGGACTAATTACATTTTTAATTTTCATACCCCGTCATCATCTCTGCCTATACATACAAAACTTTTATCGAAACGAGATCGCTCTAAAATATTTATCACGTCTAAAGATCAGATTATCAAAAACCATTAACTTAATAAATTAAAAGAAAAATCACTTCAATAAATAAATAATTGAAAGATTATTCTTTCATTTATTTGACTTTATTTTTATATTAACGAACAATGGCTGACTTTTATTGAAGACGTACCTTTGTCTTTAAGTCATGCGGGTGACAGTAATAAAAGAAAAATCTAAAAAAATCTTTTATTTTCTTAATTCCATTAGTAAACCTATTATAGGTTTATATTGCAGTTCAATTAATAATCATTCTTTTTGTCTATGAAACAGCTAGTAGACGTATTTATTACCATTATTTTTTTTCCATATTGATAAAACAGCAAGAAAATATGACGAAGAAGCCGACGATGAAGATAAAAAAGGGAAACAGAAATATTGAATTACTCATGTGTTTAAAACATTTTTTTATTGCAATATCCAACATCGCCACAAGTAATGTACATGTAGGAATAATACACTACTTGAAAGATTTGGAAAGAAACCCACACAGACCTCAAGCAATAAACTCTCAGAATTCGGCCGCCTGGCCATGCTACATCGCGTGTCATCAGCCCTCTGAACCGATAGTGTCGTCGGGTAATAATATATCGTAATCCTCAAATCACGACGGCCCTGCTATTCGCTGCAGCCGCCCATTTGTTACTGGCGACATTATCATTGTCCACCACTGACCTCATATTCGGACGTCATTTGTCAGCCCCTATGACCGGCCGTTGACTATTTCACATGTACTTATGAATGGACATACGGATGTCGCGTGTGGGATACTTGTTTGGTAGGCGATTCTAATCAAAAGGCGGAGTGTTGTGTAGTAGATGTTACTTTTCTTTTAGTTGAATTAGGTAGCTGTCTACAATTGTTTTTTTGTAGACTGTTTGGTTGTTTGAGTCTATGGTGTAAGGTATATGTATGACCACTGTTTTATAATAAAGGTATAAACATAAGGTCAATACCTCTCTACTAGGGACATCTACTTAGGCACCGACTACTTTTTATGGAATAGGAGGCAAACGAGCAGACAGATCACCTGATGGTAAGTGATCAGCGCCGCCCATGGACACCCGCGATACCAGAGGACCCACAGGTGCATTGCCGGCCTTTTAAAAAGGATTACGATCTTTTTTAGGTTGAAGGTCTAATACGGGCTCCTAAGGAATTCAAATACTATCCAGATTATTGTATCTGTGAGCATCGTGATATAGCTAATATGGATTAGTATTTTACGAGCTTATCTTTTGATAATATCTTGAATAGGTACATAGGTATATGATTGAAGAAACTTTCACAAAGTGGTCAGTATTGCCTAGCTTTGAGGTATAAAGCTAATAAATAAAAGAGGATCCTGAATTCAAAACAAAATAAAACCTAACTTAAGATGCCTATCTTCTTAGACATATTTTGTCTTTCTTAAACTTTTCAAGTACAAATATTTATTTGAGTTGAATTTAAGATATTTGCGAATACGAAAGTCTAAAGGGCTAGAATGTTCGTGGTAAACTTTAGGCGTTTTGAAACTTTTAGAAGATTTCAATATTAAAATATAATTTTATACACAGCCTACGCATTTCACGGTCAAGATTTTGAAATGTAAATCGAAATATTATAACTTGAACTAATTCTTAGAATTTGAAGATGAAACTGTTTCGCGTATTTTGTTATCTTCGAGATAATTTTATTGTAAATAGGTATTACAAATTCTTGGAAATCTATCTTCAGGTATACGAAGCATTCCTTTTATTGTTAAATAATTGTATTTTTGTTTGCTTGCTAGAGGTTATATTTGACAGGAATTTATTAACAACGAAAATTGGGACGGTATGTCTTCTGAAAAAAGAAGCTGCAGGTATTTAATAAAGAAAATTATAAATAACAACGTTTTTATCGTTTTTCATGTAAAATGCTAACATACCTACTATACCTCTGTTTTCTAGAAGTCATAGAATTCTGAGAGAGAGAGAAATCATAAGTGTGGGAGAGCCATGCTTCGGCACGAATGGGCCGTCTCTACCGGAGTGATACCACGGCCTCACAAAAAACCGACGTGAAGCAACGCTTGCGTTGTGTTTCGTCGTGTGAGTGAGGTTACCGGAGGCCCAATTACTCTCTCCTTCCCCAATCTCCCAAATTCTTGAATCACCAACAATCCCCAAACTCTTAATCCCCACAAGGCCGGCAACGCACCTGTAACGCCTCTGGTGTTCCAGGTGTCCATTGGCGACGCTGATTGCTTACCATTAAGTGATCCGTCTGCTCGTTTACCGGCTTATGCCATAAAAAAAAATGGTAAAGTTGAAAGTGAAGTTAAAAAGTAGAACTAAATAAAAACGATTATATGTCAGATTGACAGCCGGGGATGATAAGAGCAAAATTGAACAAGAAGGTACTGTACGAACCTCAAGTAACATGAGAAAAACAAGCAGACAAAAACGTCGCTACAAATATAGTATAAAATATGTATTTAAATATCGGACATATCACTGCCTCGTTGGCCGAGTGGTCGTAAGTGCGACTGCCGGGCAAGGGGTCTCGGGTTCGATTCCCGGGTCGGGCAAAGTATTACTGGGTTTTTAAAAATTCTTAGGAGTAGCACGGAGTCTGGAATTGGGCCCGGTATATGACAATAGGCTCACCTCCTATTACATGGGACTCGTAACATAAATAGTGAAAAGTGGGTGTTACATTGTACAGTGGCATAAAGTGCACCTCTGCCTACCCCTTCGGGGATAAAAGGCGTGATGTTTATGTATGTATGGGGCATATTATTGCGATATGTACGCTTCTCATACCGCCTGTATAACAAACCCAATGTTTGATATAACACAACAATACATACATTTATCACAAACGGCGTTATAGATGTGGAAACGCGAGCCAATACAATTATTGGCCAGTTGTTCCAATGTCAATAGGTAGTCTGTGCTATAAATTAACATACTAATACATTTATTTCACAGTGATATGTTCAGATCATTGTCATTACCGTATATAATCATGTAGCGATTATTGATGTGAGTTATGAGGTTGAGTATAACTGGTTATTGATTATTGATTTATATGTATTGTATAATATTCTGTTGTCTGTATTTGGGTTGTGTACTGATGTGTCTTGTAATGTATTGAGAATAGGTGGTGCTTAAAATGTATGGGTTTTGTACCCTTATAACAATGAAATTAATTGTCATAATAGCCGTAATAACTACATGAGATTGTGAGATCACTTTTTCTTTGTGTTGGTTTAAATTTCATGAATAAACAAAGTCAAAGTCAAAGCATTTATTTCAATTAAACCATAATTTAGTACTTTTGAAACGTCAACAAATACAAAATAAACAATAGTCTGTCAGTCAGTCCGTCAGTGAAGCTAGGTGAAGCTAGGTGCTCATTCCAAAATGTAGATTCAAATGAAGAAGAACGAGCAAGAAACTCCATTCGTTACTCTTTTAAAAAAAGTATGTTGTGTTACTACAAAAAAAGTATGTTGCTATTCGTTACTCTTTTTAAAAAAGTGTGTAAAACTTAATATACAATTCAGTGCTTATAAACTCTTTGCTGGAAGAACTGAAAGCTCCATGATTTTAATAAGATGTGTTTTTAGCGTGAATCAATCCAATCAGAACTAATTTGGGTTTGGACGAATAATTCTTTACGATACAAATTGCAAAATATTTTTTAATATCACATTCACGTTAAAATGTAATTTTTAGTATAGATCAGACCATATTCTGTTGAAAAAAGACCATTAATACTCAAACTGTTTAAACAAAATGAAAAAGCATAATACAATCTTAATTTACTGTATAAATAATGTATTAATTCTCCAAGGAGTCGAGAGTCGATTGATTTACTGATCTTGTACCTCCATTCAGTTGTAACAATTAATTTGTCTCGAGAGATAAACGCATTTAAACAAATAAGTAACTTACATTGTAAGAAATGCAAAACCAATCTGTTTTAGATATAAACGATATAATATGTTTTTATAATAACCAACTATTTTGAGATATACAAAATTAACTAAAAATCGCGGGTTACCGCGTCAATATACTGAGTAAAGCTCTACTAGTTTAGACCACCTCGTTATTGATGCGACCGGGCACGCTGCTCATGAGGAAGAGCCCCTCTGTGACGCGAAACTAGTAGGTGATGTCTCGTGAGTAACCCGCGATTTTTATTTAATAAAAGATTTATTGCAAATAATTAATATTATAATATCGAAAATGCCTCTGTGTGTTTATTATCTCCTCACGCTTTATTTTCTGTTGCATATATTATAATATTGCATACCCAAATGTAGTTAACAGTCACTAATATGATAAAAACACATGCTACCATTCATCTCAAAAAAAAAAATACATGGGTAAACCCACAGGTAAAAGTAAGTTTTTAAGAAAAAAATGTTATTTATACGTAGATAAGTTTTAACATTAAAATATCAAATTGCCGAACATTAACAACCACAAAGAAAGGTCTACGGGAAATAGAGAATTGCTTCCATTTACTCAGCCATTTATTAAAGGTCGCTAAGTCCCTAACCCTTTGTCAACTATAGTATAACTATAAGCTTATATAAATCCTTCATACTATATTTTTTTATTAAAAATCGTTGATATGTGAAATATCAAAATAAACGAGCTACATATTTCGGTGAAATTTTTATCCTTTTTCAATAAAATTAATTTCTTTTGTCGGCCGACCGGTACAAAAGTTCAAAAATAAAGTTATTTTTATTACAGTTTCTTTTCTAAAAAACTAGTATGAAGTTATGAAATTAAAATGTACGATGGCTTGAACACATAAAATGTCACAAAATGTTGGACCCAAAGTCGGAGCTCTCACATTAACAAAAGATAACTTAGGTCTTAAAGTATATGTAGGTATATTTCTTAGTTCCAAAGCAACTACGGTAAGTTGCCGAGTCATTAAAATGTATGAACTCTATAAACGATTTCGCATTAAAACTCTCTCTCACTCTCTCTCTTACTTTCTCTCTTTCTCTCTCTCTCTTTCCTAATCTCTCGTTACCTTATCTGAATTTTTTGGTTTTAAATTTTCCTTTTATTACTATTGAGAAGTATTAATGTAATTAATTTTTAATATGTCATCATTATCAATAGCTCGCAATTGTTCAATCCTGGATTGCGGAAGAGTTGGAGGTAAAGTATTGTCCTAAATAGCGTAAATATTAAATACTTCAGTTCTTGTGTAATTATGTAATAAGTGTTTTTCACTACCTCGTTGGCCGAGTGACCACTCGTAAATTAGGTGAATATTACATAACACCTCTGCCTGGTGTACATTATGTCACTGTACAATGTAACATCCACTTTTGACTATTTATGTTATGAGTCCCATGTAATAGGGGGTGAGCCTATTGCCATATACCGGGCACAAATCCAGACTCCGTGCTACTACTGAGATTTTTTAAAAAAACCCATGTCATAATAATTAATATCATACAAACTACCATGATAGACAATAGATCAGCTTCACACGGCGTCTTAACTCTAATAGACCGTCTACAAATTCAATAATTTTAAACTATCGATAAAGTTAGAAGTTCGAAAATGGCTACTAGTCCTAAAGAAAGTTAAATTGGAACGAACGCAATCTCGAGAGGTGAAATGTTGAATAAGTCAAAAGTGACCCAAGAGAATATATCGTCTTAATCAGTCAATATTGGCGGTTTTATCAGTTACCTATTGAAGTCTGGAGAACTTGGTATAACTAATTTGACGTGTGATATTTAAACAATTACTTACTTAACTAAATAACTCGCAAATCAAATAATTTAAACTACGTACAGTCAATCTGCAATAACAATTTTATAATGAGCTTAAGAGGTATGCAAATGAAATCAGTTTTAAGTGTGGAAGACCCATGTTTCGCACGAATGGGCCGGCTCGTCCGGAGTGATACCATGGCCTCACAGAAAACCGACGTAAAGCAACGCTTGCGTTGTGTTTCGTCGTGTGAGTGAGGTTACCAGAGGCCCAATTACCCTCCCATTCTCCAATCTTCCCAATCCCTGAATCCCCAACAATCCTCAAACTCCCAATCCCCAAAAGGCCGGTAACGCACTTGTAACGCCTCTGGTGTTCCAGGTGCCCATGGGCGACTCCGATCGCTTACCATCAGGTGATCCGTCTGCTTGTTTACCGGCTTATGCCATATAAAAAACAAGTTTCGTAGTTTCAACCAAGTAGTTGATGACCAACTGCTATCATTCGTGTCAACATCGATAGTTCATTGGTTGTTGTTGATATAAGCAAGGTAGGTACATCAAATTGGTAAATAGAAGTATTTCTCTAAATAAAACATCAACATCAATACACACTTCTATCAAAACAAAGAGTAATTTTCGATTCCAAAATCGATGAACGCGCTAAATAATTCATTGTTCAGAGCCATGTCATGAAGTTGTCACATTGTTGAAAGATTAATTGATTACCAGTTGAAATACTGCGTTATGCAATCACTGAGCCCCGACAATCGAAATAAATACGTTCCTCGAACAATTTATTTTGTAAAAGTAACTGAATTAATGGATACGAAAAATTTCGCACCGAATTGTATTGTTGTGTTTATGGCCGGGATTTTAGTGGTGTGTACGCAACGGTTATCCATATTCGCAAAAATGAAATATATAGAAATAATAAATGAATAAAAAAAAATCATAATCACTGGTGATTTACGAAATGCGAGCAAATTTTACACATCACTCGATTTCAATAACAATCTTTTTGATACTTTTATCAGTCCGTATTTTTCAATAGTATTACTGTATTTTTTCAGGTATGTGTATAGGTTACATACTATGCCAACAATTTTAAAAAGTGAGTAAAACTGTATCGTATAAACTGATGTTATGCAGCAAAATATAAAATTAAAGTATTTATGTGGAAAAATATAAACCGCACTTCATTTAAAATTTGACAACAGTGCTATTCAATGTAATAAAACAACACTTTGCAAAATAAAAAAAGAAAATTTTAAAATCAAAATACGTCTCAAAAGACCAGTTTCCATTGCCAACAAATTGTTCTATACATCATCCACATCATAAATGTCACTTATTATTCTCAGAAGGTAAGGTTAAAAAAATCAGTCATTGCTGGGGCGGGCACGTAGTGGTTGCTTGAATGTCGTTTATCAAGCTTACCTATCAGCATTGGTCTTACAGTATCAGGCCATCCTTCTAGCCACTGACACTTGGCCTTCTATGGTCCTTTCATATCGTTAGCGTGTGAAGTAACGCGATGAAAAATTGCATTCGAATTTATCTTGTTGGTGACGTTCTTTCATAAGGCTTGGTTTTCACTTATATGCTGTTCACGTCAACGATGAGAATAAAGGGTCCATTACTATTTTTTTTAAACGTAATATCTGAATAAGTATAGCTACATAAATTACACTTCTACTGTGAGGCTCAGTAACCCTAGATAATCTTTCCAAGAGAATTATCTTTTAGAGGCTCAGTGACTACCTCGTTGGCCGAGTGTTCACAAGAGCGACTGTCAGGCAACGGGTCTCGGGTTCGATTCCCAGGCGTGACAAAGTATTACTGGGTTTTTAAAAAAGATCTCAGTAGAAGCACAGAGTCTGGAATAGTGCCTGGCTTATAGTACAAGGTATTACATAAATAGTGAGAAGTGTGTGCTACATAGTACAGTGGCAGTGCCGTAATGTGCTTACCCCTTCGGAGATAAAAGGCGTTATGTTATATCATGTAATGTTATAATTCGGAGCATTTTTGTTATTAAGAAGGAAAAGTGAAAAGTGACAGTTCCTTCATGAATCAAATAAGATTTCTTACCAAATACCAAAATTTAATTCAAACTCGGTGAACCACATACTTTAAGCTTACTTCTTCACTGATCCACATCCTTCAAAGCGCTTCATCCCACTTTTCATTATAAACGAGCAATTATAACTTCTTATAGTAATGGTATAAAACTTTATCAGGCTTTGTCGGTTTCTTACAAAAAGCTACTTACGCCTAACTTAGAGCAAAGTTATTTAATCTCTCAACACGTAAGCAGCGTAATTCTAAACTCCACGAACAGTTTAATGAATAAGAAATATTAAAGTGTTTCTATCATGAAAATCTAAATAAGCGAACTAAGCGCAAACACGGGCAACACCCGAGCAAATATGGGGAGATTAATTGCGAATTCTCTGTGTATTCATAGCTGTGAGAAATATACAACAGAATGTATAGTATGTGTGAGGAAGGAAGTTAGATCAAGAAAATTATAGAATAAACATTTTTGGTCCTTAAGGTATTTTGTAATTAAATTGCTTGAAAATTGAAAGCCAATATTTTTAAAACAACTTTGAAAAATATCCTGATTAAAAAATGTTATTTTAATGTTAATTAATTCCTTAGTGACAGATGTATTTGAATGACTGAATGTAATGATATTTAAATTGTAACATTTTTTTAAGGGGGGAAACCATCGAATGACTTCTCCCGCCTAGATGAGGCGGAGGAGGCAGTGTCAGACTCTTACTGACTGAAAAACACCCCGTTCCTTCTCCTGCATTTCGAGCCGGAGCCCCGGTAACACGTTAGGTTCTCTGCGACAAATTGTAACCTTTAACAAAATGTAACTATTCTATTCTATTTAATATTTTCAATGTACAGAATTTACACTTCTTTAGGTTCATTATATTTATGTGCCCAGTATATGGCAATAGGCTCACCCCCTATTACATGGGACTCATAACATAAATAGTGAAAAGTGGGTGTTACCTCTGTGTGCACCTTTGCCTACCCCTTCGGGGATAAAAGGCGTGTTATGTTATGTTAGTTTCATTATAATATGTATATACCTCTATAGATAGTCTCCATAAAGATTGACCTTAATAAGTTATTCCCTATAACATTTCTATTACTGACATTATTTCCACATATCACAGTATGAATATAACTGACATTTCATTTCCTACCCCTTATATTTTAAGTGCAAGAACAGGGTGCAAAAGCAAATGGAAGTAAATTTGACACAGTATAATGTTTACTTTAAGAACAGAGTTCAAGACACACAGCACTCGTATGTAGGTGTTCATTACAGTTACAATATTTCGTAGAGAGAATCCTTAATATGGTGTGGAGATATTTCAATTAAATTTTTGTAAAAAATAAAATATTATGACACTGATATTTGTTTTAGAATTTTCATAATCTTCACGGTGGAGCATACGGTGGCGGTGTGTCCTGTGTGGGCCGAGCACATCCCTGAGGATGTGATCGGCGACTGCGACCTCTCGCGTCCGGCTCTGGTTCAGACCATGGTACGGAGCGAGGGGGACTGGGATGCCGTCTCCTCCTATTGCGAAGCAGTTATGCTAGCTAAGGAGGAGGCGGAGCGCGTGAGGGAACGAACCTCCTCACGCCCCAGCCGTCGCGAGAGACATTCCGGGCGTCGGGGATCGCGAGACGATCTCCGGCCACCGTAAGCATGGGCCTGTAGACGGTAAGCACGGTGACTCGCCGCCCGACTAGAACCAGGCCCGAGCGTACGGCGCGTCGCGTTGCGCGCGCGCCTCAAAGAGCCATCAGACCACCATGGATGGGGCCCAACAGGGCTAATGCCGATACGGAGCCGCGGAAGACTTAACGGTTGCCGGGGCTCCGGCTCGAAGTGCAGGAGTAGGAACGGGGTGGTTATTAGTCAGTAAGAGTCTGACACTCCCTCCCGCCTCACCCGGGCGGGAGAAGTCATTGGATGATTTTCCCCCCTCAAAAAAAAGACTTTTCATAATCTTACTTGCATACGATAAGAAAAATGTTTCTAGTCATCGTTTTTTTTATACATGTTAATATATTTTGTTTCCCCACGGATTTCGTCCATGCCCTTGTTCTATGTTATGTTGCATTGTTTTATGGTCAAATAAAATCATGATATAAGCACTGAAATAACATTCAAACCAATTGCAAATTTGCATTTCAACATTTTTTTTGTGTATTTAATGAACACGCTAGTCGAACGTAGTGTTAAACAAACTAACTATGGATGCGACCTTCTTAAGTTTCCAAAACAACACCACAGATAAAATTCCACGAAAACTTCAAACATTCACAGTGTTCCTGTTCCTGTTCATTTATGTACGAAATTACAAACTTCCAAGTCCGTCGTCCGCAAGTAAAGTGTCAAAGTAACTTATAATTATTTTAGTCCAAACTGCTTGAAACAGTACTACCTTGAAGACATCATAGTTAACAAATAATGGTGGGGATAACTTTTGAGTATTAATGTGACAAGCAACGGGGATAATGTCGTGGTGGCCCGGAGCTTTAAGACATTCGCTTCTTATGCATGAGAGTGCGGATTCGAAACTTACCAACAGCAAGTACCAATGTGACTTTTTCTGAGTTATACGTACTTTTTATGATTATTTAGACATTCCTGACAAACGGTGAAGGAAAACAATGAGCAATCATGGCGGTGAAATTTAAATCATTATTAACTCGTCGAGTACCGGTTTTATAGACACAATTAAAGAACAATAGGTCGCGGTCACCGGTGACCGCTTGGTGTTTGACAGTTTAAAATCATATACCAATCCTCATTGAGATTCACAATTAACACCAACTTATTTGAATATACCATTTAATTTTTATTGAGCACCTGCAGTATCTAATGTCTGCAATTACTTTAATAAACATTTAATACCTGCTAAATAGTATAAAAAACATAAGTAGGTACTTGGTAGGAGTTTCACTTCTAATCAATAAACAGTACCTACTAATTTAACTAAAACACGTAGGTTACTCACGTGAATATACTGAGAAAAGCTCTACTAGTTTCGAACCACAGAAGGGTTCTTCCTCACGAGCAGTGTGCACGGTCGCGGCGATGTCGCGCAGCCTACCGCCTGTAGGCCGTAGGCTCTAGGCTCTAGCCTAGAGCTTGAATGTCTCACGATAGTTATTGTAAAAACAGTACCTATTAATACTGATAACTGAAATCACTGTTACCCGATAACATTAATACTCTGCGAGTGAAACCGTGCCCAATTTCCCCCACATCGATCCTTGGTCCTTGGGGTCGCTAATAATCTATTCAATTATCTTCACAGAGGTTCACGTGTGTGTGTGTGCATGTGTGTTTGTGTGTCAATGGGATCCGTTTCTAGTATAATACACAGGAATGACAAAAGCGAACCACTATTAGGTTCAATTTATTGGAACGTTGTCGAGTTAATTTCATCAAAGTTATTTTGGTTTGGTCCTTATTGTATATTTACGATAATTTTGTGTTTTAGAGTTTATAATGTTTTAGAAAGTTATAAGTAAATTATTATACGCCAAGTAACTAAAAAAACTGATTTTTGTTTGAATGAATGTGTAAGCTACCGTTAAAACTTAATGAACAATCTTACTTTTTTAACTTCTATATAATTTTTTTCTTCTCTAATAATTTTCAAAGCTGGTACAGAAAGACAAAATCTCCACAATTTCAATTCTTAGACAGACCGCCATTATCATCTCCAACCGCTTAATCCTTTCCATTGTCTTTTCAGTCTACAATCTAAAAATATTTTAGTGAATTATTATAAATTTATTCTCTTCATCTCCATAATATCTCAAGCTAGGAACCCACCTGCAAACTGTGACGTGTCTAGCATGAATTTATTTAGCACATTAGCGCCGCTACCGGGTGACATGTGTGAACAAGGCTGCACTTTGCATTTGAATGTTCAAAATGAGACCGTATTAATCCTGAAACCCTACATTCATGACCTTCGTTTGATCTTCGTAAGTGAATAGAAGATTCGAGAGAAGTACGTGATTGCTATAGCAAGCAGGAGCATTGCTTGAATGTTTTATCGACGTCTGCTGTTTTTATGATCTTCTAAATAAATAAGAAGTGGAAATTTTGAATGATGTGTGCAGGGGTCGTGGGGAATAATTTAGAAGACGAAATAGGAAGTTAATATTGAGTGTAATACCTTAATGTGTCTTTATCATCAGATAGGTTCTTTTATTTATTATTTATTTATTTTACACTTTAATGCACACAAAATAAGGTACATAAGGCGGACTTAATGCCATATGGCATTTTCTCCCAGTCAACCTTTGGGTTAAAAGTAAGCTCAGCGAAAATGGGCTTGTGTAATATGCAAAAGAAACAAAATAAATAACTAACAGTAATAATAGATAATTATTACTATTAGTTATTTATTTTGTATAAAAATATATAATATACACAAAATATGTACATAAATAACTTCATATATGTATATAATTATAATATAATATAAATTGACGAAGACACGAACTCAGCGTTGTAGCGCCTTTAAATAGGCCTCACGAACACTACGTTTAAAAGCCATTTTGTTTGGTTGTTTTCTTTTCAAAGATGGGCTAAATATAACCAATCCTTACTTATATTATAAATCGGAAAGTGAGTTTGTTTGTTTGTTTGTTCCACTTTAACGCCGTAACTACTAAACCGATTGCTTTGAAATTTTGCATACGTAAAGTTACAAGTCCGAATTAAAATAATAGCGTACTTTTTATCCCTGAAAAATTTGATATTCCCGAGGGAAAACAAAAGTATTGGTGTATATGGCGCTGTGTGTATTGGTATATGTCACATTGGCTTTTTATCCTTTTGTGACGCGAGCAAAGCCGCGGGTAAAAGCTAGTAAGATAATAAACGAAGGAAGACTAGTAAAAAATACTCACAGCATTGAGTTTATAATACTGTTCATGTATAAAGTTGAAATAATAATAAACATGTTAGCAAAGTCATGAAAATATTATAAGGTAAACAAAATTCTAAACATATACAGCCATGTGTACAAAATACCTCTGTAGACATACCTTGCACAAACTGCTTAGAATACTTTTAAGCTCTCTTTGGTTTGTAGACAAAACTTTGAGCTGTTTCTTTGAAGCCAGATCGAGTGTGCACAGTTTTCCCAAAAGATTTCAAAGATGAACTTTGTGAGAGAAACTAAATTGTGAGGTTGTTTCTTTTATTATCTGAATAGACCGTTTCTTTTTGGTATGTAGGTAGCAATGGCATTCTTTGAAGTTTTACTGCAAGGCTTGTAGTGCATTCGAGATTTACTTAAAAGTTTCTTAGTTTTTATTACACAACATGTTTGTTAAAGGTAAGAATACATGTAAGTACAAGTTAAGGATATAAATAAATAATAATGAGGATGTTTATTTGCACTAAGTATGGTAAATATAGGTGATAATCATAAAAAATAGCATCACATACATCGTATACTGTTTTCAGCACGCTTTATAAGAACTACCTAAGTATAAAATTCGGATTTTTCGTTCTCTATTTTTTATACTAAATTTGTTTTTTTATTACAATAGATTTGATGTGAAAGACTGCCTCATTGGCCGAGTTGGAATTCCGGGTCGGGCGAAGTATAACTGGATTTTTGCTATATAGGTAGCAGGCTCACCCTCTATTACATGGGACTCAAAACATAAATAGTGAAAAGGCGAGATGATGTTATGTTATTTAAAATATTCAACGTATTTATTACGAATCAAAGCCTTCATTTAAAAAAAATATTAACTAAAGGGTGCTTTAAAAGTAGTGCTTGTCGAACTCAGGTTGCACGTATTTGAGAAATTTAAAATGCATTTTAAATAAAGCACCCTGCATTTATTTTCATTTTAAACATTAATTAAATTAGTTTGGATACAAACCGACCCTCTGTTTAACAGGAACACAAATTGATGCATAATTGTTTTAGTATGTTTGTGGTAGGTTTCTGTAAGTGAAATTTCACAGTGGTTAGTTATGATTTGTAGATTGTTTATTTTCATTATGTAATAAATATCATTGATAACTTACTTGGGTTATTATAAGTTAAGTTAGTTACTTGGGTTACCTCTACTAATTGGCTTCGTAAAGAAAACCAAGTAATTCTGAAAAATTCTAAGTCGACACTGACAAAAACATTTTGAGAATGGACTGCCCTGATTAGGCGCCGTAAATCATTGCAGACGACCGCCTCAAGGTTCGTCAATCGTCAAGTGAAAGATAGGGCACATTAAACAAGCAAATTACACCCCAACTTGTCCGTATAAGTAGCAATATATCTCCATATTTCACAGTCTAACATAATAGCGTTGATGATCATACGCCAAAACGCTTACGTAACAGAGGAAGCCGTCCATTTGGGACCCATATACTGTGGCAAAAACTGAACGTATATGATGGCTCTCTCGTCATTAATCATATCTGCAGATCGTAACCGAGATCGCTGTATACCAGATATGTATCCAAAATACCACGATATCCTATTTTACGTGCAATAAAATACAAATAACAACAAATAAAAAGTAGGGTCGTTATTTTGATTGGGTTAACAACCAATTGCTTCAATGGCGGCTTTGAAGCCGATTCTTGCGAAAAAATATGTTTGTACATTGTTTTGATTTTCCAGGTAACATGAGGAAGGGCTCACGTGGTACACGATGTTTTTATAAAAATCTTTGCCTTTACTTTGTATACGAAATTCGATTTTGTTGAACATTAACATTTTATTTAATTATTAGTATACTTACTACACTTACTCAAAGCATTTTACTAGCAACCACTTGAACCACTTTCGAATTATCGTCCCAAATGAAATAGAACAGACGTAAAAAAGAAACGTCCACAGCAAGCTGTTATTCTTTAACGAGCTCAGAGCAGCTTAGGAGCATAATCCTTAATCTTTTCTGCTACTAAAGCGACATGTTATATGCACACTATGTATAATGTCCCACTTTGCTAGCGTGCCATATATTGCCACGATTTTGTAGTTTAAAACGTGGTACTTAAAATAAATGGTGGTTTCTGCAATTAGTTTTCATTATACGTTTAAAGGATAGCGCATATACGAGACACATTAAATAGAATATAGTATCCAGTTATACGTGATATACGATTTGAAAGTAGGTAATAAAAACGAGAATTTAGTATAAGATAAAAATACAATAGTAAATAATCCCAGCTCAAACCACGGAATGAAATATGTACCCGATACTTTTGTATGTGCACCGAGTAAACTTAATGTTGACAACCATTCTCTACTAAAAAATAATATGAAAATACAATAGTTTCATTCTCTGCTTGTGACTCTTAATTATTTTCTAGGGCCTATTTATTTATTTTCTATTTTTTTAACTAATGGTACATTGACAGTATAATCTTTCTCTCGTAAGTACCATAAGAAGAACACATTTTAGCCCAAAAAATGGCAGTGCATTAACAATAAAAGGGTCGAGAAAATATTGAAAACGACAGGATCAAAATAACGGCTGTAAATCTTGATGTAGCAAGCGAAGCACTAAATGACTACAAATCAAAAAGTACAGCCCTATCTATAGTGTGACTATAACACACGAATGACGTGTTGCCATCTACCGGATCATATGCGCATTCCGATCACGTACGAATCATCACTTATGTGTTTGTAAGGGTGCGTTGTACTTGGTTGGAATTTCGCAATTTTGAAGTAACTTTTTGGAGAAAATTGTCATTTTGTTGCTGAGTTGTCGAAATGTTGTCGTGGAAAATACAATATTGTAAATTGTATTTTTTTACAAAGGAAACGAGAGGTATTTGTGTAGCAATACTTTCATATTATGTACAGTCATATGCACCTAATTAATCTTTAGGGTTGGTATACATGTCAAGAGTTCTGTTTTATCGTATATTATAAATAGAAATACATTTGATTCGAATTGTGAGTTGACCAGATATCTTTCAAAACATTATTTTTTTAAGGTTAGAAAGAATATTATAGTCATTTAGAATTATTCGATTGTGTAATGGAAGCACATAATAAAAATCTGCCTTTTATCTACTGTAAGTTCAGTTTTTATCACATATACAGTTTTAAGAACTAAACACGTATAACTTGGTGGGTATTCTTACGAACACCTTGTGTACACTTTGTGCATGAAGCGTTAATACATAAATCAATTATCTTAAATTATCTAGCAAAATATTATAAGCAACCCAATTATTTCAAAAGTTAATATTGTTTTCACTATTATCAATAAAGACATCACTTTGATACAGCATTGTTATAAACTGGACCAAATAAATGATAAAAATCTTGCTAAAACATGATCTCGGTTCTAACAAAAGCTTTCGAGACGGGTATCCACTCTTTTTGTAAAAAAGTACACTGTGTCGCTCAAATATTCTATTTTAAACGTACCCTAAGCTGCAGGAGTAGGCGTGCAACGAGTAAAAGCCTTTTGTATGTAACGCTATACCTTTGTCTCGGTTCTGTGCACAGCCCCCGGAGGTATTCCTCAAGGAAACATTTTTGGACCATAATCAAAAGGATACCTTCTTTTTTATATACACGCGGGCGCGTCTTTTGTTGAAGAATATTTTTGTTAAGGTAATTGAAACGTTTTTTTAGTATGACTAGAATTCCTGGGTTTTGTAAGGAAATGAAAATTGTCATTTATCTAATGTAATCATTTTAGGTACTCTAGCTGTTTATTGTATAGGTACTTGTGTATTTTAAGATTTTTATTAAGCATTTTTTAAGATATGTTAGAAACTTATTAATATGTTAACACCATTATAGACTCAACCGCATACAAGTTAAAAGATAATTCTGTGTTACGTTTTTTAGTAATGTTTACCTAAATGTTCAACATACCAAAATAACAGAATGTAATATTATACCTACGCTGTTAAAAATGATATTAAAATAATTTTTCTTATTACTTTTTTCATTTACATACATTTTTGTATATTGAAAGCAAATATTTCAGACTCGCTTTGAAAATTGAAGCTATTTCGAGACACATTACACAAAACAATTCATGTTTATCAATGAAATGAATGTACACATGTACAATCTTATATTTTCTTTCCAAATTGCTTATACCGGGACACCTAATCAAACAGTGAAATGTAATAAGTTCCGAGGTATAGACGGCCGCTCGTCAAGTTACTCTTTCCTGTCAAATCCCTTTATTAGATTTTCAACTTTATTGCTATATTTTAAAGTAAAAAATGCAAAAAATTTAAGTATTTCACTTGCTGACATCTGTACAAGTTATTAAAGGAGAAAGGATTCCGTTCTGGCGTAAGGTTTAAAAGTAAGAAGTAAAATATCTTACTAGGTTGGTTGCAAACGTTTTTATTGAGTGATTTTTCCATTTCCTAATTTTCAATAGCAATTGAGAGGAGTAATATTAGTACGTACATAATAAAAAAGATTGATCCTAATATTCTAAAATGAATTAAAACGTTAAAATGTTATAGTAAGCCAATTTAATGAATGGAGGTAGCAAATGCAGTGTTTATCGAAATTAAATAGTCATACGAATCATCTTCATTTTAGATATATTCAACTATTCATCATCAGCCTATAAATGCCCACTGCTGAGCAAATCCTCTTCTCACGCGGTGAAGGTTTGAGCATTAATCACCACGCTTGCTCAATGCGGGTTGGCGATTTCAAACTTAATTAGATATTATCAGCCCAGGTTTCCTCACCATGTTTTCCTTCATCGTTTTGTCAGTGGTGGCTAAATAATCTTAGAAAGTACATATAACTCGAAAAATGTCACATTGGTACTTGCCGTTGGTAGGTTCAATTGAACTATTTGCATTTCGATTAAGTGTGTCATAGTCGAAATACTGGTTCAAATAAGTCATTTTCAACTCACGTATAGCAATATTAGCGTTGTTATTTGTTAAATAGAAACTCGACCGATCAATCGGTTGGTTGTGAATGTAGTTATTAGCGCTCCAGGCCAATGTGATTCATGCTGTTTAAACTCGGTATGTTTTTGCTTACTCTATGATCGAGTGTTATATAGGTGACTGTGACAGAAGAGTAGAATTTCGTCAAAATCTTTTTACTCTTTCAGTAAGTTTTATCCACAGAACATTTCTGTAGTTTCATCATAGCTAACTTAGCGAATACATACATAACAGATACCGAGTTGTGGCAATCTCTGAAAATCCTGATAATTTTTTTAATGCTATCTTCAATTACGTGTATAGATATGGACAAAACCCAGTAGAGTGATAAAATATTACTAACGTAACATAACATCACGCCTTTTATCTTCGAAGGGGTAGGCAAAGTGCACATCACAGTACTTAAATCCTCTGTGTAATGTACCGCCCACTTTTCACTATTTATGTTATGAGTCCCATGTAATAGGGGGTTAGCCTATTGTCATATACCTTGCACATATTACATAGATTAACATAGATTTACATATATTACATAGAACATAGCGCACAATTCCAGATTCCCTGCTTCAAATAAAGTTTTTTAAACACCCAGTAATACTTTTCCCGACCCGGGAATTGAACCAAAAACACCTTGCCTGGCAGTCGCATTTGCGACCGCTTGGCCAACGAAGCAGTGATAAAAATAATATTCTGAAAAGTATAGTCTAAAATTGTGAAATATTACTTTGACTAAATCGTCTAATCTAAACCTTTACGTTTTGTCATAAATATGAGGTATAATATGATGTTTCGTGTAAATTACATCTTTATAATAACTAGTTATTAAACCATTTAATCTGTTTCAAGGTACTAACTACACGAATTTATTAACATTTAACTTCTTGATTATTTCTCAATTACTATTGTTAGCTGTTAATGAACTGACTACAAAATTGCATTACAGCGCAACTTCACTAGAATTAACACTTTAATCAAATGTGGTGGTTAAACAAAATAATGCCCCTGTTATGTTTTTAAAATGCTTTTATAAAATAATGGCCTATAATTATTGCTTAGTAAAATAACACACGATTTATGAATACTTCAACACACCTTCAGTCGCTGCAAAGTAATGGTAACTTGCATGCGAGGACTTATTCAAACAATTTTTTTTTTTTTTTGTATTCATGAAGAGTCTTTCAACTTAACAGGATTATGCCACACTAATCATAGTCTAATGATTTGAGTACAGAAAAATATTGTGATCTATTTAAACTACTCATTTATTTATTAACGGGATGCCCCCAAAACGCTGACAAAAAGATATTGCTTTTACAATTTCAATAGGGTAGTTTTAAGGGTAAGAAAATTAAAAATGTAATTTGTCCGTCAGTTAGATAATGAAAAAATATCAGACACGTATTTTTTATTTTCTCATATAAAGTTACAATACTAAAATGGAGGTAAGTTTAAGAATGGGAGGTAGTTACGTCACAACGTGCTATTTTTGTAGCACCCTGTGACGTCACACGACATTTCAAATCATTATATCGTCGAAAGTATTTAACTCGTCGAGTACCGTATTTATAGACACAATTAAAGAACAATAGGTTGCGGTCACTGGTGACCGCTTGGTGTTTGACAGTTTAATATTGTGGGAAATAATACTAATGTCTAATGTTTTCAGACGGATATTAAAATAAAATTAAGGAAACTACCCTATTGTTTTGGTTTTCGTGTTATTCATGCAACATCAGCCGCAACAGCTTGAAAAATCGGCCCTAAATAATAACAATTAAACACAATGTAAATGAAATAAAACTTTAAATAATAAAGCAATGACATTTTATAATTTTGATTAACTAATTTTATCTAATATCGAACGCAGCGTTTATTAAATAAAGAAATTGCTATCGATAAATTGACACGTTGGCAGCCATCAGCGCAAAGTGTTATCTGATCAGCAAAAACTCTTATCAGTACTGAAGATTATCAAAACTGTAATGTAGTGTTATGTAACCAGCGAAATGAGTGGTGTAATTTAAAGTAAAGAAATCTGTAGGTATTGTTGAGTTTTCCAAAATCATTTCAACATGCTTTTTAATCTGTTGAGGTCAAATTGTTAATGACAAAATTATTACTCTTCTAATCAAAATTTCGTCAACTAGTGTCCTACAATAGCAAAACGCTTTTTTAGGGACAAGCCGCAAAATTGCATGTAAGTACATAATTATATTATTACACTTGAGATTAAAAAAATGGGTGGATGTAATGTCATTTAGAAATGATTGAAGCACCTTAATGTCACTGGTGTATTTGACGGAAGAAATAACGACATGTGACGTGACTTATGCCCTTCGTGTCAATGTGGGTGTATTCTGCGTGTACCTGTATAGTAGTCAGGTACCTCAGTAGTTATTTCAATAGACTTTAGGGAACTGAGAGTATAGTTCCCTAAAGATCGGAAAAGGAGGTTCGTCTCCGGCGAGGTTTTCGTGTTTAAAGGGCTTTCTGCCCGACAGTTGTTCGTTGGGATTTTCTATCAGTGTTAATTCGCATGTAAACTTTACTTGTGCGATGTAGGATTTTTTATGACGTCATCCGTTGATTTGTTCACATCGATATTTGACGTATGACACCACAAGACTATGTCCGCATTTTTTTTTCAACGTCCATATTTAATGATACATATATGATGATGATGACGATATTAATGAGTGGAAGATCGTGAACATATTAAAAATAATTTATTTTTAGAAAAGATTTTTTATTGTACCAACACTTCCGTAGTGTTACGAAGTAGAAAAAATATGGAGCCACAGATTAAAAGAGAGTATGAATTGAGATTAGTAGGCGACTCTCTATGTACATAATTATTATTTTTGAATTAGCGAAAATGATTTACTTGCAAATTATGTTTTTTTTAAGGAAAACGATAAAACTATAGTGTCTTTCGTTCGATCGAAAAGAACTAAATCGATACTGACCCGTTATCAATATGATTTAGTTCATTCGACCCGTTCAATCGATTGGCTCATTATGTAATCTCAACCATCACAATCATAATTAATCCGGTATTGCCTATAATCTGGGTATCACCTATGGTTTCTATATTCGGTCGTTTGATCAAATGAATGGGTATAGCAAAATCGGTCAATTATTGATTATGATACGTAATCACGAAACACTTTTATTAACAGTACAATTGCTTATGATCTATAATTATGAAATGAACTATTATTGTCTTACTCTTATTATATTATTATAAAAAAGGTTCGATTTGGCACTAAATAAAAAACGATGAATAGATATAATAATATAAAAATAATTTTATTATAAGTTAGCTCGTATTGTCTCTGTCATACCTATGAAACATATCCTCCGCTCTCACTCATTCGGTCGGGATTCTGTGAGCCGATTGAATGAACGACTAATTTTTGACAAAGGGACCCGTTCGTTCGCGTAGTTTGCGTGACCCGAGTCTCTCGATTCGGTCAATCGCGAACAACACATAGCTAATAACGATGGTCACCTAATGGCAAGCAATCAGCGTCACTCTCTGAAACATCAGCGATGTTTCTAGTGGGCTATCAGCCTTTTGGGGAATAGGAAATCGAGGATTGTTCCAACAATCCTACCATATTGTATATTAATACCCATATTCGGGGATTGGAGAGATTAGTGAGGGGGGTAATTGGGCCTCCGTCATTATCGTCGTATGAGTGAGGCTACTCCGGTAGCCTAGAAACACAACGCAAGTGTTGGTTCACGTCGGTTTTCTGTGACGTCATGGTATCACTACAGTCGAGCCGGCCCATTCGCGCCGAAGTATGGCTCTACCACACAAACAACTTCAGTATCATTATTAAAAAATATTTTACAGAGGGGCGGTTGTTCTCATAGTGTTACAAAGCAGAAAAATTACATAGTGTTACAGAGCCACAGATTAAACAAAAAAAAGACATTAGAGGACCCTAAATTTAAACAAACATTTCAGTACTCTCCACAAATATCATTCCTTTTTAATTTAACGTAAAGTAGGTTTTTAGTGTTTTCCAATACTAGGATTTTCCCCTGTGTCTTGGATGCGTTTACCAACACACAATTTAGAGACATACACTATAACCTGGAACAACAATTTGTTACAGTTACACAAAAAGTTGTTCCGTGCCCAGCAATTGCGCAAAGCGTGCAGCCATGAAGATGGTACATACTATAATTATATTAACTTAACTTAATTTATCACAGGTACAAAACTTTATTAAGATGTCATATTCCCGGTATAAACTTAGATTTAATGTACGATACGACATTCAAATCTTCTTCATTCCTAATTTAAATGATGGTAATGCACTTGTAGCTCCGCTGGAGTTGCGGGTGTCTATGGGCGGCACTAATTGCTTACCATCAGGCAATACATCTGCTTGTTTGCAAAAAAAAAAGAATACAAATTCCACAAGTTTCATCAAAATCTATACCTTCTACAAATTCATTGCGCATATCCTTTTAACAGAGTCTAGATTTGTAATGACGACTATTAAGGATCACTTTTGCATCCAATAGTCTTGATGTTTGGAGGTTTTTCCACCAATGTCACATAACATAACATAACATCACGCCTTTTACCCCCGAAGGGGTAGGCAGAGATGCATATTATGCCACTGTACAATGTAACACCCACTTTTCACTATTTATGTTATGAGTCCCATGTAATAGGAAGTGAGCCTATCGCCATATACCGGGTATAATTCCAGACTCCGTGCTACTACTGAGATTTTTTTTAAACTCAGTAATTCTTTGTCCGACCCGGGAATCGAACCCGAGACCCCTTGCCCGACGATCGCACTTGCGACTACTCGGCCAACGAGGCAGTCTACCTATTCTACCAATGTCCTGGTTCCATTTTTGTATTATGATGCTCATTTTCCTTTTATTACATTTTTCAGTGTACAAAGTCAATTAAGGAGTTGGTTTCCTTGTTATTCTGAAGATTTCTAGGATCACTGCAGCACAGGTAAGTTTGGTCTTTATTGTCATTTAATTTTGATATAATTTTAAGTTTCAATATCATTTCCGATGATTTATATATGATGTGCAGTCACGATCTAAGTTGTCTTTTAGATTTGATAAATATTCACTAGTACCACCACGTACCTGATATGTCATTGGAGTTCAGGGGGCTTACAAAGGTAACATTATATGTTTCATATCTGAATAATAATATGTGACATTTGTCATGTCATAAAAAGACAACATTTTGATATTTCATAACATGTGTAGAGTTTCCCCACCTCGTCGAGTAGTACAATGGGCCGGGCGCCCCGTCTTCCTCACGTTCTTAGCCATGGTAC
This sequence comes from Spodoptera littoralis, assembly GCA_902850265.1. Lineage (NCBI taxonomy): Eukaryota > Metazoa > Arthropoda > Insecta > Lepidoptera > Noctuidae > Spodoptera > Spodoptera littoralis. The sequence continues at coordinate 4,239,419 of LR824539.2, read as the reverse complement.
AGTCTTTTGGACCATGAAGAGAGAGAGGGTAGAGGTATTTCAACTGAAATAGATATCTTTTACACCACTAAAATAAAATCACTAATTTTAAAACATTTATTTCATAATCGCTAACTAAAATTACCCAGAGGAGTGGAAACCAGTTTTTTTCTTCTCCTCTAATAATATCTTCTGATAAATCAGAATCTGATTTCGTTGTGGGATCCAAAACAGTTATTATGTCCCTGGGACGCGCCAGACTTCAGTGTTCCGGTGTCGACATCGCTGTATCTACTATATTATTTAGATCCTGACTTACAGAAGTTGCAGCGATTGGGAAAGCTGAGGCATGCAACTCCAAAAAAAAAATCGAACATCTGAAAATGAAATATGATGAATGAAATACAATTTTTCTAAGTTGTAAATTTTACCTTACTTATCATATTAAAACTACATATTATGGTAAGTTACAATAAAACAACATATTATGTTTCAGATAACACAAATACATGCACTTGTCCTGCTGTTGTTTGTCGCGGAGGACCCAACGGGTAACTGGGGCTCCGGCTCAACGTGCAGAAGAAGGAACGGGGTGGTTTTTAGTCAGTAAGAGTCTGACACTAGCGAGATATGAGTATCCCGATACATCTTACAGTATTCCGAGTCCGACAATGTAATTCGATATAGTGCAGTTGTGGAGTGTCTGGCTCGGTATTAATGACGAGTATTAGTTAAGTTACATATACTTTATTACACATATAAACCAATAATAAATAAATGTGTATACCTTTTAACGTGTATGGTAAGAGAGCAGCCCTCTTCTGTATCAATTCACTTCTCGAATTCTATTTACCTATTAAACTCTATTCCCTGTTCTTTACCCCACCAATGAAATACTTTTTTACAAATTTGTTTGTTTATATCAAGTTTAAATTTACTGTTCATCTAACTGTGACTGGCTGACGTGACTTATGACCACAAGTCATTGCCAGCAAAAGGAAATAAGTAAAACAAAATCAAATACTGTATGTAGTTTTTAAACTGTATTTTAAGGAATTTTGTACTTTCTTGATAGATATCATAAAATTTTATAGGTGATTAATAAACATTCAGGATCGAAATTTTTAATTCAAATTATTATAAAACGGTTCGGTTTCTCTCTATATATTTTTTGTGTAGACACCTAATATGAATCACTTATGAAATAAATTGCAGATGTTTCATATTTTATTGTTACCATTTTATGGTAATTTAGGTTATCCTCCTATAATTCATCAAATCAATCATTTTAGAAATGATTTACCTAATGTTACCTTTTTAGGCTTCTTGAGCTATAATTTTGTTCGAATGATATTTCATCAACAGCCTATAAATACCCACTGCTGAGCAAAGCCTCTTCTCACACGGAGAAGGTTTGTGCGTTAATCACCACGCTTGCTCAATGTGGGTTGGCGATTACAGACTTTTAATTAGAAATTATAAGCCCAGGTTTCCTCACAATGTTTTCCTTCACCATTTGTCAGTGGTGTCTTGATAATCTTAGAAAGCGCATATAATTTGGAAAAAATCACATTGGTACTTGCTGTTGGTAGGATTCGAACCTGAATGATGATTACACGTTGTTTATTCTCCGTTGCATTTTGTTTACTATTTTTCTCTTATGAAAACAGCATCTCTGCTTCTAAAAACAGTTTTAGAAGCAGATATTATGAATCTATTTTATTTTGTGCTATCACAGTATATGTCTTTATGTGATTCACTGTCTCACTTCCTGCATTTCGTTTTTGGCACATGTTGTATCATTGCTTAGCAACGGAATTTTGTTAGATAATTTGATTTGGTTTCTTCTGGAGTTTTATATTACTGAGTGTATTGCGTTTGCCGATACAGTTTGAGATACCTACTTCACTTTTTTAGAATCTATCAGAATCTAATCTTAACGGATTTTATTGTCGGGAAACACAATGTTGACCAGGAGTGTAAGTAAGATGTTGATAACTAATAGTGGCTATTATTAAAAGTACTCAAAAAAGCATATTGTTAAATGTAATGTTAAAAATGCATAACAATTTTCTTGCTACTGTGCAATGCTACAACTATTATTCTTAAATTTCACTTTACCACCGTGATTTATTGTCTAACTGATTGATTGTAGGTTTGCTATTGTAGGCAGACATAGCAGATATACTATACTAAAAAGATACATACGGAACTTTTTGGCATAAAACTTCGTGACCCTAACCTCTCACATCACAGATATTCAAGCTCAGCAAATAAAAGGATGGTCAAGTTTTACAATATTTACAAATGTAGAAAAACAATCTGAACGATTTATGGATCCTTGGACCCATGAACAGAACTGTAACAGGGGTTTAAAATTGATTATAATAATCTGAGCAGAATTCACTTAGCAGACTAAAGGGGTATTTCTGAAAAAGGCTCTATAGCAGCTGGGAGTTAGTTATAACTATAGGGTTTGTTTAGGTACTACCTCACATGAAGTAATTCTTAGATGGTTTAGGGATCGTTGGTGACAATAAACCGCAATAATATTCTTAACCGGTTTTGTTCCATTATGCAACATTTGTTTTTTGTTTGGTCTTTTACTGATAGAAGCTATAAATGCAGCAAGAACCTTCAGACTTCTGTATTTGTTTGGACTAACACCCTGTACTAATCTGAGGGCCTAAAAAGGTAATATTGGGTGAATTATTTCTAATATGACTGATTTGTTGAATTGTAGGAGCATCACCTAAATCACCATGAAATGGTAACAATAAAATATGAAACATCTCAGATTGCAATTCATTTCAGAACTGAATCATATTAGGTGTCGATGTTGCTACTCAAGAAATATATAGGGAGAAACCGAACCATAACTTTAACGGTTTTGTTTATCTTGTGTTTTATAATAACTTGAATTAAAATTTTCAATCCTGTATGTTTTATAATTATAAGATTTATCAAATCTACCAAGAAACTAGAAAATTCATGAAAATACAGTGTAAAATCAGCATACAGTATTTGATTTTCCTTTTTTCTGCGAATAAGTCGTGCTACGTCACGTCAGCCAGTCACTGTCAGATGAACACTAAAAAAATTGATATAAACAAAACAATTTGTAATAAAATGTTAAACTCTCTTTAACTTAATCATTATTTCATCGGGAAGTAAGTAACAGTAAAATAGTGTGAATAGAGTTTGAGAGGCAAATAGAGTTCAAGAAGTGAATTGGCACAGAAAAGGGCTCCTCTGTTACCAAGGCAAAAATGGAACGCTATGAATTTTATCTATTAAGTAATAATACACTTTAAAAGTTAGGTAAATATAATTATTTATTATTAGCTTATTTGTGTAATATATATAATTTAATTAATACTCGTCATTAATACCGAGCCAGACACTCCACAACATCACTACACCGAACTGCATTCGTCGGACTGAAAATACTGTGGAAAGATGTATTAGGGTACTCAAAACTCGATGGCAATGTTTAAGAATTGATTGATCGCAAGATGCACTACCCTATAACAGCAGGACAAGTGCATTTGCATGTACTATATTTGTGTTATCTGAAACAATGACAGCAGTTTTATTATAGCTTACTATAACCCAGGCAATGATGGCAATAATAGTAGCTTTAATATGATAAGCAAGGTAACATTTGCAACTTAATTATTTTCATTCATCATATTTCATTTTCAGATGTTCCATTTTTTTTTTGGAGAAGCCTGCCACAGTTTTTCCAAACCGCTGCGATTCCTGTAAGCCAGGATCTACAGTAGATATAGCGATGATGACTCTGGGACACTAAGCCCCAGGGACATAAATAACTGTCTTGGATCCCACAACAAAATCTGATTCTGATTTATCAGAAGATATTATTAGAGGAGAAGAAAAAGACGATAGTTTCCACTTCCCTTGGTTAATTTTAGTTAATGACTATGAAATAAGTGTTTTAAAATTAATGATTTTATTTTATTGGTGTAAATGATATCTCTTTCACTTGAAATACCTCTTCCCTCTCTCTCTTCATGTTCCAAAATGTCGTACTATGGCTATAAACCTAAAAAACTAAGGCAAAACAAAATAATTTTTGAATCGTCAGATACGTGCTGACCAAAATCTATTTATTTATAAGCCCGTTTTGTACTAGCATTAGTGTTAGTTCCTGCACTCTGCGTAAGCGTATCGTGAAACACAATTTTAATCATTAATATTTACTATTTGTGCAGAATCAAGGATAATTCCAATTTATACCTAGTTTTATTTTATAACTTCAGGGTCAAACTTGTTGAAAAGACATTACTTACAATTAAATAACCCAAGGTATATGAAGATACAACTTCAACAATACCTATTACTAATATACCAACACGTTAACTTTTACAGGTACCTATGCTTTTAAATGTCGTGTGAAGGTAGGTAAAGTTACCAAATCCACTCACCTGGATAGTCATTTCTCGCTGTTGCTACACAAGCATTTGTTATCAGTCCCCTGTTACAGGGTAATAGGGTCTCTTCGAGTCCAATAATGCAATTATGTGTAGTGCCGTCATGGTACGTGGTAGCTCCAATAAATAGTTGGCACGATCCAGAAGCGTTAAATATTAGTGCACTTAATACTTTAAACAGAAATAAATGCATGAGATATACATCTCTATTATTTTCTTGAAAAAATCTTAAGGGAAAATTACAAGTTAGTTGTATAACTACTTTAAGTAAAGAATAGTTTGGTGGTTACCTATCTTGCACACAGTACTTATTCCACCACGTCGACACACACTTTTATTTACGCGAAACAACACAACAAATTAAGGATCCGGTATTTCAAAAACAACTTGCCTTTCCCGAAGAGTCTCATTTTGCCGACGATATGAAATCCTTTCTTAAAATACGTGCAAGCTTCAAAAATTTTTCAGAAAGGCCTAAATCTGCCATTTGCTATAAATTTATTAAAAATATAAACTAGATGAACTGTAAAATTTTGCCCTTAAGTAAAATCTGACAAATCTGTTTATTTGACACATAAGAATTCACTCTTTGCAAACCATTTAACGAATTTCCATTCAAAAGTGTCATATTAGATGAATTGCAATTATGAAACACTTTACGTTCATATTATGAAACACCGAAATGTTGTCTTTTTATGTCATGACAAATGTCACATTATGATCCAGATATGAAACATACAATGTTACCTTTTTAGGTCATATCTATTGAATTTGCGGATACGAACCTTTTTTAACATTTCTATGTATAGTTTAAAATCGTACAAAACAAAAAATTCTAAATAATATCTATCATGTACTATAAAATAGAAATAACTATTTATGTTGTATCGTTCAATTCATCCTCATTACTCATTTTAGGCATAGGATTTTATTATTGGTTTCCTTTGGGATTTAGAATAAAATACTGTTAATTTTGTAGTTTTTATTTATAAAACATTTATTTATTTATTTAAATAAGTATACCAACAGCTTCTGTATAGATAGTATTAAAAGATAATAAAGGTAACAATAGGTATTGGGCTTATACAGTCACCAATTATAGGTTAACTAACTTTACAATTAAGTGATAAATAAAAAACTATACAAACGAACCAGGACAATAAACTATTATATAATATTAAAAAATAAATTACTACTTTCGAAATTAACATTCAATTTAAAAAAAATATAAAATTAAAGACTTTTATAGAACTTTAAATACATTGGCTATAACAAAATTAAACATTAAAAAAAACACGTCTCGTAAAAATGAAAATGTTAATAAATATATAAAGCGAAGTATATGAACATTTTTTTTAAATGTATCTAAAGAAATGGGTTTAGAAAAATGAGATATGGACACTTACTACTAATACGTACTCATCTAATATTTCACAATTACACAATAAACTAAGTTGTGAAGTTTGGGGATTCCAGTATTGTATTGGATGCTTTAGTATGAAACAGGTTTGATATGGGATATCTGGGCAATTTATGGGGCACTCGTAGTTGCACCCGTTCAATCAATTAATTACAGTCTAGTCCATTATTAACAAATTTGTAGAAGATTCTTATATCCTGCGACAGTCGGACGGTTACGCAGAATATTCATTTCAAAGCTTTGAAGACGTTGTTCATATGGACACCGGTGAGAAATATTGCCAAAGATGTATGCTAAGTGCTTTGTGAAGGCTCTTTGGATGCTTTCTATTCTTTGTGAATATACTGCGTAGTGTGGGTTCCATACTACACTGGCAAAGTCTAGGTGGCTACGAACGAAGGCATTATATTGGACTATTTTTGTCCTCACCAGCTTAAATCCTCTAGTACTTAAGAAATCCCAGTAGTCGTGACTATTTCGTAACAATTTGATCAATATGACTCCTGAAGTTAACTTAACTGTCCATAATGATGCCCAGATCACAAACCTCACTGACAGATTCCAATAACGCTCCTCTTATATTATATGAAACAATATTTGTTTGTCTCTTTCTACTTAAACGTATATGACTACATTTCTGTAGATTAAATTTCATGTAGTTCAGTGCACACCATTGGTCAATTCTATCTAAATCCTTTTGAATTAGGGTAGTGCCGTCATTTGATGTAATTAATGGTTTTATAAATTTTGAGATCATCAGCAAACAAAAGATACGTAAAGTGATGAATTTGGTCAGTAATGTCATTAATGAAAAGTGTAAACAGGACCGGATCAAGATGAGAACCCTGAGGAACTCCTGAGTCAGCAGAGTACGGATAAGATTCATAGCAATCAACAACAAGAATCTGCGATTGGAAGAAATCCAGTTCAGAAGTGAACCATTAACGCCATTGTATTCCAACTTGGAGAGTAACAACGAATGGTCAACCTTGTCAAATGCACTGCTAAAGTCTAAACACATCTAAACATGTTACAAAAACACAGAAAATAAATAGCAAAATAAATGAAATTGAATAAATATTTACGATTTCAGATAATTTAATTGACGGCGTGCCACCGCTGCACTGCTTGGTCGTTCAGAGTATCCATGGAGGCCGAGTAAACATGGGTTGTATGCGTGCTGGCGCCGATTCGCCTATTTCTGTGGAGTTGAGGTATTGTAAGTTCTTTACATTGTGACGTTGGTCTTGCATGGTCATCTCAAAGCCCCCCACTAATAAAGTTTCCAAGTATTTTTTATAAGTCTGTGTATTCTGTGTAACTTACCACTCTAAGCTATCAGCGTCCATAACTTTGATCGACTGTTTACAACGAGGTCTTGTTTTCTTAATAATTTTCTCAATTACTTGGTCCCATTGGGCTGATAATTTAAATCCATCATTCCGATTTAATGTATACAGATGTTTCCTAATTTCAATTGCTTCCCGAACAATTCTTGAATGATTACGGGAATGATTACGGAGATCAGTATAAAGAACTTTAACATGATCTTCTATTGAGTGACCAGGACCTGATTTAAACACATGTTCGGCTATTGCTGACTTATTAATTTGTTGACGTTTTAAAGCAGCTTGGTGTTCTTTGAATCTTTTAATGATAGGTCGTTTCGTTTGGCCTATGTAGCACATTCCACAGCTACAATTTATTTTGTAGATGCCCGGTTTTTGTAACCGTGAGTCGTCCTTTGGTTTGCTTATTATTTGTTTGATTTTTATTCCCGGTTGATATATCACTGGGATCGAGTATTCCTTTAGTAAGAACAAACCAATCTTATTAGTCACTCCTTTGATGTAAGGCATGTAAGTTGGTTGTCTTTTTATTGGAGGCTTTCCACGTGTCTTTAGTCTCTCACATTGCCTTTTTATTTGATATCCATTTTTTCTTATCACTTCATGAATGTAGTCTATCTCTTGCTCTAAATGTTCAGAGTCACAGAGGTCGTATGCTTTGTCCATCAATGACGTGATTACAGATTGCAAGAAGCGTGGATGATGCTGAGATGTCGCATGTAGGAGTCTGCCTGTATCTGTAGGTTTCCAGTACACACTATGTGACAAAGTTCCATCTGCTTTCACCGATAGCTTAACGTCTAGAAATGCCAACGTTCTGTCTTTCTCCATTTCATATGTAAATTTAATATTTTTATTAATGGAACTTAGGTACGTCATATATTGTCCAACGTCTTCTTTACTCCCCGTGAAAATACAGAAGATTTCATCAACGTTTCGTTTCCACACTTTGATGATATTTTGACCATTATGTAAAGCATTCGACTCAAACTTTTCCATCCAAAGATTAGCCAATATGGGACTGACAGGGTTACCCATTGTTAATCCTTCAGTCTGGAGGTAACACTTATCTTGGAAAAGAAAATAATTGCCGGTTAAACATCTTTTAAGTAAATTCGTATAGCTTAACGGCAATTTGGTTTCATGTACGATACCTAAACACTCTATAATAGGAATATTGGTATAAAGTGATTGCACGTTAAAATTTATCATGATATCGTTAGGTTCCAATTTGATATCCTTGATTATCTCTACAAAATGTCTTGAATCCTTCACAAAGCGTGATGATTTTTCAACTAATGGCTGTAAAGCTTGCACCATGTGTTTAGCGAGATCATATGTTGGAGAATCAATTTGGCATACGATGGGTTGCAATAACACTCTATCCTCACATATTTTAGGCAAACCATATAGTCTAGGTGGTTGTTGAGGTGCCGGTTTATCTAGTTTCTCAAACTCGTCTGTAGTAAAAACATTCTTATTTTCACGAACAGACTGTATATGGTGCGTTTTGGCTGTGTTATTGTATGATACAGGCTTGTACAATTTGTCATTATTCAACAAATTTTTCATTTGATTATTGTAGTCAGATGTGTACATGACCACAATTACGTTTTCTTTGTCGGATTTAAGTACTTTGATGTTTTTGTTGTTCCGAATATCTATCAATGCTTTTCTTTCTTTCCTTGTAATATTGCTGGGTGGAAGTTTTGATTCGCACAGTATTGCTGCGACGTCATGGCGGATTTTTTCTGCATCGTTAAACGGCAAATTATTTTGTAATATTGCTTCTTCGATACTGCAGATTACAGTCTCGTAAGGTAATTGTTTAGGGGTTATAGCAAAGTTCAGACCTTTGCCCAATACACCTATCAATGTTTTATCTAAGGCAACTTGTAATTTATTTACAACTGTATAACGTAAAGGATCATTTCGTAATTCGATAGCATGTGCTTTTGATTGTATACATTCACTGTCATAAAATTCATTATTGTTCTTGTTTTTCGTTAAAGGTATATAAGTACTCACAGCCATTTTTCCTGTTATTGTTACAGCAGTTGTACCAATAGGACTACACTCTGATCCGACGAAAAACGACGTTCGTCCGAAATTTCGTAGGTTTTTTACTACAATCCTATTTTCGCGGGAAATTTGTTCCAAACAAACGAAGAATATGTTATTCTGTTTAATGACGTTAAACTCTTATCTAGTTCGTTTTGCGAATGTACGAAAAATCGAATTTGACAGATGTCATTTCAAAATTTTTATGTCCTTTCGATGAAACTAAAATAGTGATCGTTTTCTTTTTGTTTTAATTTTGTGTTTAACACATGGAACGCAGAAGAAATCGCCATGAAGACAGAAATCAATGTATATGTAAATAAATTTATAGTTGTTAATAATTATACAGTAATCAAACCTTCTTTACTTCTATACAATCTTATCTAAAAAATATTTGTTGTTATGGTTAGATTATAACCTCAAAATCAGATACTTATTTTGAAATATATCTTTTCTGCAGCTAGTCTACTATAAAAACAAGATCTTCTAAGAGTCTAAAAATGATAGAATTATCCGATAGTCTTGGCTCTAGGACCAACAATGTATGGACGCAGAGCAATGTCCTTTAGTAGACAATTCGAATGTAATCTCCTTCCTGACGTCAGACCATTCTGACGATTGGTACAAACTCGTAATCTTGATAATCATACAATATAATATTTTTTTCATAATTATGGATATCAAACATGAGATTGATTAGTAGAATAGAGCTCATTAAAACAGTTTAACAAAATCATTTATTAAGTAATATGTAACATAACATCACGCCTTTTATCCCCGAAGGAGTAGGCAGAGGTGCACACAGAAGTAATGCCCACTTGTTTACTATTTATGTTATGAGTCCCATGTAATAGGAGGTGAGCCCATTGGGTGAGCTATATACCGGGCACAATTTTCCAGACTCCGTGCTACTACTGAGATTTTTTTTAACATTTACGTTGGCCAAGTGGTCGCAAATGCAAGGGGTCTCGGGTTCGATTCCCGGGTTATTACTGGTTTTTTTATGTATGTTGAAATTTTATATATACATAGGTACTTACCAGAAGAATTGAATCTAAACCCTACAATAATTATTTAATTTTATACTTGATAAGTTGACGTTTGGCTACCATCTCGCCTGGTGGTAAGCGATGATGTGGCCGACGATGCAGCACACCTACCTATGAGTAACCTGTTTACTCGGTACTTCTCTCATGGCAATATGGTCAAGAATATAATACCTATATCCTTACTCCTAAGTGCAAACTTAAATAGTTTAAATAAGCCTGGTTTGTGTTCGTGCAACGTACTTATGTTATGTAAGTAAATCGCTTTTTTAAACATTAAGTAACAAGTTTTATCACGTTGACGTTTAGTTCACGTCATGCGATTTAATGTAAAAGGAACATGAAATTATAACAAAAGACACATTTAAGCCTTAAGTTTTAGAATCTACCTTTATAATTAGGAAATCACCCAATATGAAGGTATCTTAGCACTTTGTTTTTTTTATGGCATAAGTAGACGGATCACCTGATGGTAAGCAATCGGCGTCACCCATGGACATCTGGAACACCAGAGGCGTTAAAAGTGTGTTACCAGCCTTTTGGGGATTAGGAGTTTGAGGATTGTTGGGGATTCAGGGATTGGGGAGATTGGGGAAGGGGAGGGTAATTGGGCCTCCGGTAATCTCACTCACACGACGAAATTCAACGCAACCGTTGCTTCACGTCGGTTTTCTGTGAGGCCGTGGTATCACTCCGGTCGAGCCGGCCCATTCGTGCCGAAGCATGACTCTCCCACAAAAGTTACCCTTATATTTTTTATTAATCAATAATAAAGAGTTTTACTGGGCTACTTAAAAAGTCTCAGTAGTAGCACAGAGTCTGCAATATATGTAAATATATGGAAATAGACTCACCCCTTATTACATGGGACTCATAACATAAATAGTGAAAAATGGGTGGTATATAGTACAGTGGCATAGAGTTCCGTAAAGTGCATCTCTGCCTACCCCTTTGGGAATTAAAGACGTGATATTATGTTATATGATCGATGACGCTTACAATTTTTATTCCATAACATGATAATCAACATTCAAAGAAGTCTCTTTATTGCAAAAAGCTTTACTGTAAGCTTGACAACGTTTTGATATGGTAACGCCATCTATTATATAAATGCTGGACTATCAATAAAGATATTGCGCACGCCGGCTACTGTTTTGTTCGTCGTTTACAAATACATGGCTCTACTTAGTACGCTTACTGCTATACGCTACCACGTGTTTAGTTCAAGTTAGATTGCTTGACGTGTGTCATGTGACATGTAGAACTATATAATCCAAAGATATGGATGAAGATGATGATATAAATAAATATGTTGACTGGTTTGTCTACAATAATAAGTTTTATTAATCTTATTTCTAAGATTATTGACATTTTGGTAAATCTATTTTTACTCAAACAAATGTATCTATTCTTAAACTGTTTTGTGTTACCAAAACCTTTTAGGATGTGTCTTGCTAGGAATATCTGTGTTCTTGTTCTTAAATCTTTTAAATATAGACAATAATCCATACTAAAAAAGTTAATTTTGGTAAAAACTGTGAAATGTTCATATCCTAAAAAAGCACCTTCGTAAATTCAGTAATGTTCAGATCATTCAGTATTTAATTTTGCCGCTTTTTATTCTCGATAAAGGGGTAAATTATTTTAAAGGCCTTTCTTGCTAATTACCTCTTTAGCAAATATAAAATTAGAACACAGTTAATGAGGCATCCTTGTCATCATTCCATTTTTATTCAGGACGTTTTTGTGGCACAATTTAATTACTTTTTAGGCCTGTTTCTGGAATATTTTACCTTTATCCTTGTAGAAAAGAAATGAGTTGTTTTGTATCAAAAACAATGTGATGATTACTCTGAATATTATTATAATAATTGAGTGATTAATTTTATAGTAATAATCCAAATCGTTTAAAATAATTTACTTACAAATATTTTACTTAGTAAAGCTTTCAAAATGTAGATTGTACATTGATAGCGATTGTTTCATTTATTTCAGTCGGACGGATTCTTCTTGGTGCAGAAGATTTTTGACTGGACAAATTCCTGGCCTTAAATACCTCCAGTCAAGGGGTACAGAAGATAAAGATAATAGAAGTGTAATTGAGTAAGTATCGATTGTAAATTAGTGTCATACGTTTTAGTAATACACATATTTGGTTGTTTATATTATAACTTTCGTGAGACATACTAAATTAATTACTATGTTTTCCGCTTACTCACGTCCTCGTGAGTCGAGTCGAGTTCCTACTCGACTAGATTTAAGCCATGCTAGATTCTCATGTTCATGAGTAGCATTCCGCAACCCGCGGCGTGGCGACTGTCGCGCTGCTACTGTACCTGTACAGTGTTGTTGTTGTTGTAACTATTAAATAAAAGTGGGATTAAATACCACACAGTATAATTTAAAGCTTTTATAAAAATTGTTATTATTCTACATTATTCTTACACACTGCATATATTTGCTTAATTCCTTTAGGGACCAAAATCAAATAAGTAAGAAAGATAGGTACGGATACGCAACTATAGAAATTATTTAGTAAATGTTTTATAAACAATCAATAAAAATCTTTTCCTCAAATAAATTGTTTTATTCAACTTTAGAAAACATGGCGTTGCATTCACAACAAAAAATATTATAAATGAGAACGTTCGTAGTCCGTACCTCGCAAAACTGTTTTCTGCGCAAGGATATTGTTGGTGCAGTCACCGGCAAGCGGTTGCATAGTGACAAATTGTTTCGTAGCACGAGACGACAGCATTCTGCACGCCTTTTATGGATTCCTGGTAAAAAACTGAAGTGAAAAATTACGAAAAATGTCATTGCAACGGAATTTATAACAGATTTTTTATTTTACAAATCGGAAGATTCAACTTTTTCTTTTGAGTAACTAAAGGTCACTTTCAACCAACTGATCTGAGAGTCATTAGAGGCCAATGTTGTCTATGTTCAGCTATGATCAACTTTTAGCTGATAAAGAGGTACAATAGCTTTCTCTCAATATAATAAACAAGACTCAAACAAGTCAAAGTAGCACATAATACTTAAAAAACTCAACAGTGATCACAAACAAAGCAAACAAACACAATATGGAATAAGAAGCACATCAAAATTTAGAAGGCCACACCACGCACACAGCTATGGGGAAAGTACCTACTCGTAATTTTTGTATTCGAGCACAGCCACATGTCTTTCATAATTATCTTCACATGCAAGTAAATAATGTCGGTAGAGCGCGGAAATTTCAGACGTTGTCAACAAGATTGACAACATCCATAAACGCTTTTGTACGCGCTCATTCGCGTCGTAAACAGCCTTTGACGTCACGCGTTTTGAGTGAAATTCTGACGTATTATCAATACTTTCTTATTATATTTATACAGATTATTGTGGTATGCTTAATATGTATTTTATTGAATGGCCGATTAAGGTTATTTGAGGCGATTTTAAATAACCTATTTATCTGTAGATTTGCTAACTGAAAAATAATTTTGACATAAGCTCCATACAAAATGTGTCAAAATTCTATCTCAGTATGGCCGTTAGTGAAAGTAACTAGTTCTAATCAATAGAAATTTCCAAAACAATATTTGAAATCAATGAAAAAGATATCAAGCTGTAGGATATCTTCAATTCTTAATCGTTAAAATTTTTTGCATGGATTTGTTACCTGTCAGTTAATAATGGAGCTTAGAACTACTAATCACTATTGTAACAGAATATTCCATTGCCGGACAATGTCTCCTCTTCTTAAAAAGGTGACAAAAAATATATATTCTAGAGAGAAAGAAAAACCATTTATTACGTCACTACACACAAAAAGAATTTAGGTGCACATACTCTACTATTATCCACAAGGTTCATTGACAGTAACAGAGCTCAGAGTCGACCGTTTTACTATACATTTCTCATATTATTACGAGAAACTCATTGGCTGTACACCTATAAATAGAAAATGATAACAGACCGATAGAAAAATAAAACATTTTAGTTCAGCTTGTAGACAAAAAATGTTGTAATCGTAGAACCCATGTAATTTATTAACGTCTCCGTTCTCAATGTTACGGACAATATTTCAAACATTCAATTACTGCCATCTATCTTGCAAAGATAGAACTATTTGAGAAGTACATGAAAATAATATAGAAACGAAACTTAATAAAGACTCGTTACTCTCGTCTATTTTGCGTGATAGTAAGTATACGTACTTCTAGGTGGTAATGTAGGTATCGTAGTCACCGAATGAATTACTCATTACTGCGGCACGTGATCAATGGTACTCTACTTTTTTCTGCTATCCTGGTACCTTTTCCATGAAAAAACACCAAACATCTCTGGAATAGGTTAGCGTTAGCACTTAAACAATAACATTATTATAGTTGTAGTAATGTACAGGCAACATACCTACTATATTTTCAATATTTTTACAACTATTTATATTTTCTGACATATTTCAGGACTTAAAATAAAACTTTGGTCAATTATAAAGTACGTTACATTATATTTTTTTGACAGAAATGTATTTAATCTTTTATTTACAAATAATATAAACTTAAAAAAAAATACTATATACTATATAACTAAATATATACAACTTAAGATAAAAATTAATGAAAAGAAAACTAAAAATAAGTATAATATACATTTAAGTTCTAGATTTTATTTTTAATTCTCAGTAGTAGCACGAAGTCTGGATATGTGCCCGGTATATGCCAATAGGCTCACTCGCTATTACATGGGACTCGTAACATAAATAGTGAAAAGTGGGTGTTACTTCTGTGTGCACCTCTGCCTACCCCTTCGGGGATAAAAGGCGTGATGTTATGTTATTTAAAAATAGAATAAAAATAAATGTCTTTCAAATATTTTATTTAGGTTATAATAATTTATGTCAATCTATGTTAAGTACGAACGATAAAAATTCTAGGAAAACCAATATAAAACGTTTGGAATTTTCTTTCAAAAAGTTTCCATTGAGTCACCAAAAATGTTCTTAGAAATCACACTAGACTACAAACATTGAGCACACATATTTTGAGATGACATTAAAACCAAGTTTCAATAAAGATATAACGAGATATCGTGTGTAAAATGAAAGATTTATCTGTTAGCCCAAGGCGGGTCCGCGATACGTAAATATATTCATACACTCTGTTGAAAGTCGAATCCCCGAACCGGCTTTGAGTGTTTTTTAGAAGAAACCTCTTTGATATTCGTGATGTAAGGCATGTCAAATGTCTCAAAGTGAAATTACTCAATGTTTGTTCAGATAGCTACTACTGAGTCAAGGTTTATTTTATCAGACAAACTGCTTCTAATGTTCTCGTGTTTCCGTTTGTGTAAATGTTTTTGTTTTTATTTTTTTTAATAAAATCAACATTGGAATATGTTCACATGGTATGTTTTTTGTTTGTTTTATTTGTGTGATTGTGAATACTATATTATCATATCACATTTCGTTATTTATATTTATCATTTCACGCACAGCAGACAATTTTACAGAGGACAACACTAAAAGCATGAGGTACATAGGTTATGTTTATATTCAAAGTATAACTTTTCATGACTAACTCGGCATTTCATAACAAGTCGCAAGAGTGACTGCCGGGCAATGTGTCTCGGGTTTGATTCCCAAGTCGGACATGGTTTTGTTGGGTTTTTAAAAAAAGTCTCAGTAGTAGCACGTAGTCTGGAAATGTGTCCGGTATATGGCAATAGGCTCACCCCCTATTACATGGGACTCGTAACATAAATAGTGAAAAGTGGGTGTTAATTCTGAGATTCTTATTGACAATATTCTTAGTTCCTAAAAGTTACATCGATATGTGTAAAACATTTTTTATTATTATTGCTAAAGTGCCATGACTCGTAATTAAATAGAGACTCGCTTAAAAAGCCACTGAAATTCGTAACTTTTTTAATAATAAAATTACTTTATATAATTTAATTTTAAAAGCACTATACTTTTAAGGCCTATTTATTATGAAAGATTTTTACTTGGTACTATTACGATGTAAAAGCACCCCTACCACATGTACAAAACATGCTTAAATTAAATTTTAAAAAGTATAGTGCATGAAAAGTGCGGTATATCGTCATTCAGAAATGATGATATACTATGTGTAGCAAAATAAAACATAATAAGCATAAAGAAAATATAAATCTGCAATGAGATTTTTTCCTTTTTACGTCTTAAAAAATTCGTATTAATAAATCATCATCATGGATATTATAACTTTCATGGGACATACTAAATTAATTATTATGTTTTCGGCTTACTCCCGTAACTATAATATAGACTACGACTGGTGGTGAAAAATTTCATACTACTCTGTTGTCAGACGGATACCCATATACGTACAATTTGGTACTTTTCTTCATCATCAACAGCGTATAAATGCCCACTGCTGAGCAAATCCTCTTCTCACACGAAGAAGGTTTGAGCATTAATCAGTTTTCTTAACAAAAATAAATTATTTCGACTGTTTAATACAACAAAGTATTATAGAATAATCCACAATTTCATTAATTGATTCTATGACCAACTTAATTAAGAAATAAGTACCTATGCTGTTTGACGCTAAATAAACGTGACGTCACAATATACAATCTCGTACAAAATTCACAGAAAACTGTCGTTTTTGATAGTTGTGAAAAGGTAATGAATTGGACTTGTTGGCAAGTACCCAATTTAACTATTAATCAATGAAAATCAATGAGGGTGCCACAGGTCGTAAGTACTAACCAAATGATCCAAAACTAACCTATAATTAAGTGTACAATGTAATCAATCCTTATTTCAGACATAAAATCGTTTATTTTGTAGGTTTTTCACTTCTGGCAGATAAAATATAAACATTAGAAAGAAAGAAAGAAAGAAAAACCATTTATTTTGTTACGATACACAACATTAATACGATTCCTACCCATCATAGCCACTGTTCGAGGGAAAACATAATTTTAATTCATAAAATTTGTCCAGCTTCTTATTCTATTGAAAATCACTTTATAATCGATATACTATACAACGAATCGACAGTCGAGATCCACTCCGAATTGTTCTTTTGCATGATTAATGAACTTCTAAGTATTATTCACATAAATTCCAATCTAGTACCTTTTTAACGAAAAACAAACAAAATAAACTCGATCACAGCTGATGACATTTAACGTACTTTCATTGAGTATTGCCATAATACTTTTTAAGTTGTTAGTTCCTCAAACATTGGTCGTCATTCTTAAATAGACAAACTATAGGTACGGTACACATAATTTTAGAATATTTATATCCCAAACTAATTCCAAAACTAATACACTACAACATTGCACCGCAATGATTGTTTTCAAATACACAAACAATATAATCTGACTTCTAAAACTTTAGTTAGAAGGTTCAATTTCAGTTGTGTCTGAAATAAATTTGAATGCATACTAACGAGTAATTTTGTCACGTCCAAAACTGTTGGCAGCAACGTCACTCATTGCTTAGCTGGCTAATAACGTTCACATCAATTTTCTATTAGAATAAACTGCATACAAATTAATGAACAGAACTGATTTTGAAACATAGAGTTACAAAGCCAGATACCTAGTTGATTTTTAGTCTTTGACAAATAATACAACGTCATGAAGTGAAGTGTTTACATCTCTGCGATTTAGGGAGTCTTGGCATAGTATAAAGAACACAGTAGGTTATCTAAGGCCGCCCGCCGAGTTATTAGCCTACTCTTGCGTTGATCCCCAGGGTTGTCACTTTTACTTTTAGTTAATATTTTCGAACAAGCAGCACTTGATCTAAATTTATGAAATGAAAAGCATATTATGATTGAATATTTTATCAATTTATAAATTTAGTAAAAATTAAAAGCTTATAAAAAGATTATTAACTTCTTAAAATAAACTTTAGCTCTATACATAGTATTCAGAAAGTAAATTTGGGAATACATTTATATGGAAAAATGCGACTCGGCTACGCTCTTAACAAATTAGATAAACTGTGAAATAAACAATAGAATATCACATTTTCTTATAATATTTAAGTATAGTAAGTAATTACATTTTGGTTGAGTAGGAACTATGAAGAATGATAAGAGTAAGAATAAGTAAGTAGGTATCTCATCATCAAGTACCTACAAATTATATTATGCTAGAAAAAGTGACTAGCTTACCTTTCCTGTTCAATAGGTACCTAATCTGAACAGAGACAGTTCTGGAATCGATTAATTATTAAGACACCCAAACACACAGCAATACGTTCTTCTACGATTACCAGACATTTTTTATTTCATTGAACAGTGCCGAAAAGCCGTGAAGCGCGCGCATACCTCGTACAGTGTCAGCCCTGCCTGGCGCACTGAGAAACGGGTCGAGATTTTGTTAAAGTGTGCGTGCGTCGACGCATAGATACTATGGCGCACACATATAAGCCGCGCGCGGAGCATTTGTATGAAGATAACCTACTTTGTTCTTTATACTATGGTCTTGGTGGCCCGGAGGTTTAAGACGCCCGCTTCTCATGAATGAGGTTACGCCGGTTCGAAACCTACCGACGGCTAGTACCAATGTGACTTTTACCGAGTTATATGTACTTTCTAAGATTATTTAGACACCACTGACAGACGGTGAAGGAAAACATCTTGAGGAAACCTGGACTTTTAATTTATAATTATAAGTTTGAAATCACCAACCCGCATTGAGCAAGCGTGGTGATTAATGCTCAAACCTTCACCGTGTGCGAAGAGGCTTTGCTCAGCAGTGGGCATTTATAGGCTGTTGATGATGATGATGATTTAGGGATTCAAAGATCCCACCTCACTTAAGGCGGGAAAGTCATAGGATGACTTGTTCAAAAAAGGGTACCTATTAAAGGATGTGATATAATGTAATTTAATTTTTTTATATTCAACGAAATTATGTCATAATTTTTGATAGTCTGGCCCATTATGATGTTAATGGACGGTGAGGAGTTTGAGTAGGTGCTGGAATAAGCTGGCTATTGCCAAAAATCTCGTAAATTACTAATAGATTACTACCAAATTCTCTCTTATTATAAAAACCGAACCGAATCGACTTATCCAGTAACATAATTTACCAAAAATGACTAAATAATAACTAACAACTAACCCTTACTAAATAATCTACATTACTAAATAGTTATCTCCTTGAAAAGTTCCTACCCGCCGTCCGATTAATCGCTGCGACGCGACGCGACGTCGACTGAGTATTACACTGTCATGGTTCTGAGTATCATTCTCCATGACAAACGGACCTGTGACGTGGGACGCGTGAGCCTGAGATAACGTCCAGGGAACGAATGAGCGACGTCCTGAATACACTACGCCGATAATCGCGTGCCGACGCCTCTCGGAAAATACGGACAGATATTGCGCGCGATGACGTGGAAGTTTTCAAATTTTAATATTGCTTTGAGTTTTGTTTTTTGAATAAGAAACGTTTGGTTCTTGTATTGGCTTTGTCATTTAGAATATTCTTTGATAGAAACATTTTTTTAAACGTCAAGAACGTAAAAAGTTCATTTATTTATTGATATGAGATTATTTTTGATGCAAACAGCAATTTATAGATTTAGCTAGCTATTCCAGTTAGTTACTTGAGCTAGAATAGTCGCTAAAACCATTGATTTTATCTTATGATATAAAATAATAACTAAAATAAAATTCACCTTTATTGCTGTTGAAATTTACTAACATTAATATCAAGTAGCTTACTACATGTATTTTACAAATGTTTCATCTTACTTAGAGGTATATCTTCATATATGGGCGTTCGGTTCAAAAACAGCTTGTCTTTCGACTGTTCGACTGTTGTCTTCTAAAATCTCCCATCTTTTTATAGTATTCTATAGTAGTCTGCTTTAGGTATTATTATACCTAAAGCAAAACAGAAATAACAAAGTTAAAATTAATTAATTAATAGATCGACACAATCGTAAACCGAATGTTTTCACATTTCAT
Organism: Spodoptera littoralis; assembly: GCA_902850265.1. NCBI lineage: Eukaryota > Metazoa > Arthropoda > Insecta > Lepidoptera > Noctuidae > Spodoptera > Spodoptera littoralis. The sequence continues at coordinate 4,219,139 of LR824539.2, read as the reverse complement.
AATCTGCGAATCAAGTTGGTAACACGGAAATATCCACAAAATTATACCGAAACGTCATAATGAAAATCTTTGGGTAGAAGTAGAAAAAAATGATGAGATTATTGGAAATTGAAAATTCAAGAGCTTTGATCTCCCAAAATGTGATATGCCGAAGAATATTAGCTTCTTTTGAGAGAGGAAATCAGGGGCTGATTATTATTATATGTATGCCAGTGTAAGAAGATATCGAAGAATTTCATTCAAGAGCCGATAAAGGAAATTGAGTTTGATATGCTATTGAGTTTGTTTTTGACAATATTATGTTATTATAACTTCAAAAAATGTGTTTAATATGTGTTGAGGGCGATGGTAAATTAAACATGACACATATTTCACCTGTAGTGTGTTTGTGATGGTGTCAAACGGGCACCATGCCTTTTGGCGATTCGTTATTGTGTATAAAATAGGAAAAAAGGACTAAAAATCAGTGTTGCTACTAGTAAATGAGCAATGCGTACGATGAAAACAATTTCAAATCATTAATTAAATCAACGTGCAATCAAACAAGAACTTAACCCTTCTGCACTTATAGCTATGTCAACGAAACGACTAAAGCAAAACTCTCAAAAGATCACACTTGACCAGAATCCACTCCAAGTTCCAAGTCGATAGCCAAATCCTTAGATAGGGTAAATGAACCTGTAACTGGCAGTCTCAGGTTAATGAACCACCGACCACATTGACAACTTCAATATAAAGTGAGTATAAACTTGCCAAGGACTAAACTCAAGATCTCTTGTTAAACTCATATATATATATATGTTTAATGCATTGTCCACTACGAGGTAGGTAGATTAAGTATGTACGGCGCCCACTTGTCTGACGAACATGGATTAATAGATACTCCATCAGTTTACCTGGGTATACATGACTGAGTGGTCGGGAGATTGCATTGTGGGTGGTAATAGGGTCATTTACCTTATAGACTGGATTGTTGAGTAGGTAGTGCAGTTTTAATTTAAATTGAGACAAAGATGAAGAAATATGTTTTGCTTCATGGAATAGGACTAGAAATATCAAAAGTGGTATGGAGCATAATTATCATGAAGTAGGACTAAAAGTACATACATCTTTTCTTTGTTATCAGCATCATGAATGTATAAATGAGGTGTATATAATAACTCTTTTATAAACCACGTTAAAAAATCCTACTTCAACCCCCTCTTTTTTGAGGTCGGTTAAATATTAAAACCTTCTCCCAAATGTAAAAATATACCTTTCTGAAAACTGCAGCAAAATCGGTTCAGCTAATCGCCAGATAATCGTGCACAAACATGCCTACATACATACATATACGTATGTACATACATACAGGTCAAATTGAGAACCTCCTACATTTTTTGAAGTCCGTTAAAATACTTCTGTCCAGGTAACAGATATGACACATTCTCAATAAATTACCTATTACTTTGAAAGCCCTCAAATAAGTACTGTTCAATACGCCGCCAATATTTGTCTCAATACCTAAATAAAAAACGAAATATAGAAGTCAAGCAACAAACCCTCTCGTATCAAGACTGTTCATCCTTAACACGTTTGTCAGTGACACGGTACTGTGTAAAAGGGAAAATGAAAGCTCTTTATAGAGAGACGGCGCGTTCCAAACTGTAGGAATTTACCGGGGCTTTGAACGAGTTGCTGTAGACTAGAAGGCCCGATACCTCCCAGTAATCTACCTGTGAATTATAGAGTATAGATTTTCAAAGTAAGGCGAACGTTTTATTGCAACGTTTATGGAATTTGTGATTTGTTTCTTTTTCGTACCTTTTTTTGGTTTTTTGGTGGAGTTGGTTATAATTCTTTGATGTTTTGTTCGGTTCGTTTTGTAGGTGACGGTTTGTTTTAGTAATACAGTGCTTCAACACTCAATATTACCTGCATAGAATAGGCTGCGCGATATCGTCACGATCGCGCACGCTGAAATTAGAAGAGTTTTTCTCAGTATTTTCACGTGAGTAGCCCCCGATTTTTAGTTAATTTAGTATGTCTCACGCTAGTCATAGCCACAGTCTCGCGCTAGATGTACTTAGTAGGAGTTTACTATTAATAATGTTTTCAACATGGAGTAGTTCAATAAAGACTGCCTCGTTGGCCGACTAGTCGCAAGTGCGACTGCCGGGCAAGGGGTCTCGGGTTCGATTCCCGGGTCGGGCAAAGTATTACTGGGTTTTTACAAAATTCTCAGTAGTAGCACGGAGTCTGGAATTGTGCCTGATATATAGCAATAAGCTCACCCCCTATTACATGGGACTCAAAACATAAATAGTGAAAAGTGGGTATTACATTGTACCTCTACTTACAGTGGCATAATGCGCACCTCTGCCTACCTCTTCGGGGATAAAAGGTTAATAATTCTTTGCGTGTGTGTGTTATGTTATGTAGTTCAATAAAATTAGTGTTCCATCCGATAAAATTACATATCTTTATAAATCACTTATCGCGTCTCTTCTTAACAGTAGACTCATGTTGATTTTATACTTTTTTCTTTATGTAGGTATATATGTTACTTTTAGGATCTATCTTTTTATGATATCTATACGCTATATTGTCCCTTTTATTTTAATTCAACCAACAATTACCAAAAAACGATTATTCATCACAAATAGAGCGTGATTTGATTCTAAGAGCGTATTTCTTAGGACTCCTTCATAGATCTTACCCCTGAAATTTTGTCACAAGAGCCTTGGAATGCTCTCGATATAAACAAGCTGTTGGAGCTGTTTAGTTCTCTTGAGGTATTTTCTTTGTGTCTAGGATCAAGTCTAGGAAATAGGTTCTGTGATTGAGAGCTATTTTGCAGGATATTTTGTCTTTAAATAGATTGTCTGAGATCCCTCTGTATGCTCTTCTCTATTCTTAATGATCCTTGTGCTCCAGAATTCTTAAAATCCTGCTTCCAGGTATTAGGCAGTTGCCACAGCCGTAACCTCCGCTCGCCTGATAACTTGCTTCTTGAAATACCTTCCCACCGGACCTCTTTTATTTCTAATTCCTTTACAATAAGTGTCATCAAACTCTGGAACGCGCTCCCCCTCAATACCAAAAAAACATTAAGTTCACGAATTTTATTTAAAATCGCTGCAACGCTAGGTCTTGGTCGATATATATTTATGAATGTATTGATACCTATATATTTTATGCATATTACTATAATTATGTTCTATTCCCTATTATGTAATATATATGTATACCTATATTATTTAATAATTACCATTTTTCTTCCTCTCTCTCTTTACTGTTAATTTATTCTTTGTATCTTATTTTTCGCATATTTTCTACTTAAACCCTAAAGTTGACTGATAGAGAATGCCATATGGCATTATGTTCGCCTTATGTACCATAGTGTACATGAAAGACTAAATCAATAAAATATAAATTGTAAATTAGTTAATTTTTGTTGAAATGGTTATTAATAGAACGTCATTGTCCATGATTTCTGTACCATAAATATAACATTAATAAAACTGCTTTATCAGATAATAAATCTGAGTTTTGTGTTATAATAATTTCAAACTTTTGGATCAAGACTATTCTGAACTATATTATTGGGAGTTTGTCACAAATTCCTTTAGACTTGTCTTAAATTTAAAGACCACCTATACGAACAAAAGGAAAATGCATTTTCCACAAATTGTGTCGTAAAATATTTTCAAAGCGAAATTGAATTTCGTAGCACAGCAAAACTGTATCAGGTATTTCGATTTTATTTCATATTTTCCTTTTATTAAATAGTTTACCAGGTTTAAGGGAAGCAGTTTGATTTTATTTAACACCTTAGTATTTGTTTTAAAAACTTCAAACTAGAAATCTGATATTTTCTTTTATCACCGTGTGCCATTATAATAATTAAAGTGTTCATAACATCAAAGTTTTAATTAAATCATAATCAAGATTTATTATCTGCTACTATCTTTCTAAAAATGATCAGATAACAATGAAACAAACTCAACAACTGTTAAAGAAAATTAAGCTACAATTTCTAATTTAAATTATTATTCAATAAAGCTCATAATTATAACAAAAGAACCTATAGACCTAAGACAAGATAAAGACATTCTATAAATGAAAAGAGGCTTCGAAAATTATCCAATCAAAAGTCAAAGATAATAAATATTTAATTTTGTTTGAGATAGATGAATGTGATTCTGCAAATGGAGATATTATCGAAGGATACAAAGCAGGGTGACATTGACAGATCGGCTCTATCGATAAACAGAGATCGGTATCAATCGTCTGCGCTGCAACTGAAATGATTAGAACAGCTGTCGACTCAGAATGAATAAGTAGTAACATTTTTTGGGTGAAATAGTGAATTGAAACTAAAATTAAATGAAAAGTAACTTAATTTTGCAGCAAATGTTCTTTATATACCTAGAGTAACTAAAATCGCGGAGAACCTAACGGGTAACGGGGGCTCCGGCTCGACGTGCAGGAGAAGGAACGGGGTGGTTTTTAGTCAGTAAGAGTCTGACACTCCCTCCCGCCTCACCCAGGCGGGAGCAGTCATTCAATGAATTTACCCCCTTAAAAAAATACATAAAACAACTAATGTACTTTATAATTTTTGGGATCAAAACGGTACAGCACAAAGCCCGTAGCTACTAGATACGCATCAAGACTTATAGAAATAGAATATAGCTGTTTAAAAATGATCATACTTATCATAGACACCTTCATAACCGTTAGTACCTATATGAAATTGGGAACATTACTTAATCAAAAATAAATTACTTCGACTGTTCAATACAATAAATATTTAAAAATAATCACACTTTTATGAGTTGATTTTATGACCAAATTAATTTTAGTATTTTCCAGCATTCTTTCAAGAAATACCTAAGTATGGTATTTGACGCTAAAAAACCGTACCGTCACAATACACAATCAGTTCGAAAAAGTATTGAATTTGACTAGTTGGCAAATACCGTATTGCATAGCAATAATTACCTGCATTTAATTCAATGTATTGATACACACGTCAATTATTCTGTTTCGCAGAATATCAAGTTAATCAAGTGAACTGGATACACTATAACAAGGGCAATAAAGCTCTCAATGGTTACATAGGATTACAATTACCTAGTTGTCACGTCACGGCCTGGTGGCTTCTCTAATAGACTGGTTCTGGACAGCTGACGTAGACATGAAATTGTGTGAGATACAGCGTGTTACCGCTTTGTCTTGTATTGTGAGTTATTGAGTGAGTATGAGTGTGTTCCGAGTTTAATTTCTTACAAGTTCCATGAATATAAAATATGTATAGTTTAACTAACATAAATTTGTATGAATAATGTCACGCCTTTTATTCCCGAAAGGATAGGCAGAGGTGCATAATATGGCACTTAAGACCACTGTATAATGTCACACCTACTTTTTACTACTTATAAGTCCCATGTAATAGGGGTGAGCGTATTGCCATATATCGGAAAAAATCCAGACGCCGTGTTATTACTGAATTTTTTTTTTAACTCATCTTTGCGACCTCTTGCTCGACAGTCGCACTTGAGACCACTCAGCGAACAAATCGGAAATTGCAAGAATAAGCATATTTTTTACTGACGCAAGAACTCAAAGTAAACATTTGTCACACACTCAAATATCACACTAACGAACGAGTAAATAAGACGATCATCGGAAACGACTACACGAAAATATACGCTGCAATTTTTAGCTTTGTGAAATTTCCTCTAGTTCACAAGCGCATCAAATAAAATACCTTTTTAGACACCACCGCCGCGCCGTGAGGGTTAAAATAAACGGAACTATCTTACACAGGACGGTGGCGAGTATTTTACACAAGTTACACAACATGAACTATGAAGTCTTAGAGCGTAGTTCCTTAATTTAGAAGTTTCTAGAATTTTGCTGTTGCTGTTATGACGTTTTAAATATTGCATAATGTTCTTTATTGCTTACATGTTTCTTGTCTTAATTTTATTTATGGAATGAGCTGGTATTACTGTGTTTAAGTGGTACTTATTTACCATAAGTATAAAACAAGCAGATTATGCTTTTGCATTGTTGGGGAGATAGTATATACTGGAGACAGAGAATGAGACTAACGCTCATCACTATAAATAGACTATTAATACAGGATTATTAACAACAGTGTGGGAAAGCCATGCTTCGGCACGAATGGGCCGGCTCGACCGGAGTGATACCATGGCCTCACAGAAATCGTTGTGTTTCGTCGTGTGAGTGAGGTTACCGGAGGCCCAATTACCTTCCCCTTCCCCAATCTCCCCAATCCCTGAATCCCCAACGATCCTCAAACTCCTAATCCCCAAAAAGCCGGTGACGCACTTGTAACGCCTCTGGTGTTCCAGGTGTCCATGGGCGACGCCGATTGCTTACCATCAGGTGATCCGTCTGCTCGTTTACTGGCTTATGTCATTAAAAAAAACAAGTTTCAATAACCTATCTATCTGTAGATTTGCTTACTAGAGATAAAATTTGGACGTGAGCTCCACACAAAAGTGTCAAAATTCTATCAACTCTAGTAAGCAAATCTAAAGATAGATAGGTTATTGAAATTGGACGTTAGTCACCGTCACGTATAATATAATCACATAAGTTTTAAAAATGATGATAAATACATTAAAAATATTTTATTTTTAGTACAAATTGTAAATTGCGCATTTAGGTCAGCATTCGCATGTTTGCTCAGTTTTGTGTACAATGTACCTCTTTAAATGTTATGTGATAAAAATTACAAAAATATTCAATCAAGGTATTTATATGAAGCGTCAGATTTATAAAACAAAATCATATTATAATCTACGAGAGAAAGACGTAAAACAATTATTTTTATTTTTATGGGAATACAAACACAGTACATTTCCTATAACAAAATGAAAACCAGAAATTTCATTGCTTTTTTATTATTCCTTTATTACCACGGATACGTTTCATAGATACAGATTTTTTGCGGTTTAATTGTTTAAAAAAAGTATTGGATGAAAGCTTTCAAATATTTTGTATATACACTAAATGTAAAAAATGTATAAAGTTGAAAAAGTTGCAATTTAATTTTAACTCATTATATTTTATTAATTTTAAATTGCAACTTTTTCAACTTTATACATTTTTTACATTTAGTGCATGTTTGTCTCTTAACACCGTACGTACGTGTGCCATGCAAAACCAATTTATTGTAGAGGTAGAACGAAGTGGTCAATTTTAGTATGATTGAAAGTTGTTTCAATAATATTAGTCGGATTTTTATACATACATATATACAATTCCATAATGAAATTTACATAATTTTAAACGGAATTCTCGAAGGGATAGGTAAGCATGTAAACTTAGAATACAATTATTTTTCATCTGCTATATTTATATTTTTATTCTAGAAAGGAAATATACTAAGGTTTTAATCGGTTTAGTATATTTCCGATATTTTGAGTTGTCAAGTACCTTACTATTGTTTTAAAGCCAAAAAATACTTAATCCCGGGAACTCTAGTCTGAACAACTAAACTTGTAAACAAAATACTACTCAAAAACAACAACCTGTATAACTGTCAGAACACCGGTCAAGTCGAAGACAACAAGTTCGTTAACGATTCAATTGACAATACAACATAGGTACTATAAAATCACTCCTGGAAGGCTCTGTAGAGGTGAGCAGAACATCACAGGATAAGCGAAGAACTTCTTTTTTAAATTGGCCATTATAGTAATTTAAGTGTGGGAGAGCCATGCTTCGGCACAAATCGGCTGGCTCGACCGGAGTGATACCACGGCGTCACAGAAAACCGACGTGAAGCAACGCTTGCGTAGTGTTTCGTCGTGTGAGCGAGGTTACTGGAGACTCAAATACCCCTCCCCTTCCCCAATCTCCCCAATCCCTGAATCCCCAATGATCCTCAAACTCTTAATCCCCAAAAGGGCGGTAACGCACATGTAACGCCTCTGATGTTCCAGGTATCCATGGGCGACGCCGATTGCTTACCATCAGGTGATTCGTCCGCTCGTTTACCGGCTTATGCCATAAAAAAATAGTATTGTCAATTTTCTCTAGAATTATCACTAGGATTTTCTCCTGTGTTGTGGGTGCGTTTATAAACATACAATTGCACATACACATGATACCCAAACTCGGAACAACCATGTGTGGATGACACAAAGAATTGTTTAGTGCGGGAATTGAACCCACGACACATTGCGTGACAGCCAGTTGTCTAGTCACCGCGCCAACCGTGCAGTCATTAACTGTTTTAACAGTATTTTAACATTAACAATATTAACAATAAAAAAAACGGGCAGTCAAAATAGTTTGCACAAATCGGAATTCAAACGGCTAGGCTCGGCAAAAAAGTTTCCTTCATCGAGGCAGACAAATACTAAAATAATAATAAATCGTTACTTTTACAATCTACAATAAAATGGTCCAACACGATAGATGTGTAAAATTTTATCAGCACTCTAATATTCATATTTAATTCCCCAGCCTACGACAGGACAGATTAAATTGTTGAAATGGCAATGTCGCTAAGATTTATTTTATTAAAATTGTATGTATTGTTTTGTAAGACCAATAAAATCGAGGACAGATAGACATAAAATACTAAACACTTACATACTTTTTTTTAAGTTCTTGTATTTTTACGTATTCAATGCCTGCTGTAAATGTGGGCTTAGTGTATTATAATAATATAACATAACATAAGGCTTTTTGTGCCCGAAGGGGTAGGCAGCACATTCTGCCACTGTAAAATGTAACACCCATTTTCCACTATTTATGTTATGAGTGCCATGTATTAAAGAGTGAGCCTATTGCCATATACCGGGCACCATTTCAGACCCCGTGCTAGTACTGAAAATTAAACAAAAAACGAGTAATACTTCGCCCGACTCGGGTATCAAACCCGAAACACCTTGCCCGGCAGTCACACTAGCGACCACTCGGCCAACGAGGCAGTTTATTATAATAGTTTAGTAATCATATTACATTAGCAGAAGAATTTTGTTTGATTGTTTGAACGCGCCAATCATAGGAACTAATGGTTCGATTTAAAAAATATGTTTTTATTGGATAGTACATTTATTGAAGAAGGCTATAGGCTATAAAAAATCACGCTACGATCAATAAGAGCCGAGCAGAGCGGGTGAAACCACGCGAGTAACTAGTTCTAGATATATCTAAACGCCATCATTATCATCAACATCCAAAAAATCCTTACTGTTGACGAAAGCCTCTTTTCACACGGAGAAGGTTATAGCATTAATCACCACGCTTGCTCAATGCAGGTTCGCGATTTCAAACTTATAATTAGAAATTATAAGCCCAGGTGGGGTATCACGATGTTTTCCTTCACCATTTGTCAGTGGTGTCTAGAGTATCTTAGAAAATACATATAGCTCGGAAAAAGTCACATTGGTACTTGCCGTTGGTAGGTTTCGAACCTCATGCATGAGAAGTGGGCGTCTCTGGTAACCACGATATTCTATCTAAACATAGATTAAATTAATTTTTATCTTGTTAATGCTTTTGCTCTTCAAACATTAAGATAAACCTTATACATGTCTCATCCTTTAATTAATGTTTCAATTAACGTTCTTGTGATTATTAATATCTCCAATGAGTACCATTTAGAATCCATTAATGGGACTAAAGATAGATAATAATGTAACCGATATTATTTATTTGGACCACAGTCAGGTCAAATTTTTTTTAATACTTAATGAGTTTAGTGACTCCATTCTTATTATGATACTAGAACTATGTGGCATTATGATATTATATCTATAATACTCTTTAGTAGCATTGGCATTGAATCTTAAATATTGTAATTGTGCCCCAAAAAGGCCGATACTAGAACTAAAAAATGACATAAAAATAATATACCTAAGGTTTGTTTTTATAATAACTATCGTGAGATATGCTAAATTAACTAAAAATCGCGGGTTACTCACGTGTATACGCGGTCGCGGCGATGTAGGCTATATCAGTAAACTAGACTAGACTGCGCACGCTGCTCATGAGGAAGAATCCCTCTGTGGTTCGAAACTAATATAGCTTTTCTCAGTATATTAACGTAAGTAACCCGCGATTTTTAGTAAATGCCTAAGGTCCAAACTGCCTAATTAGATGATTCGATTAGCAAACAGCTAGAGGCCACTCAATCAATACCAAAGGATTTAATAATAATCAGTTCCATTAGGTAGTCTGTTCATGATCACATAGTCAAACTGATCCACAAATAATTTACCGCACAACCATACGTATACAGCTCGGTCAAAGTATGATTATGGCGCATGATTGCATTTGTAATCCGGTATCATTAGCCGTATCAATGATGTCGACAGTTCAAAAGTGAAACACATAATTTATTTGGACGAAAAGTAACAATGCGTTTGTTTATTGTTTTTTTCATTATGGGAAGAGTTTTTTATTAATTAAGTGGTTGCCCGGAGGTTTACGACGCCCACTTCTCTTGTATGAGATTACGAGTTCGAAAACCTACCAATGGCAAGTACCAATATGACTTTTTCGGAGTTATATGTACTTTCTAAGATTTTGTCTAGACACCACAGACAAACGGCAAAGGAAATCATCGTGAGGAAACTTGGACTTATAATTTCTAATTATAAGTTTGTAAATCGCCAACCCGCATTGATTGAGCGTGGTGATTATTGCTCAAATCTTTTCCGTGCGAGAAAAAGCCTTTAGTTACAATTGCGATTAGTATAGGCAAGTGAACACACTTGTACAGTAAGGTACGCTTGATAACAAAATTAGATTAAAAGTGATTAATGTTAAAATCTTTGTCAATCTATACAGAGTTTGAATTTTCATAAAAACTTCTACAAGAAATATAGGCATAAAAATATAGGCATAGGTAAATTATACCTTGAACGCACACTTCAAAGTCCACATTAAGGTTCTAGTTCTATTTATATTTCTATAGCCTGAAAAAAACAAGTTTAGTGCTTGTCTGTGTCTGTATATACTATAATTTATAAATGGTGTACAATTTTACATAAAAGATTACTATTTTATTCAAAAAAAAATCATCCTCAAAATAACAGAGTATTCTATGGGATACCACAGCTACCAGGGAAAAGATATTCCAACTTTATTTTTTACCATACCGTTTGCAAATTACCTTGAGAGGTGAAGAGCCGAATTTTACTCATTCACCCGGCGGTAATAATTCATAATCGCGTTAGAGCGTCGACAGCCAAGTGTTGGGGTGCGGTTTGAGTGGCGGAAATTAATATTTTCTTTATTTTAATGCTCGTTAGTATAAATTATAAGGCCATTTTATGCTTGCTTAATGAAATGGTCATTTAGGTTCGTAGTTAAGACAATAATATGATATTAAGTGTTATGATTTAGTTGCCGTATTTTTCTATCAGCCAAAATAACATTGCGTGATAGTCTTCTGCTAGAGTACCTATGAGCTTCCTCTACACAAGGAGGGCTTGCCATAATCTTCGTACTTGCCATGCGGTTGGAGATTGAGGCGTTTAAGTTGTTAATAAATTGTTCTAGTTTATCTGAGAAAGCTGCTGTTTCGTTTAATTTGTCCATCGTATCACCTTTTAGATAAGAAGGAGGAGGTGGAGATGACAAGTTTATTATACTGTACCGTAACCACACATGTTAAGTAGTTAATTTAAAAAAAAATGTTGCACCTCACAAGTATAGTGAGTGTGTTTACAAACATACAATTTCACATACACGTGACACCCAGACAAGAAACAACAATCTGTGTATCATACAAAGAGTAGTTCCGTGCGTGAATCGAACCCGCGATACGTAGCGTGGCAGCCAGTCACCCAGCAACCGCGCTAACGGTGCAGTCAATTAATAATATAAACACTAACGATTGGAACCACAACACAAACAATTAACCGATCAACTCGCTCCCGCTGATCTCAGTCCTCAGCCTAAAAACTTGCACCACGTAAAGTATCGATCAGCGTTTGAGAGGTTTCCCGCTGAATGTGGTTCGTTAGATGTGTTAGTGTTCACCGTGAGGAGACCGGGCCACTTGTTTCTTCACCACACACCCTTTGCTACTGAGGTAATATTGAATCAAATAATATTTGATTAGGGGCCCAGGTGTTCTTCCAGTTAGTGTTTTGTTTAGCCTCAGGAAAGTACTTGTATCTTTGTATTCGTTACGTCGTTTTCTTAATACTTTCGCCCAGTGAAGTTGTTTCCTTTGAAGTTTTTTGCTCCAATTTAGGTGGATTTCTATGGTTTGTTTCGTTTTTGTCTTAATTATTTTGCTTTTGTCTAGTCTTTTTTTAAGTCTTCTTACTGAGAAATGTAGGTTTAGTTCGGTTTTATGATATCTTACTGACCTACAAAGTGTTATTAAATAAACTAGGTCCTTCTTTGGAATCATCACTTAACTTTGTCTTTGATTATTGTCTGAAAGAGGCGATGAGACTCAATTGCCAAGCAACGTGATCCTTACAAAGCTTTGTAGGTCAATTTAAAATTGGTACCAAAAATAATTTGCTTTTCAGACCTAAATTACATTTGATTCTAAAAACTCGCGGTTGTTGACAACCAATTGCTTTTTTTGCAATTAAATGCAAAAAAAGATCAGTTTTATAAATACAACTCGTCAAATACCGACAAACGATGGCTCTCCCAACTAACAACTAGTGCGCAAAAAATAGTCAAATCGGTGCGCCTATTCAAAAGTTGCGCCTGGATAAGCGTTTCAAATGGTTTTTTAACGAAACTTTTGAAATGTTCAGTAGAGTACGCAATACAGACAGTTTTGTGGCACCTACAAATTGCTGTTCAAATCGGTTTTGTTCGTTTCAATTTGTTCTAACTGTACGCAGTTGCTTTATACTAATGAACGGCTATAGAAATTATGTGTCTGAAGAGTGAATAATACTAAAATTACTAACAAGTTCTTTTGGGTAAAATGTCGAATTGTGATTGTGAAGTATTATTAAAAATGTATTAATTGATTGCAACTATAGTTGTGATTTCTTTTGTTACACAAAATATGACGTTTTGATTGTCTCAACAAAAGTTTGATACATTTTATGTTAAAGATTTAATTGTACCATTTACGAAAAAGGTCGTCATTAAAACATTATTATATAACAAATAAATAAAATTGGAATCCCTATTGAATTAGAATGACGGACTAAAAATTACGCACATATGTACTTTAATATAGCGTGGTTTTCATACTTACAGATTATGAAGAAAAGCAAACAAACTTTGGGAACAGCTAAGAAAAAGATTATCAAGGTTGAAGATAAGGAACCAGAGACTACTGAAAAGGCTCCAGTAAAAGTTGATTCTTTAGACGATGAAGAACAAGGATTTGGTGGTTGGCTCAGGTAACAGATATTAGACTGTTTCAAAAACTGTTTCTTCATTTTTTATGGGATCGGGGGGAGTCGAAACTGTTTATGGGATTTTATGATCGTTCATATTTTAATGGTTTGTACTACGTCATTATAAATGAGGAAATGATATTTATTTCTGCAAATTGGTTACAAAGTAACACTTTTACACGTCAATCTTTAAGTAACTAGATGAGGGATTAAGTCAAAGGCCGTTATCAATAAACAAAGGTTTTTATAGTTAATTCATCCTTAAATTGATTAGCGGTATTCGTATATTTTTTGTAACATCCCCCTATCACACATAATGTATTTAATGAAATGCATGTTTTAAAATTAATGAATTATCATTTGAATAAGTTATCTGACATAAGAATCTCCGAAGCCGTTATAATTTGATAACCATACTCTTGATGTACTAAAATTAAAGAAATCTTCCTATCAGATCCAAACGTGCCTTTAATGTTCCGGCACTTCGAGTAACTCGGGACTCATCCACGCGAATGCTAATGCTTTTGAACGAACGCGTTCGGTTGTGATCGTTTAAAATCGGTTATGGCGCAGAAGTTATTTGCCGCAAAACGCTTAGGTAGATATAAATACTTTCGGATATAAAATAAATAAAAAAAAACTGAATGACGCATTTTATTAAAAAGAATTAACAATAATTTCAGCGTATAAGTAAACATAGCCAAATATTTGACATCATAAAAATATTTTACGTTGTCAAACAAACAAAGCGTACCATAACAAAATGAATTCCTGTCAGAAATAATTGTAATTTAAATTAAATGCAAACGTTTATTGTAATCGTCGCTCAAATATACGAAATAATCTTCAGAAGAAAAGCGAAATAATTAAGCCAAAACGTTTGAATACGGTCCAAATCCTCAAAATTATTATATTCAAAATTACAGCCCCAAAGAAATTGGAGCTGGTTTTAGGTCAGAAATATTCGCTTCAATATTCGCATTTGTGGTAAAAAACCTATGAAAGCTGAGCAATATTAGGAAAGACCCAATATCGTATCTATCAACCGAGTCTTCAATCAGATGAAGAATCCGCTTTCCTACAAATGACTCAATAAAAGATCTATACAAAAGTTTTTATTCGCCATTGGAGATTCTAACGTTACTTTTACGATTGACTTCCCATTTTCAGATCATCAGACGGCCTGGAGACTATGAAACTATTTGTGATAGCAAATAGTATCGTGATGCTTACTACCATCGTCTACCCACACGCTCAAGCAATCTTTGAGATCGTTTCAGATATGATTTATGGCACCGACGTTTTGTACGACGATTGAATTGATTACGTAAAACCTATTTACAAGGAATCCTCGAGAGATCTGACTGTGAATCTACGGCAACGGAACGGCGAATTCTTTGACGTTTTGTGTTCCTATATTTATGTGGTGATCCGATTCGATATCTGAATTCAGTGAACGTTTGAATATTTACAACTCTCATATTATCAAACCTTACCTTTACGACGAAGTTTCTAGAAATTTTTGGAAGACTATCCCTCTAAGATTTCGTTTAGACTAAGGTATGTGGTGCATAGTGCACTTAACACTATAACAACTAGCTCACCTCGGTGTCTTAAACATTTAGCTACTTTTAAAACAGCAAAACTTTTGTCTAATAACTTGAATTTCTTTGTGCGCTCGCTACTTTCTTTTCTCCTGCTTTTAAACTTAAGTGGGCGATAACTTCTCAGTTTAAAACGTTTAGGTAAGACTTTAAAATTATATTTTTAGACCATTTCTGGTCTAGTAGATTTATGATACAGTCATACTAACAAACTTTAATTCAAATCTCGTCTTCTATTTTTATATTTAGTGACATAAAGATAAATATTTGAATATTTAGTTAATAGATCTTCTATTTACATTTTTTTATAGTTAAGGTTACTAAACATAAGATAATTTGAGAGTCTCGATGTCAAGACCTAATTTGTAACTTTAATAGCTTTTTAGAAGCCTGTTATTAGCAACAACTTAAACTAATTATAAATATTTTAAAGTGTATAATGTTGACTTATTAAAGGTCTTAATAAGTTTATGTCAAAATGCTTGGTTTTATGTTTCGGTTGATATTTTCTCTTAGTGTAATTGTATGGTATTCTGTTAATGTATGGAATATGATATCTGATTACTTTAATAAGGAGTTTCATAGGTTATTATCGAATGAATCTGAGTATGTAGACGTTGATGTTGATTACTATGAGCATGAGGAGTTGTAATTTATTTTTGATGTATGATGCATGAATTGTTGATTGATATGAATTGTTCTTATTAATAAACATGGTTTCATAACCTTGCTGTTTGGTTTCTCATTAGCATTGCTTATGTAATAGGAGGCAGAGGAGGAGCTGGATTACCTCAATGATAAGAGATGTGCGCTGCACATGGACACCCGCAACACCAGAGGATTGCGTTGCCGGCCTTTTAAAAAGGAATACGCTCTTTTCTTGAAAGTTTTTTTAAAGAAAAAAGGCAGAAAGCTAAGAGAGAAACGTGTAAAGTTTCATATACCATTTAATTTTCCTTTTGATTTTTTTTTGACCTAAGCTTTTTTGTTTTTTAACCCACCACTACCACACTAGGATATTCTCTTGAGTCGTAGGTGCGTTTACAAACATACAAGTTCACACACACCATGAGACCCAGACCCAGTTACCGCGCCAACCTTGCAGTTAGTGTTGATTATAGAAAGTTTATGAAAGTCATAAACATATCGCCCTATCTGAGGAACACAACCAGTGTTAAATTTTGTTATTTTATGTGGTGTTAGCGATAAATGAATTTTATTAGTTAATTGTTTACTGTAAACTAGAAAATTATCAAAACTATGAATGAGAAACTGAACTGAAACTTTGAATGAGACAGTGTTATACACATGCCAATAATGTCTCATTCAAAGTATTCAGTTACATGTAGTATACAGTACATTCTAGAATGGTCTAATAACTAAAGTGTTTCAAAATTAATGTCGCGTGATAATATTAGACCATTTATACCCATTTTATAACATAATTTATTTTCAAAAAACAAATGTAAATAATACATAAATAACGATTATCAGGAAAACTCTCCTATCTGAACTGATTTATGAATTTAGGTCATGCAAAATTACAATTTTAAGCACGGAATGACAGTTTTATGAAGTATACATGTGGTATTGTGGAATATGTGTATTAGTAGAAATAAAATTATTATTCTTATTGTATTTACAATGTGATATAAAACATACACAACATCTTTTGAACCCCGAAGGGGTAGGCAGACTTGCAATAATACAGCTCTTACTTTTTCTTGTTTTGTTCTTAGTAACAAGCAAAAGGTATTTATTATGCCTTATTTCCTACTCATATGGAGTTTATTGCTCGTTTTTTTCCATACACCTCGGAAAGAGCAAATAGCTTCACTTTAATTTTTTTTGTTGACGTTCAAAAGTTCCTTTCTTGTCTAATTGAAATAAATGATTTCGACTTTGACTTTGACTTTGCCCCACACTAGGATTTTCTCCTGTATCGTGGGTGCGTTTACAAACATACAATATCACATACACATTACACCCAGATTTATGTTATTAGTCTCATGTAATAGGGGGTGAGCTTATTGCCATATACTGGGGACAATTCCAGACTCCGTGCTAATACTGAGATTTTTTAAAACTTAGTAACACGTTGTCAGTCCCGGGACCCCTTAGTCCCCGGTAGTCGCACTTGTGACCACTAGGCAAACGAGGCAGTCATCTGACCTACTTTGACTCTGGTAGATTCCTACTTTTTGGACTTACTGCGATACTCAGAGACATTTAACGATTAACTGTTTCTTAGTAACGATTTTGTTCCAACAACAAATGCTAAGGACTGGATTAAGTAACCATTAAATGACTCTGAGTAAGGCGGTAAGCCATCAAAAAATAACCATTAAAACATAGACAATTAAAGTTTAACACGGTAATACATAAATATATTTTATTTTCAGCCATGATTGTTCAGGCCTTGATCCTGCAGTGGGATGATGAGAAAACCATTCAGAAATCCACTAACTTAACTCTATATCAATTGGATCAGACTTTAGACCAAAAAAAAACAAAATTCGAACACATTTAACCTAATTTGAAATTGTAACATTAACGACCCCCAATTTTCGATAAAGGCTTAAGTTAAAATAGGTGCGTATCTAATAATTACCTTCAGGTACTTCGCAGACAAAATTTGGTAGTTAAGACCTTTATTTAATTAAAAAAGGACTTTAATGACATCATTTAGTGTGTTCTTAGTCTTATTCTTGTTGAGTTTGTTGGTTTTTGTGTCAGAATCTTGGAGATAGATTCTAATTTTAAAAAGCTGAGAATTAGAAGTAAAAATAGGGAAATTGGCTTGCTGTAATAGATGAACATGAGCTGAGCGATAAAAATCTTCTTGAAGTATTAACAATCGAGATAAGAAATATAGCTTTAATTTAATGGAGTAAGTTTTGAATTAAACAGTGTTGAACAGAATAATTTTATTTCAACATCACGCCTTTTATCTGAAGGTATAGGCACATTACGGCATTTAATACCACTGACCACTGTACAATATAACACCCACTTTTCACTATTTATGTTATGAGTCCCATGTAATAGGGGGTGTGCCTATTGCCATATACCTGGCACAATTCCAGATTCCGTGCTACTACTGAGATTTATTTTTAAAAACCCACTTATACTTTGCCCAATTCGAAAATCGAACCAGAGACCCCTTGCCCAGTAGTCGCACTTGCGACCACTCGGCCAACGAGGCAGTATTTTATGTTTATAATAGTGATAATGTGACTTGTCAATTTCATACACTTATAACAATGTATAGCAAAGAACATTATGCTATAGCCTTCCTCTTTAAGGTAAAAAAGCCAGAACCAAATATAACGTAATTTCAAAGCCGATTTTCCTAGATTGCGCAGAAAGTGTTTTAGAACTCACTTTTCGATTTGAAAACTTAAACTGTTTATATTTGAACTTCGTTCTTTCTTCTTTCCAAGTTTTCGCGAAGTTTTGTGTTCCTAAAACCTGTTTTGGTGCAATAGTACTGAATTCGAATGGGATCAAAGACTAATTTATTCATGCTTTTTAAGTTGTAACAAGATAGAGTAAACCGTATTTTCTTTGTTGTATATGGTACATATTTAATTGTAGAATGCAATCCAATTCAGTTCAATATTTTCTGCGGATGGCTGAGAGTGATTGTCTTCTTTCTACCTCATGATAGTTGTACGGGAAGTATTGTGATATTCTTGATAGGCACTCATGATTTTTTTTATGGCATAAGCCGGTAAACGAGCAGACGGATCACCTGATGGTAAGCAATCGGCATTACCTATGGACACCTGGAACACCAGAGGCGTTAAAAGTGCATTACCGGCCTTTTGAGGATTAGGAATTTGAGGATCGTTGGGGATTCGATAATTGGGAAGATTGGGATGATGAGATTAAAATTATAAACATTTATTTGCAGGTAAACAAAGCCAAATCTTTCTACAAAGTCAACAAAGCTGTAAACCGGTAACCGTCCAGAAATCCTGTGAACACAAATCCCGTATTGTAAACGAGATTGACTCAAAACAATAAATAACACAAATTGTTTATTCTTGCCAAATGCTTAGCCTTTAGGTGAACGTGCTTCAGGCCACCAAATCGATATATACAGGTTTTCTTGCTAAACCTTGCTGTTTGCCAAATGTAGTTGCATTTCGTACAAACTTTGCTACAGTTTTGCGACAATTTATTAAACTTCTAACAGCTAACTATTAGCTAATTATTTCACCAGTCAGTAATTACACTGTGTTCAGTCTTAATGTTGTTGGAATCGAGTGTCAGCAGCACTTGTACTAAGAACTTAATTTGAAACTTGATATTGGTTGTTTTTTTTTTCGGCCAGTCTCAAGCGTGTTGTCGTTCCGTATATTTTTATTTGTTTTGAACAACGTATACTTTTTTTCTATAATAAAATTAATGATTTAGTTTCCTTTTCCATACCGACTACATTAATTAGAATTCCACTTACAATTAATTAAGCGTATTAGCCTCATATTTATGAGAATATTTTTTATTTATTTTATGTACAGACAACTGTACAGGTTTAATTTTGTTTTATATACATAATTACTATCGCGGCGCGCGTCAGCACTTTTGTACGACTATTTAAACTGTATCATTAGCATTTTATATCACTGCACTTTATCATTTGTATCAATAAGTATCAATATATTCTCGTCACAGAAGTTTGTGTTATTTTATCATTTCTACGCAATCTTCGTGTCTATATCAACGAGAAGCAGTCAACCTATCAACTATCATCTAAGTGTAGGCGCTTACAACCCCTACATTTTATTTTATTTATTTAGAAAACCAACAGCGTTACATTATAATTACGTGAATTACAGAGATTACCTAAGGCTAATATAATAGGTTTCCCTTATTTCCTAGATTTTGTAAACATGCGAACGGACTTAATTATCTTAACAAAATAAGATCAAAAACAAACAATGATTTATTTAATCAGTTAGTTAGTTAGTAACAAAGACTTAGATTTCGGAATAATGATTTAAGATATAATATGTTTACATTACAAACTTTTACAATACAATCACTTTAAAACTTAACGGTACTCTTCTAGAACAGCTCTATAAATAACAGTCTCATTATAACAAAATTAACAGCAAATAAATCGGTCTCAAAGGCGATTGAACTAATTCATTTGCGTCCAAGTCGTACTTACAAAGCGTGACAACACAACACAGAATCAATAGTGTAGTAACTTGTCTGAGCTGGCGATACGCCAGGACCATCTGTTTTCCATCAGCAAACACTGAGAAATTCGTGTCCTATATTGCAAGGTCCTTTACTGAGGACTGATGCTTTGTAGTGACGGCATCTTAATATATAATATTAAGTGTGGGAGAGCCATGCTTCGGACGAATAGGCCGGCTCGACCGGAGTGATACCACGGCCTCACAGAAAACCGACGTGAAGCAACGCTTGCGTTGGCATCTTAATATAATTATAATATTAAGTGTGGGAGAGCCATGCTTCGGACGAATAGGACGGCTCGACCGGAGTGATACCACGGCCTCACAGAAAACCGACGTGAAGCAACGCTTGCGTTGTGTTTTGTCGTGCGAGTGAGGTTACCGGAGGCCCAATTACCCTCCCTTTCCCCAATCTCCCCAATCCCCAACGATCTTCAAACTCCTAATCCCCAAAAGACCGGTAACGCACTTGTAACGCCTCTGGTGTTCCAACGCTGATTGCTTACCATTAGGTGATCCGTCTGCTCGTTTACCGGCTTATGCCATAAAAAAATTATAAGTGCGAAAGTTTGTGTATTAGTCTGTGTGTTTTTTGCTATATCATGTCAAAACGGCTAAAAGGATTTAGTTAAAATTTGGAACTGGAATAGATTATGGTATAAAATAATTTTTATTTTTATACCACGATGGTGGCAAAAAGCACACAGCGCACCTGATGGTACGTAATTACCGGGGCCTATAAACGTTTGCAACACATGAGGTATAACATGCGCCGTTCGGACCCTTGTTTTACTCCAAGAATCCTATTTACTCTTGTCTTGAAGAACTCCATATTGTAGCACACTGAGAAAACCGTGGCATCTGAGTTCATTACACGATTGGAATACCACATAAGCTATTTTTTATCCAACAGGAATGCAGGTGAAGCCGCAGACAAAAGCTAGTAGTAGAATATATTTGACACTACCTCTACTATTTTTGTAAGTGTCGTTAAAATCCAATAAGGGACTACTACTAAAAGAAGCTATTATATTTTTACTCAGCTGATGACGATGGAATTAGCTAGTGTTACACTATTGGACGTTTATTATTTGACAGTTGCAGTAATTGGACAATATAACCTCTTTTTAGATTTGACGCCATCAAGTGAACAAAAAAACGGTAACCCCGATTATTAAATAGAGTCTTGCTAATCCTTTTAAATAATGATTTCTAACCCTCTTGCCAAGCATGTAGATGGTAAACCCCTCTTTTGTCGTGGAGAACCTAACTGGTTACCAGGGCTCCGGCTCGACGTGCAGGAGAAGGAACGGGGTAGTTTTTAGTCAGTAATAGTCTGACACTCTCTCCCGCCTCACCCAGGCGGGAGCAATCATTCGATGATTTTCCCTCCTTAAAAAAAACTTTTGTACAGGAGACTCATAGTCCATCAGTGTTTTCTGTTGCGTTGTTCATGATGAGTACATTAAGGTCCTTTACTTCGGAAGAAAGTGTTGTGTGCGTACACGGTGCATCAGAGTGTGTTAAACCAAAACCGTCGAGTTATACAAAACCAGCGCATGACGGCCTCGCTTTATATGATCTGTTCGCGCATTAAACGGTCAGTTTATACTGGTTTCGCATAGCTTAATAGGTAGCTGTGTGAACAATACTGTCTGTCACCAGCGTTGCCTTGGTAATATGCAAATCTGACCAAGTTGGACGTGTGGCATAATTGCCACCACACACTGACCAATTACTTTGACACGTTGTTATATTGTGAATCGTGATGTCCAACCACAAGGCATCGCTAATGTACTGCAGCAAGCCTTAATGTACCGAGATGTGCTTTAACGTGTAATTTTGATGTGAAAATGGACGGTGTTTCTACTAATACTACTGTGTTTTAGGTCTAATTTCGATTGATCTGGGTAGAATTTAATATCATTATGAAGGTTCTGTAGGTATCTATTATGCATTTTTGAAATCATTATTTCATTGTAATAAGAATAATATGTACCTCTATAAAGGGGGTTAAAACTTAGATGTGATACAAAAAAAAAATAATGGAATAATTTGATGTTCTTGGCCAATTTTTTTTTGTCTACGATATTAGAGGTAGGTAGAATCTTATTTTCTGTTACCGATGTCATGAAGCTAATTGATTCGGGAAATTCTTCTTCCCCGAATGTTCATATCCGTCTGATTATTTTGATAAATGGGAAGTATTGCCAATATGGGCAGTAAGATTAGTGATCCTCTTATTTCTTCTCAGTTCGCAGAAGAATAATTCATTCCCAATATTCTTTTTATATTAAGTGGTTAGCAAATGTAAAAAAAAATATATAGAAGTGAAAAATATCAATGACGATGATTTTGATAGTAATTAAAACTGTATAGTTTACATGTAGTTTACATTTTGAGTAGGCTTCTTGTAGTTTTTTTCAATGCATTGACTGACTGACTGACTGATTGACATTGACGCATGATTATCATAGACATACATACATAACTTCACGCCTTTTATCCCCGAAGGGGTAGGCAGAGGTGCACCTGCACATACGGCACTTAATGCCACTGTACAATGTTACACCCACTTTTCACTATTTTATGTTATGAGACCCATGTACTAGGGGGTGAGCCTATTGCCATATACCGGGCACATTTCCAGACTCCATGCTACTACTGAGACTTTTTTAAAACCCAGTAATACTTGCTCGTCCCGGAAATCGAACCCAAGACCCCTTGCCCTCAGTCGCACTTGTGACCACTCGGCCAATGACGCAGTTTATAGATAGAGTTACTTGAAAACTAAATCAAGCAAACCATAAGTACAATTAAAATTTCTCCTTTATTAAATAAACAATTTCAAGTATCTATTTTTTAACCGAATTCAAAAAAGAGGAGGCTCTCAATTCAACCGTATATGCTCTTATGTAAAAATAAAATGCATCATCTCGATTACTTGTTTGGAAACTGATCTTGCAAACCAGTTATCTGTTTGTCCAAGAAGTAGATCTGTTAGCTGACAGTTTCAATTCAGAGTTTAGTCTGATAAAACATTTCTACTCATTCTGTGATACAATCAGTAAGAAAGTTTTTACTGGAAAAACTTTCTCTGTAAGGTAATTTAAGAAGTAAAATTTAAAGTTTGTCGAGTCAAAACTCTTGATGATTGCATGGAGTATTTTTGTATACATGTTATTCTGGTACATATCAAACTACTAAAGTCCCTGAGAGATATAAAGTACTTTATTTTGTTACATGAATAAAAAAGTTGTGTAATAAAATGTCGTTCCATATTATAATATTATTTATTACAATTAAATATACCTACATTTTTATTATAACTATAGTAGGACATCGAATCTCATGCGACATCGCCGCGACCGTGCACGCCACTCATTAGGAAGAATTCCTCTGTGATTCGAAACTAGTAGAGCTTTTCTCAGTATATTCACGGGAGTAACCCGTCATTTTAGTTAAATATACCTAACTAGCGAATCGCCCCGACTTCGCACCGGTGCAATATGCATGTATTGTACATATAAACCTACCTTAAAAATCACTCTATATTAAAAAAAACTGCATCAAAATCAGTTGCGTGGTTTCAAAGATCTAAGCATACATAGAGACAGACAGACGGTGGATAGCGACTTTGTTTTATACTATGTTGTGATTTTTATTACACCATACCGATAACTATATACAGAGCTAATAATAAAAATCAAGTTTATAGATATGATATTATCTTTAACAGTACACCGAAACCATGAGTGAGGATAATAATGATGTTTTATTTATATATTTACTTCTTCTTCGCACAAAATTACGATGAATTCCTCAATTCATGTCCTCACTTAATGTCTTAAAACATTCTCTGACAGTCAACCATACGTGGGAAGTGTAGAGAAATGAAGCGGTTAATACGAAACCAGCCATAATGTTGTTGTGTTTTAAAACTGACAAAATTTCCCAGAGCGCCGATGTCACTTTAAACGTTCAGATAACTACAAGCGGCTAGGAAGCCGTAATTCGGACTGTACTCACCTACCATCTAATATGCAGAATGAATGCACACAAGAATTCACTCAAACAACGGCAGGAAACATTTCTAGGATTGTTTCATTTGTTCTGTGATTTCTGAGCGAATTATACAAATGTGTAAAGTAGTTGTTTAGAAATTGTAACTTGTTTTAAACTAGTTTGTCTCGAGTAGTGTAGTGGTTTAATGTTTATAGTTTTAATTATATTTCCACTTAGCTAACTCATTGAGAATGAGTTAATGTGTTCAAAGTTGAGTGCCTGCCTCGTTGGCCGAGTGGTCGCAAGTGCGACTGCCGGGCAAGGGGTCTCGGGTTCGATTCCCGGGTCGGGCAAAGTATTACTGGGTTTTTTAAAAATCTCAGTAGTAGCACGGAGTCTGGAAATGTGCCCGGTATATGGCAATAGGCTCACCCCCTATTACATGGGACTCATAACATAAATAGTGAAAAGTGGGTGTTACTTCTATGTGCACCTCTGCCTACCCCTTCGGGGATAAAAGGCGTGATGTTATGTTATGTTATGTTATGTAATTTGTGACTATGAAAACATTCCGATACAATGCAAATTGTTTAATAAATGAATGAAATAAAAAAAATAAGTAATTGGATCAGTTGATATGTAAAAAGATCTACAAAACAAATAAAAAACATTATGCTAATATTCATTCAAACTTCATAAGACCACGTAGAAAAAAAACAAAAAAAAAACGATTCGATAATATTTTTCCGCCAAATATTTAAATAGTGGCTATAAAACCGACCCGATCCAAAAGGTTTTAAATACACAAAACCGTTTAAGCGAACTATTTACATACGTTTCCTTTTTCCAGGCTGTAATAAAACAACAAGAAGCATTAATTTATTCTCAGAAGTTTCTGCTCAAAGGGTAGGGCTGGCAACGAAAAAATACAAACAGACGACCCAATAATGTGTCGTCTTTACAAAGAGGAGCCCTGGGCTATTTCTGAATAGGCACAACATGTTGGCACATCAAATATGCTACTCATATTAAATGTATGACTGACTGACAATTCTATGTCTCGTGTTTGTGAAAAGCGTTAATGATTGAAAAATTAGACTGTCTCGTTAGTCAATGACTTGCTGCCTTGGGTGAGGTGAAGAAAGTGTCAGACTGTTACTGACTATCACTTCTGCTTCTCCTTCTTTTGCTTCGACCCGGAGCCTCAGTAGACTATTATTAGATTATCCGTGATTGCTTAACTTGGAATCACATCCTGTGCACCGTAGTCGCACATCATAGGGCCGATGCCGATTCGAAGTCGCGGAGAACCTAACTGGTAACCGGGGCTCCGGCTCGACGTGCAGGAGAAGGAACGGGGTGGTTTTTAGTCAGTAAGAGTCTGACACTCCCTTCCGCCTCACCCAGGCGGGAGCAGTCATTCGATGAAATTCCCCCCTTAAAAAAAAAGTCCCACATCATACCTCTCTACCAATGTGGTTGACGACAAACGAGTGAGGAGGTTATGATTCTTTGTTAATACGTTTACAATCCAGTATTTGACTAACCTTGAGGACGCAAACGTATAACAAAGCAAGGACGATTTATTTTTGTTACACAAATCTAGAGTTAGACACACACAATGAAATATTAAAACTCATTTCATTTCAGTCAGCCCAAAATACAACAATATTTATATACCAAGTACAATAAATATTACATTGTATACGAAAATAACCTCACATACATTATTAAAAACCGGACAAAATTCAAAAAAGCCCAACAAAATTTGCTTCAAAGAATTTTTATGCTAATGGTTTATTCTACCTGTACCTTTTGCGGGTCACTTTAACACCCAAAATATCGACATAATCCAAAGTGGGGCGTCAAACGTCATGAATAATAGATGTATCTTTCATAAACAAACTGTGCTTAATAACCATATTAATCTCGGCTTTTAAAGCTTTGCCACTTACAAAGGCAGATTGGAAAAGTTTTTTCTTGTGAGAGTCCAATTAAAGTTGTTAAAAGCAATTTCCTGCGGTTCTATGTGTGCACGGACGCAGTGGAGCGCGCGTGTGCCCGTAATCTAGCTTAATTGTTATTTTTGGATATTCTCCCGATGTTTTCTTAAGGGTTCAGGAGTTAATTCTGTCATTGTGCACTCTGTCAAGGTGAAATATCTAAAATTATAATTATTGTCACCCTTTTTATTCCTCGTAGACGTTACAGTAGACCGATGGGTGAGACTAGTTAATGTACAGCATAATGATTAATTAAATAATCAAAATTATTATTATTGATGTTATAATATCTACCTGCTATCAAACGTAAAAATTATAAAATTAAAAAAGGTTTTACTTTACATAGAATTAAACCTAAGACTTGTATTTGTACTTGTAGCAATGCCACATTCACAACAAAATGTCGAAAATGATTCTGAAAATCAAATAAAACAAATATTTAAGACGAACATCTTCCAAATCCTCTGGAAAAAAATCAAAGATGTTAGTCAGTCAACTAAATATTGAAAAAAAAATCATTTTTCCTTTTATGATAAGGGAAAAACAGTGAGTGCACTTTAAGATCTACTTCTGCTGACGCCTAAAAAGGCACGAAAAGGGATATCAGCTACTGCTGATTTTTCTTATTTCTTATTAATTTCCTATTGGAAACAGCAGTGGCAAATGACGTAAGTAACCAACTGAGTTCATAGTTAATCAGGGTACAGATCAAACGTCTTTGCAAGGTGCATGTAACACAGCTTTAGATAGCACATATTATGTTAGACACCTAATTTAGCTGCATTTCATGCTAAATCAGTGACCGCAGAGCTGCGTTTGAGGTGACAGATTGCTAGTATTATCAGCTAAGAGCACTTACACACTACATTACCTTGTAATCATTCACGAGGGTCAATATAAACTGGTTACGTTTGATTTTAGAACCAATCGTAATTTGTATTGATCTATGATGAAAATTTTGTGAAATTAGGTCTATCATTTCGATCATGTGTGTTATATCCCTAAAATTGCTTAGTTTTGTTTAGTTACCAATTTACGTACATAATTAATACTTAGCTTCACTTGTGAATACCAACCAACAAAAAATTAAATAATAGTTGCCAGGAAATGAAAATTAAAAATTTCATTAGTCCGTCAGTTAGATAATTAAAAATATTAGATACGTATTTTTTATTTTCTTGTATAAAGTTACAATACTTAGATAAAATGGAGTTAAGTTTAGGAATGGGAGGTCGTCATGTCACAAAGTGCTACAAAATGTAGCGTATTGTGACGTCACACGATATTTCAGATTATTATATCGTCAAAAGTATTTAATTTTGTAAATTAAAAGATGTATGTAAAAAGATTAAATACGTGTCTAATGTTTTAAATTAATCTACCGACACGATTTGAAAGCTTGCAATGAAGTCACATAGCTTCCCATGTTTCTTGAAAATGTTATAATTTAGGTAGTTACCACTTTAGGGGTTCACCAATGCGACGGAAAGTAAATAATATTTAAAATGTTAAATAAACTGTTTTATTTCAATATAATACTAGCTTCTGCCCGCGACTTCGTACGCGTAATCCCATTTTTTCCCGTCCCCGTTCGTGATTTTAGGTAAAAAGTAAAAAAAAGTATTGGTTAAAAAGTATCCTATGTCGGTCTCCTGGCTCTAAGCTACCTCCCTACCAATTTTCAGCCAAATGTATTCTGCCGTTCTTGAGTTATAAGTGGTGTAACTAACACGACTTTCTTTTATATATATAGATGTGAAGACATTTTTGCATTGGAAAAATTATGACATAAGAAAACAAAAGTATTGACAGATTCTATTGGAAGAAGAAAATACTAAAGAAAAGAGTTGAGCTAACTAATAGTAAAAAGTATGAATATGAGGAAGGTACAGAATAATGAAATGATAATAACCTTAACTTAAAGTTACAAGACAAAACATAACATTCTAAAATTACTCACCGAATGTCAAGATTTAAATCTCAGATCTAAAATTAACACCATAACGAGCACATTGCTGAAAATAAAGGAACCACTTCAAAAAACATCGCTAAACAATGATACAACAAAATACTGTAAGCAACACGAGGTAACAGGAAACCGCTCGCGTGTCCCGTCCCACCTATTTTCACCTCCTTTGCCCAAAACATAATGGCTAATTTAGGATGTATACATACATATCGGTAAGAATGGCAAGCTTGCAAACGCTATTATTTTGTAAACTATGTCTCTAGTCTTGCATCAGTCTGAAAATCTTTCAAAAAATTGTATACTATTTAAGAAGTTTTTCTACAAAATTTTCAAATTAAGAGCCAAAGACCATTTCTAATAACCATAAACACCATTAACCAAGCCTGTCGCTAGATTTGGCCACTAGCAATAGAATCTTGATACATTTTGTAAGTAATAATATGGACAAATATTCAGCTGTAAATTTTTTACATACATTGAAATTGGTTTACAGCAAGTCGATCCAAATGCCAGATAGCTCACAGTAGCGTATGTCACGAGCATCAGACGTTCCTCAGTTCGTCAGAAATTCGTTATTTTAGTGGCTCATTACATCAAACACTGAGCACGCAAAAGGTCGATTCATAAAATTGAGTGACTCCGTCGGTTGCTTGAGATATGAAGATGAATTCCATTTCGGTAATTGAGTTATACGCTTATTGTCGACCCTGGGTCTGCATGACTTCAGAATTTTTAATTTAGGGTCTCTTTATTGGGCAAAATTTAAGGGACCATTTCATGATTTTTAACTGGAAACTTCAAGGGTTTTCGGATGTAATTAGAACTTTCGGGATTAAGGTGTATATTCAATTTATGTGGTAGAGAAATATTCGGTTATTTAAAAATAAATGAAGTAATCGTATTATTGAAGTGTTTCCTTGTTAAAAATAATTATTGTAGTATTTGTGCCTTATTGGCTGCCTCTGTTGAGTGATATGAAGGTTGTTCTACTGAGTTCCATGTTTCTTAACTTAATTTTTTTTTTAAATCTCGTCGTGCGACGAAATCGCATCGTTCAATCGTACGATGGTTAGCCGAATATGACGACGCCTTAATGTAGGAAGTAAAATGTCCCGAGCGTACAGCTATCAGACCACCACAGATGTGGCCCAATAGAACTGATGCCAATACAGAGCCGCGGAGGACTTAAGGGGTTGCCGGGGCTCCGGCTCGAAGTGCAGGAGTAGGAACGGGGTGGTTTTTAGTCAGTTAGAGTCTGACACTCCCTCCCACCTCACCCAGGCGGAATAAGTCTACAAAACCACGCATTGGTTACAAATTCATTACTTATTCATTATCTTCATGATAAGACTAAAATGTAAACATTCAAAATGTATTATTGAGAATTTTCATTAGCCTATTATGACTACACATGTGTTACAAATGATTTAATTACATATTTTTCTATGAAAGACTGATGCACAATATAATTTGATTAACAAGTATCCAAATAGGTACTTATATTACCAGGAAGTTGGTTGTCTAAGTTAGCTGCACGAACAACCGCGACCGCTATGAATGGAATTGCTTGTTAATTATGAATCCCTCCGGTCGTATCTTGTTGACGGTGTTACTAAACAATGACTACATAGCCCTAATTTTACTGATACTGCTGTCGAACTGTATAACAGAATCTTACTTTCGACAATTTTTTTTTTAATGGTTTTTAGTACGAATAACATTCTTAATTTTTATTAGGCCAGGAAACATTTAAAACACTGGTAAATTCTTGTAAGATTGGTTTATTTATTCAAATTTGAAAACAACTTTTGAATAGCCACTGACAAATGGTGTGACAAAGAAAACCTCGTGAGGAAACCTGTACTTATATTTCTTTTTTTATGAAATAGGAGGCCAACGAGTAGCCAGATCACTAATGGTAAGCGATGGTAATATTTCTAATTACAAGTTCGAAATCGTCAACCTGCGTTGAGCAAGCGTGCCTGTGCTTTATATGGCAGTCTATATATGGCGGCGAATATTGCAATAAAACAATATCTATCGGCTAACACGTATTATTGATGCTCTCTCAATAAACGGTTATCGGTGCTCTCTTTACAATACCGAGTACAATACTGATGTGCTGTAGGCACATGCCCAAACCTTTACCGTGTGAAAATAGGCTTCGCTCAACAGCCAACATTAGGCATTTATAGGCTGTTGATATACTTTTATGAATAAAATCTTTACCTAATTATTTAATGAACGCATTACTTTTCTTTGCGAGATGTGTAGTTGAATAAAAAGAATATGCCACAGACACAAATAGACTCAGTCAAAAATATACAAAAGAATATGTAATATTTAACGTTATATACCTACGTACAAATAAACATAACATAACATCACGCCTTTTATCCCCGAAGGGGTTAACAGAGGTATACATTATGCCACTGTACAATGTAACACCCACTTTTCACTACTTATGTTATGAGTCCCATGTCATAGGGGGTTAGCCTATTGCCATACTGAGACACATACATACAGAGGAGAATTTATTTTTAAAAACCCACTAATACTTTACCCGACTCGTAAATCGAACCCGAGACCTCTTGCGCAGTTACTCTTGCGACCACTCAGCCTACGAGGCAGTCAGTTATTCAGTCAGGCAGTTAGAACAAATAAATTAAGTTTTTTTATGGAATAGGAGGCAAACGAGCTGACGGATCACCTGATGGTAAGGACGGACGCACCCGCAACACCAGAGGAGTCACAGGTCAGAGGAGTCACAGCCGGCCTTTTAAAAAGGAATACGCTCTTTTTTGAATGTATGAATATCCCTATATATAATATTTTACGTATATATAGGTACATAGTACCTTACATGACTTAACGAAAATGAAATTGTGCCGAGTACCATCGTTCTGAATGATACTCGATATTGAAGTAACACTCGAAATATTCACGTTGTGGTAGTTCATAGCCAGTATTTTATGAGCTCTGAACAACGTATTTAGTCTGCTTCGTTGAATAACATAACATAACATCACGCCTTTTATTCCCGAAGGGGTAGGCAGAGGTGCACATTAAGCTACTGTACAATGTAACACCCACTTTTCACTATTTATGTTATGAGTCCCATGTAATAGGGGGTAAGCCTATTGCTATATACGGGGCACAAATTCAGACTCCGTGCTACTACTGACATTTTTTTAAAAACCCAGTAGCAGGTACTTTGCCCGACCCGGGAATCGAACCCGAGACCTCTTGCCCGACAGTTGCACTTGCGACCACTCGACCAAAGAGGCAGTGCTTCATTGAGTGTTTTAATAATTGGTATTTTTTTAAAACAAGTGGAGATGAAAGAAACTCCATTCGATACTCCTTTAAAACATAGTATGTTTACAATGTCTCTAATATATATTCGAATATTGTACAAATACGAGAGAACAATGTAAATATACGCTTGAGAATTAAATATTTTAATGTTAACATAAGTTATATTCCCAATTTAATGTTACCTACATATATTCTTTGTTGAACTGAAGCAACAGTTCCGAAAAAAGTAAGCAATTACAAATCTATTACTAAGAGCAATACTGTATAAGACAACACTAAAATATAATTTATCGAATACAATTATTATCTAAAAATTCATCGACTCAGAAAACATACAAAGGTCGCCAGTACAGTCACAGTAATAAATAAAAGATTTCACGAAACAATAAATAACAAAATAAATTTTAATATAAGTAGGTCAGACGAAAACCTGCCTTATAACATTCAATGGCTTCATTGTATTCGTAAAAAATGCTTTGAAATACGTAAATTCTAAATCAAACACATCATATGCGAAGGGAAGAAGGTTTCATTTCGACAACCCACGTTTGAATATAAAATTGTATTGATATTCTTCTATTGTGTGTCACATTATAAGTGAACTAAAAACTGCTGATCTATATTAATAATTTCGTCAAGGGGTACGGTAGACTCGATCGGAACATTACCTGAATAACAAAACTGAAAATAAAAGAATAAAAAATAAGTGTGGCAGAGCCATGCTTCGGCACGAATGGGCCGGCTCGACCGGAGTGATACCACGGCCTCATAGAAAACAGACGTGAAACAACGCTTGCGTTGTGTTTCGTCGTATGATTGAGGTTACCGGAGGCCCAATTACCCCCTTCTCCAGTCTTTCCAATCCCCGAATCCCCCACAATGCTCAAATTCCTCATTCCCAAAAGGCCGGTAACGCACTTGTAACGCCTCTGGTTCGAGCGTCCATGGCGACGCCGATTGCTTACCATCAGGTGATCCGTCTGCCCGTTTACCGGCTTATCTCATTAAAAAAAAAAACATAAAAAATATTGATTTCGAATCGACAACATATATCCGCAAAATTCAGATTACAGAGATTATTTCGTTTTATTAATTCATTTTAATGACACTGACAGACAAACGGCAGTCGCCATCTTGAGTAGACAATAAACGTTCCGTTTCATACTAGCTCTCAAATACGCCTCGCCAATCAACACGTTGTCGCGTAAAAAAGTATAAATTAACAAGAAATATGAATACTTTCACGGGAACGAAGTCACGGGTAACAGCTAGTATTTAAATAATATTACAGTTTTTGTTCGGTCTCCTGACCTTTTTCTAAATCGTTCGAGATCGGGATTTTGTTTCAGAAGTCTTATCGTTGAGGGTTTGTCTATCAACTGTCATCGTCATTAGATTTATTTATTTATCATTCCATGTACACCATACAGCCGACAATATTACAGAGTACAAGTACATTACAAGTAACTAGAGTATAGTATTGTGAACCTGATTGAAAAAGAGTAACCTATGGAGTTTCTTTCTCGTTTGTCTCCATAGGAATCTACACTTGGAATGAGCAATTAGCTTCAATTTTAATTTTTTGTTGACGTTCAAAAGTGCCTTTCTGTTTCAATTGAAACAAATGATTTTCACTTTGACTTTATTACACATAACATAACGTCACGCCTTTTAACACACAGAGGTAACACCCAATTTTCACTTTTTATGTTATGAGTCCCATGTAATAGGGTGAGCCTATTGCCATACACCGGGCACATTTCTAGACTCTGTGTTACTTCTGAGATTTTTTTAAAACCCAGTAATACTTTACCCGACCTGGGAATTGAACCCGAGACCCCTTTTTTTTAGGGGAAAAAATCATCCAATGACTTCTCCCGCCCGGGTGAGGCGAGAGGGAGTGTCAGACTCTTACTGACTAAAAACCAAACCCGTGACCTCTTGCCCGGCAGTCGCACTTGCGACCACTCGGCCAGCAAGGCAGTCTTTATTACAACCCTAGCAAAATCAAACTGTAACGCATCCTAGCGAGAAACCAAACCCAACAAATACATACACATTGCTAACAAATTCCTACAATTCCGACACACTTGGTTCACGACTACACATCGAACTATACAAGACCAGTATATCATGGTCTCATGTTGTATGATCTATCCATACATTCGAAGATCAGTTTATATTAGTTATCATAACTTGATGTGTACAACATGCAAGTTCTCAGTTCTCAGTTACCACAATCCTTGTATGAGCGAGATAGTTCTACACTAGTTTACAGAACTATGCACTAAATCTTCTATCTCTTTCCCTCGTAACGAAACGATAACACTTATACTTACGGTAGCAGATGTTCACAAGTACCTACAGTATTACAGCTATTTGTCGAATAGAAGTACCTACAATAACAATTCAAGATTTTTTGTACGTGTTTTTTATTGGTCAAACGTACGTTTCAGTTTTGTGATTCTTCAAGAAAGAAAAGACAGGGGTTAATACGTCAGTCCTGTCTATGATTCTTTAAAAAAGGAGAGTAGTTACTTGTCTTGCATTTCTGCTTAACTAATCGTTATAATCTGACTAATCTAATGACTGCTTCGTTGGCCGAGTGGTTGCAAGTGCGACTGCCGGTCAAGGGGTCTCGGGTTCGATTCCCGGGTCGGGCGAAGTACTACCGGGTTTTTATAAATTCTCAGTAGTAGCACGGAGTCTGGAATTGTGCCTGGTATATGGCAATAGGCTCACCCCCTATTACATGGGACTCATAACATAAATAGTGAAAAGTGGGTGTTACATTGTACAGTGGCATAATGTACACCTCTGCCTATCCCTTCGGGGATAAACGGCGTGATGTTATGTTATGTTAATCGTTATAATCCCAAAGGCCTAAGTAGGAAAACGAATTCTGTCAAAAACTGTCTCTGTTGGACTCGGTATGAAATACTAAATTCTTAGAATCTCAAAAGTCAATAGAATTCTGCCTAACCCGTGACATGGTAGTCACCTACATAAGTTGATGTTTATTTTTTTTTTCAAAGTTGTATCTAACTAACCAGGAGTTAGCATTATTCTCCGAATTGAGCTCCATTTTACATTGACATTCATTGAACACAGATATCGGAAAATATAACTACAATATCTAGTGATCATCCACCTATATATCGTCATAATGTCGTCATAGTGGCCCGGAGGTTTAGGACGCCCGCTTTTCATGCATGAGAGTGCGGTTCGAAACCTACCAATGAAAAGTACCAATGTGCCTTTTTTCGAGTTACGTATATGTAAATATAAGTTTAATGCTCTAACCTTCTCGGTGCAATAATAGACTTATAAGCTGTTGATATTGATGTTGATATCCACCTAAATTAACACCCATTTAATTAAAAAGACCAGTTAATAGTTTATTTTTGAAAACTTAATTTATTTTTCAGTCTACCACCAAGACAAGTAGCGGAATAACTTTAAATATAATGCTTAGTCGGGAAGCGTGCGGCAAACTTAAATAGTGCGGTGAATCAAGTTAAAGTAAAGTAACCTCATCTTCTTATCTTAGTTTATCTAGTGTAAGTTTTTAAGTACGTACGCATATCACCACGGTTTAGCTCGTTTATTTTTATGTTTATTTTCTAAGTTAGATGATAACATGTTTTGCCAACCCGAAAGGTGCGTTCACATCGGGCGAATGCACAGCTCGCGAGCCGCTCGCGAGTACCCCGCATACGAACCTTGTATGAGTTGAGCACCACACTATTGGCGTGACTGCATATGCGCAGCTCGCTGGCAGCCCGCAAACGGCTCGTGAGCGGCACATTCGCCAGATGTAAACACACCAGAAGAGGTTCAATGTACATATAGAAGGTTGAATAGTTTTAATAAAATATTGTTAATTTGTGAGAGATTTTTTAAATTGTTTATCATTAAGTTTTTATTATAATACCCATGTTATGCCTTTTATGTCTACCTAAAGCTTTCATGAGCTAGGGCCTTAACCTCATTATAATTATGCAGGTTCACCAAACACTCGGAATTTTGAAATACCAGGCACCATACACAATGGATTTATTTAAACCACGTGTATTCCATACTTTTGCTAGCTCAATCTCATACTTGATCAAAAGATTGTTAAAGACTCCTTTCTATGTTTTAAGACATGCTTATGACCGATAGAATCACATTTATCGCTTTCTCAGATTAACACTGAAATCACTAGAAATAACTCGTCTGATAAGCTTCACTAGCGATTGCCTGTATAAGTAAACGGGTTAACAATTACTATTACTTTGTTAACCCCTCAGCGCCGTACTATCGTTAACTTTTATGTGTTAAGGGATCTCATGGTTCGTGCCTTCGTTACATTTTGACGGCACTTTACGCCATCAAGGAAAGTTAAGGGAAATTTGTGCAAAGCATAATTATGGCGTTTTGGTGTTTTTCTCAAAAATAATTTTAAGTTATAAATGTTTATGTACATACCTAATTATTTTTCATTTCTTTCAATAAATAAATAATTCATAATATGCAACATACATAGGTATTATTATTATGTGATTTTTATGTTGCAGGTACGTTTTATTATAAATACAAAATTTGACACTCATTTTTAACCAGTTTAGTAGGTTTTGTACTATCTCATGTTTCGCTATTACATTTTGCGACGCTTACCATCAAGTGATTCCTCTGCTCGTTTGTATCATATTTCACAAAAAATAGGGCTTCGAAGGTAAAGTCAAAGCATTTACTTCAATTAAACCGTAATTTAGTGCTTTTGAAACGTCAACAAATATAAATATTTTTTTAAACGTTGTCCCACTCTTTTCTATACTCTATCGATTTTCTCCCGTATCGTGGGTGAGTTTATAAACATTCAATATCACATACACATGACACCCAGACCCGAAACAACAATTTGTGGACAAACAAAGAGTTGCTCCGTGTGGGAATCGAAACCACTACACGTTGCGCTGCAGCCGGTTGCCCAGCCACCACGCTAACCGTGCAGTCATCATAAATAATAGTCATCAGCCTGTCTATCAGTAAAGCTAGGTCAATGGAGTATATATATAGTATAATACATATATATATAGTATATACTCTAGTATATACTCTATAGTATATATAATAGTCAAAGTACTTTTTTAGTACTGAAAAAGAATCGTTGCCAAGTTATCTCGATCGGCAATTGCACTATGGGTGGGCAATTTAAAGCAAACATCCTAATGGATTAATAATTACCATATAATAATCATACAAATTGAATTTATAAACAAACAAACATGATGAATAATAAATATGGCAACTTCACAATACCTACTGAACGATTCCAGTGGTTTAGCAATAGCAATAATTGGTTTTAAATTTATGTTAAACCGGACGAGTATGTATAATATTTACAATTAATCATGCTAGTTTAGCCACGTATTCCTAATAAATTGA
This sequence comes from Spodoptera littoralis, assembly GCA_902850265.1. NCBI lineage: Eukaryota > Metazoa > Arthropoda > Insecta > Lepidoptera > Noctuidae > Spodoptera > Spodoptera littoralis. The sequence continues at coordinate 4,182,239 of LR824539.2, read as the reverse complement.
GTTATTATGTTTTTGTAATTATATCCCAGATTTTCATTAAACTGTTTAATTGGCATATAGAATATTTTTACTTTTTCATTCTGAGTGTAGTTACTTTTCCCTATAAAATAAGCAAAAGTGAATATACCTACAGTATAATTATTTGTTCTGAACTAATTTACCAGGTTCTTTGAATATTGGTTAAACCGTAAGAAACTAGATTAACTATAGATTTCTTAGTAAATCGGTCAACTAAGTATAGTTTGTCTTTATATAGCAGAAAAAGTTATAGTTAAGCCGAATTCTTGAAATAATTCACCTATAATTAGTCTGTCTAGACTATCGATATTCGAAGTATTGTGTTTCAAATTAAGAGACCAATAAGTTGTTTAATATCACTCTCCCACAGTTCTGACGCTGAAATACTCAAACTACACTCAAATATAGTTCTGTCACAACAAATTCTTTGTAAAATGACAGAAATGTCACGATATTTAAGTATAATTTAAAATTGAATAGCCTTTCAGTATTTCGTCGAGGGTGAGTCAAATATTATAAATGTATATGATGTATGTATGTGTGTGTGCTTATTTGTTATCCTCTCACGTCAAATTAGTTGAAAGGATCGAAATGAAATTGGGAACATAGATAGATTATGGTCTAGAATTATACCTATATAGGCCAATTTTTACCCCACAAATACGCGGGTAAAGTGCTGGCAGAAGCTAGTACTGTTAATAATTACAGGAGTCATAAAAACGGTAATGATAACACCGCACTGCTCTAAAAAACATAATTATGCTTACGAGAGCTACTTCTAATAAGTTAGGTAAGGAGTTCAAATCTGTTAAATTGTCAACGCCTTTAGCGTGCTGAACTGATAGTGTAGGAGTGGTTATTCCCAAAAAAATGTGTAATAGTTACCAGCATGTTTGTTTGATCAGTTGCGTGATAGCGATGAAGGCAAAATAAGAATGCAAAGATTGCAATTTGTGATGCTATATGGTTTCTTTCTAATGTCCCCACGAGACAATGGTGAGCTGCCCAGTCCCTAAGCGGTCACCGGTGACGGGTCTCCACTTACTCCATTATAGACCTTATTTCTGATGTCTAGAGACTACTTTTGTATGAACAAGTGTTGTGAATTTTTTCATAATCGTAGATTAAGAAGTTAATGTATATGTATTTTATCAAACCACGACACTGACTTGTTTTCTTGTACCGAAATAAAATCTAACCTTTTTTCCTTTCCAATTAAAGAAAAGTAAATATTATTTTGCTGTTATTCACGTATATTTTTGGAAGTAGGCTAACATTATGTTTTTTGTGTAAGATCTGTACTTACTGATCTCATTACTCTTGACACGTTCATATTGCGCTCGTAATTATAGAAATAGTTATATTATAGTTTTATATCATCACTCTTCTAATAAAAATGATTCGAACAGAGAGGGCATGGGCCGACTTAGGTGATAGGACTTTCTATCTCGATTAAATGCTCCTATGTCTAGGTGACCCTAAGTTATAAGACGCCCGCTTCTCATGTGTGAGTGCAGGTTTGAAACCTACCAGCGGCAAATATCAATGTCACTGTTTCCGAGTGATATGTACTTTCTAATATTAACTATACACCACTGACAAACGGTAAACAAAAACATCGCGAGAAAACCTGGGCTTATAATTTCTAAATACTTATAAGTTTATAATCACCAACCCGCATTGAGCAAGCGTGGTGATTAATGCTCAAACCTTCTCCGTGTGAGAAGAGGTCTTGTTTAGCAGTGGGCATTTATAGACTGTTGATAATGATGACTTTAATGCTAGTAAGTTAAGGTAAATTATGACAATATTTAGGTATATTTAGGAATGTTGATATAAAGTAATACTTAAATTTATGATGATGATAAAGCCAGGGGTAAAAGCTAGTATGAATATGAAATAGTTATAGATTCATATACTGCTCTGTCTGTATAGAAAGTTCACGATAAATGTAAAGCACTATAACATAAGTTTGAACTCATCTCATTATTTAATCGTCGCTTTGAATTGACTAACAAGTTTGTCTACACGTAAACTTAGTCTGGTTTTGAGAAATTATGTAAGTATTACAAGGTTACTGGAGTTTGAATGTAACTTCATAAGTTCATAGCTTTGAAATTGCTGTATAATAGGATCGTTTTGTAAGTATGTTCTCAAACTAGGAATCGAATATTCATAAGACGTTGTGTTTTTATAATAAGTATTGTAAGATATATTATTTTACCTAAAAATCGCGGTTATATAACTACAGAGGGGCAACTCATGAGGAAGAACCTCTAAGACGTTATGTTTAAATAAAATAGTAATGATACTGTATGTTATGTTGATAACATCACGGCTATTATCCTAACAAAAGTAGGCAGAGGTCCACATTACGGTACTTAATGCCACTGTATGTACAATGTAACACCCACTTTTGACTATATATGTGCCCCATGTAATAGGAGGTGAGCCTATTACCATATACAAACACAATTCCACTTTTCCCGACTCGGGAATCAAACCGGAAACCTTGCCCCCTACCCATAGAACACAGGTCTGAGTTCAAGGATGTATTTTATTATTTAAGCTTTTTTCCTTGACGGAGATAATATAGCTACATAGGTATCAAAATACGAGCTTCATGACACTCTAACAGTCATTAGCAACCATAACGGTTTATAAATTAAAAAGCAGAATAATGTAATTACACACATTACAACTAACATATTTGCGGACCCATCAGCCGATCATGAAATAAGACACACTAATTTCTTCACGACAAAACCTTTCGAACCATATTTATAAGCGAAAAGGTACATAACACTTATCTGTATTCACAAGATATACCTCATAATGAACATCTTTCCACGCCACTCGAATCCCCCACAGTTTACGCCATGAACGAGAGCCATGTGATCTGATTTTTATGTCTTCACAGTTTTCCTTATTCTTTTACATAAATATTTTGGGAGCAAAACGCGGTATTTTTTTTTTTTTTTTTTTTTTTTTTTAAGGGGGGAAAATCATCGAATGACTGCCCCCGCCTGGGTGAGGCGGGAGGGAGTGTCAGACTCTTACTGACTAAAAACCACCCCGTTCCTTCTCCTGCACGTCGAGCCGGAGCCCCGGTTACCCGTTAGGTTCTCCGCGACTCCGAATCGGCATCGGCCCTATTGGACCCCATCTGTGGTGGTCTGATGGCTCTTTGAGGCGCGCGCGGAACGCGACGCGCCGTACGCTCGGGTCTGTTTCTGGTCGGACGGGGAGCCACCCATGCTCGCCGTCCGCAGGCCCGCGCTTACGGTGGCCGGAGATCGTCCCGCGATCCCCGACGCCCGGTGTGTCCTTCGCGATGGCTGGGTTGCGAGGAGGCAGCGCTTCGCTGCCTCACGCGTCCCGCCTCCTCCTTAGCTAGCATGACTGCTTCGCAAAAGGAGGAGACGGCATCCCAATCCCCCTCGCTCCGCATCATGGCCTGCACTAGGCCCGGACGCGAGAGGTCGCCATCGCCGATCACTTCCCTGAGGACACGGCGGTGCTCAGCCCACGAAGGGCATTCTCCCACCGTGTGTTCCACCGTGTCCTCAGGGCGGTCCTCGCAGTGATGACACCCGGGCGTTTCCTCCCGCCCCATCAGACACAGGTACCTCCCGAAACTAAAACGCGGTATAGGAATAAATGTTGTATCATAAATGTTTTGTTTATGATTTTTATGCGATATTCATCGTAAATGTAGTGTGAGATGCGGTTTGTTGGTGTAACTATGTATATGTATGTACATGTTAAGTATATGGTACACTTATGTGTTTATGTATAAATGCTAGCTGTACCCGTAACTTTGTCAGCGTTTTCTGAAATAAAAGTAGCCTATGTTACTCTTTAGTACCTCAGCTACCTGCCAAGTAAAGTCCCTTCAAAATCAGTCTAGCCATTTCAGAGATTAGGCAGTACAAACAGACAGAAAGACAAAATTGTAAAAAGTTTTATTTTGGTATATGTATCGTATGTATTTACATGCATGCTATAAAGCGGGTATTTCAATATTACAAACAAACACTCCTATACTTTATTTATCTGTATGTATAGATCATATTAAGCTTAACTGAATATTTTCAAATGTGGATCAGCATTGGTGTATAATTAGTGATCTTACCTCTATTTTCACTCGTTATGACTAGGTACTTATAATGATGTTAATCTATTGGTATATTATGATCCACAATTCCATTTTCCAAACTAGTTCATATAATCAAAATCAGTATCATTCTTGTTCGCTTGCTTGGCCAGCAAGTATACTTTTGAATACTTGATCATAATTCAATCAAAAAAACATTTGTAGCGTTTTATTTTCTTTATAATAAATTATTCCTCAAAATTCCTAATCCCCAAAGGTTTTTTTTTTTTAAGGGGGGAAAATCATCGAATGACTCCTCCCGCCTGGGTGAGGCGGAAGGGAGTGTCAGACTCTTACTGACTAAAAACCACCCCGTTCCTTCTCCTGCACGTCGAGCCGGAGCTCCGGTTACCCGTTAGGTTCTCCGCGACTCCGAATCGGCATCGACCCTATTGGGCCTCACCTGTGGTGGTCTGATGGCTCTTTTGAGGCGCGCGCGGAACGCGACGCGCCGTACGCTCGGTCCTGGTTCTGGTCGGGTGGCGAGTCACCCATGCTCGCCAAATGTCTCTGGTATTTTGGGTGTCCATTGGCGACGCCAATTGCTTACCACCAGATAATCCAATCCAGGCTAATTTACCGACTTATCCCATTAATATATATCTATAAAATATATACAAAAATGAAACTTGTTTACAGTTGTCACGCCATAACTTGAGAACGGCTAGACCGATTTGGCTGACTTTTTTTGCTCTGTTTATTATTGTCAGGAGAAGGTTTTTATGACAGAAAAAGTCCTGAAAATTGTACGGGAACGGGAGAAAACGAGATTGCGCGTACGAAGTCGTGGACAGAAGCTAGTATATATGTATATATAGAATTAGTATACAGGAAACATGAAAACACCTTTTTAATTTATGATTAAACGTTTAAAACTGTTCTCAGATTTTACCCCATTAAACGGACCAACGAAATAATTCGCTTGAAATTTCGTGTCATTACTATTTGTCGCACAGCCGGCAGACAGCAGGTAATATTACAATAAAACTTGGAAACAAAAGGGCTAATCCCTGTTACGTATTCAGTAGACAACAATAACATTCATTGAACCTAATGTGATACACATGCGACCTGTCCGGGCATAACACGATATATCCAATTTATAGCAATCTATGAGAAACATGGACATTACATATTATTGGCCTGTGTACCTAGGTAATGTTCATAACTAACTATCCATTATCCCTAGCCATTCAAATCTAAACTCTGTAACAAATAACTAAGGTTGAGTTTACATTGCTTGGTGGAGTTTTGAAGAACTATAGAATTGGAGGTATGCTAATGCTATCGCGCGCTACGATAGTGCCTGTCAGTTAGTTGAGTTCGCGTATCGACTCTTATCTCTGTCAAAATTCAACAGAAAGCCGTATTGTTCGTGTGTGTAATTATAATAGTAGAATTAAGATAAGAGAAGGGTGTAGCAAACGTCTTAATTATGATCCTAAGTGTCGCCAGTGAAGTAAATGGTTACCGGGGCTCCGGCTTGAAGTGCAGGAGTGGGAATGGAGTGGTTTTTAGTCAGTAAGAGTCTGACACTCTCTCCCGCCGCACCCAGGCGGGAGAAGTCATTCGATGATTTTCCATCCACAGCAAAATGTTCTTGAAAAGGACTGAATATGTTTGGTTTTCTGCTATGGAATCAATGGAGATGGAGATAAAATTAATCCAAAATCGACATAATAAGAAATAAAAATCGCCTAAGAATAGGTATCTAATATAGATAATTGGTAGTTGGCAGGGTTCGAAAATTAAAGATCTAAACAGTCATTAAATGTGGGAGACCCATGTTTTGGAACGAATGGACCGGCCGACCGGAGTGATACCTCACAGAAAACCCACGTGAAATAACGCTAGCGTTGTGTTTCGTAGTGTGAGTGAGGTTACCGGAGGCTTCATTACCCCCAACAATCCTCAAATTCTTAATCACCAAAAGGACGGTAACGCAGATGTGTGAAAGCCTCTGGTGTTCCAGGTGTCCATGGGCAACGCCGATTGCTTACCAGCAAGTTATCTAACTGCTCGCTTACTGCTTTATTCTATAAAAAGTTCATCAGTAAGATAATGAAAAAATATTAGACACGACAGATAAAACTGATTGAAGTTCAGGAGTGGGAGGTTACTACGTCACCACTCCTTATAACATGTAGCAATTGGGCAAACCATTCTATTATTATTGATCATAATTAATAATCATGATATTTTATAATGGCCTAAATATATGCATATCTAAGTAGATAAGCATATTATATATTATATTTATCCTGTTTATGTAACAGGGAGGAAAAACAGCCGAAATTATTAAATAAATAGTATCTATGAAATAATAGATTATGTGGATTTCCTGTGGACTCATTACAAGTTATTTTCCGATTAGAACAGACGTGCCGACGATGCCGGTAGCATATGCTATAAGTCGTTTATGTTGCTGCTTGTGTTCATATTTAATTAACTACGTCTGTAACGAGGACGACAATGGTAAGTAGTATTTAATTCATTTTGCCTCTAAAGTAAATTTCATAATACAGTTTCAAAATATATCAAAAGTAATAAGAGTGAATTTGTAATATTTTTTATACTATAAACCGTTTTTGAGTGGTTATCGGCTAGTAAGGAAAGTGGAAAAAATACTATTTTGAATAATATATGTTTGATTTTCTGATTCGTCTAAAGTAAATTTCATAATACAGTTTAAAAATATGTCAAAAGTAATAACAGTGAAGTTAATTTAGTATAAATTAAGTTTATTTTATTTACTAGAAACCATTTTTCAGCGGTTATCGGGTAATAAGGATAGTGGAAAAATTACTATTATCAATGAGTATACTAATATGTTTGATTTCCTCAGTCGAAAATTATTTTTAGTCTTTTCGATACAATTCAATATTAAATAAAACCGGTTAAAAATAACCAAGCTACCGTTGTTAGAAATACACTTAATTTTCGTACTTATTTTCGTTTCTTGTTTTAGAAATGAATACTCTGTTTGCCGCAATGTTACTATGTTAAAATGGAATATTAATTAAAATCCGCCTATTTACTAATTTATTGTTACGTAAGACAAAAGAAAAATAACTAGTTGTTTATATTAATAAAAAACTTAATTTACATTAATAATACACTATTTACAACTGAAAATACACAAAAAATTCATATTAACCTAAAAATCTGCCTATTCATTAAATATATGTATTCTTTTAATATTTTTAGAAGACAACGACCGGGAATCAGCAGTGAATCGTAGGCCCCAAACAGGGCAAGTCACCATAACAACGGAACCTTAACTGTTAGTGAAAATTGATACCTGATTGTGAAAATAAATGACTGTCTAAATCTTTTTATTTTTTAATTCTTAAATTTCAATCCTGTCAAGCGTGGACATTATGGCCCCTCCTCCTTCTCCTTTAGTGACGAGGTGTGTGTCTGACGCCAAGAAAAATGATGATAATGATGTTTTGACTTGATCTCTATGACTCTTGTTGGCAAATAACTAACCACCTCACAGAAAACTGACGGGCAGCAATACTTACTTTGTATTTTGTCATGTGAATGAGGTTACTGGAGGCCCAATTACTCCCCCCCCCTCCCTAATCTCTGAGTCCCCAACAATGCTCAAACTCCTAATCCCCAAAAGGCCGATAACGCACTTGTAACACCTCTGGTTTTATAGGTGTCCAAGGGCGACGCCGCTTGCTTACCATCAGATGATACGTCTGCTCGTTTACCAGCTTATTACATAAAAAATACACACGCACAGATGTGCCTGGCTGTATTAGATTTGCCTGAACCTGAAACCTGACGGCTGAGTCTGTGTGTCTAAGAAAAAAAAACAAGCACGAATAGACACGCTGACATTACCTGTTTGGTACCCGTTCAGACAGATCTGCCAGGGACATCTGTACATGTGGGGCTAACTAATGGCTAGCAAATGAAGTCGTAACCGATAAAGTTAATAATATTGTTTGGTAATGGTCAAACGATTACTTTCCTACTAAAAAACAGGAAGGAGAAATAAATAAATTAAAATATAGTATAGTAGTGTAAACTAATTGATTAAGTATACAAATTTCCTGTACGCACATGTAAAGTTATCTTCTGAATTATTACTGACATTCCAAATCACCATTGACTCTTTTATACTATGTAGTTTGGTATTTATTATAGAGGTATAGTTGCATGTAAATCCTTGTATTGGAAATTAGATATCGGTTAAAAATAAGAGTGTGGTGGAACGAATAAAGACAATTTATTTGTATAATCATGTGTCATTCAAACAAAAGCAAGCAAGGTATTCATTGATTTGATTAAAATCAGAAAACGTCGTCGTGTTATTTTTTTATAGGATACGGTGGTAAACGAGCAGACGGATCACCTGATGCCAAGCAATCGGCGTCGCCCATGGAGACCCGGAACACCAGCGACGTTACAAGTGCATTATCAGCCTTTTGGGGATTAGGAATCAATCCTCATTGTTGGGAATTCAGGGATTGGGGAGATTGGGAAAAAGAAGGGGGTAATTGTGCCTCCTGTAACCTCACTCACACGACAAAACACAACGTAAGCGTTGCTTTACGTCGGTTTTCTGTGAGACCGTGATATCACTCCGGTCGAGCCGGCCCATTTGTGCCGAAGCATGGCTCTCCAATACTTAAGTAAAATATTCAGTTGTAGGATTAGGATTTTAAAACCAAATAATAATTCTACATAGAATTCAGACCTTCTTTTGCTTCGAAATAAAACAAACTGAGATACACGTCCAAATTGTCTGTTACAACTTAATTGTTATTTCCTAAACAGCCAACCATATTGCAGTCATTATTTACTTTACACTGACAATATAATATGGTTAATGTACCAGAAAATAAATTATTTCCAACGAATACATACAATTAAGTTCGAAAACAATTATGTTCCATTTAGAACAGTTGGAATTAATTGTCAGTATGTTATAAGTTAAACACTTAAGTTTATATCACATGTTATTTCAAGCATGAATATTAATAGTTAATTCAAATTAATATTGTAATAATATTTAGTGTGAGCTCCGAACTTTATTGTTATAATTGGTTAAGTAGATTGGGTTTAGCGATCTTCACTTGTCAAGATGCTCACAACGATGAAGTTAATCTTTATTTATTTTAAGAATAGAAATCGCCGCTGGGGCTACCGTCGTGGGTGCTCGATGTTGAGGTTGGAATGAAGCTGGAAACAAGGCTTAGCGCCAAGGAGGTAGAAAAAACAATTGTTTCAATGTCGAAAGGAAAATCCCCCGGCCATGATGACCTTAGCATTGAGCATCTACGATACGCGGGTCCGCATTTGCCTAGAGCATTGTCCATGTTTTTTGCATTGTGCATGAGGCACGCGTATTTGCCAGCCGAAATGTTGAGGACTCTAGTAGTACCTGTTCCGAAAAACAAGACTGGCGATATGGCCGATAAAAATAACTATAGACCTATATCATTGGCGACGATTGTTTCGAAGGTGTTTGACAGTTTGCTTAACACGCAATTAAATAAATGTATACAACCTCATGATAATCAATTCGGGTTTAGGCCCGGATTGTCTACAGATAGTGCTATCTTGTGTCTTAAGCAGACTGTCAGATATTATATGGATAGAAGAACGCCCGTGTATGCTGGATTTCTCGACCTCTCAAAACCTTTTGATCTGGTTTCCTACGAAGTTTTGTGGAAGAAGCTCAGTAATACGAAATTGCCAAAAGAACTTATTATCATCAAGTACTGGTACAGGGGCCAGGTCAATTGCGTCAGATGGGCTGGAGTCAGGTCGGACGTGTACGGGCTGGAGTGCGGGGTGAGACAAGGTGGACTGACATCGCCCACCCTCTTCAGCCTGTATGTGAATGACTTACTAGAGGAGCTCAGCCGCACTAGGTTAGGTTGCTACATAGATGGTGTGTGTTTGAACAATATTAGCTATGCCGATGATATGGTGTTGTTGAGTGCGTCACCCTGTGGTCTCAGCAAATTGTTAGGGATTTGTGAGAGGTATGCGCTGCAGCACGGGCTTGTGTACAATGCGAAAAAGAGTGAGGTTATGGTCTTTGGGACCGGCGGAGGCGGTGCATTTATCCAGATGCCTACTATTAAATTGAATGGTGTTCCTCTACAGAGAGTACAGCAATTTAAATATCTGGGGCACTGGCTGACTGCCGATCTCAAGGATGATACGGACATTGAACGGGAGCGAAGGGCGCTGTCTGTACGCTCTAACATGATTGCCCGCAGGTTTGCGCGCTGTACGACTGAAGTCAAAGTTGCCTTATTTCGTGCATATTGTACTTCGTTCTACACGTGCGGTCTGTGGGCTCATTTTACACAAAAAGCATACAGCGCCCTTCGAGTCCAATATAATAACGCTTTTAGGGTGCTGATGGGGTTGCCCCGTTTTTGTAGTGCCTCGGGAATGTTTGCAGAAGCCCGCGTAGATTGCTTTTATACAGTAATGCGTAAGAGATGCACATCCCTAGTGCGGAGGGTGAGGGGTAGCAACAACAGCATCCTGAAAATGATATCTGGCCGACTGGATTGCGCAATAGTAAATAGATGTTGTCGACTCTCCGCGGGACTTGCGCCGTAATTATAGTAATATTGACATTTTAGTTAAATTAAATTAAATATTATAATTAATGGCATGATTTTGTGTTGTCCTGTCTATCTCTATTTTTGTATATTATATATTCTTGTATATTGACCTATTAAATCATATATATATAATGTGTATTAACATTAGTTTTTAAGTTCAATGTTACTAACAAGAATATGGACATGGTCTGCAATAAATGATTATTATTATACATATATTTATTTAAAATTCTCTATAAATTATATTTCTAAATACTACTTACAAAATTAAAAAAAATAATATTTAAAAATATAAAAAATAGGACCCGACCAGTAGCGGGAGCATGGTCCAAGCTACCGGTGGTTAGGGCTCCAGAGACAGAAACCTCCTCACGATACGTGCCGTTTCTAGGAGAACTGCCTTCTGTATCAGGCCCTTGATCCATCCACCTAACGCCAGCCTCCTGAGATGGATGTCGAGGCTTTTAGGGATTAACCCATTGGCCGACACGACTATCGGCACAATGATAGCCGAATCCACACTCCACATGTCGACAACCTCGTGAGCTAAGTCTAGATATTTTATTTGTTTATCTTTCTCAGCTTTCACGAGGTTCTCGTCATGGGGAATGGTGACATCGATTATCATCGTGCGGCGTACTTGACGGTCTATCACTACTATGTCAGGTTTATTGGCTACAATAGTCCTGTCAGTAATGATAGACCGGTCCCAGTACAACGTGATATGGTCATTTTCCAGAACTGGGTCGGGCACATACTTGTAGTACGGTACCTCAGACTCAACAAGTCGATAGTGCAAAGCAAGTTGCTGATGGATAATCTTGGCTACTTGATTATGCCTATGCAAATATTCACTGTTAGCCAAACGACCACAACCAGAAATAATATGTCTAATGGATTCACCAGGACTATGACATGCCCGACATATGTCAACCGTCCCATCCTTAATTATATATTTCCGGTAGTTATTCGTAAGGATAACTTCGTCCATAATTGCACAGACAAATCCTTCAGTTTCTCCAAAGAGATTACTGAATCGTAGCCAAGATACGGACGCTAGAAAATCTACACTGGGCCCATGAAGGGCCCGGAAGAAGCGTCCGTGGAGCTCCTTGCTATGCCATACCTCCTTGCGATCATTGACGCTCAGTACCACAGGTTTGCGCCAGTTCTCTTTTGCCAAGGATAGCGGAGTGAATCCATTGTCCACCGCTGCTACTTCTCGATGACTTTCAGGAAATATTCCCTGAGGCTGCACACCTCACGGTTGTGAAGGGTCTTAACATTTAATAGGCCTCGACCACCACACTTCCGCGGGATGTACAACCTCATGACCGACGAACGAGGGTGATGCATGCGATTTGCAGTCAGCAGGGTCCGGACTCGTCTATCCAGGGTGTCAAGTTCAGTCTGTGTCCACTTGAGTATACCAAAAGAATACATTAGGACTGGCATGACCCAACCGTTAAAGGCTCGCACCTTGTTTCCGCCTGATAAGGAACTTTTTAGTACCTTATTCAGGCGGCCAAAGAAGCGCTCCTGTAGCGATTGCTTCATGTCCGGTCCATTAATGCCTAATCCTTCTGACATACCCAGGTACTTGTATGTATCGTTTGCGGAGAGTGATCTCAGTTTTGTGAAATCTGAGAGTTCTAGTCCCTCAGATTCCACAATCCCTCCTCGCTTTACATGCATGACCGCACACTTGTCTACTCCAAACTCTATTCTGATGGAACTACTAAATTTTTCAGTTATATTCAGTAGTTCCATCAATTGTTTCTTGTTTGGAGCAAACAACTTGAGGTCATCCATGTAAAGTAAGTGGGATATAACTAGACCCCTTCTCCGCAAAGGATAGCCTAGCCCTGAATCCTCCAGCAGAGTCCTTAGAGGATTCAAGGCCAAGCAGAACCATAGTGGGCTCAGGCTGTCACCCTGGAATATTCCTCGTACTATCCTTACAGGTTCTTCATTCCCTTGGATTTGTCTACATCCCGGATAGCAAAGCACGGTGCTCCACTGCCTCATACATGACTCCAAGAAGGCGCGTAAACTTGCATGTATTTTATACAACTCCAGCACCTTCAGGAGCCATGTATGTGGCACAGAATCATATGCTTTTTTATATTATTATTATTATAGGGTTGATGCCTAATTTTTATTTTTATGTCCGTCTGGTAGATTATTTTAAAACATTACACACGTATTTTTTATTTTCTTCCAAAAACGAATACTTTTGACGATATATTGATGTGAAATGTCGCGTGACGTCACTTCTGTGTACATTTTATACGCTGAAATGACTAATATATATATATAAAATTATGTTCAACAAAGAAAATCTGTCATCATGTAGTACCTACATTTGACATTGCTGAAGCTTTTAGCTTGATTGTATAGCCAAAAATATCAATCTAATTGTAACTGATACTTTAAGCTACTGAAAATAAAACCCCTTTTGCCTTTTTTCTATTATATAAATAGTTATTACCCACAGTAACTTGACTCTGCGCTTCCGTTTGTGTGAATTTCGAGTGATCGCGTTACATGGGCACATAACGTTTCATTCCATGGACTTGTAGCTCCCTAGGGCAAAAGTCGGTCTAAAAACTACGATAACTTCTGAATGTTATGGAACCGGGTATATGTGGTATTGTTAGTACAGAATGTAGAATAGTATTTAGGTTTTTGTAAGTGGGTCTTGTTGCTTTCAGGAAGTAAATGTCATATAATTTCTGTTTCTATTTGTACCTCTAGATAACTTAGCTAATTTTATTCGAATTTTGAGATTGCCTCAATGGCCAATGCATGGGACTTATAATATAACACAGCTGGTATATAGGGGGTGTAACATTTTAGTATAATTTTATGTGTACTTCTACTTATTCTTTCGGGGCTTAAAATAGGTTTAAAAACACAAAATAACGTTGTAATTACCTACCTATTATATATTCGGCTTGCTCGTGTAACTGTTTGACGAGGAGCTTTACTAGTTTAAAACCATGCTAGAGGCTTATATTCTTCTATCCGCATTCCACGACGCGGCGACTAGTCAACTAGGAATGAAGAGAAGGAGGAACTAAATTTCTTTGCCATAAAGTTTACATTAAACTACATTTCTGACAGAGTCATATACCACAGTCGGTCAAAGGTACCTATGTAACTACAGCAGCTGAATAAATATCACAGCAAGGTACAAGGTGCAGCCAATATTTGATCTACATCCTATACCTGAACTTGTGTCGGTTTTAGCAGCATGTGGTCGAGCGGCCCGATCTTGGCAATCGTGTAGAGAGGTGGAAAGCCGCAGAGAACGTAGTTTCATGCAGTAGTGTAGTGTTATGTACTGAGACTCGGTAGATTAAACAAACAGTAATGGTATGGGATATCTTCAATAGCATTCAGTTAAGTCCATCATTGGTATCATGCAAACCTCTTTGTATTATTTTTTTATATTGACCACGTTATACCTTGTGGCGATACATGTCAAATGAGAGCTCATGCACAGATCGATGAAAAAAAAATCAACGGGTGACATTAAAAAATCCTACATCGCACCTGTAAAGTTTACATGCGAATTAACATGGATACAAAATCCCAACGAACAGCTGTTGGGCAGAAAGCCCACCAGGCACGATCACCTCACCTGGTCGGAGGATCCACCTTTTCCGATCTAAGGGAACTACACTCTCTGTTTCCTATAACCTAATAAGCAATTGACGCCGCCTTTGTTAAGCGGACATAGCGTCTTTCAAAGTGAGAAATTAGTGGGTCGAAAATTTGGGATTTGGGGCATTCAAAAGTCAAAATCATTTATTTCAATTAGACCAGGAAGGCACTTTTGAACGTCATTCTCACGAGCCTCCGGTTATCTCTCTCTTATGTCTCTTACTTATGTTACCACATTGAGTTCATCGTCGGTACCTTAGAAGTCTACAGGGTTAATAAACGTTACAAGAAAAAGTCACAAAGTATTAAATATTGACCTTCAATTTTTCTAATCAAACCACCAGTTTTTTACACAGTTCCCATACGAAAACTACTCACCAGTTTGAGTACAATAACCCAAAGATACTTCATAATTGTATTCAAGTGATACAATAGGAAAAAAAGTTATCATACTTTTTTTCTGGCAAACGACCAATCTAAGAGAGCCATTATTATATGCCAGCAAGAAGTATTTAGCAAAGTTTCAACAGTTGGCAAGCTACGGATTGGCAAGTAAATTGAAACTTGAAAATATTACGAAAACTTTCCTGCAGAGCGAAATTATGTTTGGTCGTTTAGTTATTTATAACGTTTTCACAAGAATTGTTAGTTTAGAAAATTAATACCTATGCTCACTATACTCACTCTCACGGGGCGTCGGGAATCGCAAGACCATCTCCGGCCACAGGATCTACCAACAACGCAAAAGTACGTCAATTTTATGAGATAAAACGAAATATCATTATTGTTCCTGAAGTAAAGGTAACCTATGCTCAAACTGTAAAATAAACATGAATTGTAAATGTAACACATTACAAGAAATATGTTAATATGAAATACATAATTATTATTTTCCCCATAATATTAATTACCAAAAAGCGTGTGCGAGTACTTATCTGAGCATAATATCTATATTATTATTGCAATACTTTTATCGAATACACAACGAATCCCAAAGCCCAACTGAGCAGTCAAACTTCAAATATTAACATTCTAAATTAACGTAAACACCACATGAAAACTGTCTGCAAACTCAAAACCGCTGAAGCATAATATTACTATATCAAAACATTAACTATTGGAGCATATAAACTAAAAACCAAACTTTTAGTACTACAGCGTATAAATACCCTAAAGGTTTCGAAAATTCAATTTCTGTAACCCTATTAGTTAGTCTGGCTAACGGCTGAGCGGACCAAGTTTTACCTAATTCACTACATCGAGTGGCCAATGTAGAAGTCTGAAGCTTAATCCACATTCCGAAGTTAGCATTTTAACAATTAATTACCACAAGATTGGGAAGCAAAAGTTAGGATCAAAATTAAATATTGATACAGAATCTGTTGCATGCTCTATTTACCTAAATCTAATTAGTTCGTGAGTTGGATAATGAAAAAATATTAGACACGTATTTTTTTATTTGGTCGTTTTACAAATCAATACTTCGATAAAATGGAGTTAAGTTTAGGAGTGGGAGGTTTTTACGTCATAACGTGCTACAAAATGTTGATTGATGATTGACGAGTTTTAAAGATCTAAGCATACATAGGGACAGACAGACGAATAGAGACTTTGTTTTTTACTATGTAGTGATAAATAAATAAAAAACAAAAATAAAAAAGCCTTGTATTTCGTGGAAAAAAGAAAACTTAAATAACAATTGTTTTTTTTACTTAACCTTATTTCTTGTTTGAATTAATTTAAATGTATTAGAAGTTTTAAATGTTTTGTTCAGTATTTGGTTTGTTTTCCAGAACAATGCCTCGGATGTAGGCCTCCTCCAATGATTTCCATCGTTCCCTATTCAGGGCTTTCTGTATCCAGTCATGGCCAGCCGTCCTTACAATCTGATAATCTCGTCCTGCCATCTTGTAATTTTCATTTATAAAACCAACCTGCATTTATTAATCAAATTACTTCTGAATTATAATGACATAAAATAGGTGATTGTAATGTACCTATTTTATTTTAAGCTAGGCTATAAAGTTGTCGCGGAGAACCTAACGGGTAACCGGGGCTCCGGCTCGACGTGCAGGAGAAGGACACTCCCTCCCGCCTCACCCAAGTGGGAGCAGTCATTCGATGATTTTCCCCCCTTCCAAAAAAAAGGCTATAAAGTTATGTAAAGCATCCATTGAAACTGCCATTCATAAATGAAAACTAATACGATAATTTTTACAAACAAAAAAAAAATCATTTTATACGTCGAGACTACGTCCGTCAGAGGTCGGTTGAAAAACTTTTTGGTGACCTCAAAGTCTACAAAGTCGAAAGAGACTTAAAAAAAGTTAATAACATAGCAAAAAAAGTACAAGGAAATTTTATTTATTTGCCATCAAACAATAATATTTTAGGCTTACAAAATAAGAAAGTTCATTTATAAGTTCATTTCGTGGCGAGATTCTTCTTGGAAAAAGTTTTATTGGTTCTTACCGGTTCCTTAGGGGATCGGTTAGATAAAGCAAGAAGCTGGATTACTTTGACAACTTTTGGTATTGAGTTGTTTTATTTAGAAGGCTAGATTTTACGACGAATTTTCGGTTTAGGTAGTATATTTTTATTTCTCTTGAGTTTTAAAGTCATTGATGCTATGCTTATGTTGAAATTGATGAATGTAATTTTGGGAACTATAATATTACTAAATAAAGCTATTTTAAGTGCCGTCAAATGAATGAAGTTCAATTCTAATAAAGATATTAATGCTTAAAATAAATATGATTAAAAAATCCAGGCTATTAACTTTTAATGAATAACGCTAAACCCAATTTTAACATACTAATTAATACGAAAAAGACGACCTCGGAACTCAACTGTTGTTACTACGATTTATTTCACAAAAATACCTTGAACGGTACAATAATCTTTATTGCAAAGATTGTAAAAAAATCAAAAGACAATAGGTAAACTGTTGGAGAGGAATAAACACAAAGAAAAAATATCTGAGAGTCGATTGTCCAATTGGCTGGATTCCACTTCATAAAAGAAGTTGTCAACCAAAACAGGGAAATCTTGATATTTTGTTATGAGAAATATTTGATCTCTTACAGACCTGCATTTCTTTTAAAAGATGAAAGAAGATTACGGGAAAATGAGAAATGCCGCAAATGACGTCACTGCCAAGTTTTCAACTTAATAACTTTCCGGAGCGAAGAAATGGTAGGTTTTTAAATGGAATAAACCAGTAAATGAGCTGAATTACCTGATGGTAAGCAAACGGCGCCGCCAATGGACACCCAAAACATGCAACCCGAAGTGTTACAAAAGCGTTACCGGCCTTTTGGGGATTAGGAATTTTAAATGGGGATTCGGGGATCGGGGATTGAGGATTGGGTTGGTTGGGTTGATTGGGCCACAGGTAACCTCCCTCACACGACGAAACACAACACAAGTGTTGTTTCACGTCGGTTTTCTGTGAGGCCGTGGTATCACACCGGTGGAGCCGGCCTATTCGCGCCGAAGAATGGCTTTTCCACACTTTCACTGTCATTGATTGTTAGTAGTAGTTTATATATATAAAAATGAAACCCGTTTCTCGTTGTCAAGTTATAACTTGTTAACGGCTAGACCGATTTGGCTGATTTTTTTTGTTGTGTTTGTCATTGTCAGGAGAAGGTTTTTATGAAAAAAATCCTAAAAATCCTACGGGAACCGGATAAAACGGGATTGCGCGTACGAAGTCGCGGGTAGAAGCTAGTAAATAAAATACCTAATTCAAACATTTAATATACGCCCATATATGAATAAACCATTTTTTTCGTATTATAATTAAACCAGATTGTGGTTTTAATAATAATGATAAGGGCTCCAAGAACAAAAAGTGTCTAAAATAATTTGGTAATAAAACATCTACCCTGAAATAAATAATAGTAATGATATTATGGGAATGTTATCTGGTTTTTAATAAAATTGAAGATTTTATAAAAAAAAGAACATTTGTTATAATGTAATGGATTTTAATATAGCTGAAATAAAAAATAATGTTCATTAAGTTCCCATTAAGTTTCTAATAGAAAGAAATTATGATGTCACTTATTATCGAAAAATTATGAGCACTTGAAAGAAAAAGAAGACGTCCATCAATGAAGTAAATTCTTCACTAATTTGATTACAAAATTTTAACTTCGATTTTGGACCCACTAATTTTCATTACGTTGAAAAATATTTTTATAGACAAGTTAGATTGTTATTTCAAAAAAGTTCATTTAAGTTTAACGAACCTTAATCTTTAATGAACTTTAAGGTGTATGAGTTGAACTATTGAATGAGACTGCCTCGTTGGCCAAGTGGTCGCAAGTGCGACTGCAAGAGGTCTCGGGTTCGATTCCCGGGTTTTAAAAAATTATCAGTAGTAGCACGGAGTCTAGCACCCCCCATTACATGGGACTCATAACATAAATAGTGAAAAATGGGTGTTACATTGTGCAGTAGCATGATGTGCACCTCTGCCTATCCCTTCGGGGATCAAAAGCGCAATATTATGTTGTGTTATGTAATTCTATTGAAAATTAGTTACATATGTCGTTGGAAATCAGTTATTTTTATAAATAGTATTTGGTTCGCTCAAACCTAAATATAAACAAGTTTTGCGATCAAAGGTTGTATTTGTCCTATCTATTAATGATTTATTTTTAAAATGTATGAACATTAATTCTTTATACAAAGTCTAAAGAAGTCTAAAATTTAACAATTTTATTTTAACTGCGTAATAACTTAATGAACTTTGTGCATAAACAGTTAATTAAATCTGTCTCAAAAAGCTCTTAAGACACAAATAATATAAAAGTTAAAACAAAAATTTGAGTACTGTTTGTTAAAAAGATTAATTACAATAAGTGTATAAATTTAGTTTTAGGTTTCATTATTTTTAATTATATTAATAGAACACACTACAATACGTCAATAATACACTCTTAGACAACAACCACTTAAAAATTACATTCACTCTGTGACTCTTGTTGTTTTGAAGCTTAGAATTTTATTGTGTAATGGATTTTGTTGTATGAATATAAAAAAGTTACTTACGTACATATTAATACCTAAACAAACAAAAGATCAAGATAGTTTGATGGTTCTAGATTAACTTTTTTATATAGTTTACTAGCGACCCGCCCCGGCTATGCACGAGTGCAATATGCATGTATTATACACATATACACCTTCCTTAAGAATCACTCAATCTATTAAAAATTTAAATTATTAAAGATCTTATATAAAACTATAAACATAAACATAACATAACATCACGCCTTTTTATCCCCGAAGGGGTAGGCAGAGGTGCACATTTCGGCACTTAATGCCACTGTACAATGTAACACCCATTTACACTATTTAAGTTATGAGTCCCATGTAATAGGGGGTGAGCCTATTGCCATATACGGGGCTATAATAAAAATATAAACACTAAGCCAACATTAAATTTAGTACATACTTATGTAAGATTACAACCCCAAAAATATTAAAATTCTATCCTTGAAACGGTTCTTTCAAATATATTCTCGACCTAAATTTATGTCCAACAAACTGCGCACAAGAAAATTTATACACCACTGCCTCTATCCTTAAGGACGTCAAAAGCGGTTCACTATCGAAATTCCCCGCCCCCAATTATCACAAAGAATTCCACCTACAAAACTGTTTAGAGCCTCCAACAAATTCTTTCTAATTCACCAACCTAGCCGGTATGGTCTAAAATATCGGCCACGTATCGCCTGTATAAAAGGGTCTAATCTTCGGACCGCAGACATCTAAGAGTCTATAAAGCGAAACGATGAGTTTTTGGCTCTTTATAATATAGAAAGGAAAAAGATTTCGATATAACGAGTAGAAACAAACGAAGCGTAAAGACTTCCACTGATTCGTCTATTGGACCATGGGTTTAGGGTCCGCACTAATAATATTTTGTCATTCATCTGCCACGGTATGGTAGCTATCTGGTTTAATGAGGAGTTCATGGTCCTTCCTTATTTTTTGTCCAAAATAGTGGCGTGTTTTTTGCATGACAAAAGAGAAGTGTTCTATATGTTTCGGTTCAAAGCGAGTTTTAGGGGTACCATAACAAAAATATTAATTCCTTAAAGTGGAAAAAGGTACACCTTATGGCAAGTTCTTTTGCCGCGGGACGAAAAGAAAATAGATTTCTCGGCAGTAAAACTGGCGTGATCTTATATTAGCTTAAATTTAATATAAGTAAGTTTACTTACGCGTAAGCAATTCACTTGAGACTTGAACTGCTGCTTGCTATTAGCTATCAGGAACACCAAGTTATGCAATGAGTTTTGGAAACAAGTATGCCAGTATCTAGCAAATGATTTAATTTGTTTATTAAATTATAAAACTCAAGGGTTTTGTATATTGGTACTTGCCAACTAGTCAAATTGAATACTTTTATCGAACTGTCAAAAAAGTCAGTTTTCTATAAATTTTGTACGCGATTGTGTATTGTGACGGTTTTTTAGCATCAAAAACCATACTTATTCCTTTAAAAAATGTAGAAAAAAATATTAAAATTAAGTTGGTCATAAAATCATTGAATGAAAGTGTAATTATTTTTTAATATTTTATTGTATTGAACAGTCGAAATATTTTTTTTAATAAGGAAATTACCGAATTAAAAACAAAAGAAGAAGATCGAATGGAAAATGTAATGATCATTGTCCATGACTGTAGTTAACTTTAACGGTTCAGTTAACAATATACATATCGCAACAATATACATATGCAAAGGCTAATTCGTAAGAAACAACAAATATATAACCCAATCTCTCCAATCCATGAATCTCCAACAATCCCTAAAATTCCCAAGAGGCCGGTAACGCACTTGTAACGCCTCTGGCGTTCCAGGTGTCAATGGGCGATGCCGATTGCTAACCATCAGGTGATCCATCTGCTCGTTTACCGGCTCATCCCATGAAAAAAGAAAAAAAATAAGCAAATAAAAAGTAATCGGAGTATATACAGTTACACACTCCACACAATTATATATTTTTCCTTACTCCTGACAATAAAGAAATAGAGAAATTTCGTTACATGTGTTTTCCTAATTGTAGCTAGTCTACCACTTCTTAATAAGGAACAGTGGCAAAATACAAAGGAAAACTAAATAACCCTGTGTAGGATGTTACCCAATGTGTTCTCATCACTTGAAAAGAAAATAGGGTGAAAGCCCCAGTTTTCGTTACAAAAACCTTTCTTTATTTTTTCATTTAAATAAAAGGTTATATAAAGATGAAAGCGGGACACCCACCCTGACATCTTTTCTTTACTTAATTTACTTAAAACATGTCAAGAAACAACTAAACGGAATTATTTAGTAGTAAACTGTATGTTGGTACTTTTTTTCGTCTCGTGAACTTGAAATAGGAATTAGATTAACAATACAGTTTTTCCTGATTTATTTTTAATGACATGCAATCTTAATATCAGTAGATAGCAAGAGAATTATAAAAAAATTGATCGATAAATAGTTTCATGGTCAATAATTGAAGATTTATGTTATTCTTAATATATATTTGATAGGTCCACGTTTGACCACTATGTCGCCTGGTGCGATGATGCGGTCTACGATAATAACTTTTGTGAGACAAAAATTAATTAATATATTTTCGGCTTACTCGCGTAATTATTTGACGAGGAACTCGACTAGTTTCAAGCCAAGCTAATAGCTTTTTAACCCGATCAAATGCTCCCATGACATAAAACAGAACTCATATTCAACAGCCAGTCAAAACGAATTCCAGTATTTGAGTTATATTGTCATATAGGTAAAAATCATTCAATATTACAACACAAATGTTCTCAATTAAAATATATAAATAAACAAATAATAATTCTAACGATGAGTGTTTTTAAACAAAAACAGACACACGTTACCAAAGTTGTCTCTATTCTCGATAGATGGCGTTGTTCGATTCTTGAGTTTTCCTGAATCGCGTTATGGTTTCGTTACACTCATTTGGTAAGATAGATGGAACGTGTTACGACAGTATTTCTCGCAACTTAGGTACTTGTAATGCCGCAATTTTTTGATACAAACTCGTGGTTCAGAAAACACAGAGTTTGATAAAAACTTGAAAATTGATACTACTACAAATTAAATGTTTTCTTTTCTTTTTTGTAAAGAGGCATTGCCCCATACTAGTATTTTCTCCTGTGTTGTGGGTGCGTTTACAAACATACAAGTTCACATATACAGACCCGGAACAACAATCTGTGGATCACACAAAGAGTTGTTCCGTGCGTGAATCGAAAACGCGACACGTTGTGCAGCAACCAGTTGACCAACCACTGCGCCAACCGTGCACTCAATTATCGGTTCACTAGCAGTTTTTTGTCACACAGTTATTTGCATGATTTAAAAACTATTATTTATTTCAATTAAATAGTATTACGTTACAGTCATAAAACCAAGGCGTTATATATTTCAATTGATCATAAAAAGAAAAAAAAAACATAACAGAAAAGTCCTTAAATAAAACAAACAATAAAAATAAGAAAACCTTTAAAAATAACCTTTTTAACTATAAAATATTACAAAAATGAACCCTGAAATTATTTTCTGTACACAACTGTACGTATATTTATTTTAATGGATAATAAAATGAAGTCTACTTTAAAAAAAATATTTGCACCATTTTTGGTACCTCAATGCATGATTATTGACTACTTGCATACCACGTGACCTATATTACAAGTGAAAATTATAACAATAGTATAGTATGACATCGTCATAGAGGTTAAAATAGGCTGATACAATACATGTCTACATTTAATTAGAAAAAGAATTATGTAAATTCAAACAAATAGTTCCAAAACTAAGGTCTTCTAACAAAAACAGACACAAGCTACAAAAGTTATCCCTATGCTCCATAGATGGCATTGTACAATACCTGAGATTTCCTTAATCGCGCTATGGTTTCGTTTCACGTGTTTGGTTACAGTTCAGGGTTGGTGCTCGGCATCGGTAAGCAACTTAAGTTGCGTAAAGTAAACGTTGCCGCAGACTAGGATTTTCTCCTGTGTCGTGGATGCGTTCCCAAATATACAAGTTCATTAAAAAAAAAATCGCGCAGCCCACTGACATCGCCGCGACCCCGCACGCTGCTCATGAGGAAGAACCCCTCTATGGTTCGAAACTAGTACTTAGAGCTTTTCAGTAATCCACGATTTTTAGTTAATTTAGTTATTATAAAAAATGGCAATACCTATATAATTTAGGCTTTATTTATAGCCTGAAGTAATTACCCACTTAAAGTTCGCTACTGTTAATTTTCATGAAATTTAATATTATTTAAATATTAGTATAATTGTATAAGCCACAAAATCTCTACAGTTGAAAATAAGCTTCTTATAAATATATAGGGCTACAAATTATCCGCATACATTCTTTAGAAAGCATCTAGTAATAAATACAACATCTTTATAGGCATAATAATTCGTAGCCACGGAGGACTTAACGGGTTGCCGAGGCTCCGGCTCAAAGGGCAGGAGTAGGAACGGGGTAGTTTTTTGTCAGCAAGAGTCTGACACTTCCTCTCACCGGGGCGGGAGAAGTCATTGGACGATTGTGCCCCTTCAAAAAAAGGGAAAATAAAAATATGGCATAATTATTGTACAATATCAAACTTCTCCTTCCGTATATTAGCTATCATATCAAACAATCAATAATTATAATTTATCATCGCGTCAATGATCCTTCCCACTCTTTAGTACAAAATAAACATTTCCTAACTCCAAACTGAAAGTAGTTGAAATTATTTCCACTGTTTACGGGTCAATGATTTCCGAACATCCCTTATTTATATTTAAACTATGAAATAGGGTAATATTTTTTTAGATAGATAATCATAACAATGTGAGTGTAATTTTACGCTCCTGTGAGAATGAATGAGAGAGTGAGATACGGTGTAGAGGTCACAAAAGGGATATTACTGAGACCTTTTAAATTAGTTATGAGTTATGTTTAGGCTGCTTTTTAAGGGAGATTTTGAGTATAGAGACACGTGTAAAGTATTTTAACTGGAGGGTCACACGTGCGTGTAATGTTAATACGGAAAGATTTTATACTTACTAGCTTATGACTGTGGCTTCATTCGAATTAATATTTTATGTTATTAACATAACATAACATAACATCACGCCTTTTATCCCCGAAGGGGTAGGCAGAGGTGCACATTATGCCACTGTACAATGTAACACCCACTTTTCACTATTTATGTAATGAGTCTCATGTAATAGGGGGTGAGCCTATTGCCATATACTGGGCACAATTCCAGATTCCGTGCTACTAGGTACTGAGATTTTTTGTAAAAACCCAGTAATACTTTGCCCTACCCGGGAATCGAATCCGAGACCCCTTGCCCGGCAGTCGCACTTGCGACTACTCGGCCAACGAGGCAGTTTTTATGTTATTTTGTAGGTTTAATCAATTAACCCGTTGAAAATTGTTGAAAATCATCCTCTAAATTTGTTCACATAAAAGTAGTCTCAAAACATTGGAAATAAGGTCTATAATGTATTTAGTGGAAAGCGGTCACCGGTGACCCCTTAGGGATATGATGATTCACAAGAAATTAATAATCTTTTGGCTGTTGGTAATGAATTATCATCATATCAAAGACGTCTACTGCTGGACATAGGCTTCCCCCTTAGTCCTCGACGTCGAACGACTTGTCCTCTGCATTCTTGTGAATATTGGGATAGTAATTGGGTCTAGTGTTTCAATAGGGATGTTAGTGTTACATTGTACAGTGGCATTAAGTGTCGTAATATGCACCTCTGCCTACCCTTACGCGGATAAAAGGCGTAATATTATGTAAATTATGTATATATATGTAGTTAGTAATTTAATTAGTAGCCTATATGTTATTCCAGACTCCTAATCTACTTCTGTTTCAAATTTTATCACGATCCTGATTTGACAGTTTTGACGTGCAAAAGTAACGTACAAACTTTCGCATTTATAATTATATAATAATAATCTTGGTTCAATCAATAGCACTCGAGGTTGTCTGCCAGTATTAATAATTATAGATCAATACCTATAATAGATTGATAAACAATAATTTGTTTCAAATCGCCAGTCAAAAGGGTTGGTGGGCGTACCAAATAATTCCATTCGGTTTGATGTTCGAGCTAAATTATTTAAGACGTGTAAATTATTTTATAGTCGAGCGGTTCAATGCGTCACTGGTGTATCGATGCGTGAACATTTCTAATTGTGATTGCTGTGTGTGAAGGTACTGAATCATTTATGTGTGTAAGGAATATTACGAAATCTTTGCTTAGGTAAGTAACATGTAAGTATCTACAATCTAGTGGTTACAGTTAGTTAAATGTTTATAGAAATTAGCAAAAAGTTTAAGGAGTTAATTGTTATGTTTTCGGTTTAGTTACGTAACTGTTTAATGAGGAACTCGGCTAGTTTTAAGTTGTGTTAGAGGCTTCATTCATGAGCAGCATTCCGCTACCCGCGACGCAGTGACAGTCACGCTGCTACTGGTTGGTTGACTCTGCGGCGGTATGGGTCCAATGCACTCTCTGGCGTGATTCACGCGCAGTTTCCTCTATCTGTGGTATCGTTAGCGGCCGCACGCGTGGCACTGCTGGCACGCTAGGCTTGCTAGACGACGGCTGCGTAGGTGTTGTGTTCGAATCCCGGGTCGACGCAAAAATAGTATTACACACCGCGCTCACTGTGTCACACCAGAGTTTTAGGGGACTATTTAACATGTGGAAAGAAGGCAGTGACTGACTTTTGAATTAAGACCAAAAAAAGATGATAGAAACGCCATCATAGTGGAAGACTCAAGCTATAGAGTGTGTAAGATTTATAACCAAACATGAACCGTTAAGAATATTCAGTCCAATCGCTAAGGACTGACACTCATTTGTAACTATCCTGTGGAATTTCGAACAGCAGTCGATCAGAACAGAGTTCGTTCTTTGAATGGCGCTGATCACCTACCATCAGATGATCTGTCTAATCGTTTGTCCCTCTAAGCCATTAAAGCAAGCCTTTATGTTATTTCTACTCCAAAAACAGTAGCTTACTAATAAACACTCTCCTTATTGTGACAATAAGCAGAAAATTCTCCTTAAAACGCAATTTAGTCCAGAAAAATGAATCACTTAAACGATAAAGGGCACTGGCCTAACGAACCATCCCCTCCTAATGGGTAGCGGTTAATGTGTTCTGGAGTCCAGCAGAATATGAGATATGGCTTTTAAAATATAAAACTGGAAATGCGAAATAATTTATGTAGAGAAATCCAACAGCCTCATTCGTTAAGTGGTCTGGCACAAACGTTTCTGCTAAATAAGTTTTTTTTTCGGTGACTTGCTTTTGTAGTATCGTCTTTGTGTACAAAATTCGAATTAATAATATTTTTGTGTACAAAATTCGAATTAATAATATTTTTGTGTACAAAATTCGAATTAATAAAATTTTTGTGTACAAAATTCGAATTAATCAAATTTCAAGTACTAGTTTACTGTTACCTACTCTTTGTCGCACAACAACCATAGTTGTAAAATATTAGAGACCACAAACTTTATTGATATTATTTATAGCATGTTGTCACTACAGTAAACTATAAATTATTCTTCGGTCGAATAGTTCCTGCTCCTGCACAGTTCTGTGTATAAATCATTTGATACATCGCACAAGATCCTGTTGCTATTGGTTATAGATTGACTACAGGGAATTGATAGAATTTTTTAATAAGTATACTCATTGGTCATTTTAGGTCTCATTCGTCATCATCGTCAAACTTAATAATGGTTTTCCCGATACAAAGATTAAACACCAAGCGATTGAACAATAATAGAATTTGTTTATTTTTAGATAAAAAAACATTATCTTAGAAATATGTTTTTCCATAATCAAGAATCAAAATTTAAAAGAAATGAATTTTTGATTAATTTTCATTCATTACTTCATTAAAAATGTTTTTCCCATGGGCTGTTTAGCCTCCCTCGATTATTAATATTACACAGAGCCTCTGCTAAAAGCGATAAGGATGGAATAAATATTTCATAAAAAATGTTTAAGGAAAAGTTTAGGAAAACTCTTTGTTTTCCATTTAAAACAATGAAAAACCATTGAAAAAATGGCGACAGTCCATCGTGACTCCAGTATCGTGGTAGCAGTTTAAACTTGCCACCCACGAAGCACTACTACAAGGTGTAATTGAGTACAGTGCGGGGATTAATTGAGGCAGAAATGTATCAGGAGTGCAGAGCCGGTGCGCAAAGCTACGCAGGCGCGCTGCGTGCTCCACATCGCAGTGGCAGCCCTACTAACGCCACGAACACTCGTACCCCTCACAACCGCCGCGATACGAACACGTTAAAAAGTGCACGTTCAATTTAGTTACAACCCTATCTTTCGAAAGTTAGTGTGTGAAGTGATTCGATTTTTATTTATATCGATACCAGTGTTCGGTTTTCAAAGTGCCGTCAAATTAGTGCTGACTGGAAATTGTGTGAAACTTTTCCTTCTAGTTGTTTGAAACTTTGTGACAGTTTTGTTTTTAAATTTTTTAGCAGTACTGTTGCGATTCCGAGTTTCTTCTAAGTTAGAAGAGGTTTGAAGTCTACTTGATTGGGTGAGCTTTCCTACTTCTGTGTACTAAGTAGTTCGTTTGGTCGCTGTACCTAGATTCTTATCGATATAATTTGTATTGTGATCGGATCGCGGACTGGAAGGGATTGTTGATTTTATTTCGAATCAAATTGTTCGCCTCGAAGGTTTATCGTTTCTCCAATAATGACATCAAATCGTAAAGACATTTTAGGCTAATAGAGACGATATTAGAACGTTATTGATATCGTTAACTTTACCGAAAATGGGAGTTTGTTCAGTTTAATGTGCAAGCAATAATGGTTGTTGTTCACAAAGTGCAATATTTTAAACTTTTGCGTTTAGTATAAACGAAGAGTGATTGGGTGTTTAAAATTCAAAGATGAAGACATTTAAACTTGTGTATTGATAACATAACTTGTAATGGTGGAACTTTGAAAAAAAGATGATCTGTCTTAGTTCCTTAGTATTTTACTTAAGACGGTATTTTTATATTTAATAGGGTATCGTATGGCCATCATTTTGCCTGGTACTTCAAACTTAAAAGATACATCGATTTCTCTACACTTAGTGTAATGATTATTAATATGTACTATTATATTATATTCATATTAATAATCATTACACTAAGTAAAATCATAAATTCTTTTTAAACCTGAAATTCAAATTGTTCGAGTTGAGTCCAATAATAAATAATGATAGCTTAAACAAAATTTTAATACATACTTTTTTATTAATATTTTCCTTCATTCCTAAAAACATATTCTACATTGTATTTGATTATGATTCGGTTTCAATTTAAGTTCCATGCTATTAAATGCCATTAACAAATATAACTACAAAATAAAATAAAAAATATTGATTTTATTGATGATATTTACTGAATATTTTTTTATTTTGTATAATGCACCTACCTGGATGACCAAGCTTTGTTCGGTATGTTATTTTTAGTATACGACATTTTCTGAAAATGAAACCTAGCTAGATCGAATTATCGCCTCCGAAACCTCCAGAATACAAAACATCAAGAAAATCATTGAATCGTTTCGAAACCGTTGAGATAATATACATACATAAATACAAGAATTACTCGTTCAAAGGTATTAGATATAAGTACAAAACAAAGCCTAAAAAATTGTATAATAAAATAAAATATACAATTTTGGTAAAGCAAACATTTATTTTAGGGACAATTTTATTAAAATAACTTCCTCTGTATCCTTCTTTATAAAGGTCGATGAAAAAAGTGCCTTCGCGGCTTGATATCCCCAGTGGTCCAAAATGATTTATGTCAATCCACAAAGGGCTCACATCACTCTGTGTAACATACAGACAAATTGACTTTTGTCGTAAACATAGTGTACTTTTTTACGCACGCACAGGGAATATATAAGCCAGTATGTAGTAATATATGGCGTGTAATATTTTACGAGAGTGCACATAAAAACTGTAATGAAAAAATCGTTTATTTAACAGTTTTTTGAACACTGTGCAGTGGTAGTAATTTAAATGATATTGTTTTGGTTGCAGTACGTTTATAATCATAATTGTTTTACTTGGTGTTTTAATGTAAATATATATAAAAATTTTAGTAATCAGGAATAACAGTTGAGATTAGTTTTTTTCTAAATATTTTCAAAGCTTACTCATAGGCGATAATTTTTTTTAGACTTACTTTCAAGCAATAATTTCCTATGTTTAAGTTATAAAAAAAACGAATGCCGCTCTTGTTTAATAACAATTTATTTCCATATAATTTGGTTATGTGATATAAAGTAGTATTTTTATTCATTATAGGCATAATTAAATATTATTATACTCATGAATAGTACGATGAGTGGGTAATGAAAATTGACGTTCATATTTTAATATTTTCTCGTTTATCTTCAAGCCGAAACTTTGATTATTCTTTTTCGAATAATTTTATTGGCTTTCCTGCTCAATTCATAATATATGTATTATATTAAAATTAAACTGTCAAACACCAAGCGGTCACCGGTGACTGCAACCTATTGTTCTTTAATTGTGTCTATAAATACGGTACTCGACGAGTTAATACATCACTCTCATACGGTATTTCATAGCCTTTAATTAAATTATTTACGAACAACTCAAGCTGAATTTATAATTTCAAAATTTTGTAATTTTTTTAACAATTTGTTGAGAAAAAGATAATCTGAAGACAGTTACAACACACCAATTCATCATCAGTAATTAAAAGTGCTCTCTCAAAAATATTTAAGATAGGTATTATAAAAAAATCAAAGATACGGGACAAAAGCTAATAAGTATAAAACCTACTAGTACTACTAGCAAACATAATAAGAAGTTAAGAAAAAAAAAATGAACAAAGAGGCTGTAGAAAATCCAAATAGTATTAAACCCACTGGTAATACTGGCAGATTAAAAATCTACAAAATATTTTACCACAGTAGTCGACCTGTATCATTTTAATACAGTGTTTATCGTTCGACCTAAAATTGTAATAAAGTATACTGAAGTTATCTACGTAATGCATACCATTTAACCGAAGAACACGAAGATAATCACCATACTCGTTGGAAATACGCCAATAATTCACAATGAACCCGGTTCTGTGGCTCAGCGTATATTAATCTAAATTCACACTTTACTGCGAATACTGCATAATATCGGAATGTATTTAAGATACAAGAAAAATAAAAGAAAAGTCGCATTAAGTGTGTATTTAAGTTTTAAATGACTGGAATTACGCCAGGTATAATTCTTAGTAAAATGGAATTTGTGACTGCTCAAGAAACAAAAGAATAAGACATGTCGTATCTATTTAAAGTCTTATATTAAACCTACTCACGTAACTGTTTGACAAGGAACTCGACTAGTTTCAAGCCATGCTAGGGGCTCATATTCATGAGCAACATTCCGCGATAGCCGCCACGTCGCGTTTTGAACTTTAGTAAGCTAAAACATAACAATCCATTGAAAATTTTCACGTAAAGACCATTTTGATGTTGGTCAAAACGTTCCTGAGTGATAATCTTGATGTTATTTACTTAATATAAGTCATGGAATTTATTCAACTAACCAAATCTACGTTAGATAATATATTTAAACAAGAACTTTTAAAACAATAAAATATGATTGTCCGTCAGTCGGCCCGTCAGTAAAGCGAAGCTCTTTTGGAAATTTGGATTCGTATGTAGAAAACACACCCTAGAAACATATCCCGCGAGGGTACCACCAAGCAATCACAAAACATCATTATTATATTAATGGTACGGTTTCATTTCTGAAGAAATTTAGATATAAAATATTTTTTGGTTTATATTCATAATTTTAGGTATTTCCACGTTCGCAGAATATTACTAAAGCTTTCAGAGGCACTTCAGTGTAGGTATCACAGGTGCCATGAAAATATCTTAACACTATCCTGAAAATTTCATGCTCTTAATATTACAGCTATTTTAGATGAAAGCTGATGAAACGGTGGATTTTATGAATCGTTAAGGTTTTATAACTAGTTAAATTAATATTGATATTTATTGGACACATGTATTATGTACGATACACTGATCTTATAGCTTATTGATACATACGCAGTGCGGATAGTCGGTGGTCACCCAGTTTTTACTGGTTATGTTATTAGTCCTGATTTAGTGCTTTATTTACGAATGTGTTTAGGGATTGAAAAGTTTAATAATATAGAAACATGCTAGCATTTTGTTCAACTTGATTATGACAGTACTTTTACTAAGAATTGATATCAAAGACTACCTCGTTGGCCGAG
This sequence comes from Spodoptera littoralis, assembly GCA_902850265.1. Lineage (NCBI taxonomy): Eukaryota > Metazoa > Arthropoda > Insecta > Lepidoptera > Noctuidae > Spodoptera > Spodoptera littoralis. The sequence goes on along the minus strand of LR824539.2, from coordinate 4,150,407 downwards.
TGATCGCAAGTGCGACTGCCGGGCAAAGGGTCTCGGGTTCGATTCCCGGGTCAGGCAAAGTATTACTGGGTTTTTCAAAAAGTCTTAGTAATAGCACGGAGTCTGAAATTGTGCCTGGTATATGGCAATAGGCTCATCCCCTATTACATGGGACTCATAACATAAATAATGAAAAGTGTTACATTGTACAGTGGCATAATGTGCACCTCTGCCTACCCCTCAGGGATAAAAGGCATGATGTTATGTAAGTGTGTAATTGTGTATATATGATATCAAATACTGCATCCAAATTTTCTAGAAAATGTCATGTTTCTAAAATCAAAACCATTTTAAAATCTAAATGGATAATGATGTCACACGATCACCGATAAAAAGGCAAACTGTAGTATATAAAAGAAAATAACAGCGTTATTCTATAAATAATACACGAACAACCTATTTTTAGTAGACCGAGATACATTCTAGTAGTCCCCAAGATCTTACTTAGAGTAATTGGTCGGCCGTTGATCAGCTATTCCTTGGAGGAACTCGGTTATTGCAGAGTAATGGAATCACTAGACTTAGTGTTTGCTAATGGCCACTATTAGCCTATAAATACTTCAAACCTTCTCCGTGAGAGAAGCTTTTGGTCAGCAGTGGCCACTTATATATAGATCGTTGTCTACACTTATATATAGACCAGTGGCCACTTATATAAGTCTATAATTGTAGATATGATAGTGGAAATGGGACTATTTTATCTTCTATTATATTATAGTTTCTGTAGTGCATCTCGCATGTTCGCTCAAGCATACGTTGATGGCTTCCTCATCAGACAGAAGTCTGCATCTCTGCTCTGCAGGGTGCAGGCCAGATCCAACTCCTGCCTAAAAACCATTGCAGGGAGGTACAATTCACCTATAATACATGGTATCGTGCGAAGATGTATTCCTAACAGTAGGCTTGTAAGTACTAGCAGTTTTTAGATTTTAATTTTTTTCTTACTAATACCTTTGGATGTATCGCTTGTTCGAAATAAACATTATTATACTTTATTTATTTACTATCTATGAATTACAGGAAATCGGATTAGTGTTTGTTGAAAATTATTATTATATTATATTGAACTTTGAATGGCAAGTTTTACCCAAATAAACAATTGAATGTTGCGGACAATAAGTGCGTATAAGACTATAATGACAATTAGAAAGTTTCAATATAATTATTAAGTTGTTCTTATAATAAAAGTAATATAATTTTATGTTTAATAAAACAGCAAAATTTTCATTTATAAGAATAAAAAGATACATTTACAAATGTCGTTCTGCAAAACCCTGTTCACCGAGATTTTCAATTACATTCCTCTTCGAGTGTCACTGCAATGAAGCGGCCATCAGTCTGCGAGCTTTTATTTTCTGCAGCATCGCAGTAAAACGGTACCAACACAAGATATATGGCACTTTAATGAATCAAAGTGAATGAGACGAATTTGTAACGCAAAGCATACTAGAGGGACACTATTCAAATTCGCTCCACGAATGCGAAAAATGTTTGATGTGAAAATGCGAAAAAAGATTCGGTCCGTTGTCACGTTTCTATAGTTCGTTAACGTTTGATTCAATCGGGTGGTGCTGAATCGAGTGTTTGGTAAAAAGGTGGAGTCAATGACTAACGCTTGACACTGCATGTGCTTCATTTATTTTTTTGTAAACGACTTTTCGAATCGTGTTCGAGGGTTCTTTCCTAGTGTTGCTCACTTAGAGTAAGCAGTATATCGCTTCACTATATACAATTTTATATTAGTGACGTGGTAGTTAATCAAAATTGAGAATTTAAAAAAAATATAGAATACCATTTTATGTCTTAAGGTTAACCCACACTCTAATTATATAATGTTAGAGACTGACTTAGCATTTGTTTTTAAACAAATTGTAACAAAAGTTATAGTAGCGTGATTATACATGTTATTGAGTTACACAATGTGGTATGACGTTATATAACTGTTGTATATAAATTAGCCTGGAAGTAGAGATAGATAATTTTATAATTTACTAGCTACTTCCGCGCAGTTTCACTCGGTCTGCTCGGCGCCTATTAATCGTAGCGTGATATTTTATAGCCTATAGCCTTCCTCGATAAATGGCCTATCCAACACATAAATGTTTTTTAAATCGGACCAGGAGTTTCGGAGATTAGTACGTTCAAACAAACAAACAAAAAACAAACTCTTCAGCTTTATAATATTAGTATAGAGGTAGATTTATTTATTTATTTACTATTCACCCACCCTTGTTTCGCACGGGTGTAATATGCATGTGTTACACATAAAAACATTTCTTAAAAATCACTCTATCTATTAAAAAAACCGCATCAAAACCCGTTGCGTCGTTTTAAAGATCTAAGCATACATAGGGACAGCGGCGGATAGCGACTTTGTTTTATACTATGTATTGATTTATTTATTTATTTTATACTTTAATGCTCACAAAATAAGGTACATAAGGCGGACTTAATGCCATATGGCATTTTCTCCCAGTCAACCTTTGGGTTAAAAGTAAGCTCAGCGAAAATGGGCTTGTGTAATACGCAAAAGAAACAAAATAAATAACTAATAGTAATAATAGATACTGTATAAAAATATATAATATACACAAAATATGTACATAAATAACTTCATATATATAATTATAATATAATATAAATTGACGAAGATACGAACTCAGCGTTGTAGCGCCTTTAAATAGGCCTCACGAACACTACGTTTAAAAGCCATTGTGTTTGGAGCCATTTTTATACTATGGGTTAGTGCATTCCATAATTCCATTCAATTTATCATTGCATGTACATCATACAGCAGACAATATTACAGAGGACGACATATTAAAAGCATGAGGTCCATTGGTTTAATAATTTTCAAAGATACCTACGTTTTAATCGTTTTAGTGGTTGTATTAAGGCTTCAATAATATGTCTCGAGTCCGTTAAGGTCAACCATGAACAATGTCTTAGATATATTGTACTTTGTCTACGACATCGATATTCCTGTTAAATATTTATTTGTTTTGAACGTAACCTTTTTATTTTTGTTTACCTAAACAATTATTCTATGGCTTACAACCACTTTTGTAATGAAATAAATGAGTTTATGCATCAACTGCCTCGTTGGCCGAGTGGTCGCAAGTGCGACTGCCGGGAGTCTCGGGTTCGATTCCCGGGTCGGGGAAAGTATTACTGGGTTTAAAAAAATTCTCAGTAATAGCACGGAGTTTGGTATTGTGCCCGGTTTATGGGCTCACCCCCTATTACATGGCACCCATAACAAAAATAGTGAAAGTGGGTGTTACATTGTACAGTGGTATAATGTGCACCTCTGCCTACCCCTTCGGGGATAAAAGGCGTGATGTTATGTTATGTTTATGTATCAAGGAAACTATTTATACCAATATTATCATTTCAAAGTATCAAAGAACATAAAGTTCAGATGAATTTATCAAAATGCTTATCAGTATTCTTTAGTAACATTTTCCTTGTGAGAAAATTCTTAGTATCACTTTCACCTCATCAGCATAGCGATCCGGCTTCGAGTGCTTCCTAAGACCTTTGTACATATAATTACTTAGTTGAAAAAGTTTTGAGTACCGATCGGTGTTAAGACGAACTTTATCAGTGTTCTTCGACGAGGTGTTAGGTTTTAGTTTTATAAGCTGGGAAGGTACTCTACTTATTAGTTAAAGGAGTAAAAGTGAGTTTTTATTAGTCTCATTGTTGAGTTCTATGTTCAATATAGTAAAATGGTTAGCGTTTTTCGTTTAACGTAACATCACGTTTTTTACCCCCAAAGGGGTAAGCAGAGGTGTACATTATGCCACTGTACAATGCAACACCCGTTAGTCAGTCCCAACACAAGTATTGTATAATAACTTACTGGGCCTGCCTCACAGACAGATATTGTAATTCTTAAGATAATAAAGAATTACGAATTTTTTGATCACCCTCTTTTCACTATTTATGTTATGAGTCCCATGTAATAGGGGGTAAGCCTGTTGCCATATACCGGCCACGATTCCAGACTCCAAGCTATTATTGAGATTTTTTTAAAACCCAGTAATACTTTGCCCGACCCGGGAATCGAGTCCGAGACCCCTTACTCAGAGGTAGTCTTAAGTTTTTAGTTTCACCTCATATTTTATCTTGAGACACTAGCTTTTACTCACGGGATTAAAAGTATTCTATCACCTAAGTCAGCCCATACCCTGCCTGACTTTATACCATATTTCATCAAAATCTGTTCACTGGTTTCAGCGTGATTGAAGAACAAACATCCAAACAAAGAAAATTTCACATTTATAATATTAGTCTTATTTCAGACATATAGGTATGTTTTATTTTGTTTGTACAATCGTAGTAAAGTCCCAGAATTTCAAATTAAAATGAACAACAAAAAAAGTAGACAGAACTACAAAATACAATTCTACGAAAGAGACAGTTTTGAAAACAGCAATAATATTCTCAATTCCTATCTCTTTGGACTGTCGTTTCTCCAACATTTCCGTTCAAACATTTTTTACCGAATACAATTCGAAATAAATCGACACAGACTCCAGTGTGAACGGTTCCATTGATTTTTTTCTACGATTCACGGTTGAATGTTACATTTCATTGGAAGTACTTGAATATTAAGATTCTAGCAATTCTGTCGAACAAAGGGAATATGAATTCGCTGTGTCCAGTTTTCATAATTCATTTTTAAAAGGAATTAATGTCCGAACCTTTTTCAAGGGCACAATTAAATATGAATAAAATTCAGATCTGCTGACTAGATATGTAGATAAGAGACATAGTACTTTAAATCAGGGTGCTTGTAAGACACAGTCAAAAAACCCATTAATTCTACAAAATCAGTATAAAATCTAGAAAATTAAAGGTGGAATCACATTTATTCCACACCATAGGCTACACACGTATGTCATCTCAATGTGATTTGCTGAGTTATAACACATTTCATTGAACGACAAATGAACACGCTTTGAGTTGCGTGCCATTGTGTGGTGTAGAAAAATGTGTTTCCACCTTTAGAGGGCAAATGTCAGTTGCACGCCATAAAATGTTGCCATACATACGAGAAAAAGTCAGGATGATTTTAAGTCATGTATGTGTAATTTATACATAGGTATCTACAATAAGTATACTATCTCTATATAACCGGGACTCCGGCTCGAAATGCAGGAGTAGGAACGGGGTGGTTTTTAATCAGTAAGAGTCTGACACTCCCTTCTGCCTAACCCAGGCGGGAGGGTTAGAAGTCATTCGATGATTTTCCCCCTTTATAAAAATATACTGTATATTTAATTGTACTGGCTAGGCTATCAGATAATTTAGTTTCATCTCAATGAAATTGAGCCACAACCATCTTACATAAACAGTATAAAACCTGTCTACGTTCATAAGAATTTCATAACTGTATTTTAATCTTTCAACTATTGGTGACTATTCATGACTATTCGACGTAACTTTTCATCGTAACTTTTTTACAATATAAAATCACTGATTACACATAGGTACACACTTGTAAGTTCCCACATCTGTAAATGACAACCACCAATATGTCGACGTCTCGATACGTCATTCGTGTGTTATCTTGCCGTCACCCTCTGACTCGCCGTCAACATGTCAGCCCGCAGTTACAGCTAAGCTTCGCCAGTAGGACAAATGTAGGTCGGATCAGGACGGCCACTGGAACCTCGTTAACAAGGTGACCGGGTGATATGGCCCGATTTGTTTCAAAAGAGATTTCGCTGATTATTATTTTTATTGGTGTAAGAGTAATAGCACTTTTTTGTGGAGCGAAAATTATCCAATTGCTTCTTTCGCCTTGGGTTAGGCGAGAAGAAGGTAATTGTGTTTGGTGTAGGACTGATCGTTTTGCTGACTTCTATTTTTCTCTGTTAGATATTAAACTGTCAAAGACCAAGCGGTCACCGGTGACCGCGACCTATTGTTCTTTAATTGTGTCTATAAAACCGGTACTCGACGAGTTAAGAGACAAACGATGCTTATAAGTATATAAAAAAGACGATTTTATGATTGTAATATTGTCTTTTCGCTAAGATCTGTTATTAGTGTTATTATTTTTATAAAACTTACTATGAGTTCAGCCCTTTTTCAGGTCAATGTCATTGCCAAAAATATTTAATAAATTTTTTTTCGTGTGATTTATAAAATATAGACAGAATATCAAAGCATTTTATATTCTGCTGTACAAATTCCTAAAAAATCACATTAACAAATTTTAATTTAATTTCCAAGGCGTTAAGTAATTTATTTTTATTTTTCGAAGCTAATTTTAGGGGTGTAGCGAGTTACAACTTGGACCACCGCCTTAAAATGCGCGCAAAATCGCGGCCGCTTATGAGCTTGGGGCCGCGGGCTAAAATCATACGATGTTTCAATTACTTGTGTGCGCGCAGTAAGCGGAGGTACTTCATCAGTTTCACATCGGCGACGGAAACTAGTGTACACGCGCTTAGACGTTGCTTGCTTGCTTGTATAAAATCTTATAATATAATATTCTATCTTCTATCTAATAATACTATTCATTTCTTCGAGTTTCGTTCTTCATTCTTCCTGCTATCCCGCTACGCAGCCAAGCTATAGTGGACCTTAATAGCTTAGCGATAAGGATTAGATTCCTAAACTCGGTTAGTGGCTAATGTGCAATTACCCACTACATTGGTGACCCTCGACGTTTTGGACAAAGGATCGAAGACCAGGATCCAGACAGCAAGAGTGTGGAGTGGTTGGTACTGGACTAGCGGTGAGCGTTTTCAATTTAATTAAATATGGCTGAGTCGGATGCTTACGCAGATTGCAAGGATGTTCCCGTCATCTCGGGGCATACAGCGGCAGTTGGAATGCCTTTGCGCTGCCCTCCATTTTGTCCGGACGAGCCAGCTTTGTGGTTTGCACAATTAGAAGGACAATTTATTCTATCGAGAATCACAAGTGACTCCACGAAATTTTATTACGCATCCACTCAGCTCGAAACAAAATACGCCATACATGTCAGTGATATCATTACTAATCCCCCAGAGGAAAACAAGTTTAACAAGTTGAAAACAGAGCTAGTAAAACGCTTGTCGGCTTCTCAAGAAAAGCGTATTCAGCAGCTACTTATACATGAAGAATTAGGTGACCGCAAACCTTCACAATTTCTAAGGCACCTACAAAAACTAGCAGGGCCTTCAGGCGCTGCAGAATTTGTAAAAAGTATCTGGACAGCCCGGTTACCTCAAAATGTACAAACTGTAATCGCCTCTCAAATTACCGAATTACAGGTGGAGCAATTAGCAGAAATAGCGGACAGAGTAGCGGAGATCGCACCTATGACGCCACAAATCGCTTGCACTTCCGCCTCCACGACTACTGATTCGTCGGACTTGGCAAAGCAAGTGAGCGAGCTCACTAAGCAGGTAGCCTTGCTCACGTCACGCTGGGGTAACAGAGAGAGACAACGCTCACGCTCACATCACGGTCTCGTTGCGACTACCGCAGGTATGAACGCTCAAAGTACAGACCACAACACCACCACAAAACCACCCACACTGTTTTTATCATTTCACCTACGGCGACAAAGCTCAAAAATGTAAACAGCCATGCTCATTCTCAGCGGAAAACAAGAAGGGCGGTCGCATGTAGCGGCCAACGACTGCCCCATCTCTTCAGGCCGTCTATTTATTACTGACCGGGCCTCAAAAATGCAATTCTTAGTAGACACCGGCTCAGACTTGTGCGTGTTTCCCCGGTCCGCTCTCAAGAAGCACTATAAACAATCAAAATACGATCTTGCAGCTGCGAACAACACAGTAATACACACTTACGGCCCATTACAACTTCAGTTAAATTTAGGACTTAGAAGGAATTACAGTTGGATCTTCACCATAGCGGACGTTTCTAAAGCGATAATTGGGGTAGACTTTCTAAGTTTCTACAATCTGCTGGTAGATTGTAGGAATCAAAGACTGATCGACAATCTCACATCATTATCTGTACCTGCAACATACTGCAATTCTGTAGATATTGTTTCGCTGAAGGCAGTGGTAGGCGACTCTGACTACCACCAAATCTTACGTGAATATCCGGAGATAACACGACCTCCAGGAAAACAGGAACCTGGAAAACATAGTACCTTGCACTTCATCAGGACAACACCAGGCCCACCAGTGGCGTGCAAGCCAAGACGTCTAGACCCTTCTCGATTGCAGGCTGCCAAGAAGGAGTTCGAACAGATGCTTGCAAGTGGAGTGGCACGGCGCTCGGAGAGTCCTTGGTCAGCGCCACTAACCTGGTGAGAAAAAAAGATGACGGATGGAGACCATGTGGAGACTATAGAGCACTTAACGCGAGAACAATACCCGACAGGTACCCTATCCGCCACATTCAAGATTTTTCTCACCAGCTAGCAGGCTGCACTATTTTTTCAACTATAGACCTGGTAAAGGCATACAACCAGATAGCTATCAACCCTGAGGATATACCGAAAACCGCGATAACTACACCTTTCGGCCTGTATGAATTCCCTTTCATGACTTTTGGTCTGAGAAACGCGGCTCAAACCTTTCAAAGGTTTATCGACGAAGTACTGCTGGGTATGGATTTTTGCTACGGATACGTCGACGACATCCTGGTATTTTCAACAACTCCAGAAGAACACAAGAAACACTTACGATTGTTGTTCGAGCGCCTGAGACAATATGGTGTTGTCGTCAATTCAGCTAAGTGCAACATCGGGCTGCAACAGGTAACCTTCCTAGGATACAGTGTGTCTGCTGAAGGTATAAAACCAAGTCAGTCCAAGGTGCAAGCTATCCAAGAGTACCCAAAACCTAAAACTGTGAAGGAGCTGCGTCGATTCCTGGGTATGTTGAATTTTTATCGCCGATTTGTTCCAAAGGCAGCTCAACTACAGGCACCGTTAAACAGCTAAGCGTTAAATAGCTTAGCGATAAGGATTAGATTCCTAAACTCGGTTAGTGGCTAATGTGCAATTACCCACTACAGGGGTTTTCGTATTTTTCCCAACACCACATCCATTAGGATATTGACTTATTGAGGTAAAAGTTATTTACGTTAAAAGTAATCACTTATGTGGATGCCGCATGAGGTACAACGTTTTGTGTGGCAACCCTGTATGGTGTGTTATGTGGATAATCTATCAAAATTGGTTTTAATTGGTAGTATAATAAGTAGAGGGGAATAAATAGCTGCTTTATCTGTTACGTCACAAGATTTAGATTGCATTGATTGAATTCAAGATTAATATATGAAGGAGAGGTATTTTAGAAATTGTGTAAGTATTAGAGGACTTCAAATATATCACAATGAAAATGAACTTTATACCAATATTACAAACGACTGAAAATCGATAAAAACTATGTCATGAAGTCAAAAATAAATTCATTCAAGCCTTTACACATATAACAATAAATTATGCTTATTTTAACTACATACCTATTACTTTAAAAAACCTACTATATTTCTAGTTTCACGTAAAAATTTCTAGCATTTTTGTACGGCTAATCCCCCTACATATTTTACTGTGCAAGGGTAATAAATTTCAAGAGCGCCGTCTGCGAGTACCTACGCCGGGTGTATTTATAGTTCAAAACTAGTTTCAACTAGACCAGACGAATAAATCAAAAACTATTTACCTGTGTGACAGGGTACTCTAACATTCACAGCTTACGTTTAAAGTATGCGGATTTCATTTCAGTGGCTTTCTAGTTGTAGCGTGTTTATACATTCATTCATAACAATCGTATCAACTAATTTATTTGAATGGAAGACTGTTATATTTTGTATCTGACTGTACAATTAGTGTTAAGACTGGATGACTGGCCACTTATCTTATGCGCTGAAAAATCTTTGCATGAGCCACAAATTGTTTAGGAGCTTACCTGTAGGTACGTTTTAAGTGTGGAAGAGCCATGCTTCGGCACGAATGGGCCGGCTCGACCGGAGTGATACCACGGCCTCACAGAAAACCGACGTGAAGCAACGCTTGCGTTGTGTTTCGTCGTATGAGAGAGGTTACCGGAGGCCCAATTACGCTCCCCTTCCCCAATCTCCCCAATCCCTGAATCCCCAACGATCCTCAAACTCCTAATCCCCAAAAAGCCGGTTAAGCACTTGTAACGCCTCTGGTGTTCCAGGTGTCCATGAGCGACGCCGATTGGTTACCATCAGGTGATCCATCTGCTCGTTTAACGGCTTATGCAATAATAAAAAAAGGTACTAATCGTATTTCGTAATGCTACAGATTATCTCAAAGTCTAAAATATGACAAAAAAAATGTTACCTAATCTAACATTTAAGTTGATTTTAATAGAGGTATAGTAATTCAAACGTTACCATTGCCGTGTTGCTTGCTAAGTCTAAGACCCATTGGGCTCGCTGCCATTGCAGCGGTAAGTCCCCTCTTTGAGGAGTGGCTTGAGAGACGCTACGGCGTCCTCACCTACCGCCTGACGCAGGTCCTCACCGGACATGGAAGTTTCGGGAGGTACCTGTGTCTGATGGGGCGGGAGGAAACGCCCGGGTGTCATCACTGCGAGGACCGCCCTGAGGACACGGTGGAACACACCGTAGCGGAATGCCCTGCGTGGGCTGAGCACCGCCGTGCCCTCAGGGAAGTGATCGGCGATGGCGACCTCTCGCGTCCGGGCCTAGTGCAGGCCATGATGCGGAGCGAGGGGGACTGGGATGCCGTCTCCTCCTTTTGCGAAGCAGTCATGCTAGCTAAGGAGGAGGCGGGACGCGTGAGGCAGCGAAGCGCTGCCTCCTCGCGACCCAGCCATCGCGAAGGACACACCGGGCGTCGGGGATCGCGGGACGATCTCCGGCCACCGTAAGCGCGGGCCTGCGGACGGCGAGCATGGGTGGCTCCCCGTCCGACCAGAAACAGACCCGAGCGTACGGCGCGTCGCGTTCCGCGCGCGCCTCAAAGAGCCATCAGACCACCACAGATGGGGCCCAATAGGGCCGATGCCGATTCGGAGTCGCGGAGAACCTAACGGGTAACCGGGGCTCCGGCTCGACGTGCAGGAGAAGGAACGGGGTGGTTTTTAGTCAGTAAGAGTCTGACACTCCCTTCCGCCTCACCCAGGCGGGAGCAGTCATTCGATGATTTTCCCCCCTTAAAAAAAAAAAAAAAAAAAAGTCTAAGACCCATAAACATTCATCAAGTAAGTTATCTCAGCAACTACCTACTCCTTCAATATTTCAATATAAAAAAACCTTCATTACAAATTCCGACTGATTATTTAAATACATGTTTTTACACATAACCACTCAAACTTGTTTGCTCTCTACACTAGGAAGATATGCTTACATTAAATTGAGTAGTGTAAATTCCTTACCGAAAACAGCTTTATCATGATATGAATACAATATTCTAGCTTATGGATATTCATCGCTCTTAAGCAAACAAAATGGTTTTCGGATTAAAAACAAACATCGGATGCAAGGCTATGCTGTTCTAAGCGTATATCTGAACTGCATACATGAATTTGTTATGTTAGTTCTTGTATAAATTTCGGATAATATTCATCTTTAAGTTGCTTGGTGAGTAGAATAGTGAAGTTGAGTTCAATTGAAGTAGAGTTTGAAGTCAACTATGAAATCAAATAGCCAACTATGACTTGTGAAGCTGGTTGTCATAAAGACTAAAGACTTTGGTATATTTTTTGTATATTGTCAGTTAATTTACGGGTACTTGCGTACCTTAGGAGTTGAACCTAAGTAGTAACTAACTAACTTTGTTTGTAGCCTTACTTATTGTACTCCAAAAAAAAAACAATAAAAACGGTTAAAACATTATAAACTTATTCAACGATATGACCTTGAAACCTTCAAGAAAAGAGCGTATTCCTTTTTAAATGGCCTGTAACGCATCTGTTACTTCAATGGTGTTGCGGGTGTTTATGAGCATCGCTCATCGCTTACCAGTAGCTGATGCTGATGATGATAAACGAGCCGACTCATTTGCATCTTATTACTTAAAAACAACTTAAAATCAAAACAAATTATTTTCAAAAAATCTGTATGCATATTCTAAGGTATAATAGTATATTACAGTTACGTTATTGTATACACAATTTAATAAACATAAACTCGTACATTCCAACCTTATCTCTCAGAAAAATAAGTATTTTGCTTAAAAATATACATCAATTTCGCTCACTTTGCATTTTAAAATACATTCTGAATCGTATTCTTAGAACTTGTGTGGAAAGGAGGACGTTTTAAAGTAAAATAACATGTTTAATATATGTAGTTCCAAATAAAAACGGAGAATTACTTGTGAACCGGATCTTAGTTTTAAAAACTAATTAATTTTGCCATGTTTAGGAAAAAGGGACATAATTTTAAAGTGGTAAACGTTTGCTCAAAAGATTTCCCAGAAATATCGTTATGCGTTTAGATAAATTCAAGCCTTTGAAGAGATAAATGTAAATGAAACTCACAGAGCTGTAAACTAGTTCACGTTTACTCTGTAATTTGCACATTGACGTACTTTCCATACAAAGTAACGTATGTTTTAAGTGTGGGAGAGCCGTTCTTCGGCACGAGCAACCCGGCTCGACCAGAGTGGTACCATGGCCTCACAAAACACCGACGAGAAACAATACTCGTATGACATAATTTCAAAGTTCGTGTAAGTATTCCATCATTAATTCTTTGATTGATCTAAAAATGAACCTTTGAGGGAGAAAAATCATCGAATGGCTTATACCGTCCTAGGTGAGGCTCTTGCGTCACCGACAAAGTGTCTGATTTTTATTCACTGACTAAAAACCGCGTTGTTTCAACTCCTGCTCCGAGCAGGGCTGTGGTGTGATATGCAACCCAAGATTCTTTCCTTTGCGCTTATGCTAGCAACCAATTCAACGGGGCTATGAACTAAACGGCCATCTAAGGAGTATGCAGACATTCATCAGGACATAAAATCTTTCAATTATCTTGACAATAAACCAAAATGTGAACAATATTTTTCCTAGTCCCAAAAGACTGAAGTTACTACTTCGGTCATCACAGCATTGTTGGAATTCTTGGCATCTTTAAATACGTCGCTGCCAGCTATCTTGGGAAAACTTCCAAAAGTCTTTAATATGTATGAACCTAGTTTTATATCTATATTTCTGTGAATAAGTTCGTCTGATAGTGTTTTTAATGTTACTCTCTTTAGAATAATTAGAGTTGGATTGTGATGATGTAATTAGTTAGCAATCCTTTTCATTGTTTCTGAGGTGTTATTAAGAAGTTTCTTTATGGTAAATTCATTCATTCACATTTTCTGAATAAGCACACAAAAATGGAGTTAATGGCATCTGACATTCTCTACTAGCCAACCACAGGGTGTCTCAAACATGTGTTACAGCAGCATAGGCAAATGTGTTTGGTAAACATTTCAAAACTTTCTACTACGGGAGTCTCACCACACAAAAAGCGAGTGTACTGTAAATATAACCCTGCCTATCCTTTCTAGGGATAATAAGTACAATACCACGTTACGTATTTCACCATTAAGCCTAACCCTCAGTTCGGAACTACTTTTCTAAAGCTCTTGTTGAACCCTTGTTATTATGAAATCTGATTATTTTAATCATATACAGCGTACACTACTTAGGAGTCTAATCCCGATTATACCCGAACAATGTGTGACCCTGTCACTTTCGCGCGAAGTTGTGATGCGTCATCTGGCAACCCTCTTTCGCGGCCGAAGGTACAATAGACCCTGTCTCTGTTAATTTTGTATGACCCATTATTTTCGTAATTTATTACAAGACGACGGGTAGTTATTTTTTGCCAGTGATACTTGTTTAGTATTAATTTGATGTGTGACAGGTAATTTAGTTGGTCACGCGATAATTGGTGGTAGAATTTTCTGGAAGAAATTTATATTAACCTACTTTGGTGGTAGCTAGAAACATCTCTTTCTAACTTACAAATATAAGTCTTAATTGTAGCGTATTTTAGGCAATTCTCGTTAGTAAACTGAGTCTGGAAATGAGCCCTATTTATAAACTTATCCTTTATTACAGTATTATGATGAAAGTGGGTGTATCAAGTATTGGTACACTTACGCATCCCTGCCTAATTCTGAAATTTCTGGGAACTATATGCGCAAAGATGTTGGTAAACGTCTGCTCAAAAGATTTCCCAGAAATGTCGTTATGCTTTTAGATAAATTCAAGCCTTTAAAGTTAAAGATTAATGTAAATGAAACTCACAGAGCTGTAAACTAGTTCACGTTTACTTTGTAATTACTTGAAAGTTGCACATTGACGTACTTTCCATACAAAGTAACGTATGTTTTTAGTATGGGAGAGCCATGCTTCGTCGGCACGTATGGTCCGGCACGACCGGAGTGATACCACGGCCTCACAGAAGACCGACGTGAAACGCATGGGTTTTGTTTCGTCGTGTGAGTGAGGTTACTGGAGGCCCAATTAACCTTATATCAATGAAATACACATCTAAAGTTATTAAAAGAATAGTAGGGTACAAATGCGGCTAAGATTAAAAATAAGATTTCAACTCATCGAATTTAATTTTATAGTACCATGTTTTACAAGGAAACTAGATATATTGTAACATTATCTAAACTCAATACAGTAGCATATTAATAGATAGACAAAAATTTACTCCTTATGCGACATAAATTCATATATAGGTATGTAATTTGACACAAATAAGGTTTTTTATCTTTATTAATTTACGGTGTTTTAATCACGCAAAGGCCATGTCAGACCCATCAATACCTAATCATCAAAACTTACATTTACTTAAATAGTACTCTTATTTACTATTTTATACAATCAATGTATCTGGTTTGGATAAAGATTGTGACTATATACTATGAAAAACACCAATACATACATACATAACTTCACGCGTGTCTCCTATAGGGGTAGACAGAGACTATGGAACGCCAATAGGGTAGATGCCTAAATTTTATTTTAATGTCCGTCTGATAGAATATTTTAAATCATTAGACACGTATTTTTTATTTTTTCACAGAAACTAATACTTTAACGATATATTGATTTGAAATTTCACATGACGTCACTTCTATGTACATTTTAGACGTAGAAATGACGTTTTAGCCCCCACTCCTAAACTTTGATTCGTTTTATCTAAGTATTGTCTATTATACGACAAA
Source organism: Spodoptera littoralis (assembly GCA_902850265.1). Taxonomy (NCBI): domain Eukaryota; kingdom Metazoa; phylum Arthropoda; class Insecta; order Lepidoptera; family Noctuidae; genus Spodoptera; species Spodoptera littoralis. Next base: position 4,135,208 of record LR824539.2, on the reverse strand, counting down.
ATGCTTCCGATGCGTCCGATGCTTGCAATGTTACACTGCGTAGGCCTGCCAACTCGGCACCAGGTGAAAGAAACACTAGTAGTGACTTTATAACGGAAGATAAATTGCGCACAATCCTAAAGCATGAGATTAGAGTCGCAGTCAAGTCAACAATCGAGGGTATGATATCGGATCGGTTGAAGACTATTAACGAACAGATGTCCGGCTTTCAGGAAACTGTGTCTTTTTTTAATGGGCTGTATGAGGATTTAAAGAACAAGTTGGAACATAAGATGGCGGCCATTTCTGTATTGGAAAAGGAAAATGGTGAACTGAAGGCGTGTATAGGGGATCTGACTACTAGATTAAATACAGTGGAACAAAACATGCGAGAAAACAACATTGAGATCGTTGGAGTACCAGAATATCGAAACGAGAACGTGACTACCAGCGTGTTACAGCTTGCCAAAACAGTGGGTAGCCCAATTGTAGACGAGGATATTCTCCATGCAACTCGGGTCGCTAAAATAAATAGACAAAGCGATAAGCCTCGGTCAATTGTAGTCAAACTTCGAAATCCTCGTAAACGTGACACCCTTATAGCCTCGGTCTCTAATTTCAATAAGAAGAATCCCAAAGATAAGTTAAGCTCACATCACTTGGGCCTTGGTGGTCCCAGAGTTCCCGTATTCGTCGCAGAACACCTGTCTCCAAGTAACAAATCGCTACACGCCACAGCACGCAAAAAAGCCAAGGAACTGGCATACAAATTTATTTGGATACGAAATGGAAGAATCTTTGTGCGTAAAGACGAGTTGAGCCAGGCGATATTAATCCGTTCCCTGGAAAGTTTAAAGCTAATAAATTGATCCACTTAATATGTGTGTTTCCATGTGTGATCTGTTAGTGCAAATAAATTAATAATGCTCGATATATATTATCAAAATGTACGCGGTCTTCGGACCAAAACGAACGATGTCTTTAACAATATATCATTAACCAATTACTCAATTATAGCTTTCACTGAGACGTGGCTTAACGCAAATATATGTAATCGTGAGTTTATCGATTCGAGGTATATTGTGTATCGTAGGGACAGATGTCTGTCTGGTCCTAAGAAGGATGGTGGCGGAGTATTGGTGGCGGTTTCGCGAAACCTTCCATCCGTTCGGGTTCAATCATGGGAGAGTGAGTGTGAGGACATATGGGTCACAGTCCAAATAAAACAGAACAACATGTTAAGAAAAGTGGCGATATGTGTTGTCTATCTCCCGCCGCCAATCAGATTGGAACTTCTTGACCGGTTTCTGGACTGTGCCTCGGGTGTTATGGACCATGTTGGCGAGGTTATAATTTTAGGTGATTTTAACCTAAACTTTATAAATTGGACTAAAGATACCAACGAGCAATTGACGCCATCGAACTGCGACTGTGCATTGGGTCATAGGTTTGTAGACTTTATGGCTGTTCATAACCTAACACAAGCAAATAGCATTGGTAACGTGGACGGTGGGTATCTCGATTTGGTTCTAACTAATTGGACAGGAACCGCCACCATGGTGCCCAATAGTGTCTTAACCAAGTTAGACGCTATGCATCCTGCTCTGCTATTTTATGCTTGCGATCAATGTCCTCAAACGTATCTGGAATCGAACCCACGAAGTGATTTTAACTTTTTCAAGGCCGATTATACTTTAGTTATTGACGAACTGCAAAAGATTGAGTGGTTTAAAATTCTTCTTGAATTGATTCTGTTAATGGCATGGTATCAGTTTTTTATGAAACACTGCGTGGCATTGTAACTCAATTTGTTCCTAAACAGGCCTAGGTCGTCCGAGTTTCCTCCATGGTTCGATCGCGGATTGATTCGTCTCTTGGCTGAGAAACATAAAACGCGATTAAAATACTTAAAGTATCAAAACCCACGCGACAAATTGGAATATGAAATTCTTAGGGGCCGATGTCATAAGCAGATGAAATGTTCTTAAATAAATACATAACACAAATGGAGACAACATAAGAACTAAAGTTTTATGGAAATATGTTGGCGATAAGCGTAGCGGGAGTTGTCGCTTCCTGGAATAATGCACCATAACAGTGCATGTGAGGATACCGGTCCAGGTATAGCCAACTTATTCGCAAACCATTTCTCTTCTGTCTACAGCACAAACACTTCTATACCCTCGACGAATCTGTTATCGGATTCGATACAGAGAACTCTATCCAGTATTCGTTTTGGTGAGAAGGAAGTGTATGAAAATAAAACAGTTGGATGTTTTGAAGGGCGCTGGTCCAGATGCTATACCACCCGTATTCATCAAGCGTTGTGGCGCTGCCCTTGCGTTGCCCCTATCCATAATATACAACCGTTCGTTGGATGAAGGAGTGTACCCTGACGAATGGAAAAAAGCTAGAATTGTGCCAATATACAAAAAAGGGGAACAAAACAATGTTAAAAATTATCGTCCAATATCTATTCTTTCTTTTTCTCTAAACTATTTGAGTCTCTGATCTGTCCGGTCTTTACACAGTTTATGAGTCCCGTCATCTCATCTCAACTTCTTTTAGAGTCGGTCGCTCTGTGCACACAAATTTGGTTGTGTTTGTGTCCAATCTGTCTGCTGACCTTAATGAAGGCAGGCAGGTTGATGCAGTATACACGGATTTTTCTAGCGCATTTGACAGAGTAAACCATGTACTGCTAGTGAGCAAACTACAAGAATACGGAGTTCATGGCAACTTATTAAAGTGGTTTCAAACATATCTTTCCAAGCGACCCCAGACAGTATCGGTAAAGGGATATGATTCAAGAGTGTACTATGCTGAATCTGGTGTGCCTCAGGGATCGCATCTTGGACCGGTATTGTTTTCTGTGTTTATAAATGATATCACAAATCACATTCAACATTCGAATATTCTCTGTTCGCAGACGACCTTAAAATATATAGACTGTTACTTCCTCGATGGACGTTAATCTGATACAGTCTGATCTTAACAGCATTCAGAACTGGTGTCTGTTCAATGGCATGACTCTTAATGCGGAAAAGTGTTACCACATTAAATATTCTAGAAAGCGACTACCCATACCATCGAATTATAATATCAACGGGACAGAACTAAAGGAGGTCGGTGAAATTAGGGATTTGGGTGTTACCTTGGATAGTAGGTTGAGCTTCACGTCGCACATCAATGGCATCACCAGAAGAGCTGCTCAAATGCTTGGGTTCATAAAAAGAAATGCGATAGCATTTCGTCAGGTGCAAACGAAGAAGCTTCTGTTTGATGCGTTAGTACGAAGTCATCTCGAATTTGCCTCTGTCGTCTGGAACCCACATTATACTATACAATCCCAAAGAATTGAAAGTATACAACGTGCCTTTACTAGGTATGTGGCATATGGTTCTTCCGGCGTGTCACATAGAGCTCCCTATAGCCAGAGACTGAAATATTTCAAAATGGACACACTACACCATCGTCGCAAAATACATGACCTAACCTTCCTACACAAGGTCATCAATGGTAATATAGATTGCAATGAACTTGTTAATTGCATCACCCTCTCGGTACCACGAAGAGTCCCGAGACATCCTGTGACTCGAACGTTTCGTGTTCCTCTTTGTCGCACTAATGTAGCACAAAACTCACCACTACGACGAATATGCTCAGAATATAACGACCGTTGCGGGGACTCGGATGACTTGGACATCTTTCACGATTCGCTTCACGTGTTTAGGAATAAAGTAGTTAAAACATTTAAGTAGTATTATTGGATTGCTTTTAATTATTATTGTTATTTTATTTTTGTTTGCTTTGATTTTTTTTTATTGTCTTTACTAATATAATTGTACATGGAATTTATGATCCCGTGAGTGTTGTGTACATCTGTCACTGGTATGCATATCAGAATTTCTTAATTTTGTATTCAACTGTATTATGGCTAGTGTATAATATGTATACTGTTGATGTGCCTTTAATAAATAAATAAAATAAATAAATAAATAAATAAAAAATACGTGTCTAATATTTTTTCATTAACTAACTTACGGGCTAATTAGATTTTTAATTGTCATACTCCGTCATCATCCCAATTGCTACGATTCCTACATACCTCTTCATGAAGCAGCATCAACAGCTATCAATTTTTTCATGCATGCTCAGCGGTTAAGATTGCTTTGAATCTAATACTTACCATGCAAGCTCGTCGAATAAGGCTACTTTTAAATAAATTAATTCTAAACATATGTTTTAGGGTCACAAATAAGGTTGTATGCCAAAATTATAACGTATAATTACATCGAGAAAATAATAAGAGTTCCGGTGAAGAACAAACAGAAGAATTTGGTTACGAAAATTAATGATTACTTTGCAAACCTACGCTGCGGTTAACTTTGTAATTGATTGTAATTAAGAACATTATGTCACAACACAGCAGTTTCGTCATGCGCGTATAATATTAATTGCCTAATTAATTAATATTGTTTACGTCTTTCAACCTTCAAATTTATCTGACGTGTTTTATTTTAAATCAAAGACTTTGACGCGGAAAGATTTTATAATTTTTGATACATTGTCGAAAAATGTTTTGCTATAGAAGGTGGCGTGCAAATGTGACTTCTATATGACTTCTAGATCAGCCGAATTTCTTCGACCATTATCTGGTCATCTGTCTACCTTGTGGGTGAATTTTTTTAACGTATATTTAATTCTTATTTCGAGAAAAAATATTGTATTTTTAAGTTGGTGTAAAGACTCAAATTAAACCTTTGAAACATGCAGGATCCATAATTATGTATTTTTTCTAATAAAAATATGAAGCCTATTTGAGCGAGGGTTATAAAAATTTCATCTTATTTTTATAAGCCCCAGTATTAAAACACCTCTTTATTTAATTAACAACTTCTTACGTAGGCGAAGTTAAAATTATTTTCTTAAAGTTATAACACATTCATATAATTCTTATCATAAATATCATATTATGGCTACAAAGAAAATAATTTATTATTTCTTATAAAAGAAATTGAATGAAATATTTATTCAAGTTTCCACTGAATTGATCATGAGTTCGGAATCTCGACAAACTGAATAACAACTAACAAGAGTGAAACAGAAAACTTTTGCACAACTCCGAAAAAACATTTCTTGTATCAAATCTTAGAAAACGAAGGTTCACAATTCAAAAACACGATATATACGCAGCTGTTTCACCAAGTCGAAAACTGTAGAACATCCAAGGATTAACTAAACATAAATTAAGAAATTAATTCAAAGATTTCCAAGAAAAAGAAAAGCCTTTGAGTTATATTTGGCTTAATTTGCCCCCAACTCCCAACGGAGGGTTAATACAATTATAAATATTCCGCCCATAATATTCTAGAAACGTATACCGAGTAGGTACATTTATTTACCCATGAATGAATTGTGATTTCAAATAATAGAATTCAAATTTAAAACCGTACGTATTGCTTTTCCGACGTATTTGTATTTTGTAAAAAGGGCAAATCCCCGTAATCTGTACTGTAATTGGCTCATAAAAGGACTTATTCAAATATAAGGTCCGGGTTTCAATGGGGCCCAACATGAATAGTATATTTGGTTACATTAACGGAATGAAAGAACGAATAGCCGACCACTAAATGAGACAGTAACACTGAATTATGAGGAAACGGTGTAACCTTTGTGTTTTTATTGCTAGCAATTTCCTCTTGTAGGTAGAAGTTTAGTACTTCCAGAGAGATATGTTTAAGACTCCATCTTGATCTGATGACTAAATATAGACCAAACCATTATTTACGCTGTGCATTTTCTAGATTGCATGAAATATCTTCTTGGTTTTGCTAGAGACGGCTAGTGTCTATAAGGTGGTGGATTTTATGAAGCGCACGTCAAACCGTCCATCCCTTTTTGGCATTCCAAAACAGGCCGTCTTTGAAGACAGTTCGTGACGTGAAACTTTGACAGGTTTAAACAAGAATTTTGTATCTTAGTTGTGGACCTTTCTCTCAAACCAGTAAGGATGAGGTAACACGTACCTAAACTTATTATCTTATACTATCTATGTTGTTAATGACAAATAAATTAACGTTCAAATATGTAAACGACCAATGATATTTAGAACGAGCAGTAATGGCTCCACGTGACCCGAAATCAACTTACCTCTACATAGTGTGCAAATATTTTACATTGAATCAAGCCTATCGAATATCATAGTTTGTAGACTACAAGGACCGAAAGGGTCTAAACGATTCAATTACCCGTGTTCAACTCACGCATTAAACATTATAATAGTCTACGATTTGTCGCCTCTGAACATTAATATTACCCTTACCGGTCTCTCTGACTTGTATGGCAAGTTAAGCATACAATTTATAGTCGTATTTGTATACTAGAAACATTCCCGTCGTCGCTTGGCTGAGCGAAATATTGCGTTTCAAACCACAAGGTACGAGGTAGAAATTGTAAACAAAATGTCATGAGAGAACGTTGTGTGCTCACAGCTTTATTTCGACAAACTTTTGTGATTTTTAGAACCAACATTCTGTGTCTTTCGAGCTAAAATCTGAATATTTTTGGAAAAGATTTGGTTTTCTTTTAAAAGAAATGCTGTTAACCCAGCTATCAAAACTTTCATTCAGACAACAACAGACTGTTGATGAACATTTCCTTCGACATATGTGTATGAAGTTTTTAGTATCTTATAGTTCAATAAAATAATCCGTACCTAAAAACGTTCTTCCTTTTCGTTCATATTTCAAATCGTATACATCAGAGTTCATACATCGACAGCCTTGATGTGATCCAATGTCAGCATTTCAAACTCCTATCAAAGTTATGTGACAACTAGAATCGACATTTAATACTCTCTGAAGCGCAGAGAAGCCGCGACAAAGTCACCTCTTAAAATAAAATCTGTCGATTTAACATTTTATAAAATGTTGAATAGTAATAAAAATTTCAATCAACCTTGATTTGACTCTAGTTCAAATAAAAATGTAATTATTCAGATGGATGGATTGGATAATTGAAAAGTTTAAAGAGTATTTGTGGTTTGATTCAAATAGATTACTATTGTATAGTTTTTATATCATTTTTATGGTCTTCGATTAACCGAGTAGTATTTTAGGATTGTCTGGGTGGATCAAGTATATACTGTTGTTTAATTCTAGTTCCGTTTATTAATATAAGTTCTCAATAAAATTTTGATTATAAATAAAATTGTAATTCTTGTTCATTATTTATTTATTTATTTACACACATAACATACAAATTTTATTTACACGATTATTATATAACACAACATAACATAACATCACGCCTTTTACATCCGAAGGGGTAGGCAGGGTTGCACATTACGGGACTTAATGCCACTGTACAATGTAATACCCAGTTTTTACTATTTATGTTATGAGTTACATGTAGTAGGTGAGCTTATTGCCATATATCGGGCACAATTCCATACGCCGTGCTGAGATTTTTTTACCACCCCTGTAATCAAATCTCTTGTCTAGTAGTCGCACTTGCGACCATTCGGTCAACGAGGCAGTCAGCTAGTTGTTTATTATATCTACTGTCAAATTGATATTTTGTAAACAATGTAGGTATAAAGACTCTTTCTACTTACTTTTTTCTTTTAATTATTTGCGTCCAACTTCTTTTGTGTCCAAACTCAGACAAGTTTACGCAAGGAAAAAATAAATGAAAGAGGAAAACGAATCAATTAACCCACATTATAGACCCTTTGCGTCTAATTTAGCGAAATTATTCCCATATAATTGATATAGGTAAGCTCCTTGAGGGGAAGAGCGGGCAAAATGGAATACAAGTATGATTTATTGTTTCACCACCGCTGCTCTTGTTTGCACGAGTAGCGCTGTGGACGACAATTTGTTCCATTCTCCTTACACAAGAAAGAGGACTGTAATAATATTTGTGTATAAAATGCATTCCCATGTGTTGGTGGCAGACAACAATTCATTTAACGTTCCTACTTTTCCCGCGGATGCCAAAATGGCGACTAAAGGTCGCACACCTAATAAGCACGGCTCAAGCATGATCTCTGAATCTCTGGCATGATCTTTTTGGCTATGAAAACAATACAAAAATGTTGTTAGCGGTTCTAAGTTTACAGTTTTTTTTTTTAACATAACATCACGCCTTTTTATCCCCGAAGGAGTAGGCAGAGGTGCACATTTTGGCACTTAATGCCACTGTACAATGTAACACTCGCTTTTTTCACTATTTATGTTATGAGTCCCATGTAATAGGGGGTGAGATAAATTGGAACTCATGTTCTTCTTCTTTTAAGTCTTATAAGTCTTACTTAGGTACTCGCAGAAGACGACATATTATTAAATTTTCCTTCCAATAGTGACGTAATGCTGTATTTTCTTTGACAGCAAAGTACATAAGACCCTAGTACATATTTCCTAAGGAACTTTATTCAATGTCCCGGCCATGTGTTGTTTCGCGTTTATGCCTCGGTATAACGTTTCTGTAATGCTTTTAGTACGCTTAATATCTGGATAATGTTACTGAAAAAATAAGTTGTTTTTGGTGATGTTTGGCTCTTGGATACTGCATTTTTTGCTTTGAAGTCAAGGTCATTGGGGTCATGTTTTAATCTATTCAACCTTTATACGTTCTTTTTTAGAACACTGAAAAATTAAACACAATCATAACCTTTTCGTCTCGTCTCTATTAAAACTTTGTCTAAGTCGGGAATCCTGAGAACCTTAGATTATTACCCGGCAGTTACAAGCACTAAATACGACTTAACCTATGTGGAAGTAATATTAAGTTTTTCTCACAATGTCAAGAAATCACTAAATATATATTCCTTTTGTATATTCCTTTGCCGTTGGGAACATAACATAACATCACGCCTTTTATCCCCGAAAGGGTAGGCAGAGGTGCACATTACGGCATTTAATGCCACTGTAATGTAACACCCGCTTTTCACTATTTATGTTATGAGTCCCATGTAATAGGGGGTGAGCCTATTGCCATATACCGGGCACAGTTCCAGACTCCGTGCTACCACTGAGAAAAACCCAGTAATATGCCGTTGGGAAATAACAGGATAATCTGGTGTTTGAGAGGTCCCATTATTATTTTACGTTCTTCCGGATAAATAAGGATAATAGATACAATAAATAACACCAGAAAATATTTATTAATATCAGAGAAATGCACAATCAAAATACAAAACATAGTATAAATGAAACTTCTATAATATTTCGATAAAGAGGAATGAAAATGAACGCAAATAATTATGTAGATGATAACCTGAATTAACGTAGACCATCAATAGCACAATCAACGCTTTTGGAACGTTACTAAATATGTGATATTCCTAAAATATCCTTAAAACGTATTATTCACGCTCCCAAACACGATAATAATTGGCAAACGTTGCCAAAAGCATTATCGCAAGAGCCAATAATAATAATAATACCGACGATGGGACATCCCAATCTTCGTATGTCCCAGATTTGGTACACATCAATACGTTTTATGTCCCAAATGCCTACTTGTATTACTCGATCAAAGACATTTTGGGACAATGACAAGATGCTTTCATACTTGGTGTTAATATTCTAATTTATTTATTTATTTATAATTTGGACACTTACATAGTAATAAATTCTAAATGCTCAACATTTTAAGGTGTCACAATATGCATAGTAATACAAATACGAAGCCTATAACGATGACACTTTTATCAGATTTTGTGACAATTAAAAAATAAACTAAAAACTAAGAAATACTTAAAATTAAAACATAAACACAACAAACAATACATCAAATAAAAAATTGAAATATAAATAGAGGAGATTCATCGATTTTTAACGAAAAGAAACATCGAGTCACCGATTATCGAATTTAATCGATAATAAACATGTATCAATTTTACTTAAATAACTGAAAAATGTCTCCATCCCTAATATGCCTGATTTTTATGTTCTTAAGATATCTTACTAAATAAAAAACCGCACTGACAATTTTTACATTCTCAAATATACGAATGCATAATTACATTACAGTATTAGGCAACCTCCACACCCTACCCAGTAGACAAACATGAGACAAATACAACATGAAACTGTAATCAAAATTCAAAGCATATCTGTAAGAACCTTAACACAAAGCCTATTGACAATAAAGCGTTGAAGCCTACACGATGCCGATGAAGGCTTTCATTCTGAAGGCAACGAACCAGTACGTTTTAAGCTTATTGCTTCAAATCGGGAATTGAAACAATATGGTGCTCAAAGTTTATTAAGAAATTTTGAAGGGTTTTGGGAACAGTTATTGATTTCTCTACCAGTTTCGTAATCAACGCTCCGTTATTAAATGGCATGAAATTTTTGGATCTTTATTTGTTTGTCTGTTTATTATTAAATTTGTAAAATTTTCAGTGAAATTTTGTTGTTAGTTTTTGATGGGAAATTTTCTATTTACTGTCCATTATGAGTTTCATTTCATGTTCATTTCTTCGCAATGTGATATTTAGTGGTAGTGTAATACTAACTGTCGCGGAGAACCTAACGGATAACCGGGGCTCCGACTCGACATGCAGGAGAAGGAACGGGGTGGGTTTTAGTCAGTAAGAGTCTGACACTCCCTCCCGCCTCAACCAGGCGGGAACAGTCATTCGATGATTTCCCCCCCTAAAAAAAGTGTATACTAACTGTCACTTAGTGTAATTATAAGAGTTAAATCAAAATATAAATGATACAAAATTTTACTTACGCCACGGATTTTTAATAAAAGTTTTACTATGAGTGTTTATAGATTTTTTGATTCTAGTTTCAAAAACCACACTATGATTTTAACAACAAATATGACCTTCCCAAAATATAAACTACATAATTAAAATAAATTTTAGGACCAATAAAACAGACGCAGTCACCAGATGGCATTACTTTAATATTAATACCATTACAGATAGGCTCAAAAATTTATCAGAACCACTAACATTTAGACAATTCATTTCTAACTCAGTCGACCAACGAGCCAGTTTAAAGAACATTTGCAAGCAAATTACTCCAATAGACATAAAAAATAATCTATAACTTATTCGCCAGTTAATTTGGGCTCCTTTAGCTCCCCTGTATCTTGGGGTAGCAAATGAAGGTATAAACACGGACCCTCTTCATTTGCCTGTCTCTATAATTATCAAGTCGTTAACTTTATCGGCTTCCAAAATCTGAAGTAACATAATGAGACTTTGAACAGCCTTTACGGCAAAGATATATTATGTTATCTTAAAGTCCAAGCATCCATTATTTGTTCCATTGTCTCAAAAGCTAGTGGAGCGACGAGCCAACAAAGGAATGTTGAATGGAATAGAATGGGAGATAGAGTAACTATCACAGTTCTGATTCATATGGATATTGTTTCAAGATAAATAGGGGCCGATGATTTTGTGTTGGAATTATCTGGTATTTGATAGCGTTATTTTTGCTGTCTTGTTAACCTAGTCTTAAAGTTAAGAAAAGATCAATTGGATTATATTTTCTTTTTGAAACATTACATTTAATGAGTCTTACCATGAAATACTCAATCACTATTCAATTTTAGGTCGAGCTTAAATATACTGCCTCGTTGGCCTTGCCGGGCAAGAGGTCTCGGGTTCGATTCCCGGGTCGGGCAAAGTATTACTGGGTTTTTAAAAATCTCAGTAGTAGCACGGAGTTTGGAAATGTGCCCTGTATATGGCAATAGGCTCATCCCGTATTACATGAGACTCATAACATAAATAAAGTGGGTGTTACATTGTACCTACAGCGGCATTAGGTGCCGAAATGTGCACCTCTGCCTACCCCTTTGGGGATAAAAAGGCGTGATGTTATGTTATGTTTAAATATACATTAATAGTTCTATCACTACAAATTATTTATACAATGACAGAGATAGCATGATATTTAAGTACAACTTTAAAAGTTGAGTAGCCATTGAATATTCGGGCGATAATAATATGTAAGTAAATTCTTGTTAAAACCATATTTAATAATACTATGTTCGCTTCGACCAATGGATACGTAAGCCGCTTTCCATTTTAATATGTTACTGTAAAATAATCGCAATGTTGATGTATGTTAAATAAATAATAGGATAAAATTAAACCAACCAAATAACACAATCATACATATTTTATAGCTGATATTTTTTATTCATAAAACAGACATCGTTTGACTTTATTAACCTTTCATGACGGAAGCTGGTCATGTTGTAATATTTTCCAATGAATGAATATCAAATGAACCGAATAATTACAGTATGGATTGAACAAATGATTTAACTTGTACGGAAGACATATAATTCCGTGGTCTTTGTTTGCCAATTATTATAAAAACGTCCTTTTTCCTTAAATTATTTTTCCAAATTTCAACTAAGAAAGGGTCGGTGCTAAGTCCTACCCGCATCGGCTGAACGTCAGTATATTGTGGGAAGTGAATATCATCTGACCTGCGGAACTCAATTCGAGGGTCACGTCAATTATTTCCATTGGTCTCGTCAAAACTCCGGACTTTGGAGTGCTGTCACATTAATTTGGATGACAGCTGATATTGGTTGAATGTTTGATATAAAAAGTTAGACAATTTATAAATAGTCTAAAACTAAATCTTAATGCTATGGATTAGAGTCTAAATACTCAAAAACCACTCAATTTAAAGTCGCGCCTAAGTATAGTTCTGTCTCTACAAATTCTCTGTAAAATGACAGAGATGGCACGATATTTAAGTACAACTTGACGTTGCGTAGCCTTTCAGTGATCGGACATAGGCACATAGTTATTATACACATTCGCATATATAATGAAACAGTTTATTAACTGTAACGCTAGGTTAATATCATAATAGGGTAGATGACTAATTTTCATTTTAATGTCCGTCTGGTAGATTATTTAAAAACATTAGACACATTTTTTTTATTTTACGGAAACGAATGGTTTCGAAGATATATTAATTTGAAATGTCGCGTGACGTCACTTCTATATACATTTTACACGTAGAAATGACGTTTTAGCCCCCACTCCTAAACTTTGATTCGTTATACATATCTAAGTATCATTTTATTATACAACAAAATAAAAAAAAATACTTGTCTAATATTTTGTCATTACCTAACTGACGGACTAATTACATTTTTAATTTTCATACCCTGTCATCATCCATATTTTCTAAGAAATCGTCTTACCAATTTGTTGTCATAATAGTTTTAAAAGACTGCGTGGTCTTCTACACATAACATAACACGTGTAGAAGACCATGCTATGTTATGTTTAGAAGACCGTCTGTATAAAATGTGCATGGTCTTCTAAATATAAGCAAATAATTTTTACCAACAAAATAAAGAAACCAAAGTAAGTAGATACTTGGTATACATACCCCAAAAATGTCCATATCAATAAATCTATTGTTTATTCAATATTCATTGATATCGTTCGATCTGATAAATTCGAAGGCACAAGAAAACTCCAGACGAAATATCTGAACCACTATTTAGAACATAAAGTTTTACGATCAGTATATGTATGACTAGCTTATAAAACTGCGTTAACGATCGTGGAAATTCAAATTCCTAGCATATTTAGTTCTGCCAGAATTTTTATTGTTAGCTCAAGGATACCCAGGTAGCTATTGCTTGGGAAATGATGGTAGTTACAATTTTATTCGGATTAGCCCTAATGGCCCGTACTTGAGGCTAGATTGAGGTACGAATGTTACATAATTTAGTTTTATTTTGTATGTAATGTAATGATATTATTGTGTGTAATTATGTTGTTATGAATATAGGACTTTATGCGTAAAAAGTTATTGGTCTGTGTGCCGTTAGGTATAGATACATTTTTCTTATATTATTATAATGTTAGTTATGCGATCACTTTGAAATTGCTGCTTTCTTTAGTCGCATGTTACAGATAAGCAACAACATACCGATTTGATTAAAGAATAATTGATTGATAAGTCTTTAACTTGTACATTGTATGCGGATGAAGTGAACAAGAGTAACGATCGAGTTTCTTGCTCATTATTCTCCATTCAAAACTACACTTTGGAATGAGCGCTTAGCTTCACAGATAGATAGGCGGATGGACAATTAATTTTTTTACGTTTCAAAAGTGCCTAATTAAGAATTAACCTCTTGATTGCCGGTATATAAGACACAAGATAAAATAAATTGTGTCTCGCGTGGTTCTGCATTCCGACACACGACGCGTCAATTAAAATCAATGCTTTTGACTTTGTGCAATAATCTTATACTATTACATAAAGTGGAAGAGTGTGTTTTTGTTTGTTTGTTTGAACGCGCTAATATCCGTAACTACAAGTCTGATTTGAATAATTTTATTTTTGTGTTGGATAGCGTTTATCGAGGATGGATATAAGCTATAAAACATCACGCTGTATGTCATCACCAATAGGAGCTGAGCAGAGCATGTGAAACCGTGCGGAAGTAGCTAGTAAAGTAATAAAATCTCTTATTTGAGTTCCCTTGAGACTACTATTTATTAACTCGTCGAGTACCGGTTTTATAGACACAATTAAAGAACAATAGGTCGCGATGACCGGTGACCGCTTGGTGTTTGACAGTTTAATCACCATTATCTGCCAAAAATTAGATGCTACATACGTCCACAATAGGTCTAACCTTTCGATACATTGAGTTTATTAATTCCTAATGCATATTAAGGACAAACTACGAAGTTTTTACGCGAGGCAAAGTTTGAGACTGCCTCATTAGCTTGGAACCTAAGTTTGTAGAAACCATTTTCGGCTCGAACAGAGGCTTAATTAAAGGAGTTCTCGATCAACTAATGTTCAATACTAGTATGAAGTTTGGAATTATGATCAGTATTTAGAAATAGTTTCGCTTTGTTCTTTATATTAGACGCATAATGTATATGGCTGATAGTTGGTATTATATTTTAAATATGAATTTCTGTGTAAATATCTTTAATACATCTTAAATGACCTTCTTACATCACGGTACATGTTTAACAGTATCAATATGAAAACTGACCTTAAGGTAATTTCTGTTAATTCTTTCTAAAGATATGGTGTTGATTTTCTTCGACTATTCATACTGTCGCTCTTGACAGTGTGACTGGCCGACCCAGTAAACCTGTATACTTATAAGAACTTTCTGTTTGTAGAAAGCTGAAATAGACTTGTGGGTTCCTTGAGAAATACAATGATTCTATGTTTTTCAAAACCTAACATTTCCAAAAATTTTATGTGTGGGAGACCTATGCTTTGGTACGAATG
The DNA here is from genome assembly GCA_902850265.1 of Spodoptera littoralis. Classification (NCBI taxonomy): domain Eukaryota; kingdom Metazoa; phylum Arthropoda; class Insecta; order Lepidoptera; family Noctuidae; genus Spodoptera; species Spodoptera littoralis. Next base: position 4,119,957 of record LR824539.2, on the reverse strand, counting down.
GGCCGGCTCGACCGGAGTGATACCACGGCCTCACAGAAAACCAACGTGAAGCAATGCTTGCGTTGTATTTCGTCATGTGAGTGAGTCTACCGGAGGCCCAATTACCCTCCCCTTCTTAATCTCCCCAATCCCTGAATCCCCAACGATCCTCAAACTCCTAATCACCAAATGGCCGGTAACACACTTGTAACGCCTCTGGTGTTCCAGGCCACGCCGATTGCTTTCCATCAGGTGATCCGTCTGCTCGTTTACCGGCCATATACCATAAAAAAATTACGAATTAACGATATATGGCTTGTGTCTTGTTTCGCATAAAATCTAGCTTTATTGTAGTCTTATAAACTAGGCACAATATAAACTTAACAATAATTGTTCTGCAAGGTACATACATATCAGGTATAATGTATGTTACCTACATTATTGAACATTTACCAACACAATATGCCTGAACGCATACCCGACAATCATCGACCTAATTTAATACTATTAGGTCCGAACAATTCGTAATATCAATTAAACGTAACATCACTCTCAGGGTATTGTTCTTTCACATTATCAGTACTCCAGTCTGAGTTAGGTTCTGAACATTTTCTTTGGTTTGATATTAGATTGGGTTACACAAAGATTCCATTAGTGAACACTTACTTAGTGTTTATGTATTTCGTTAGTGAAGTTCTGTAATTGATTGTCTGTGTACTGTTTTTGTGTGGTGTTTTTTTGTTTATTTATTATTAAGTGAAGTGTCATGTTATTTTTGTATCGAACGTATTAGAGTGGTTGTAAGTGTAATTGTTGAGTGATAAGTCGTTGTTTTGATTCGGTAAACCGTTTAATGAAAGCAATAATTAATCCGTTTTCTGGTACAGCATTTAGCACGAACAAATTAGTTTAGCTCTCTTTTGTTGCATGGAACTTGTAAAAATTGAAGGATATATTTAAAACGAGCTGACCTGGCAAACTTCGTACTGCCTAATATTTTTTTTTCACCTTTCAAACCTTCTCTGGACTTCCATGAACATTTCAAGATTAAAATAAGCCAAATCGTTTCAGTCGTTCTCGAGTTTTAGCGAGACTAACGAACAGCAATTCATTTTTATATATAAGATTTGCAGCTCTGCTTGCACTTTCGGAAGTAAAAAATTTAACATTATGTACGAAAGTTCTGTGAACGTTTCCATAAGAAATCTGCTAGTGTTTCCGAAAACCAAGCGTAATTGTTCGTCGACCCAACCATTTTTTATGCTTACTTACGAGTACTTTTCGTAGGAAATATCTAGCTAATAACTTTGAAACCAGACTGAAATAAAGAGAGACTTAGTTGGCCTTCGTAAATAACTGTAAAGTTAAGATGAAATGAGAGGAAACAGAGTGTAAGTTCAGTACTAACCCTTGGAGTAATAAAGACAGCAACAAAACAATATAAAACACCCTGTAGGAGAGTGCCTACTCAAGAAAATTGACGCCCTTACAAACCCTACCGTTTTCAGCGAGCCTCCAAATGCCGCGTCCTATTTTACATACGGACTAAAGCTGCGGTTTCACTACGAGAAAATATTAGATGGTGTTTTTGAGTCGACTTTTTAGACCATCTGACCACTTTTTGCGTGTTAGAACGGTTGTTTTTGTCTTTTAAATCCCGTAATTGAAAATTATGTTGTATCTTTGTTTACATAACATAACATAACACGCCTTTTATCCCCGAAGGAGTAGGCAGAGGTGCACATTATACCACTGTACAATGTAACACCTACTTTTCACTATTTATGTTATGAGTCCCATCTTATAAGGGGTGAGCCTATTGCCATATACCAGGCACAATTCCAGACTCCATGATACTACTGAGATTTTTTTTAAAACCCAGTAATATTTTGCCCGACCCGGGAATAGAACCCGAGACCCCTTGCCCGGCAGTCGCACTTGCGACCACTCGGCCAACGAGGCAGTCTTTATTTACATTAGGTGTTTTTTTATTTGCGTAGTGCATGTTCGGCGTGTAAACAATTTATATCATTACATTTTAATAGTGAAAAGTAACACCAAAAACAAGGAACAACAGATATCTGCCACGCCTTAATTGTTCTTGCAACTACACATACAACCTGCTTAGCGACAAAAATCACCAGATACATAAAAACATACCTACAACATCATAATACATCTCGCCATTACTCCAAGCACGTGAACACTCAACTTAATACTCAGCTACAGAGGTTATTAACGCATTCTTTTGTTCTAGGAATGATGACCCCTCACCCTCGGGAGTCGGCGTGAGAGATGGCGCGTGCGGCTGCCGTCTGCCTATTCACAGCTCATTTCCTGGGCTGCATTATTGGTAAGCGTTTTTCTTACTAGTGCGTGGGAGGTTTTATTCGGATGCTGGTGTGATAAATGATGTGGTGTTGCTTAGATGTTATGAAGAACACTATTGAATCATTCTTCTTTATATATCTCAGCCTTGTTAGTTAAATTGGTGCTAATTGAAAGTTCAAGGTCAAATGGTTCGATCCATAGATAGGAGAAAGCATTATTGTGTTCAGAATTTTCTATAGCTATAACAGATACGTGATTTGGTTTTGATCCCAAAGTATAATAATTAGGTCAATTTTATCATACATTGATATTAAACATAACATCACGCCTTTTATTCCCGAAGGGGTAGACAGAGGTCCTCATTACGGCACTTATTGCCACTATACAATGTAACACCCACTTTTCACTATTTATGTTATGAGTCCTATGTAATAGGGGGTGAGCCTATTACCATATATACTGTATACTAAGCTACAATTGAGATTTTGTTTTTAAAACACAGTAATACTTTGGCCGATCCAAAATTCAAATCTCTGACCTCTTGCTCAGCAGTCGCCCTTGTGACCACTCGGCCAGCGATGCAGCCATGTTATGTTAGAGTACTCAATACTATGTAGGGAACATAATGTACCTACCTTACTTCCATATGGGTCTCATTTCCTGAAACTTACATGAGTGATATCAGTTTTGAATCTAAAAATGCTCTTACATGGCACGTTTACTTTTCAAGTATGTAAATAATATGATTAATGTTCCAATATCACGTTCCTTTTGCACCGGTTTAGTTCAGAGTTTAATTAAAAATATATTAACAAAATAAGTTTTACAAAAAAAAGAAAAGTAAACATAAAACCTTTCAACATTACGTGTTGTTGAAAACCTTATTTCATTATAAAATATAAGAAATAACAACTACTAAGTAGTTTTTTGGTACCTAATATTTTTTAAGTAAAGGATTACTACAGGTATTATTTTACGAAACTAGGCTAGAGGGAGTAACTTTATACTGACTCAAATAAAAATATTTAACTTTTTTTATGGCATCAGCCGGATAACAAGCAGACTGATCACCTGATGGTAAGCAATCGGCGTCGCCCATGGACACCTGGAACACCAGAGGCGTTACAAGTGCGTTACCGGCTTTTTGGGGGTTAGGAGTTTGAGGATCGTTGGGGATTCAGGGATTAAAGAAATTGGGGAAGAGGAGGGTAATTGGGCCTCCGGTAGCTTGTAACTTGTTGTAGTAACTTGGACTGAACTTTTTATTTTTATTTTACGGGCATAGACCTATGTCTATGCCCGTAAAATAAAGACCGAAGAGTCTACTCAACTAACAAATGTGCTATGCCACAAGTAGGTACACACGGCTATACATCGAGCTTTACATAACCAGTATAATCTGAACGTTAAATGTGCGGAAAGATGATGCGACGCGACACCAGGATACACAGGTCTTGTATAGATTGATGTGTGGCCGTGTGTACAAGTCCAATGTGTGACAATCCAATGCAATATGCAAATGTATTTAAAGGATAATGAATACGCAAAAATGTTTTGATCCTATCAAGACAAAACCAAACAAAGGGCAAACCCTTATCGTGATTGAGAAATACACATTTGTATGCATCGCAACCTATCAAAAAAAATCGTAATGTAAAAACTGAATTCTGAAATTGTGAAGAACTTTCTAGGTTCTTAATATCAGCCACTTGAAACCTTAACATTATATTATGAATATTTTTTTCATAAACTACGATTACAAAATCGACTTCAACCCCTGTTTGTTAAAGTCGGTTAATTAATATACTAAAACCTTCTCCTAAATGTAACAAATACTTTTCTAAAAACCGCACCAAAATCAAAATCAACACACGTACATACAGGTCAAACTCACAATCTCCTTCTTTTTGTGAATTCAGTTAAAAACCGGCGACAAGTCTAATTTCCTGCCCCCATCAAACAAAATTAAAAGACGTATTATTATTCAGTCAATTGAATTCACCACAATTAGCGTCCGTCAAGATTTTATCATTTTTCCATTTGAAACAGGGACAAAAACACGCAATGCAGGTACAATCTATCTACCAGCGACAGTCGGGGACATACATTTTTCATGTGCGTAATAAAATGGGTAAGAGGGCGGGTAGACGGCTGAACGTAAAGAATAGGTGTTGGCTATTAAAAGATTTTTAACCGACTTCAAAAAAAAGGAAGCCTACGTGTGACCTGTATGTTTGTATGTCTGTATGGTTGTGCACTATTATCTCGCGACTAGCCGAATCATTTTCGATGCGGTTTTCAGAAGTGTTTGTTAACACTTAAGAGAAGGTTTTAGTATATTAATTAACAGATCAAACTCGACGTAGTTTATAAAAGAATGCGTTGAAAATATATTATTGAATTTCATTTTCGAAGAGGCCAAAAATATCACCTTGAAATTGTGCCACAATAATGTAAACTCTAACGAAAATAACAATTACTCTGTAAATATATAATTGGAAAATAACACAAAAACAATAATACTGATACAAATAAAATCTCTATTTAATTTTGATATAAAAAATACAATTCACTCATTCACGAAACAAAAACTACAGTACGGCTCTATGCCTCAATTTTATGTTGGTTTTAAGTCACCAAAATGACGACCTACTACTGCTGAAAATAAAGTACTATCACGTGCTTCAATCCAAGCATAACTATAACCGTACCGAACATACCTCAAAGACACATAAAAAATAAATCTAATAATAACTTTTCCTTCACATTCAAGAGTCTATCACAAATCTCTCGTCTACGCCCAACGGCTCTTCTGTATATCTCTCAACAGCAATAAAGTCTCAGTAAATTCGTCCAACAAAGCTGAGGGATCATAATTTAAAATTTACCACTTAATCAAGCCACAGCTGACAATCATGATTTACGTCCCTTCTGTGGACGTTTCATTTTCTACTCAATTACTTTCTCCTGGTCTTTAGGAGATAATGCGATTAATTTTTAATTTGATCAGGGGGCTCTATTAATCTGCTGGGGTTTGCAGAAATTCAGGGATTAATTAATTGTGCATTTTTTATTTTATTGCTGATTAATTTTGTCGTTGATTCTCGGATTTATTGTTCAGACTGATGATAAAAAATAATATTAATCTATCATTAGATCAGAATCAGATTACAATATATGAAACAAAATAATTATAAATGTCTACATTTACCAAAAACATTAAAGTATTAAGTTTCGACCTAAAATTAAAAATAGTTAATTAAAACTAGACCAAGAATTACTCTCTAATTATAGTTGTGGTCCCTAAGCTAACAAAAACTGTTGTTTTTATATAATATTAGCTCCGTGACCGCCCACGACCTCGTCCCGGAATAAAATGTGTTAATCCAAGTCGAGTTCTCTGCCAAATTTAAATTAAATCGGTTTTTACTTGAAAGATTAATTAACACCGCGTTTACTGTATTTATATTTCTATAGATATATATTTCATTATCTTAGTACATTGAAAGAAATTATTTGTGAGTTTGAACACAAATTTGGAAGCATAGGACCTTTGCTTTGACCTTGGGTCCGACCCTAAGTTCATTATCAGGACGCACAACTTATAACTCGATTTTGTAATTGTCAAAACTGGTTAATTGACTCTGGGGTAGAATTTTTTGTTATACATATTCCTACCTTTTACATTTTTAACCACTTCACAAAAAAGAAGGTGTTCTTTAACCTAACTCCATATAAATCTTTAAGGGAAAACTGAGTGAGGAACTATGGGTGTTAACTAATATTATAATTGTTAAAGTTTGTATGTTTCTTTTACTCCTTCATATCACAACAGCTGAACGGATCGAGATAAAATTAGGAACAAGGGTATATTACGGTTTAGAATAACATATACTTAGACTACTTTATATCTTACGAGAATGCGGGTGAGGCCGCTGGCAGAGACTAGTATGAAATAAGAAATTAGAAGTTAAAAATAATGTTGTACAACATCTATAATAATCTATATATATAAAAAAAGTCGTGTTAGTTACACTATTTATAACTCAAGAACGCCTCAATCGATTTAGATGAAAATCGGCTAGGAGGTAGCCTAGAACCAGGAGACGGACATAGGATACTTTTATACAGTACCTACTTTTTTTACTTTTTACCGAAAATCACGAACGGGAACGGGGGAAAATGGGATTGCGCGTACGAAGTCGCGGGCAGAACCTAGTAAGAAAATAAAAGTTAAAAATAATGTTGTACAACATTATTTATAATAATAAAATATAGTTGTAGTATATTATTATGTATGTGAGTAACGTTAAACTGAATAATATATTATATTGTAATACAAATCTTCACTTCACCAAACAATATTTGGCAGAATTTCATGAAGAATTTCTTCTTTGTTGATCGAACGTGTTTTGTTTTCTTGTTTGATAAGACGGTTGTGGAATGAATAATTAATGATGATATTGCTATATTCGAGGTTGTTTCATCAAAGCAACGGTATGCTACCTGCTTTATTGATCTAGCTAGATTGTATCATCAACAGCCTATAAATGCCTACTGCTGAGCAAAGCCTCTTCTCACACGGAGAAGGTTATTGAGAATTAATCAACACGCTTGCTTAATGCGGGTTGGCGATTACAAATTTATACTTAGAAATTATAAGCCCAGGTTTCCTCACAATGTTTTCCTTGACCGTTTGTCAGTGGTGTCTAAATAATCTTAGAAAGTAAATATAACTTGGAAAAAATCACATTGGTACTTGCCGTTGGTGGGTTTCGAACCCGTATCCTCATGCGTGAGAAGCGGGCGTCTTAAACCTGGGCCACCACGACATTGTAGATAGAGCTAGATTGTATACGACTACTAATCACACGAAATGTTTACATAATGAAATAGTTCTCAATGATTTGATTAGGTCATTGAACTTGACCTTGAGTTCGTTTATGACTGTCAGATAATAAAAACTATCCTCATTTCATTTTAAAACAATATTACCTAATACAACACCCTTACCTACCTTTTTTGGTAATTTCGGCATAATTCTATAATTATATCACGCCACGCCATTGTAAACTATTGTCAGTTTAATTATACTTGTCTGTTGACAGAGTAATGAGGTTCGCGTGATAAAATGTTTTTTCATTAAACATGCCCTGTACGCTTTTACTCGTTGAAATTATATGAAAGTACGTATATTCATACCTTAGAGGATAGTACTGCAGTGTTACGCAGCGAATGTTCTGTTATGATCTCGTAGCGCTACGTAGGCGTGACGTCAGCTGCTACGCGTCGTAGCGGCTACGAGCTACGACGCGGATAAATTAATGTCTTTACTCTACGTTTTAATTATGTTCTTAATAGTGAAATAGTTACTTAGTAGTAATAATAGTTAGTTAGTTAATAGTTACCACATTCGTAAATATTTTACATTAATGAATATTGAAAATAAATATATCATTTGAACCTGGAGAAGACGACAACATTTTCAATATTAAGAACTTCCTATATTATTTATGACCGGATCTTAGCCCGTCAAGTTTATTTAGCACTTCATAGTAAAGTTCAAGGTGAATTAAATTCTATAGAAACAAAAACGATAAACAGTTCGATGAAAACTTAATACTTTTCATTAATAAATACTTTATAGGTCAATGTCTGTATACAACAATAACTATCAAATACGATCGTTTTAACTTTAGTTACGATTCGACTGCACAGTTGGTGCGATGGCTGGGCAACTGGCTGCAACGTGTCGCGGGTTCGATTCCCGCACGGAACAACTCATTGTGTGATCCACAGATTGTTGTTCCGAGTCTGGGTGTCATGTGTATGTGAAATTGTATGTTTGTAAACGTACCCACAACACAGGAGAAAATACTAGTGTGGGGCAACGCTTTAAAAAAAAACGATTTATACATTAATACATTTTTAAATCTGATTTTAAATCCATAAATTCTATTTATGCTAACTTTATTTAAATACGTCCCTTATTTCGCCTTAAGCTCCTGCAATTATTACTAAAGCAATAAAAAATCATTCATTTCAATATCGTTCAGAACCATTCAACCATTCGTTCGTTCATTCTTTTGATCTACTTCTTTCGAGGAACGATTGCTGTTTGACCTTTATGGAGCGCAAGAAACCATAATTGCAGCAAAAAGCTGTTCATTCGAAATGACTTCAGAGCCATTCGAATAAATTGATCCAGGATTTATTTCTTAATTTTCTATAAAATATTTTCTTGATTTAATATTTTGTAAATGTGTGCTAAATTTTTAAATTATTTGGTATTGTTTACTTCTTTTTTCTCGATGTCGGTTCCACTATTAAAAATGATAAACTGGGTTTTATAAATAAGTCAACAGTATCGGTTTTTGGAATTTAAACATAAGCAAGTGTAAACACTTTTGTTGTATGTTTATTGTTGTTGTATATACTACTGAGAACTTGTTTTTTAAATTGTAGTAATAATTTTCCAGACCAGGGAATCGAACTCGAGACCCTTTGCCTGGCAGTCACACTTGCGATCACTTGGCCAATGAGGCAATCTATCAGTATAAATCTACTAAATTAATATAACATAACATTACGTCTTTAATCCCCGGTAGGCAGAGGTGTACATTATGCCACTGTACAATATAACACCAACTTTTCACTATTTATGAGTCCTATGTAATAGGGGGTGAGCCTATTGCCATATACCGGACATAATTCCAGACTCCATGCTACTACTGAGAATTTTTTAAAAACCCAGTATTTATTACTTTTACTGACCTAATCGAACCCGAGATCCCTTGCCCGGCAGTCACACTTGCGACCACTCGGAGACAGTTTATCTACTAAATTCTGTACCCTAAATATTCCATAACCACAATTACATAACGTAAACAACATCAATGATTATAATTCCAAGCAGACGCAAGTAAGCAAAGCACAAAGTACATTCAATAACAAAAACGATTTTGTCCACAGTATGCCGTCAAGACAGCACCAACAACCGGCCACGAGACCAGAGTACTGTCTCGGAATCATCTAGAAGATTTAGAACAGAGTTCCTCGAAGACTGGCCACAAACACCCGGAGCTCCATACTTTGACCCTAGTACTCCTGAAAATGTGACCGGCCTAGTTGGACACCCAGTCACACTGTTATGCAAAGTTAAGAATCTACAAAATAGAACTGTAAGTAGTTTAGTGTAATGTCTATAATTGTTTGTTTTTATTGTGAGCCCCAAAACTAAATCAATTTTCAGAATGCCAAAGTTCAGTTTCGCTTAAAAAAAATTGTTGGTACTCAAAGTAAAAGTCAAAATCATTTATTTCAATTATTAGACCAGAAAGGCACTTTTGAACGTCAACAATAAAAATTTAGAAGTGAAGCTAGTTGCTCATTCCAAGGTGTAGATTCCTTTAGAGAAAAACTCAATCTTCTTGATCTATTATATAAATCTTTTGAATTATGAATAAATTTTATTATTATTATTATAATCTGTGATCCCCAATTTGCTTACCGACTATTCATTACGGAAACTTACATGAAAAACATAATTGCTTACCATCAGGCGAGATGGTGGTCAAACGTCGACCTATAAAGTATAAAAAAACTCTTCTTTTCTTTTTCTCTTTCTTCTATTTGTTCTGTCTTTCTTTTCTTGCCTTTGTTTATCAGTACGAAATCTATAATCCAATTCATGAGGATGTTGCTGATGGATAATGTGGACATAAACAGCTAATAAACTTTTCGGCGATTCCAAGGTGAACTTTGAATGAAGAATCAGTTATCACGAATGCATTGAAGTCTATTCCAAAGTCTATACCAGTTATTGGCAGTTTAATGTACTAAATGATCGGTCTATTGAGTCAAGACAAAGTTGGACCTAGAAATTAATTGGCTCTAATGTTTCGTGGTAATGTTTGCAAGAGTTTTGACATAAGTATCGTATTCTGATTTTGATTGCGTGTCTGTTTTTGATTTGCTTTGTTTGATTAATTAAATTGTATGTAAAGTATGTGCGAACTATAGAATTAATATTCGATTTATGTAATAATATGCATCTACGATGAAGCGGTTGAAAACTGTAAAAATTAAAGTTTTGGGCAATTCTCTATATGAATTCAGTTTTAGCTCTTATGGACTCTGGAACTATCTAATTATAAAGACTATCAAAGATTTAATAATTGTAGTCTTCAAAGTTAAAATTCTTTTATAAAACGTGTCTATTATCACGTTGGAGCCATTACGCAGACGTTTCTGTTCATCAGTCACTGTACAATAGTGGCATTAAGTGGCGTAATGTACACTTCTGCCTACCCCTTCGGAGATAAAAGGCGTGATGCTATGTTATGTTCTGTCATCTAAGCAAAATTTGATTTTTTCTAATCACAACTTTTCTTTTCTTTCTTTTCTTTTCTTTTTTTTTAAAAACTTTGCCCCACACTAGGAATTTCTCCTGTGTCGTGGGTGCGTTTACAAACATACAAGTTCACATACACAAAGACACCCAGACCCGAAACAACAATTTGTGGATCACACAAAGTGTTGTCCCGTGCGGGAATCGAACCCACGACACGTTGCACGGCAGCCGGTTACCCAGCCACCGCACCAACCGTGCAGTCAACTGATCTACAAAAATGATTTAAAAATAGAATGAAAGTAATAAAAGAAAAATAGTAAAATCACAAGGCATAGAAACCTGCGACTACAAAATTTTGAAAATTAAATCATGAATAAATGTTTGTATTTCTGAGTTCAAACCGCAATTTGCTTCTGAAAAGGTCAAGACAAAGAACTAGAGAACAATTATATTATTACTTCATGTAAATGGGACTCAAACTTTAGAAGGTTGTGACTTTCAATACTATTGTCATCGCTACAAGTTTAGTTACATTTAGTACTACGAATAGCTATTTTCTTGTTATCATAGTTCGACCCATCTCAAATAAGTTAGACAGGCCAATCCAGTGGATTAGTTATCGCGATTCCATTTTGATTAACCTAACTGTATGCTAAGGTTAGTCTGTGAGTTTAGTGTACTTCAAATATGTACGTTTTGATTAGAAACTTGAGTGTTATTCGATGTTTGCATTTCTTTGATGTTCTATTATGTGATTGGAAATTAGGTTTTTATATACTTACTTTTGATGGTGGTGTACGTCAACATGTTAAACATCGCGTCCGTTACCAGTGACAGATACGTCACGGTGGCGGTTAGCGAAAAATTTGCTTTCTGTGGTTTTCTGTAGACAATCAAAATGTTTATTTCTTGAGTGCACAATTTATGATTTATATTGCCATTTGCATTTAACAAACGTATGAGAAGTTACCGTAGCACATTATTATAATAATTATTTTTTATTGTACAGGTATCATGGGTACGTCACCGCGACATCCACCTACTGACAGTGGGCCGCTACACGTACACGTCGGACCAGCGCTTCGAGGCGCAGCACAAGCCGCGCTCCGAGGAGTGGGCGCTGCGCATCCGTAGCCCGCAGCGCCGTGACTCCGGCCAGTACGAGTGCCAGATATCTACCACACCGCCAATAGGACACGCTGTACATCTTAATATTGTAGGTCAGTAGATGACAATTACAGTAGTAGGTACCCTAGTTTTCCGTCATCAAAGTAGATATTCTTGTTCAAAATGGGTAGTACTAGTACAAAGTTCTAAAGTTACACTAGACCTAATATTATAATTCCTATCTTTCTTAGGCAAGGTCAAGTCAAAAGACCTTTTTATAAGAATCACGTAGACACTCATATTAGAGGTATATCAGAAGTTAATTTACTAGTTCTTAATTTAGTTTCTCTATGTAGCTAAGAAAGTAGTACCGTAGTAATGCCTCTTATATCCTTATACTTAACCATACTATTCTTAGAATTATACTAATCATAAGTAGATCTTTGTTTGGTAGTAAAATGTAACAAACTTTAAAAAGTTAGTACCACATGTGGTAAAAATAGATACAATACATGTTACTTATTATGTTTTCGGCTAATTCACGTAACAGTTTGATGAGGAACTCGACAAATTTTAAGCAATGCCATTAGCTCATATTTATGACCAGCATGGTCGCTGCTACTGGCTGCTTGAGTCAGCTGCGGTGCGGGCCCAACGCACCCTGTGTCGTGATGCCGTTTGGAGCGGCCGAAAATAGTTGAGTTCCTCGTCAAACTGTTACGTGATTGAGCCGAAAACATTATAATTAATAAGTATGTCTCACAAAAGTTTTAATATAAAAATACATTTTATTTAAAAAAAAAAATGCAAATGAAAAAAATGAAAATATCCTTTTATTATTGTTATTTGTGATTACATTAGGTGATCTTGGTTGGGGACTTCTTTTAAGCAAGATTTCCCTGTGTTAGGAGACCCCGCTCCTTCTTAGACATTTTTACAAAATTAACAATAACAGTGGGTATACAATTAAAAAAGTAAAAAGAAAAGTAATTCATCATAAAATACATAATGTGAATTATATGTCACATAAATAACTATAAAATTATCCACAAACTGTAATAAAATATTATCACGATAAGCCCTCCTGTAGACACGGAGTGTTTTGTAGACGACAGAGGGGTAACGTTTGTCGATGACTGCCGCTGACGTGCCAACGGGGGGTAAGCGCAGTTGACGTATTTATTTACCGTCAGCAGCAAAATGACGCTCATCACAGAACTGTAGCACTAATTATGTCTTTCCGGCAGGCAAGTTGCAAATAAGGACGAAACTGATTGCAGCTAATTTATTGAAATAAAATTGCAGACAAATATTATTATTAAAGTAACTCCTGGTGGAAGTTGGAGATAAAAGTTTCGTGTATTCAAGATAATGATGTCGTTTTTCGGTCCATCACTTTGTAAGACACGCTCGGCTGATGCAGCAATTTTGCAATAGCTGCACGACGAATCTGCTAATCTGAGGAATCCATGGACTGTTACTATGTATTTTTAACTACTGTTTGTCGAATTTTGAGTGCAGCTTTGAAAAGAGTGCGTTGATTTTTGATATCAGTTACTTAAAACATATGCAATAACTACTGAAAAGTAGGTGACACATTTTTCCATCACCTACTTTTCCCCTTTAGTACTAAAGGTGACAAGATATATTTTATAACGCGAACACTAAAGCGAACAAGAACTTTATCTCAAGGATTTGCAGTGTTTACAACCCATACGAGTATTAAACATCTTGTTTTCGTCCACTAAAACATAATCACGGCCATGAATAACTAGAACACTAATTCCCACTTCCAGTCGTTTCAAAATACTTACCCGCATGCATTCCTATTTGGATACGTTCCAATTACAGAGAATGAAGTCCATTCAAACTTGGAATCGACCGCCAAATTCAGGGCCATTCGAAACTGTCCGAAGATTGTAACAAGTTGCGGAATTGTACCATATTTTTCGCAAGGATCTAGAAAATATTTTTGCAGCCAATAGACGTCTGTGAATTGGAGAATTTCTTGGCTTTAAACTTGAATTCGACACAAATAGCCTGATGTCACGGTTTATCGCGGATATAGATGGGACGTAAGCTTAAAAAAGAAAGGATAGGATTTTATTTTGGTCACACAAAAATATTCGTATCTTTGCGCCAATCGCAATTTTTATTTGAAGCTTATACATAGTATGTAGATTTCAAAACAATCCTTTTATACTCTTTCAAAGGATAACACGATGGAGTTAAATTATGCTAATTTACATCAGATTTACAGGATGAATATCTGATATATTTTATCCATTACTGCCATTTTTAACCGACTCCGAAAAGAAAATAAAAGAGGTTCTCAGTTTCACCTGTGTTTTTATGCGCGATTATTTCGTGATTGGTGGAACCGATTTTAATGCGGTTTTCAGAAAAGTATTTATTACATTAAGGAGCAGATTATTAATTGACTGACTTTAAAAAAAGAGGTTGTCGAAGTCGTTTCTTTTAAACGTAGTTTTTATGAAAAAAAATATATTATTGTTTAGTTGATAGATACAAGTAAGCTCTTTTTACTCTTTCCATGAATTTTACTCTCATCATTATCATCATCATCAACAGCCTATAAATGCCCACTGCTGAGCAAAGCCTCTTCACACACGGAAAGGGTTTGAGTATTATTCACCACGCTTGCTCAATGCGGGTTGGCGATTTCAAACTTATAATTAGAAACTGTAAGTCCAGGTTTCCTCAAGATATTTTTCCTTCACCGTTTGTCAGTGGTGTCTAAATAATCTTAGAAAGTACATATAACTAGGACAAAGTCACATTGATACTTGTCGTTGGTAGGTTTCTAACCCGCACGCTCATGCATGAGAAGCGGGCCTCTTAAACCTCCGGGCCACCTCGACACGAATTTTGCTATTTACTAGATAGGGCTATAGACTTGTAATTTACACGTTTATTCTGTCACATTGTTGTTTTAGTATTATTTAATTCGATATTAAAGTTGTAACGTTGTTTGTTTGCGCTTAGTTGGAAAATGGTGACTCGATATTGTTTTAGGTTATCGAAAGTTTGTTTTGTGGAAAGGTTTGTGTTATATTTCGTGTTTCTGTTTATTTTATTGTTACTAAGCATAGTATAAAATTTCGAAGAAGTTTTTAGCTTAATTGTAAATGTAGAATATCGATATCGGGTATTATGTTTTAATTAATGTTAAAATCAAAATTATAATTACAAATAACGATACACTGAGGACTTCTTCATTGGCCGAATGATCGGGCAAGGGGTTTCGGGTTCTATTTCTGGGTCAGGCATAGTATTACTAGGTTTTAAAAATATTCTGAGTCGTATGAAATTGTGCCCAGTATATGGCAATAGGCTCACCTTCATATTAGATGGGACTCATAACATAAATAGTAAAAAAGAGTGTTACATTGTACAGGCTTTAAGTGCCATAATGTGCTCCTCTTTCCCCTTTCGGAAATAAAGTGATGTAATGTCATAACGTGATGAATGATATATCAATAGATTTTCTATTGAACAATTGCGCATTATTTCAGGTCTAAGTGTTATAAGATCCGGCAACCACGGCAGGGGGGGGGGGCCTGTCGTGGGAAGTCCAAGAGGATATCCATCGCGTTATAAAAAAAAACCTTAAATAATAAATGGACAATCCATTAGAATTTGAACTACATTCACTGAGGTTCAACAATAGTCTCATAATAAAAATCTAAAAATAACCGCAACAAATCCCTACGTTCATTTATTGATAATATTCCTTTGAAAGTTCCCTCTATTCATTCTCAAGTCTCAATTTACCGGTTTTTACATCGTGTCACAGTAACCTTGACTTATAGAAGCCGTAAAAATCTAGACGTACTTGCTACAATGGGTACCATTCACGCCTTCATAATTCCTTCAAAGGGTTTGTAAAGAAAAGGTTCTGAGTAGTTACTAAAGAAATGTCCTTTTTGCCTTTCTGTCTGATGTGTAATGGAACCTTTATGTTAAGGAACAGATGTCTCGTAAAATGTCAAAATTTTCTTCGAAGTAAATGAAGCAAAATTTCATGGCATCTATTTTTTGTTAAGGGTTAGACTACACCCGTCACTGTTATTGCTTTTTTGTGCGTGACGTCTTATGTAGTTTAGTATATATAGTATAGAGGTGTTTGACTGTTTCTATTTTGGAATTTGTTACTCAAGGCTCATTTTTTTTCCTGTGTCTCAAATTTTTGTCCTGTGTCGTGGGTGCGTTTAAAAACATACAAGTTCACATACACATGACACCTAGATGTTGAAAGAGTTGCTCCGTGCGGGAATCGAACCCACTACATGTTGCACGGCAGCCGGTTGCTAGCCACCACGCCAATCGTTCAGTCAAATTGGGTCACTAGTAGTGAAGATAACAAATTGTGTGTGTGTACTTAGACATTTTTTTTTAGAGTATGCCGAAGGAAACTGATCTTACCGTATCAAATCACTAGTGTACTGACTAACTCTGACATATGTCCAATGTAAGGCAGTAACAACCAAAATTGATATTTCGATAATTCTTTTATGAACTACGTTTTAAAAAAAATTAAAGTTATTCCACTCTTTATTGAAGTCGGTTACTTCAAAAAAGAGGGGGATAACTTTAATTTTTTTTATATATATACTGAAAGTTTCTCCTAAGTGATACGAACACTTTTCTGGAAACCGCATTAAAATAGGTACAAACATACATATAGGTCGAACTTAGAACATAAATATTTTGAATTTGGTTAAAAAGATGGGTGAGTTTAAACACTTTCAAATAAATATAAAACATAATATTGTCAATTTACAAACTCACCTCGAATAAAATTCAACCCACCAGAAACCATGTATTTCTAAAATAAAATTTATCTGTAAACTTAGCTGCATTCTGTGTGAAGTTTTGAGAATAGTCTTAGTTTTATTTGTTTAGGGAATAAGACAGGTACAGTACTGGGTTACAGAGGATATTTTAGAAGCTTAGTAACTGGAGATACGACGTGAAAACTCTTTTATTTTCTGCTGACAGTCTTGCTACTTCGTTTGCGGGATTAAAGTTTGGATTAGTTATTGGAGGACATACATTTTCAATTGTGTAAAGTTCTGTGAAATAGTTTTCTTTGTAAAATCTTTAGTAGTTTTGGAGAGCTATTGCGGTAGTCCAAATACTGAGTCCTTTCTTTAGTCAAACTCCTGGCTTTGTCAAAAGTTAAAATTTATTTATTTCAATAAGGTCAGAAAGGCACATTTGAACGTCAATAAAAAAAAAAAAAAGTGAAGTTATTCGCTCATTTAAAAACAATATTCGCAGTTGTAGCATGGATTTTAAAATTTTTGGTGCTTTTACGATTTTCGCCTATTATTTTTATAAAGCATGTTGGGTTTTCTGTTTTAAAACTTTAAATGGTAATTTAAGCTATACATACACATCGATATATATATAAATAAATGTCGTGTTAGTTACACCATTTACAGTTCAAGAACAGCTAAATCAATTTGGCTGAAAATTATATTGGTGGAAAGGCAGCTTAGAACCAGGAAACGAACAAAGTATACTCTTTAACCAAGGATTTCTCGGAAATCTTACGAGACCAGGAAAATACAGGATTCTGCGTACAAAGTCGCGGGCAGAAGCTAGCTAGCTAGCTACATTACGCAGTAGGATCAGAATGTCAAAACAATGTAAAACTATATTCAAGTAGACATAGGTTTAGAACTTATATCTAATTATAATAACCTCTATTCATTAAACATGTGTATTCAACAATGTATTCTCATGTAACCATTGTCCACAGAACCCGAGACAGAGATCATGGGAGGTCCAGACCTGTTCATTTACGCGGGGTCTACAATAAACCTGACATGTATTGTCAGACATACTCCAGAACCGCCTAACACTATTAATTGGACGCATCGAGGGAAGGTAAGAAGATAACATGTTAATTTTCTCAAGTTAACTTCAAAAGTTAGTTAAGTTGAACCTTGACTTGTTGAAGATAAGATTCATAATTCGATGTTGATTGTAGTCAACCGGAATGACAACAACTGCAGCCAAAAATGCTACCTTCACGTATAGATATTTGCTTAAACTGAACTGTTTTATATTCGTCATTACAGTAGGTAAATAAATAACGACATTGTAACATACTATAAAAATGTCTATAAACGACACAACTAATCACGTCGACGGCTCCGAAATATTCTGAATCAACTAACAAATATTAAAACTTGCGCTTCAGTTAGTTTAGTTTAGTTAGTACTCATAACTCACACAAAAAGCGCAAGTCAATGTCTCGAAAAATCATTAATTTACTTTATAAACTGTGATAATTATGACCTACCAACATCCATGACAGACAATATAATGACGTAATATATAAAAAATCAAACAAGTAAATAAAGATATTTTTGGCCAAACTTGTAAAGTATTTTTTCCCATAACGTAAATTCAATAATGCGACGTATAAAAATGTAAGTGGTACTTGATTCATTTTTATAATTCACGTAATCGCCGTACACATGTCTATCTAAATGATCTAATCTATATAAATAAAAATAAATTTCCATTCGTTAGTCTCGCTAAAACCCGAAAACGGCTGAACCGATTATGCTCATTTTGGTCTTGGAATGTTCGTGGAAGTTCAGGTAAGGTTTAAAGGATGAGAAAGAGTTACTTTTTCTTGGTAGTATTAACAACTTAAATATAACCAGTCGATCTTCTTATCGCCTTCCTGTAATTAGAAGTATTAAATAATTTACTCAGTATACTTAGGAGCCGTCGAACTTATTAGCGTCTATATTCTCTCTTCCATAGAATTGAAAATTTAATGCATTTTATTTGTAAGCCTTGAAAATACGACAGCGAAATAGAAGTCATAAGGCTAGAAATAAAATGTGATACGAGGAAACTCTTTACGTTATATAAAAGGAAGAAAATGGCTTACTAGCTCTTAGTAGAACTAAAAGAATAATTTATAAATGAAAAGAATGGAGTGCCTGTAACTTTTTGTCGGATATTTTTTTTTCAGTTTATACTATTTTGTACTATTATTAGTTATAGGAAAGAATTGAATTCAATAATAGGAACTGCATTTTCGAGATATGATGTAATGTATTTTGTGGGAGAGCTATGTTTTGTAACGGATAGACAGGCTTGTCCAGAGTGATACTTCTGCCTCACAGAAAACCGAAGTGAAACAACGCCTGCGTTGGGTTTCGTCTTGTGAGTGAGATTACCGGAGGCTTAATTACCCCTCTCTCCCTTTCCCAATCCCTGAATCCCCAACAATTTTCTATTTCCTAATATCCAAAAGTCCGGTAACGCACTTGTAATGCGTCTGGTGTTCTAGGTGTCCATGGGCGACGCCGATTGCTTACCATCGGGTGATCCGCTTGCTCGGTTACTGGCTAAACTACTACTAAATGTATTAAATGTCAGAAACTAAAAGAAAACAATGATCGAAACATATTCGACCTCAATTTATAATTAAGATTGTTTTATCGAAAGTTCTTTCTCACAATAAAATAATAATAATTTATGTATTTGTCACCCATATATGAAGTTTCCAGAAGTCAGAATCCATTATTATCAGTCACCCACGTATCATTAATAATGTATTAACAAAGTTTCTATTATTTCTACATCCTACGTTAGTATTCACTTTATTTTCTTTATATTCACTTAAATTTGAGTCGTATTTCCGTTGAAATATAACTGTAACTTTTGAATTTGAAATATTTTTGTGTAAAATTATCGAAGAAAGCTAAAACCAAAAAAAAAAATCACACTACGATCGATAGGAGCCGAGCAGAGCAGTTAGTTAGTTTATTATATTTGTGTAATGAACAAACCGTAACTACAACAATTACTGATCAACAACTAATAATTCTGAGCAATATACGACCCCGTAAAACTTCATTCTAACACCCATAAAAACATCAGATTCCGCGCTAATCCAGCACTTAGTTCAGGAGTTAAGTCCATGAATTTAGTTCTAATTCTATCTAGTGCTTCTAAACGGTCTATTATATGCTACAGAGGCGGAATGCAATTCCCGAATTTGCAATTAGGAGCAAACTCGACGCATCCACATACGATAACCGTGGGGTATTAGGATTAAGTCGATTTTACTCTGAACTATTAACACCAAGTTTTGAATGAATTATACAGAGACTATGCAGTTGTAAACTTGGGTCTTATGGCCACAGAGTATAGAGCAACAGTGGTAGGAAACCGCAAAAGGAATTGGGTTGGGTTCAGAAGGTGGTGGGTAAACATAGGTAATGCTGAATTTGACCGCAGGGGTTGGTGCGGTGGCTAGGCAACCGGCTGCCCCGCAACGTGTTGCGGGTTCGATTCCCGCACGGATCAACTCTTTGTATTATCCACAAATTGTTGTGGATAACACAAAGAGTCGGGTCTGAGTGTCATGTGTATGTGAACTTGCATGTGTGTAAACGTACCCACGACACAGGAGAAAATTGTAGTTTGAAGCAACGTTTATTTTTAATTATAAAAATAATAATTAGTTTTTATACATCCACTCCACCACCAATAACATGGGATTCATGATATAAGTAGTGATAAGTGGATGTTACATTGTACAGTGGCAATAAATGCCGTAATGTGAATCTCCACCTACTTCTTCGGGGATAAATGGTGTGATGTTAAGTTATAAGTCTACATTTCAACAAATCCTCTTCATTTGCTAGATAATAACAATTTAATGTACACAACTGTTTTTGTTACAAAAGTATGGAAGTTGTGGATTAATAATGTTTTCCTTGCACTGGCTTTCAACTACTCCGCATAAGTTCTTGCACCGTTTAATCTCCAACTTGTTTGCCGACTCAACACTTCTAATTTCATACTTGGAGCTAGAACTACTGTGAAACTATAATCATCTTTTATTGTTATGCCAATTGTGAGTGCTATATTCTGGACTTTAAATTTTACAAGTATTATGCTTATAGTTTAGAACGTTTTATATTGAAGGGATTTGGTTACATCTATTATACAATTATAAATATAAGTACAATTGGAGTGGCCGTTTGTTATATTAAAATAACCGCTTTTTACTACATGCATACCAAAATATCATTGTTTTTACAATAACTATCGTGAGACATAATAAATTAACTAAAAATCACGAGTTGCTCACGTGAATATACTGAGAAAAGCTGTACTAGTTTCGAACCACAGAGGGGTTCATCCTTATGAGCAGCGTGCGCGGTCGCGGCGATTAGTAGGCTGCGCTACATCGCCGTGAGTAGTGAGTAACCCGCGATTTTATTTAATCAAAATATCATGTTTTTTTGTCTGTCTGTCTGTTTGTACTGGTTAATCTCAGAAATGAGTAACCCATTTTGCAAGACTTTTATTAGAAGGCAGCTTTATATTGTACTAAGAAGTAAATGAGGCTACTTTTATTTTGTAAATGGGAACAAACTTTTATTCTACGCGAAGGAAGTCGAGGGCTACAGATAGTGTCATTTATTTATTTATTTATTACAGTTACAACGGTTGAGAACAAAAACCAATTAAAGTAACTGGACACATTAATAAAATAAGCAATCAAACAATAAAACTGGAACAAAACATATACAACGAACCAGAAGAGTAAAACTTATTTAAAAAAAAGTGGTAGAATTCATAAGTTCCTCTCGCAGTACTTCAGGCATTCCGTCATATAAAATAGAGATAAGTTATAATTTCTGTTGACATCAAATTACAATAGCAATATTGGCAAAATTTATACTTTACTTGTAGTAGCTTATGTTGCAATTCTCTCTCTATGAAGTGCTTATTAAAAAACAAAGGCGCACCTACCAACTGTAAGTAAAAACCTAAAAATACAAGAATTATAATACAAAATTAGATGAAAATTTAGGAATTCATTTGAATACACACGTCCCTATTTTCATTCCTAGCGAAGTCAGCTAAATGTTCTATGACATTTAACCCTCGTACGCTGCCTGCATTTGAGATTGGCGTATCTTGAAGTGCAGGCGGGTCGTTGGAACAATTACTGGAGTTACTGAACACTTGGGCATTATTTTATATGAGTATTTCTGCCATGCCGGAGCGTTATACAGGAACGTGTTTAATTGTTTTAATTTTTCTATAAGGAAAAGCAGTTTTATTTAACGTTGACGTC
Organism: Spodoptera littoralis; assembly: GCA_902850265.1. Classification (NCBI taxonomy): domain Eukaryota; kingdom Metazoa; phylum Arthropoda; class Insecta; order Lepidoptera; family Noctuidae; genus Spodoptera; species Spodoptera littoralis. The sequence continues at coordinate 4,098,037 of LR824539.2, read as the reverse complement.
GCGGGACTTATCCTGTGAAAGTTGTATTTTTTTTTAAAAAACAGGTGTGACACAAAAAATATATAATATTTTAAATTTCAAATGTATTATTAATTTATAATTATATAAAAATCACAAGTTTATTATTCACTGATAAAATTAATTGTAAATTGAACTAAATTAATTTTACACAAAAATTTAGCATAAATGAATTGAATTTGAACACGTTTATCAATTTGAAGAACAAAACCATTCAGAATTTTGCTAGAATATTCTTATTTATTCTAATAAACTTTAAACGAAGAATGTACTAAACATCATTGAACTTTGACTCACAGTTTCTTACTCTGATTAAAATCTTTACTGCGTAAGAAAATAATATTATCCAAAGAAAGTTCTTTGAGAAGTGCCAACACCTCTGTTTTAGTGGTTTCAAGAAAACTCGTGAACATTATTGAGATCAATTTATAAATTAATTTTATTTTCTTTTGAAAGTTGCTAACGTGAGAGATTCTAGAGATATTGTAGCAAATTAAGTGATTCTTATTTTAACTTGTCTGTTGCCCCTTGCGCTTTTTTAAGAGTTCAAATTTAAGACACAAATAGAAAACAAATAATATTATATTAATTAAATAATCATTGATGTAATGTTTTCAATTTCGAACGCATTTTCCTAATAAAGCGCCCATATTGGTTTAATGAACACGAGCATAAATTTTCTGTCCATCAGAAAAAAAAATAACAATCATAAATTTAAAAACCGAATCGAAAATCCATGTCCAACATCGATCACGCAACAAAATTCGAAAATCAAATCAATTCGAAATTCGAAACACAAATTGAAACCAGTAAATAATTTCGCATTAATCACGTGGAACGGGAAAGCTGTCACCGACGCAACATGCAAATAAGTCTTAACGCGTTTAACGTTTGCCAGTTAGATTAGAAATGTCCTCCTACAGCAGTGTCAGCAAATTGATGGTTTATAACGTTAGTGTTAAAGTTCAAATTTTAGTGCACGTAAGATTTTAAGAGCAGTTCCGAGCATGCAAGGCACACATGCTACTTTTAATATCGGTGACCGACAATTACGTAACTTTGTTAAGCTTTACAGCGTCGATAGAGATTAAATTCGGCTAACGATTATATTGACATGTTATGGTAATTTACTTTTCGGATTATTTTGTTTTACTATAAGCACAGGTGTGCTTCATCCTAACTAATATTATAAATGCGAAAGTAACTCTGTCTGTCTGTCTGTCTGCTACTCTTTCACGCCAAAACTACTGAACGGATTTGAATGAAATTTGGTATACAGATATTCTAGACCCCGAGATAAAACATAGGCTACTTTTTATCGCGAAAAAGGGGTTGTTGTAAGAATAATTATTACGATTTATCTGAAAACCTGAAAACGGATATCTGACAGGTAACATTACTATGGTAACCAACCTGATGATTTGTAATTGTTATGACGTCCTACTTTCATAATATATTTTGGCATCAACATATAAAAATGAAGTTCTGTGGGTTTTCAAGGAATAATATTAGTATTCAGCTGCATCAGGGATCAGGGTTTTTAAAGACAAAATACGAATTCAATTGACTGAATACAATTTATTCATAGACTAGCCTCTGTCTGCGGCTTCTCTCGCGTTCTTTTAATCGGGTGAGGGAAGGATTTACAATAAAAAAATGAAATGATGCACGATTCTATGCTGGTCATAAATAACCCGCATACCAATTGTTAGCTTTCCACATTGAAAATTGCAAAATACCCCATACAAACTTTCACCTCTGTTTCACGTAAGTGGAAGGGGGTTAAAAAACGACAAAAAGTAGCCTATGATACTCTCCATCTTTTCAACTATCTCAAATCAAAAACCTTCCTGACTCCGTTCTGTTGTGAAATACGGACAAACAAACAAACAAGCACATACAAATTTATATTATTAGTATACATTTCTTAAGTCATCTGACATTTGTGTGACAAGTGAGTTTACAAAGTCAATGTGTCATAGATTTTTTTTATACTATGGTATTAATATTAAGGTATGCAAAGAGGTTGACAGCAGTCTAAGGAGATAAAACCACGAATAAAATATTTTCAGTTTACTTGAATTCGTATTTTTTATATGTATATCAAAAAAACTAGCTAAATGCACATAGCTAAAAAATAATATTAGTCCTTTTCATTTTAGACCGTCAAGGCCAAATTCACTATGATAGTTTGCTGTTTGTTTATGGCATAAGCCGGTAAACGAGCAGACGGATCACTGCGCCGCCCATGGACATCTGTAACACCAGAAGTGCTAGAAGTGCGTTACCGGTCTTTTGGGAATTGGTAATTTGAGGATTGTTAGGGATTGGGGGGGCTGGGGGAGGGGTAATTGGGCCTCCGGTAACCTCACTTACACAGCGAAACACTCCTTTAGGTAACCGAGGGCTGGGCTCGCTGTCATTGCAGCGGAAAGTCCCCTCTTTAAAAGTGGCTTTAGAGAGGCCATCAATGCAAGGACCGCCCGGAGAACACGGTGGAGCATACCGTGGCGGTGTACCTTGCATGGGCTGAGCACCGCCGTGTTCTCAGGGATGTAGGAAACGGTGACCTCTCGCGTTCGGCTCTGGTTCAGGCCATGGAGCGAGGGGGATTGGGATGCAGTCGCATCCTTCTGCGAAGCAGTTATGCTTGCCAAGGAGAAAGCGGAGCGTGTGAGGGAATGAACTTCCTCACGCCCCAGCCGTCGCGGGAGACACTCTCACCGGCCACCGTAAGTGCGGGTCTGTAGACGCAGAGCAAGGGTAGCTCGCCACCCGACCAGAACCAGTCCCGTGCATACGGCGCGCGCCTTACAGAGCCATGACACCATCATAGATGGAGCCCAGTAGAGCTGATGCTCGATACGGTGCCGCGGGATGCCTAACGAGTTGACGGGGCTCCGGCTCGACGAGCAGGAGTAGGAACGGAGTGGATTTTAGTCAGAAAGAATCTGTCACTCCCTCTCACCTAACCCAAGGCGGAAGAAGTGATTGGATGATTTTCCGACCTCAAAAAAAATCTCCTTTAGGTAATGACAACCCGATGTGTGAAAAACTACCAAAAAAACTCCTTATATTACTGGTATTGATTACGCTGTGGAAATTATGGACAATAGAGCCAAGGGATGTATTAAGTCTTATAGAGGACATTAATATCAACATTAAAGTACATGTATCATATGTAACTAACCTAATATCAGAATACCTATTTTTTCATTTAAATGTTTGCGATAGTAACGCACGTCGCACCGGTACATATCAAGTCACATTATAGGAGAGAGGAAATCCCAAAATGACGGAAACTATGCGCTAAAAAACCAGGACCAAGGACGTTGAAATAAAGAGGGGCTTTCTTACCTTTTAAACATTGAACCTATTTGGTGAAATTCGGCGCAGCGATAGTTTGAGACCCGGGAAAGGACATCTAAAAGTTTTTAACCCGAAAAACCCACGAAACCGGGAACTGTGCTGTTAAAATCACTATATCTATTTGATTGAAATGCGATACAACATTGATTTGCAAACATAGAATAGTGAAACCTCACGAGACGGGCACTGTACGGGTAAAACCTCTATGGGATTGTTTATTTTAGAAACCACGAAAATAAATTCATTTCTCAATAAATATAACCTAGGTACTGAATCGATTGTGATGATATTTGTTCCAGTTGTACAGCCATAGAATATACCTTGACAAAGACTAATTTAAAAAACCCAATTTATACAGAAGTCGTTATTTCACGCGGACGAAGTCGCGGGTAACAGCTAGTACTAAATAAATTTAAGCATGAGAGAGCCATGCTTCGAATGGGCCGGCTCGACCGTAGTGATACCACGGCCTCACAGAAAACCGACGTGAAGCATCGCTTGCGTTGTGTTTTATTGTGTGAGTGAGGTTACCGGAGGCCCAAATACCCTCTTATTCCCCAATCTCCCCAATTCCTGATTCCCCAACAATCCTCAAACTCCTAATCCCCAAAAGGTCGGTAACGCACTTGTAACGCCTTTGGTGTTCCAGGTGTCAATGGGCGACGCCAAATGCTTACCCTCAGATGATCCGTCTGCTCGTTTACACCGAATGCCCTAAAAAAAAAAAAATACTGGAAGTTTAATACAGTTTGAATATATAAATAATTTCGTTAATAGTTTCGATGAGCGAAATATTATACCATTTTATGTGCAGTATAGCTTAGTATGCCTACTTTGTTAAGTTTAAATGCAATAATATTAAGCCTTTGACTGCTAATAAAAAACTGTTGAAAGCAAATCCTCCGCTATCGTCGGTCACCGGTGACCCCCAAGGCGTTTAACGTGTGAGACTTATTTCGTATGTATTTACATCAATTTTCAGTTTATAGTTGTGAACAATTTCTCTACTGAACTAGAACCACAGTCGACCAACAAAAGTACTTTCCCACAAATAGGTCACAACCTTACATCATGATTTTAACGAGTAACATAAATTGTAGTTACACAGTTGCCATTTAATCCCAGTTTTATGAAGGATGGTTGCAATTGCAATCGTAAAATCGATTCACTTCTTCTGCTAATACTTTGTTGTTTGTACTTTGTATACTTTTTAGTAAAATAGTTTCCATTTTCTTATGTTTATCTGTGTAGTTCATGAAATTAATTTCAAGGTCATTTCTTAAAATCCTTTCACAATATTGCAAGAAAACCATTCATATTCATCAACCGGCTTCAAAAAAAAGAAGGAGGAGGTTCTCAATTAAACTGTATTGCTTTTTAGATTAGGCTTATGCTGATACCAAGAATTAAGTAACATTCCACTTGTCTTGGCAGTGATTGACAATTATAAAAGTCGAACTGATATTATGAACTTTTAAATAATATTCCAACATAAACATAACATTACGCATTTTTATCCCCGAAGGGGTAGACAGAGGTGCACATAACGGCAGTCAATGCCATTGTACAATGTAACACCCACTTTTCACTACTTATGTTATGAGTCCCATGTAATAGGGGGTGATGAGCCTATTGCCATATACGGTGGCACAATCCCAGAATCTGTGCTACTACTGAGATTTTTTAAAAACCCAGTAATACTTTGCCCGACCCGGGAATCGGACCCAAGACCCCATGCCCTGCAGTCGTACTTGCGACCACTCGGCCAACGAGCCAGAAATATTGTCTTCAATTAATTGTTCTACAATACATTTATAAATGCAGTTTTTCTTCTCCAACAGACAATAAACTTCGACTCGACGCGTGGTGGTATATCCTTAGTCACTGAGAAGGGTATACACAGTAGTAGTAGACTACTAGTGCAGTCAGCACGGACGACAGACGCCGGCACGTATCAGTGCGCGCCGGACAACGCTCAGTCAGCGACAGCGAGAGTTCATGTACTAACTGGTAAGTTCTGGAAACTTATATTAATTACGTCTCACATTCCCTAAAGGGTATGAAACTTTGGGCTTTTGTCTAGCCCGAAGGGATGCAGTTACCGTACATCCAGATATTGCCAGTGTTTGAAATCTCATTAACGGTTGAGTGTACTGTCATTAATAACAAGTAATGTTTTGAATTCCATGACGAAACACGAAAGCCCTGTAATATATTGCCCACCCTAGAAATATTGACCTTGAAAACTCGTGTTTGGTAGTCACACATGACATCATTCTATTAAAAATGGTAGTCGTAAGAATGAAGACAATAATCTCGTATTACAACTATGTCACCGTATTATTTCAAAGGCCTCTTCTCAAGAGGTGAAGGTTTGGGTATTAACTCGTCGAGTACCGGTTTTATAGACACAATTAAAGAACAATAGGTCGCGGTCACCGGTGACCGCTTGGTGTTTGACAGTTTAATCACCACACTTGCTCAATGTGGTTTGACGTTTTCAAACAGGTTTCTTCACGATGTTTTCCTTCACCGTTTGTCAGTGGTGTCTAATAATCTTAGAAAGTACATATAACTTGGAAAAAGTCACATTGGTACTTGTATTGGTAAATTTTGAACCCGCACTCTCATGCATGAGAAGGAGGCGTCGTACCTCCGGGTCACCACGACAACATATCTTTATAACATCAAATCACAAATACCGTCATAGCAACAGTCCGAAATAAAAACAATTTGAAAAAAAAATACCTCGAAACAAAAGCATCACTTAACTTACGGTCCCGTGCAGATAGACGGCGATAAATCAGTCCTGTCTTTCTAATTAACGGGCGTCTCAGAACGTCTAGTAGTTCTAATTAGTTACACAGTCGTCAGACATTGTCGCTAGATGGAATTGGTGTGGATTTAATTAGCTGGGATAAACGGACGATCACTTTAATTGTTTACAAACATCTTTGGGTAAATTTTAGTTAAATTGTCATTTGCTTTATTATGTTTGTCACCTTTTTTGTTTAGTGTGAAGCTGGTTCTGACTTTTTTTATGTAGTGAGTCGATTGACCCTTTCGAGGATTCGTCTCAGTCAACGAATACTTTTTACTGAAACTTAGATTAGGGTAGATGCCTAATTTTTATTTTAACGTCCGTCTGGTAGATTATTTAAAAACATTAGACACGTATTTTTTATTTTCTTACAGAAACGAATACTTTCGACGATATATTGATTTGAAATGTCGCGTGACGTCACTTCTATGTACATTTTATACGTAGAAATGATGTTTTAGCTCCCACTCCTAAACTTTAATTCGTTTCATCAAAGTATTGTTCTATTGTACGACAAAATAAAAAAATACGTGTCTAATATTTTTTCATTACCTAACTTACGGACTAATTAAATTTTACATTTTCATACCCTGTCATCCCAATTGTTGTATCTTGTGACTGACAGTCTCCACACTTAGCGGGCACGTTCAAGGTCATAGTTCAAAAAGTTCAGGTTTATCGAAGAGCGCTATTACATAGTCTTTATTATTGTATAGACTTTTAATTGGATTTTACCACACTAGTGGAAAGAGAACACGTAATAACAAAATTTGCCAGAGTCTGTGTTTCCTGAAGGGTATAAGTATACCTGGGAGTCTTTAAGGCCCGAATGAATAGGTTGCTTATGAGCAGATATGCTCCATATTAGGCCGCATCATTGCTTACTACCAGGCAAGATAGTGGCCAATCGTCGGCTTATCAAACATAAAATATATAGGTAATGGTGACGGCAAATCATCATCTATTTTATGTGTGGGAGAGCCATGCTTCGGCACGAATGGACCGGCTCGACTGGAGTGATACCACGGCCTCACAGAAGACCGACGTGAAACAACGTTGTGTTGTGTTTCGTCGTGTGAGTGAGGTTACCGGAAGCCCAATTTCCCTCCCCTTCCCCAATCTCCCCAATTCCTGAATCCCCAACAATCCTCAAACTTCTTATCTTCAAATTGCCGGTAAAGCACTTGTAACGCTTTTTCGCGATTGCTTTCCATCAGGTGATCCGCCTGCTCGTTTATCGGGCTATCCCATATAAAAAAATCTAACAATTCAAATATTTTAATCTAAAACGTTCTGAAACCAATATCTCAGGCGTACAGAAGTATGCCACAATGTAAGTTTTTACAAAGATATCGGTACCTTTCAATGTAGCTACAACTATCCCAACACAGCTACTATTGGTAAACGAAATAAAGTCCAAGTCTCATCAGATATACAATCTCACAGACCACTGACGTGGACCATCAGCTCTGGTCTGTGACGTCAGACTAATGTATTCATTACTTGGTGGCGGCACTGCGCTCGAAATTACAGCATTAGTTCGCTCTGTGTTTGGAATGGTGAACATAAGTGAGACTGTGGTTTCCATGTTGGTCTTGCATTCTGATTACTTGCATTTTGAGGTTAGAAACTGTAGGTGACTGTGTTAGATATAATTTTAGTTATATTTAGTTGGACATTTGGTGTTCAACAATGCCTTCTGGGTCCAATTGAAATAAAAGATTTTGACTTTGACTTTGACTATAATAGCAATGAATATGAGTGATCGATTTTTTATAGATAATCCTATTTAAAACTATGAACAAAGAGATTTGAACGAGTGTCTTATCATGAGATATCAGGAGTTAAGAAGTAAACCAATGAGTTTTGAATTCTCTACTTAAACATATTATAAATCTATACTAATATTATAAAGAGGAAAGATTTGTATTTTTGTATTTTTGTATTTTTGTATGTTTGTAATGAATAAACTCAAAAACTACTGAACCGATTGCAATAATTTTTTCACCATTCGAAAGCTGCATTATTCAGAAGTAACATAGGCTATATAATATCACGCTAGGTCCTATAGTTGTGGAGCAGTAACCAAAAATGTTTTAAAAACGGGGGAAAAGTATCGTTTCTGAGGCCTTCCGTGGCGTGCGCTGAGCATATAGTTAAAGTTATACAAAAATGTTCTATAGATGAATTGTTTATCTTAACATTATTTTTAAAAAAGTCCGCGAGAGCATATGTCTACCTTTTATAGTTTACCCATAACAATCGTTTTAATGAATGGTTCAATCCTTATAAAAGTTTGCTCTAGATAACGTTTGAATTGTTCAATCGGTTACCTTAAGACGCGACATCGACAACGGAGGGCAGGTAGCTAAAAAAAACTGAGAATAAATATAAATAAAACGTAAAACTATGTAAAAAATCTTAAGTCCCCCCGTGCGAAGCCGGGACGGGCCGCTAGTTTTAAATAAGTAAGTTTGATTACCTTTTACGCTGTTTAAAACATTGTTACAATATGCGCATTGCATACTAAATTCTACTTTATTTTCTTATATGAAGATTTACCCGAGATAGGGCCGATGCCAATACGCCCGTAGCCAAGTTTCGTTAAAATTTTGAATTTAAATATTTTTGTTTTGAATTTTAATGGAGTAAACAGGTTCCTGGTCCCGTTGCTTTTATTATTCCTGGCTGAGCATTTATCATTTATTCCCAAAAGGGTAGTCAGAGATGCATATATTAAACACTAGCCTGTTTTTCCGCCATTTCATACTGTTTTATGAGTCCCATGAAAGGAAAAGTGAGTCAACGTGTATTTATTTTTACCATAAATAATTGCTAATTAAATTATTTTAAATTAACATGACATTGACAAGTGATACTTGACATTATTTATTGATACTTAAAAAGTTTAAGGAACATAATAACTACTATATTCTTTAAACTTTTGAACAATTATACAGTAAAAATTGAGACAGTAATAACTTGATTAACCCGTCGTGTGTCTAAACGTGGATCCACGCGAGACACAATGTATTTTCTATTGTGTCTCATATCGGTGCATTCAAGCGGATAATACATAGTTTTATACAAATTATAAAACTTACCTACCTTACTTACCTTTTTATTGCAAGACGGCTAAAACAGCGGAAAAAAATTAAAAACATCGAAATTCCGCCAGTAAGGCGTCAAAGAATTTATTCACATCACTGTCACTGGTGAACGTGTCCAAATGGCAATGCTTATTTGCTGTCTGAAGAAACAGCTTTAGTTTATCTCGGTAAAACTTTAAATTACAATAATTAGCAATATAATATCGTAAAATAATTTAATGAAGTAAACTAACATTAGCAAAATACGTAAACTATCCTATTGACACTTATTCAATATAACCCGCGGTTACAATGGGGCACAAGAGTTATATAATAACAAACACGCTTTTCAAACCATTTCCAAAGGTACTAGTTTCGTGCTTCGTTTAGCATGCAACAGCCATTGTACTCTCTCACCGTTTAGCAACTCGTGCATTTGTTGAATTTTCCTCGCGATCCAAAACTAGAACGTTTCCGTACCGTCACGCATTTGAATCATGAACTGGTTTATGTACTTGCTTAACAGGATAATTAAGCGAACGTTCAAATTGCCGTTAAAGTCGGTTTTTGATTTTAATTTGTGTAACTATATTAGTTAATAAGAGCTTTGTATGTAATTCGGTAATTTCATCTTTATCGATATTACAATAATGTTTTTATTGAATTCATCAATTAAACTGTCAAACACCAAGCGGTCACCGGTGACCGCAACCTATTGTTCTTTAATTGTGTCTATAAATACGGTACTCGACGAGTTAAAGAAGTACACCATTTCGTGTATTTTGATGTTATGATTTTATACGACAGCAAAAATAAATATATTAATAAACAAAACGTCTTAGATTGCTATAAGTTTAACTGATTAAAATATTTATTCACCTCGAAAATCTTCCAAGCCCTGAGAACTACATATTTTTATATTCAATAGTAGGTAACTGATATTAAATGAAGAATTATATCCAATAATAACTGAAATGAAATGAAAAACTATGTCACTCGAGTATGACCCGAGTCGGGCTTCCTATGAGAAGCTCTCGACATTAAGGTAGGTACTATGATGTTTTATGAAGTACAAAGTTCATAACACGGGAACGCTCTAACCGACCAGCGGTTGGTCGCAAAAATATGCTCGAAACTCCCTAAAGAATTATTTTATGACGCTATTAAAATAAAATAAAATGTTGCTGTTATTTTTTTATTATTACGAATGAAAGTGTGCTGTACACCCAATTTATGTTCTTGTATAAAATGGTCCAGGACACCTACTGAATTGTGAACCATATTTTTTGTCACTTGCTCTATAATTTAACCTCTTTGATTGAAGAAGTTACTAGTACCACTACCAGGTAATGGGCCAAGTCCTGAATGGGAACAAAGAGTTATGACTAGGCCCTCAAGGCTCCGGCTCAAAGTACAGGAGTAGGAACAGTGTGGTTTTTAGCTAGTAAGAGTCTAACACTCCTGCCCGCCTCACCCGGGTGGAAGAAGTCTTTGAATGATTCTACCTCTTTTTTACCTCTTCAAAGAAAACCCTCTATTACATGAGACTTATAACATAATTAGTGAAATATAGGAATTACGCTGTACCTATATGCGCACCTCTGGTAGTGTTGCGAGTGTCCATGGGCGGCGCTGATCGCTTATCATCAGGTGATCCGTCTCCTCGTATGCCTCCTATTCCATAAAAAAAGAGATCTGACGTAATTATAATATTACGAAAATCCCTTCAAAAAACCATTAAAGATAACACTGAAAGCAGATTTAAATAAAAACAAAAATGTTGTAACATTCATTGCATTCCATTTTGATCGCAATAAAAAGCACATACAACGCTTTTGTCACAATTACGGAGCGTGCTATTTTGAAAAATAAATGTAACACGAATACTCTTTGAACATGTATTGTGCCGAATTCCGATCGTACGTGCTATGTATGTACGAAAATGTAACGTAAATGAATTTATTCATTGTACATTTGTGATTTTTTGAATAGCTATACTGTTTATTCAAAATATATTATAGTAAATAACATTTTTTATTTTTATTCTTTGCTAAGCTTTTAAGACTGTCTAAAAGGTGTTCGAATCATGTATTAATTTTCTTTATAAATTATCTATATTTTTTATTTTTTTTACACGTTGTCCCACACTGGGATTTTCTCCTGTGTCGTGGGTGCGTTTATAAACATACAAGGTCATATACCTACATATGGCAACAATCTGTGGATCACACAAAGAGTTGTTCCGTGCGGGAATCGAACCCGCGACACGTTACGCGGTAGCCACTAGCCCAGCCACTGCAACAACCGTACAGTCAAATATTAACACGTTGAACGCCATGGGGGTCACCGGTGACCGGCATTAGCGGAGGATTTACCTTCAATAGTTTTTTATTGGCAGTCAAAGTCTTAATATAAGCTAAGAGTGTGGTATCCCCATTGATATGGCCTATCAGACCAGACCGACCCAAAAATAATTGGAGAAGTCAATGTGATTTGAATAAATTTCTGTGGTTGTGAATTGACACAAACAAAATATTTTAAACGAAAGGTACTTCCTATTTTTCCTTAAAATCCGTATAATTATTTAAAATAAGAATATTTCACGCCATCACGGATATTATCAAGGCTATTTTTGGAATAAATTATGTGATTATATTCCTAATGGTTCTAATTTCAATTAACACCGAAAGTATAAAGCTGTATATTCACTAGACGACTAAAATGTTGGCGTTGTAAGTTGAACGCGCCACGTCAGTGAAAAAAAGTGGTTGGAAAAATATTTACAGTATTTTCTTTACATTTAAACTGTCAAACACCAAGCGGTCACCGGTGACCGCGACCTATTGTTCTTTAATTGTGTTTATAAAACCGGTACTCGACGAGTTAATGTTTAACTATATTATGATTAAAAAACATAATTAGACTTTAAATAATATTTTTTTGACAAAACAAACGTTAATGTTGGTCGATATTTGTTTTCAACTAGTTACTACTTTTTATTCATCAAAATCTCAAGCAACAAAATTTTTAATTTGTAAGCAACAAACAAAATCATACGACTATTCATTCATTCATTCATCCATTGAATACGCAGCTTTATTTTAACGGCGATTCGTGAGAATGAGTCATAAAATAAAACAAATATTGTCGTATCGCCCGATAATTATAATTATGTTAGCTTTAATAATTATTTTCTTTTATTCTGACTATTTCTATTATTAGGGTTGACTTATTTTTATTTTTTCTTTTATTAACTGGGAACGAGATATTTTTTTTAGTATTTTCAACACGAAGATTTTATTTTAAAGGGTCTTTAACTTATCTATGTATGTTTGGTTGGCCTATATTTATAGTTTCTGTTATTATTGTTAAATTTAACACCCAAATGTATGATACAAACCCTATAATCTTTTTGCATTATATAATCTTTTTGCATTATATAATCTTTTTGCATTATATAATCTTTTTTTACGTTGCATAATGCGAGTGTCGTCATGAGGAAAAGTGTCTAAATAGGAAAAAAATTAATAACATTTCATTAAAGTTTATTGGCTTCATATGTTTATAATAATCCTGTCCACCTAACACATCACACTTTAAAAGTTAGAAGAGCAAATTAGAATAAAATTCATAAAAAAACAATGCAAATCAGTTCTCAACCTACTTACATAAAACCGGAAAATTGATAGTCCATATCGACAGTAAAAGGGACTCAATCCTCTAATTCTAACTTCCTTGATAAACCTTCGTATTTCCTTATAAGAAAAACATTAGGTAGGATTTTTTGAGCCTAAGTACCATTATCATCAATAGCCAGTCGCAGAAGACAGGTGATTGAGTGAGGGCATAATTCTTACTTAGCAAGCGTTTCTTAGATTTATTAAAGGCCTTTGTAAAAAATAAACGTTACGGCTCTTTGATATGAAACTAGCCGTTCATTGGCCAATACCTTTTGTTTGAAGAAGCTTACGTGTTTTTGAGTTTGTTCTATTTTTTAGTCACGTTTATCAATACGTTTATATTTTTAGGAAATAATCTGTTCTTTAACCATATATGAGATTTTGTTTTACACTACGATTTTCTCCTGTGTCGTGGGTGCGTTTACAAACATACAAGTTCACATACATATGACACCCAGCCACGGAACAACAATTTGTGAGTCACATAAAGAGTTGCTCCGTACGGGAATTGAACCCGCCACACTTTGCGCGGCAGCCGGTTGTCCAGCCACCGCGCGAACCGTGTCGTCTCTAGATTACTCTCTAATAACAAGATACATTGTTTATTAGGGTGTATTGTATATTATCTTTGAAAATTTTGAAAGTAAATATAGTCATTTATATTTTTATTTGCCTCGGCTTCGCACATGTGCAATATGTATATAATACATACAAATCTGCCTTAAGAATTACTCTATGTATTAAAAAAACCGCATCAAAATGCGATGCGTAGTTTTAAAGATCTAAGCATACATATGGACTGACAGACGGCGGATAGCGACTTTGTTTTATACTATTTATTTAGTGATTACATTAAGTACTTTTACCATAATAACACATTCTTATATAATAGTATTTAATTTAATATGGACCTAAATTTTACGACAAAACCACTCAAATATTTTTATTACGAAGTTATACATAATTAAAAACATGTAAAAACACGTTTTTATAGCAAAACGGAACAAGGGTCGTAAACTAAACCCATGTTTATAACTAAGATAAACGATCTAGAATTATTTAGTAGAGTAAACTACAATAAAATACGTGTTACCATTTTTGTTAAATAAAATCTACATCTGCTGACGAATATTACAATAAGCATAATGGAGCTTATTTTACGGTTGTTATGGTATTAAATCCAATGACTTAGAGTTGAATTAAAGGTAAAAGTTTTCATTAGATCGTCATCATCATCAACAGCTTAGAAGACGTGCTCACTGCTGCACAAAGCCTCTTTTCACGCAGAGAAGGTTTGACAATTAATCACTACGCTTGCTCATTGAGGGTTGGCGATTTCAATCTTAAAATTAGAAATTTTAAGTCAAGGTTCTCGAGGTTTTCCTTCACCGTTTGTCAGTGGTGTCTAAATAATCTTAGAAAGTACACAAAGCACCGCTAATTAGTTAGCGGCGCTACACATCGACACAACTATCATTTACACAATATACATGTGTGGGTAATTTCATATCAATAGATATGTATAGAAACATTCGTCTATCACACACATCTTGGTATTTAAAAATCATTTTTGTGTCGGTATACGCAATAATTTAGTAAATAAGTTTAAATAAAAACGAGGGTAAAGATAAAATTACTCATAACAAACTTTGAATAAATCGAAATCAAAAATAATGAACGATCGAGCTATACAATACCCATATAAATATAGTGCTTTCTCATTGTAATTTTATGTTACTGAATGATATAAAATATTTCGATGATCTCATCTACAGCGCGCTTGGCGCAATGGTTATCGCCTCCAATTGTCAAGTAAAGTGCCGCCGGATCGATTCCAACATTCACATGTTGTTTTAGAATTAATTTATCAAATATTTGAAATTTGAAATTTGAAATTAGAAACAATTAAATCTTTTCTTTTTTTTCCTTTCCTATTGTTCTAAATCTTATGTTAATGTTAATAGTAAATACTTTAGATTTTTTATACCTATAATATCTTTTATTTATATTTTAGTTCTAGTTATTTATTATTTAGAATAATCTCATTGGCTTCATGCATTTCAACCAACTTAATCTGTCAAACACCAAGCGGTCACCGGTGACCGCGACCTATTGTTCTTTAATTGTGTCTATAAAACCGGTACTTGACGAGTTAAATAAGATAAAAACAGTAAAAAAGTAATTAACTGTGATTTCTTAATGGTTCGATACCTGAGTATATTTGCAATGTTTGTGGCGACCATAGAAATCTCGAGTCATTTTATTTTACACGCTTATGAAGTAACTACCGACTATTTAAAACATGTTTTTCAAATCACCCGACTTACAAAATAATTGCGTTCTTAGTTGTCAATTTATGAGGATTTCATAGTTTATTGCTACACTACTTATATTCGTGTGCAAAGTTATTTTTATTTTTACAAGATGTTCCAACACCTATCAACATTTAAAAAGGCTGAAACCATTGTTTTGCATGAGCAAAACATAACTAACAATAACTGAAATAGCAAGGCGTTTAATGATATCGGTGAGTAAATAAGATACTACGTTGATATTCTAAATAATATTTATTTCATTTTGTAACTCGACACACCTATCAATTTTTGCACTAGAATAAAATAATTATTGCAACTTATTATGAAGTTCAATATTATAAAGATATATTAATAATTTATTATTAATTGTATTGTAACTTGACTTGTTTTTGTTAGGAGTGTTTCTTTAAAACATATCTGGTTAGGGATTTTTATTCCTTACGCCACTACTTAATTATAAATTATTATTCTAACATTGTGTTTACTTATATTTATTATTATTTTTAAATAACTTTAATTCCTGTAAAGTATTTCCTGGTATTTTAAATACTTATTTGTTTGGTATCAACAGAGGAGATCCATGCAGTTATGGGTGCACAGATATGCGGAGACCGGTGACGTTAAACATCGTCGACGTGGGCCTAAACCAAAGGCAAATTCATCGGCTCGGCACTACGACATCGTAGCCAGGCACATGGCTGATCCGTTCCTGCCAACCCGCACTACAGCGACAGCACTGAATGTTTTAATACAAACTGTACGGAGACACCTGCATTCTGGTTTAAGGTGCAGGAAGCCAGAGAAGAAAATATTGTTATTGTGGTTCACCAGCAAAAGCGCTAAGAATTTGCTCAGGACTTTATTACTTTGATTGGGCGAACAGTGTAATCATATTGAGCGACGAAAAGACTTTCAAGTCGGATAAGGATGGGCGTAAAATATTGTGAAGAAAAGATGGAGAAAGGTATACGAATTGCAACCTTCTGCCTTGTAGGATCAGTGATTGTATTGATTTCGGAATCATTATTGAGCCTGTCAAACTCTGCCTTTATTAAAATTAACATAAAATAATGTTTAATTTTTTTAAGAATATTAAAATGCTGTCTAGAACATACGGTGAAGTGATGTTATTGTTTTGTGGTTAGAAATTGTCATAATTTCTTTCTATTCTACATGTTTATTCACTTCACTTTAATTTTTCATTAACAAATTTATTTAACTGCTTTCGAACTTGATTGACATATTATATTTACGCCCATCTTCAATTAATTTAAAGTTTCCCTGATTCTAAAGGTCATGAAAGTTAAAATCGTTCCATAGCATTCGTCACATTCTTTTTACTATCATACAGCCCACTGAATATTGAACCTTATAACAACCGTCGTAAAATAGATAATTAATGGAAGTTCAAACGACAAAAAGTCGCCCATTTCAAGAAATATTATGTTGACAGTGTAATTTTTTACATGTTTTACTTGTTTATTACTGTAAAACTGTTTAATAATACATTATATTATTAAATTACAAAACAAGAATGTTGTATATTTGTTTATTACCTACTTAATAAAAAACGTTGCTGCCATCGTATTACCGCTGTACCGCATGATATTTCCCGATTCGACTATGAGGTTTATTGTCATATCTATTAATTATGATTTAAAGAACTTTAAACTTAACATGTGGTATATAATTAATTATTAGATATAAATATTGAATATAAAACAACATATTTGTATAATAAATAAATTAATTGTAATAAAAAATAGTATTGTTTTATTTACCAACTCATTTGCTTCTTTTATAGCCTGATATTTATATTTCATGACAAAAAACAAAAAAAAATAAGAAAAATAACAAGGTAAAATAAAATTAACTTTTAGCTGGAATAGAACCCACATCATTGATCCTTGAAAGACGATAAAAGCGTGCTCATTAACCAATCGACCACGAGCACTACAATAATGACAGTGAAAATGTCGGGTCATATCAATGATTGTAAATAGTTTTAACCTTACCTATGCATTAAATTATAAAAATACGTATACCGACACAAGAATGAAAATACCAATGTGAACGTGGTGGACGAATATTTTTATATACAGTTATATGAAATTACGCACACATGTACACTGTGTAAATGACAGTTGTGTCGATGTGTAGCGCTGCAACTAATTAGCGGTGCTTTGTGTACATATAACTCGGAAAAACTCACATTGGTACTTACCTTTGGTAGCTTTCGAGCCCGCACCCTCATGCATGAGAACCGGGTGTCTTAACCTTTGGGCCGTGACGACGATAATTTCATAAGATGCCAACATAAAAAAATACAAAATTAGGCATGTAATCTGGGCCTGAGACCTTACAACCACAAAACCGCTGTTACTGAACCAGAAATACACAGATTTCTTCGAAATGCAACTTCATTACAGATATCAAAAGCTCTACATTAAATTTTCTTTTACCTATTAAAAGTAAATAAATTGTGTGTCCTTACTTTATGAATATGTAGGTTTACAAAGTCAAAAGTCAAGTCAAAATCATTAATTTCAATTAGACCAAGAAGGCACTTGAACGTCAAAACAAAATTGTATTTAAATATTAAAGCAAAAAATATCAGTCTGTCGGTCAGTCCTCTAGTGAAGCTATTTTCTCGTTCGTACCTTGAGATAACCTTCACAAATAATATTAATATCTCTGACCCTCTGTGATAAATCGACATATCATACCTAAATATCGTCATATTTTGTGGTGACAATTTTACCATAACTACTATTTACTCTGAGGAGTAAACTAGACTAACATCAAGAAGTAGATCCCCATTTCACTTAAAATTAACATTAAATAAAATTCACCTTTATCAGACATCCTTTTTATAATGTCGTCTGTCCAAAAAACGTAGACATACGGTGATAGACACTTTAGTATAAAAACTAGACTAAAAAGAAGTATGTATAAATAAACCATTAAACCATTAACTATTGAAAAAAAATATTTAAGGCTACCTTTTAATCAAAACTTAAGTAACCGATCAACTTACAGCGGTGATTTCACCACTAACATACGCAAACAGGAACAAATTTTTTAATCATATAATTTCTTTTCACAGGTGAAACTCCCGCAGCGATGCAGGGAAGTGCACAGTGGGCGAGCAGTTTCAATCTACAAACTTTAATAAGCATTGCAAGTGTTATATACTTTCTCATAGTGTAAATAACATACGGACATTTTCAAGGACTGGTTTAAAAAGTGAGAATGTGAAAAACTTTAAAAGTGATGTGTATATACGAGTGATAAAAATTGTTATGTGGTCTCTGATTGATCAATCGAATGTAGAACAAGTGTTTCACAGTGGAAGGACCGTTTGTAAAAATAATAGTATTGTAAAAAATATTTCAAAGTTCGAAGCCCGTTGATCCTGATTGTCAGTTGTTAACCAGACGTCAATCGTTTTGAAAAACTAGGGTTAGTCGCTGATGCGAATTTTTACGTTCCATTATTTTTGACGTACGGTATTTTGCTCACAACTTTTGTAAGCTTAAATAAAAAGGTTGTGTTTATCTAAGCGATGTTTTTGAGCCTTTGAATAGCTATAATTTTGCCTCGTTAAATTCAATTTTGTGCTGTCAGTTTTTGATATGAACAATTGAACATGAAAACTAGTTAATGTACCTATTTACTTTTATTATTTCTCTTTTTGTTTGCTCATAAATTTTATTGAATATTGTTATACAAACAGGTTTATGAACTGACCGCACCAACCGTGCGTTGGTGCGGTGGCTGGGCAACCGATTGCCATGCAGGCACGCTGCACGGCAATCGGTTGTGGGATTCTATTCTCGCACGGAACAACACTTAGTGGATCCACTAATTATTGTTTCGGGTCTGGGTGTCACGTGTATGTGAATTTGTATGTTTGTAAACACACCCACGACACAGGAGAAAATCCTAGTGTGGGGCAATGTTTTTTTTAATTTATTTGTATTTATCTTATAACACAATCAATCAGGATTAAACACAAGCCTGAAGGAAATCATCTGTGCCAATGTCGCATAGAAAATATCCTAAATATCAGGGTAAAGTTATAAAATTGCTAGAATAAATACTACATTTCAAACAACTCACATTTCTAATATTTAAATTCATAACTCTAATAATAAAAACCAGGTGATTATCAATCAACCGATTACAACTGATTGTTATACGATAGATTGATTGACTGATGATTGAAAGCAATTGTCAATCGTGATTGATAATCAACTGGCAATTAAGACGATGTAAAAATTGTAGTTAAAATTATAAATAGATATAGATAAAGATTGTTTTTGAGATTAAAGTTGATTTAAATAAAAGACCATTTTTAAAATAAATTGTATTATTTTATTTATTTAAGTCATTTATACTCATATTAATGAAAGTATTGTCTTTGACGAGGACTGCCTCGTTGAGTGGTCGCAATTGCGACTGCCGGGTAAGGGGTCTCGGGTTCGATTCCCGGGTCGGGCCAAGTATTACTAGGTTTTTAAAAAAATATCAGTAGTAGCACGGAGTCTGGAACTGTGCCTGGTATATAGCAATAGGCTCACCCCCTATTACATGGGACTCATAACATAAATAGTGAAAAGTGGGTGTTACATTGTACAATGGTATAATGTGCACCTCTGCCTACCCCTTCGAGGATAAAAGGCGTGATGTTATGTTTTTTGTTGTTTGTATTGTCTTTAACATTTTTAGCATAATCTGATCCATATTTAAATTCGAAATTACAACAACAATCTATGGTATAAATTATTTCACAGAGTTAAAAAAGAAATATACATCAAAACGTATTGATACCAAAATTCTTCAGAAAGTAATCCCTACACTCAATATGTTGATAACACGGAACATAATTTGGTGCCACGCTCAGTTTGGTACCATTCAAACTTCCGGAAAACGCCTTCTATACATAACCCTCGTGTTTTCCAGTTTCCTTTCCTCTTTTCATACGAACTCTTAGGAACACGTTCACGTCAACTTGTCTATTCAGAACCAGTCTCATTCGGGTTTTTATTTAAGCCTTTTCATTTAGACGAATGTAGTTGACGGCGTACAAGATTCTGAGAGAGAGCCTTAGGCGCGAACGCTTCCCTCGAAATGAAGGCAATCGAAATCTAGTCTTGTGGAAAACTGCTCTTGGAGTTGTTTATGTTCCTGTGTTTTTAGATAAAATTAATGGCTTATTTTGTACTTAGATTTTTATAAATGTAATGTGATTGAAGTTGTTTCTACTCAATAGTTTTATTCTTACTATCATCATCATCAACAGCCTATAAATGCCCACTGCTGAGCAAAGCCTCTTCTCACACGGAGAAGGTTAGAGCATTAATCACCACGCTTGCTCAATGCGGGTTGGCAATTTCAAACTTATAATTAGAAATTATAAGTCCAGGTTTCCTCACGATGTTTTTCCTTCACCGTTTGTCAGTGGTGTCTAAATAATCTTAGAAAGTACATATAACTCGGAAAAAGTCACATTGGTACTTGCCGTTGGTAGGTTTCGAACCCGCACCCTCATGCATGAAAAGTGGGCGTCTTAAACCTCCGGGCCACCATGACATACTATACCTACATACAATAACAACCATCATACATTGAAGTAGTCACACGTAATTGTAAGGACAGTCATTTGAATATATTAGTGAGTAGATAAATTTCTGTGAATTACATACTTACTGTTGATTGATGATAAAATTAATGTCTTTATCAGACCATGAAAAGACTTTGTTCCAAACCGTTGGTAATTTTAAAATAACAAATCTGACAATTTGCACACAAACAAATAAACGTCAATCTATGTTAGTACAGTCTATTGACTGGTGCTCAACTAACATGCTCAATACTAACCTGTATCTAAGGCGACAGGTTATTTATAGGTTAGGCTTTAGTCGATTGACTTATTCCTACGTCTCTTACGTCTTCTGCCATATATATTGTGCATTATTTTCTGTTGAGACTCTAAGTCAAAACATAAAGAAAATTTGCCAACAATACGTTCATATTTCACCTATCTATTGCTACTCAGTTTTACGTCGCGCTTAAGTATTGTGCTGTCACTATAAATTCTTTGTTAATTGACAGAGATGGTACGATATTTAAGTACAACTTAAAATTGGGTAGCATTTCAGTATTCGAAGATAACTGATGTGTTATTTTGAAGGACATCAAGACCTCATGCAAACAAATCTTCTTTAAAGGTCACATTATATAAAAAAAATATGAATAGGTTTCATCATCATCATCATTATCAACAGCCTATAAATGCCCACTGCTGAGCAAAACCTCTTTTCACACGGAAAAGGTTTGAGCATTAATCACCACGCTTGCTCAATGCGGGTTGGTGATTTCAAACTTATAATTAGAAATTATAAGCCCAGGTTTCCTCACGATGTTTTCCTTCATCGTTTGTCAGTGGTGCCTGAATAATATTAGAAAGTACATATAGTTAACTCGGAAAAAGTCATATTGGTACTTGCCGTTGGTAAGTTTCGAACCTGCACCCTCATGCATGAGAAGTGGGCGTCTTAAACCTTCAAGTCACCACGACAAGTAGAATACAATAGTTAATGTAATGAATACATGTAATACCTATAAAAAATGTGTCCTATTCATGATTACTGATGCTAAAAGCAGTGTATCGACTATCTTCAAACACCATGATGAATTATACGTAATGCGATATTTGTGCGAACGAATGAGCTGTCGACCATGTTCTAGATCGATCAGTGTAGTCTTTGAAAAACGATAACTAGGCTGGCATAAAAAGAGACTAGTATTTGGTGAGTATGTAATCAATTTTCGTACGTAAGTAAGTTTCTGCTATGGATTTTAATGAATGGCTTCGATAACAAGTTTTATTAATGTAAAAAGAAAGAAAAGAAAGAAAAATCATTTATTCGACAGTAGCCACGCACACAGATACAAAATAATACAAAATTAAAATGAAAAGAAGAAATTAATACAGATACTTATATAGGTAAGATAGAACAATAATGATAGACCAAAAAACAAAGAAACAACAGAGTATAACAAAAAACAGTGACAATAATAACACAGTAATTAAAAATTACTGTACTGCCTCGTTGGCCGAGTGGTCGCAATTGCGACTGCCGAGCAAGGGGTCTCGGGTTCGATTCCCGGGTCGGGCAAAGTATTACTGGGTTTCTAAAAAAATTCTCAGTAGTAGCATGGAGTCTGGAACTGTGCCCGGTATATGGTAATAGGCTCACCCCCTATTACATGGGACTCATAACATAAATAGTGGAAGTGGGTGTTACATTGTACAGTGGTATAATGTGCACCTCTGCCTACCCCTTTGAGGATAAAAGGCGTGATGTTATGTATGTATGTATGTATGTAATTAAAAATTAATAAAACAAGATATAAATAACATTTAATAGCGCGCGCTGTTGCCAAAATGGCCTCCATCTCATCATTAAGTTGAGCGTACATGCCCTACGCTGATTTTCAGATGAATGGTTTGATGTCATTATAATAGTTCATTACTTTGATAGTATCTCAAATAAACACATTTTTTTAACACGAGCTTATCCATCATTCTCATATATTATGTTTTAGAAAATAACATAATGAACATTATACATACATAGTAAGCGAATGTTAAATTAGAAAAACAAAAATATATCCTATCGTGACCTCTATGTTTGCACACCGCAATTATTTATTAGAAAAGTTAGATATAAGCAAATGAACTTGATTTATTCATCAGATTACATTTTCTTACCAATATATATAATAATATACAATTTCACTCAAAACTTTATACATAGGTATATTAAATTGTACTTATGCATATGATACACAAAAATTGGATTGGGAGCAAAATGAATACCTATTTGAATTTATTGAAGCCTTCCAATTTACCTTTTCATATGTATTTAGGATCCAATTATTGAATGAGATCAAATAATAATACTAGTCTAGTCGAACTTAGATTTTTCCCTCTATTTATATGAAATGTATATAATATTTGTTCCTAAGGGTTTTTTTTTTAAGAGAGGAAAATCATCGAATGTCTTCTCCCGTCTGGGTGAAGCGGCAGGGAGTGTCAGACTCTTACTGACTAAAAACCACCCCGTTCCTACTCCTGCACTTCGAGCCGGAGCCCCGGTAACCCGATAAGTTCCACCACTTCCTAAGGGGTTGCCAGTAACCAAGGTTCCTAAGGGGTTGGACCAAAAAGATATAAAAAGATAGATGTAGGTACTATAATACCTCTATATGACATTAGATTATTGTTATTAGCAAGTTATGTTATTAATCCCAAGTTAAAAAGTGACTAAATGCATCTTTACTTTACTTCGTTGGCCGAGAAGTCGCAAGTGCGACTACCGGACAACGGGTCTCGGGTTCGATTCCCGGGTCGGGCAAAGTATTACGGGATTTTATTTAATTCTCTGTAGTAGTACGGAGTCTAGAATTGTGCCCGGTAAATAGCAATAGGCTCACCCCATATAACATGGGACTCATAACATAAATAATAAAAAGTGGGTGTTACATTATAAAGTCGATCTTCCAAGCAGCGGTTTCAAAAGAGCAGGAGATAGCCATAATGTTTGGGAACGTTTACAGGAAGACGGTACTATAAGAAGATATTGCTCTCCATAGTACAACTAAGACCCTTTGAAAACCACTATCATAGCTGGATTCAAGACTTCTTTCGTTTCTGTTGCAAGCACTGGATTAAACAATACAGGTAAAGTTGAAATATACTATAATGTGTACAATTTATAGCCAATTATTTCTAAATCGAAGATGTTTAAACAGTTTTTTTTATTATTATCGTCCAATAAAAGTAAAGCTCATTCATAAAGAGCGACCCATTTAAAATGAGATAACGGTTAAGCATGAATGAATGGTATCCATTACAAAACCACTATATTCAACCAGCATTAAACCCGATGGATGTTTTATTAATTATTGAGATTGAGAATTATTTTATAGTATTCTTTTTAAACTGCCTTGTTCGCCGAGTGATCTCGGGTCGTGCATATCACTATTGGATTTAAAAAAATCTCAGTAGTAGTACGGAGTCTGGAACCGGGCACAGTATATGGCAATAGTCTCACCCCCTGTTACATGGGACTCATAACATAAATAGTGAAACGTGGGTGTTACATTGTACAGTGGCATTAAGTGCCGTAATGTGCACCTCTACCTGCAAAAATGAAGTGATACCACTGCCTCACAGAAAACCGACGTGAAGCAACGTTGTTGCGTTATTTTTCGTCGTGTGAGTGAGGTTACCGGAAGCCCAATTACCCTCCCCTTCCCCAATCTCCCCAATTCCTGATTCCCATCGATTCTCAAACTCCTAATCCCCAAAAGGCCGGTAACGCACTTGTAACGCCTCTGATGTTTCAGATGTCCGAAGGCGACGTCGATTACTTACCATCAGGTGATCCGTCTGCTCGTTTACCGGCTTATGCCATAAAAAAACCAGTTGAATAAATAAGCAGATATCTAAATAAATAGCCATGGTTTTTATTATTTCTTAGCATTTTAATATACTTCGTCCTAAAAGATCGCATAGGTCCGAAATACCAAAAGAAAATAAATCAAATGAAATTATATTCATGAAACAGAATAAGCCTCACGATTGTACCACAGCTTATATAACGTAGACAATTTTTGGGTTCCGCAAGTAAAGGGTTCCTTCGGGACCCAATTAGATTGATAGATTTTGCTTACTGTTAAAGGTTTGTATTTGTATTTATTTGTATATAGAACGTCAGTAGTTTAAGTATAGTTCACTCGTATATATTTATCTATGTAGGTACGTATGTTTTTACCGTAAGTATGTCGTGGTGGCCCAGACGTTTAAGACGCCTGCTTCTCATGCATGAGGGTGTGAGACCTACAAATGGCAAGTACCAATATGACTTTATCCGAGTTATATGTACTTCATAAGATTATCTAGACACCACTGACAAACGGTGAAGGAAAATCGTGAGGAAACCTGGGCTTATGATTTCTAATTATAAGTTTGTAATCGCCACCATTGAGCAAGCGTGGTGATTAAGGCTCAAACCTTCTCCGTGTGGGAAGAGGCGTTGCTCAGCAGTAGTCATTTATAGGCTGTTGGTGATGATGCTGATGATGTTTTTAAATAGGTTATAACGGACGCATTGTTATTTTATTACAGTACCTTATGATAAATGTTGCACATCGATTTTTATGAAGAGGCAAGTTTTTGTGATAGGTATAATGATGAAGTTGTTATAAAACTTTTTGTTTTTGTACTTTTTTATGATTCAAGGCATACTAATTAAAAAACAAAAAAAAAAATAGTAGTTAATTATGAATGACGTGATGATAGGGCCGATTGCTCATTTTAAGGGTGGACGTGCAATATTCATCGCTGGTTACTTTATTTATAGATATACAGAACCCGCAGTGTAATATTTATAGTTGAAAGTACCTGTTTATTATTAAAACACAAAAAGTTATTTACATTCAAGTCTGGACCTATAATACCTTAGTAATCCCTTTTAGGAGTCTATTTAAGTGCATAAATTCAAAGACTTTTATCTTCATTTTAATGCAAGATTAGTGTTTATTCATAAAAAAATGGATTTACATATTTTAACATAACAACATAACATCACGTATTTTATCTCCGAAGGGGTAGATATTACGGCACTTAATGCCACTGTACAATGTAACACTCACTTTTCACTATTTATATTATGAGTTCCATGTAATAGGGGGTGAGCCTATTGCTATATACCGGGCATAATTCCAGACTCCGTGCTACTATCGGGATTTTTTGAAAAAGCCCAGTAATACTTTGTCCGACCAGGGAATCGAACCCAAGACCCCTTGCCTAGCAGTTGCAATTGCGACCACTCGACCAACGAAGTAGTCACATATTTTAATAAGGTACAAAATCACAACTTTAGGCATTAATAGAAATCATCTTTTGAGTTCATCGACCTGTGCATTAGTTATACCAAAAGTTAATTCAAGAAAACAACGTCAACCAACGCACAACTCAAGTTAAAACTAATAAACCATAATTATAATAAAATATACTTAAAAATTAACTTAATAGAAGGCGAGAGCATTAAACAGTCGTCAGCTTCGTTAAGGCCGAAAATTAATTCAGTCACCCGTCTTAAATTGCATTTAAATTTCAATTTAAAGACAAAGACAAACAGTATAAAATGCCACGAACTGTTGCGTGAGCAAATGTATAATTAAATTCATTCCAAAATTGTTTAAATAGGCGTTCATTTATTGGGTACTATTACGTAGAGAGGTGTTTCATTGAAGATTATTGTTGTTTTTTCTTCGAATCGACGTTAATTTATTCGAAGTACTGTTGCGTCTAAAAGTGTCTGTTTATTTATGGTATTCTTTGAATGGCAATAATGAAGGCAACTCTCATACACTTAAATACGTCCATACTTGTGTATTAAAGAAATGATTTGTTGTAGTATTTAGAACATAGTGTAATGATAAATAAGTGGGCTTATCTTGATAATTTTTTAAAATTAATACTGACATGACTGACAGCCTCGTTGTCCGAGTGGTCGCAAGTGTGACTGCCGGGCAAGGAGTCTCGGGTTCGATTCCCGGGTCAGGCCAATTATTAGTGGGTTTTTAAAAAATCTCAGTAGTAGCACGGAGTCTGGAATTGTGCCCGGTATACGGTAATAGGCTCACCCCCTATTACATAGATTATAACAAATTACAAAATAAACAACAGTATGGCAACACAATTATGAGGAGTGATAATATTGTCTTTCTTCACATTTCTTCGTTTTTTCAATGCCATGTATGCTTTCCATATTCACATTATTGTTCTGGATTTTGATGCATCAGACTCAGACACAGATAAATAATTTGTGGCTGTAAAGGATAGGTTCAATTGGAAATCACAGTGCCCAAATACGTCCAACCAGCCGGTCACTCAACCATAACGCCACCCGGCACCAGTACGTAACCCACAATCTGCTATTTATCGGTAAGTTTCAACTGATTGAAACACGTTGTCTCCTCAACAGCACAACTTAAAATACTAGTTACCGATTTAGAGGGTAAGAAACTAAAAATATATTATTATTAAAAGATTAACTACTATTATTGTAATTATAGCTTTACACGTACCAGTTAAACGGTTTTAAAATTATATATTTGTTTAACGTCAATAGATTTAATAATATACGTAGATAGTGTAATTTGTGTAACGAGTAATTATGTTGCTATAAAAGAGTCTTGATGGACATATAATATGCATAAAACAATATATTATGTAACACTAGCTGTAACCGCGACTTCGTCGTCGTTTTTCTAAAATAAATGTAGTCTTTGTTACTCCTTAGTACGTCAGCTATCTGCCATTACAAGTCCTGTCAAAATCGGTTTAACCATGTCAGAGATTAGCCAGGACAAACAGACAGACAGACAAACAAATTTAAAAAGTAGTTTTTTGGTATATGTATCGTATGCATATTCATATGAATGTAGTAAACAGCGGTTATTTCAATATTACAAACAGACAATTCAATTTTATTTATCTCTATAGATTACACAAATAATTTCTTGAAGTATGTTCTCTTCATTTGTGATTAATAAATTATGCATATATCCCATAGTAATAGAAAAATCATATTGGTAAGGGCACACGCTATTAAATGTTATTTATATCTTGTTTTGGTTGCTTCGTCGAACGAACGCACTTGCGACCGCAAGTGCGACTGCCGGGCAAGGGGTCTCGGGTTCCATTCCCGTGTCGGGTAAAGTAAAGAAAGAAAGAAAGAAAGAAAAACCATTTATTTTGCTACGACACACCACAAGAATTTAGAAACACACAAAAAAGCCTATGGTGTGTCGCAGCGCAAAAGGCTGGAGCAGTACTACTAGGTGTTAAAAAAATCTCAGTGGTAGCACGGAGTTCAGAATTGTGCCCGGTATATGGCAATAGGCCCACCCCCTATTACATGAGACTCATAACATAAATAGTGAAAATTGGGTGTTATATTGTACAGTTGCATTAAGTGCCGTAATGTGCACCTATGCCTACCCCTTCGGGGATAAAAGGCGTGATGTTATGTTATCTTGTTTTAATAATTTTTAATTACTGTGTTATTATTGTATTGTCACTTTTTTGTTATACTCTGTCGTTTCTTTGTTTTTAACCGACTTCAAAAAAAGGAGGAGGTTCAATTCGACCGTATATAATATGTTTTTTTTTTGTCAATCATTATTGCGCTGTGTTTATTTCTTCTTTTCTTTTTAATTTTGTATTATTTTTGTATCTGTGTGCGTGTCTAGTGTAGAATAGATGCTTTTTCCTTCTTACATATCATGTTTATCATAGAAAAATATTGCACACCGTGTTTAAACAACATAGCAGGTAACAGTATTTAAATCCATTACAATATTTCATCGCAGTCAAAGCATGCTGTGCCTATATTATGTCGATAAGGATACGGAAAAGCCTTTTATCAGGGATACCACGATCTTTACCTACCTACCTTCCTACCCTAAAGCCCGAGGGTTGGAGGAAAGGGGTACCGTTATCATAAGTAGGGAGTGACGATGGGATGATAAGCACGCCCTTAAATTGTTTAGTTGATACATGAGACTGCACGGTTGGCGGGTGGTTGGGTAACTGACTGCCGCGCAACGTGTCGCGGGTTCGATTCCCGTACGGAACAACTCTTTGTGTGATCCACAGATTGTTGTTCCGGGTCTAGGTGTAATGTGTATGTGAACCTGTATGTTTGTAAACGCACCCACGACACAGGAGAAAATTCTAGTTTGGGGCAACGTTTTTTTTAGAGAAAAAAAAACACAAGATTGACTTTAGGTATAACAGGATGTCAAAATTGATACTTAAATAGACAAACTATTTGAAAAGATGTGAAATTATGATGTTTTTTTTATTTTTAAATAAATACCACCAGCACTACATATTTCCCTGAAATCAATATGTTTTAATAAACCCACCAAAAAAATCAATTTCAACAACATCCATTAACGTTGATCCGGTTTTTATTAACAAAAAATCCATTACGTATGGCTTAAACGAATATTACGCTGCATTTTATTTTATCAATTTAGGTTTAAAGGTCGTGAAGCTGAACCATCGCTTGGGATTTCTTCTAGCGCTTTATGCAGCAGCTTCGCTCCCCTTAACGAAGCAAAAACAGTTCAAAGTGAGCGTAGTTTAAGCCTTTGCCGCTAAAATTGCATTTAATATAACTATATTATTTTATTCGGCGGGAGATTGAGTTAAAACAAGCTCCTATCTCTTTCGGTGCTATTTTAAAGACATTAAATACACTTTGAATAAGAAAAGAGAGTACTGAAAATGGTTATGGTTATTATTCTGGTTCTATGGACATTTGTATTTCCGTTACTAACATTTTTGCTATTTTTTGCTTGTCACAATTGTTTAAACTTCGTAATATACAATGATTTTGACGATCTCGTCTCTGAATCTTCATCAAATCTTTGCTTAAATACCTCTAAGTAGGAAACGAAAAAAATTTTCAAAAACCTGAAGTGTCAATGTTAACATTGGATAACATTAAACGAAATGATCTAATCCTATAATCAAAATATGTTATGATACTATTTATAAATACCAAGAGTCTAAAATAAAAAAAAATATTGAATACAACATGACCTAAATAGAAAGCCCGTAGTTTCGGTATTCGTGAAATAATGAGTAACAAAGCGCGCAATCTACTGCCCTTTTTCAACACACGAACAAAAATATAACGACGTAATTAAAGGCATACAAAAAACTGCACACAATGCAAAGAACTGTGGAATGTACTCAAAAACTACTGATTACTGCACTCGCACAATACTAACTCATTCCGTGCTCTGAATAATTACAACTTGCACGAGAGAAATAAGTTCTTTCGAACAAAGAAAATTATTAAAATATCGAAGAGTTCGTGGCTAGCTAAGTGTTGTATTAAATGTTCGTTTCGATTTTAGTCTGTATGGATAATAAATGAATGGTAATAATAAGACTCCTTCGTTGATCAAGAGTTTTGGGTTTATCGAAACCTTCGGGTTCACTCACCTTATTAGGTGAGTGGTATTTTGTCATGTGAGTGAGATTACCGGAGGCCTGATTATCCGGTCTTCCTCAATCTTCCTAATCCCTGAATCAGCATTCATCAACAATCTTCAAATTCCTAATCCTCAAAAGGCTGGTAAGGCACTTGTAACGCCTCTGGTGTTCCGGGTGTCGATAGGTGGCCTGATTGCTTACCGTCAAGTGATTGATCTGCTCGTTTACCGGCTTATCACATAAAAACACATATCTCATATTACATGAGATTCATAACATATCTGGTGAATAGTGGATGTGTCATATACATAGCATTATTAAAAGTAAGGTTTTTTGGTGATTAACTTCCCCGTGCTACTACTATATCAGTTACAAATTTGTTTTTTTTTTTGTTAATGGGGAAAGTCATCTCTCTCTCGTGAAGCTAGTGAGAGTGTCAGACTTTTACTGACTAAAAACCACCCCATTCCTACTCCTGCTCTTCAAGCCAGAGCCTCGACAACCCGTTAAGTCTTCTACAGTTCAGTATCGGGCGTCAACCCTTCTGGAACCAATATGTATTATCAGATTAATAGTCTAGTAGCTCTTTGAGGCTCGCGCGGTGCATAGTAGGTATAAAAACTAAAAAATGTACATGATATACATATACCCCTCTTTAATTGTATACGTAATATTCTGCATTAAAGCTATATTTATCTTCAATTTCTTTGAGAGTTTAACTTAAACCCAGGGTATTCCTTCCCTCATCAACAGACAAGTATTTTTACGAACTTTTATTACTTTTGGCGATAAGTTATGTGAACATGTCGTAAAGTCTGGTAATGAGGTAGCCATATTGTCTGATAGTAGATATTAGCTACAATGAACTAGGTAATGAAAGACTAGAATAAAATGCTAATATTCGGTCTAAGCTCCCAAAACTCCTTTCTTCTTGGGATTGTCAATAAACCATCACATTTTTATATCAGTAGTGATGAAAGTAATTGTTCACAATTACTTTCATCACTACTCCGTCAAGGATAATTCATTAATTTTGTATAATGTACCTAACATCGCGATCGCGCAATACTCTCTTGTGTATGTGGGAGCACACACCTCGCCAGTTATGTTAGAAGTCGTTCTTATTACCTACAGTGGATCTACAATCTCTCACATTGCCCCACACTACGATTTTCTCCTATGTCGTGGGTGCGTTTGCAAACATTTCACATACACATGACACCCAGACCCGGAACAATAATTTGTGGATCACGTAAAGATTTGTTCCTTGCGGGAATCGAACCCGCAACACGTTGCGCGGCAGCCAGTAAATCACACATTTTGTGTTTATTACTCATAATATTCGATGCCGAAAGACTCATACGGATACAAGATAGAATCGCTTTTCAGTCCCTCAACCAATAATAAAATCGCAATAAAGATATGACAATCAATAATCCCGCTAAATAACTGGCTATTACTCCAAGGAAATAATAACATAGCTCTCAAAATCGTTTGATGACCATGATATTATAAATTGCACGCTCAATTACTGCGCCCCCGATTTTAATCGAAGATTTATGACTTGGAAAAGACATTTAGCACCCCATCCACACCCTTTGCCTTCGGTTAGGAAATTCAGTATTTCACTCCACCAATAGCTTCGGTCCTTACTTCCTTGACTTGGAATTTCCGAACATTCGGATTTTTATTGTTAACACTTTTGTGAAGAAGTGTACTTTGCCAATTGATTTCGATAAATGGCTTTCGTTATATTTAAAATTTATTCTGTTTATTATATTCTTCTTTTAGTGGGCAAATATTAATATTTGGTTTGTTATTTTTTTATTTAAATATGAATTGGCCTCATATTGTACATTTATTGCTTTTTATGTGCATTCATTCTTCGCTAGTCTCATTATTTCTTCAATTGTAGGTACAATGAGATAGAATCTTTGTAATCATAACTAGTATAATGTTTAGAAATATTATATTAAATTTGAAGTAGAAAATATGTTTGAAATTGCGAAGGATCTGTTTTTCTTAAATAACAACTTAGCCCAGAAATTCAGGTACTTCTTTCATTCTCACTTTCTAGGTAAAATTGTAGGAACAATTTAAATAATTATAGTTTCGGGTTTTGTTACCGAATTTAAGAATTTAACTAAGCAGATTGCCCAAATTACACAAACACACATACAGCCAGTATAATTAGTCCAATAATAAAATAAACTAAATACACATTATCTTCAGTACATTAAAGTTTCATTTTCGTTCGCCCATCTCACTGTATCTCTCAAGTATTAAATTACTTAAGGGCTAAAAGCCGAAATTGGGGATCACATCATTAAATTTAATCTATATTCTAAACCATTTAGACTTGCCAGGGTGCGTTTGTTCGTGGATTATCCCGGATTATATCTAAGTGGTGGTAATTTGACAGTATTCACTCTTCTGCGCTGACATCGACGTCAGGATACATATTTTTTTATTCTGTTAGTACCATTAATGTAAAAATGTATTTATTACTTGTTTGTATGTTATTCGATTTAAAACACAGCAGCGGATTGATATTCATCATCATCAACAGTCTATAAATACCAACTGCTGAGCAAAACCTCTTCTCACATGGAGAAGGATTGAGCATTAATCACCACGCTTGCTCATTGCGGGTTGGCGATTTGAAATTTATAGTCAGAAATTGATACATGCCCTTGGTAGATTTCAAACCCGCACCCTCCAGTACGAGAAGCGAGCGGGTTGGTATTACGTAATTCGAAAGGTGTTTGGATAGTTCAGGAACGAAGCCTGGTGTCGGGCAATGTTTTTCCACGGGCCATTAAACTATAATATAACATCACGCCTTTTAGTCCCTTTTAGAAGGGGTAGGCAGAGGTGCACATTACGGCACTTAATGCCACTATACAATGTAACACTTACTTTTCACTATTTATGAGTCCCATGTAATAGGGGGTGAGCCTAATGCCATATACCGGGCACATTTCCAGACTCCGTGCTACTACTAAGATTTTTTTAAAACCCAGTAATACTTTGCCCGACCCGGGAATCGAAGCCGAGACCCCTTACCCGGCAATCGCACTTGCGACCACTCGGCCAATGAAGCAGTCATAAACTATATCAATAATAATACATTTATCCTCGAGATATAATTTAAAATGTGACCATACTATCATAAACATATTCGAAGAAAATCATTTATAATTTCATAATAATTAAGATTTATAAAACTTCCACTACCTTTTAGTAGAATTCATTTGTGTCAGCTTGGAGTTGTCATGCTTACTCAAAGATATCATTGGCGGTGGCACGTGCATTAGTTCGCTTGATTCCTTATAAAATAGTTTAGTTGGGCGGTGCTGGGGTACGCGTCATGTTCGTCAACGGATGCCGTCACTTGGGGCTGGTCAGCTCTAGACCGTATGATTTTATTGTCCTTAAGGTTATTTTCTTTTTCGATCTCTTTGACTTTATTTAGGTGTTGCATTGTTCTCACACAATCAAACCAACAAAACTATGTAACTTTATAATTGTATTGTGAACCCGATTGAAACAGAGTAACCTATGGAGTTTCTTGCTCGTTCTTCTCCATAGGAATCTACGCTTTGGAATGAGCAACTAGCTTCACTTCAAAATTTTTACTGTCAAAAGTCAAAGCATTTATTTCAATTAAACCATAATTTGGTACTTTGAAACGTCAACAAATACAAAATAAATAATAGTCTGTCAGTCAGTCCGTTAGTGAAGGTAGGTGAAGATGCCAAAACGTAGATTCGAATGGAGAAGAACGAGTAGGAAACTCCATTCGTTACTCTTTTTCGTTGTTGTTGACGTTCAAAAGTGCCTTCCTGGTGTAATTGAAACAAATGACATTGACTTTGATTATGTTTGAGAAAATTCACGAGTTTCAAATACTATGAAAGGAGAACATTTTATACAAAAAACTTAAACCAACCGTTTATTTTTGGTTCGACTATCGCGAACCCTGAATCATTCGTGCGTAAAGCGCTAGAACTTTCTTTTATTAAACAGACAATTTAGAATAGCCAATAGTTTTATTTTTCCAGACAAAGATGATGATAATGAACTTGATCCCAATTTGTAGATAAAAATGAATCAAAATAGAATTTCGTTTTTTAGAAGTCGATTAAACAATAATCACCAACTTTTTGTTCAATATATTTTCAAAAAAAAAATTTAAGAAAAAGTAAATGATTCAAATGTTTTTTACTTTTATTTTATAAAAATACTTCTATTTTATAAAAGTAAATAAATTCGACTTTCCAATTCAATTTAAATTTGTTACTACACAGAATAGTGCGGCGATAGAATCAATAATTGAACTAACCACAAACCGAACGAACGAAATTCACGAACATATTTTTCTATTTTGTATAATGAAAATTAAATTTATATATCGTGAATACGATTTACCCGAAAAGCTTGAGGTTTATGAAAAAGTAATTTGAAACTGAAAGTATTATAATATTTCATCGCCAATGATTGAAGGTGTGAACTTCAATCTCTTTTGAGATTTGCAAACTCATGTTTTAAATAGTCCTTCATGACACGACTTTTTGAGATTCATTTATATTATGAATATTGCGTTCCTGTAGAATAAAAAGCGCTCTTGCAGCCCATCAGACCACCACAGAGCCCAATAGGACTGATGTCGATACGGAGCCGTGGGGAATTTAACGGTTTACCGAGGCTCCGGGTCAAAGTGCGGGAGTAGTAACGAGGTGGTTTTTAGTCAGTAAGAGTCGCCTCACCCAGGCGGGAGAAGTCATTCGATGATTTAGAATATGTGAGACTTATGTACCTTGTTTTTATTTATGTCTTGAACTTTGTGTTGTATGTGTGTACATAAACAATAAATAATAATAATAACATCAAATTGTTAAAATTATTGAACAATTTAATTACTAAGTAGAATAAATCAAATAAGCCCCATTAATTAAATGCACAGAAATATTTGAAAAGTAAAAGTATTACTTATAAACCCTAAAATGGTTACGCCCCAATACACTAAAGTTGTCTTTACTGTAACACCTGCCATCTGCTTTCACCAGTCGTCAAATCAAGCTGAAAAGAGTTTCACAAAAACTGTAACTTAAGTAGAAAAGAAAGAATATTCTTTCTTTTTTCTTCTGTTTTTAATCAACATTGCCCCACACTAGGATTTCTCCTGCGTCGTGGGTGTGTTTACAAACATACAAGTTCACGTACACAATGACACCCAGCCCCGGAACAACATTTTGTGGATCACACAAAGAGATGTTCCGTGCGGGCATCGAACACGCGACACGTTGCACGGCAGCCAGTAGCCCAGCCACCGCGCCAACAGTATAGTCAAAGTCTGTAGTTATAGTTTATCTGAATATAAGTAGATAGTAACGTGTAGATAACCTTTAATTTAACCTAAGGGTTAGTAAATGTCGTCGCGGAGAACCCAACGGGTTACCGGGGCTCCGGCTCGACGTGCAGGAGAAGGAACGGGGTGGTTTTTAGTCAGTAAGAGTCTGACACTTCTTTCCGCCTTACGCAGGCGGGAGCAGTCATTCGATGATTTTCCCCCCTTAAAAAAAGGGTAAGTAAATTTCAGGAAGATTTTGCTATTAGTGATGTGTTCTTTACGGGCCTTAACTTTTTAAAATACAGATAAAGTGTAAATAGAACTACGATTTATAGTATTAAAACTGCTTTAGATACTATTTTACTACTAACAAAGAGACTTCAGATACTATTATTAAAACAAATTAGGGTAAATTTGTTCGTTCGCGTCCACCCACTAGTTTACGTCATTGTTATGAAAAGTCCTTTACAAAGTCCCGGAATTCAGAAAATTATCATCATATACCTGAGTAGTATTTAGCACATCTATTTGACCTTTTCACGTTATAAATATTTCACATTCATGGCGATCCGACGTAAACAGGACGAAAACTGGTGGAAAGTTAACGGGTGGGTGGACGCGAACAGGCGATCTATAGTAGGGTGGACTCTACATTTTAGAATGAGCACCTAGCTTCACCTAGCTTCACTGACGGACTGACTGACAGACCATTATTTATTTTGTATTTGTTGACGTTTCAAAAGTACCAAATTAGTCAACTTCTTAAGTCATGCAATGATACTGATACCAATACCAAACAGTAATACTGATACCAATGCCAAGCAAAAAGCGACCTAATTTCTATAACACTCACAAGTAACTATCAACCTTGAGTACAAAGACTTAATTGAAATAATTGCTTTGACTTTGACGTGAACAGGCCAACTTACCCTATCTATTATTTCGCATTTATAAACATAAAACTGATTTATTCAAAAAAAAAATATTTTTAAATTAAGAACAACCAAATGTGCTTCATATTTCTTCAAAATATTATTAAAGTTATGTTTCATACTATTTAAATGATAATTTTAAATATCTAATTTAAAGACATGTTGAGTAATAGCGTAGAACGTACATACATACATAAAAGTAGAATTTGCAATAATATTTCAAATGCACGTGACTTTGAATAATAGTTTCACAGAAATCCGTTTTATTTTCTTATGAATTGTATTAGAAATGAATAGTGCAACTTTTATTTTTTGTGTATTATATTTCTCGAGGTTGTATTTTCTATTTTATTCATATTATGGAACACATTTTCATGAAAAGATTTATTTAAGATTAATCCACTTTAAAGATGCAACAGCAGAATGCTAGACTAACATAATACTTTAATATGACAAATATGATAATCACTACATAACATCATAACATAACATCATCATTCATCATTGGGTAATTACCACTATCTCTCAGAACATTTTTGTCCCTTATCACCTACCTCATACATTTCTGTACTACCCAAAGGATGACTGGCAGAGAATGCTGTTAGCGTTAAGTCTTCCTTATGCAATTGTATAAGACTTAAATAAATAAACATCACGCCTTTATCCCCGAAGGGATAGGCAGAGGTGCATATTACGCCACTTAATGCCACTGTACAATGTAACACTCACTTTTCACTATTTATGTTATGAGACCCATGTAATAGGGGGTGAGCCTATTGCCATACACCGGGCACAATTTCAGACTCCGTGCTACTACTGACAATTTATTATCATGTTATCATTCAGAAAAAATCTATTTACACTAATACACATTCGTTACATTCGTTACACATGTCGTGGTGGCCCGGAGGTTTAAGACGCCCACTTCTCATGCATGAGGGTGTGGGTTCGAAACCTACCAACGGCAAGTACCAACGTGACTTTTTCCGAGTTATATGTACTTTCTAAGATTATTTAGACACCACTGACAAACGGTGAAGGAAAAACATCGTGAGGAAACCTGGACTTATAATTTCTAATTATAAGTTTGAAATCGCCAACCCGCATTGAGCAAGCGTGGTGATTAATGCTCTAACCTTCTCCGTGTGAGAAGAGGCTTTGCTCAGCAGTGGGCATTTATAGGCTGTTGATGATGACATTCGTTACAGTAATTCACATTCGTTTGTTCGTTGGCCACTGTTCTTATTGCAAATTGTAGTCCCTAAGACAAGGCCCAACGAAGGTAAGAAAAAAAGGTCGGAGTAAAAATATCAGATCAAACTAAATATATATCCGTTATTATTTTCTCAACTAAGCTGATTTGCGAAGGAAACAGAAATCCTAGCTTCGTATCGTCCTAGAGAAAAGGGTAGTCTAAAGAAAATAAGGTTTTATTTTGCTTAATCTTTTACGTGTATAAGTATGTATGTCTGTTCAATTATTTTTTTTCTTTACATAACCTTTGTAGATTTGTGTACGATATTATTAATATTTTTATAACGATTTGGAAAATAATTGATAAAAAAAATTACCTTGAATCTATCGAGTATTTTAACACCAGTTTTTATTTTAAGGGGAGAAAATCATCGAATGACTTCTCTCGCCTGGATTTTAACACAAGTAGTCACTTATTGTCAGTTTTGTTTCGTATCGTTACACGAACTTTCGAAGTTGTTGTCAAAACACCTTATTTATTAGACATATAGACATATAGAATCTGTGGATTCATGCAGCACTTATTTATAGATAGGTCTGTTAAAAACATTACTAAGAATTCAAAAAAACCCTAGTAATGACAACCACTCAACAAACAAAGCAACCCATATTCCTATTTAATCTATGGGGAAAAAGGATTCCGAGATAATCATATCTACCTATATGTTTGACTTTGCCCAAATTATCTTAAACATATTCCTAACCAAACTCCCATGTGTCTAACAATGAATATTTAACTTAGATCCCTTAAGGGGAATGCTCTTTCCTTTTCCCATACATATATGAACTGGGATTCGGATGGCTTTTGTTTGATTTTGGGACCAAAAATTTACTTTGTTTCGGTTGACGTATAATAATAGATATGTCTCGGTGTCTCGCTGGCTGAATTCGATTCCCGGGTCGAGCAAAGTTTTGCGGGGTTTTTTAAAAATGTCAGTAGTAGCACGGAGTTTGGAATTGTGTCCGGTATATGACAATAGGCTCACCCCCTATTATATGGGACTTAAAACTTAAATAGTGAAAAGTGGATGTTACATTGTACAGTGGCATTAAGCTCAGTCGTAATTTTATCCCCTGCCTATCCCTTCGGAGATAAAAGGCGTGATGATATTTAAAATTATATAATATACACAAACAATCATTATTAAACTACAAATAAAATAACCATCAGCTCTGTTCTGTGAATGTAGAAAAAACAGGTACTGTGGTTCTTTGATAAATCTGACCATTTAAACTATAATAACCTTCAATCCAGATCCTGAAAATCATCCATTGACCTCTTCCACCTTGGGCGAGGCAAGAAGGAGTGTCAGACTATTAATGACTAGAAACCATCCTATTTCCTACTCCTGCATTTCGAGCCAGAGCTTTAGCAACCCTTTAAGTCCTCCGCGGCTTCCCATTGGGAATCAACCCTACTGGACCTCAAAAAAAAAAGAAATTGCAAGACATTAATATTATTATAGCGAATCTTCTTATCCAGTCCATCAGAGAATCGTCATGGACTATTCAACTAAAAAAATAAATAAAAGTAATATTAAATTTTAAAATAACATCAAGATTTCATAAACAATCTCTGCATACAATTCTCTATACTACACAATATGATTTGTATGTGTTGAAGGACCGAAGCAACCCTTAAAGGGTTGCCAATTGATTGGATACGAAACAAGAAGGCCTGATATGTTAGAACATTGTCAGGTCGTTACTACAAAGCCCCAAGGACTAAAGTTGCATACGTAATCGAGAAGGAAACTCCTTGGAAAGGTCTCTTGTAATAAATATGGGTTGACATATATTGAAAGTGTGTTGAGATGATTTTATTAGTAGTTTTTTATTAACATTACATTTTTTAAGAATATCTTCTGTGTACCTGATGCATTTACGAATAAACAAATTGCAGTACAACGATGCCAAACGCGTAGTCAATTAATTTGTCTAAGTTGATTGAGTACATAATCAGCTTAAACTAGATGATTTTATTATTCGTTTTTTATTAACATTACATATTTTAAGAATATCTTCTGTGTACCTGATGCATTTACGAATAAACAAATTGTAGTACAACGATGCCAAGCGTGCAGTCAATAAATTAGTCTAAGTTAATTGAGTACATAATCAGCCTAAACTACCTGAAATTAGGCAAGAAAAAAAAACCAAAAAATAAACACAATAACTTAAGTCATGTTATATATGTTATGAGTCTATGCTATTTATGTTGAATCCCACGTAATAGGGGGTGAGCCTATTGCCATATACCGAGCACAATTCCAGAGTCCGTGCTACTACTGAGATTTGTTTAAAAAACCCAGTAATACTTTGCCCGACCCGGGAATTGAACCCGAAGCCCCTTGCCCGGCAGTCGCACTTGCAACCACTCTGCCAACGAGGCAGTTGGCAAATGTTAAAATAATGTAAACATTTCAACATTTTGTTCTGTGTACCTGATGCATTTACGAATAAACAAATTGTAGTACAACGATGCCAAGCGTGAAGTCAATAAATTAGTCTAAGTTAATTAAGTACATAATCAGCTTAAACTACCTGAAATTAAGCAAGAAAATAAAACGAAAAAATATACTCAATAAATTAATTATTTTAATATTTTGCCCTACCCGGGAATCGAACCCTTACACGGCAGTCGCACTTGCGACCACCCGGCCAACGAGGCAGTTTATTATAAACTCTGCCCAAAATGACGAGAACATTAGATAAATAGCTCTTGTTACAAAACTAGTGAGAAAATAACCCAGACATCTCAGTTCTCCGAGTAATACCAAAGAAAATCATTCCTAAAAAGGATCGTTGTTTAACTAACCGTAAAAAGGTATAGATTTTCGCA
This sequence comes from Spodoptera littoralis, assembly GCA_902850265.1. Lineage (NCBI taxonomy): Eukaryota > Metazoa > Arthropoda > Insecta > Lepidoptera > Noctuidae > Spodoptera > Spodoptera littoralis. Next base: position 4,057,270 of record LR824539.2, on the reverse strand, counting down.
AACCCAAAACGTACCTTAGTCTTAAATTCGTGAAATTTGGAACTGTGTGACTTTGGAATACTAAAATCATTAACACAATTCTAAAATGTACGAAAAGTTTATGACTTTAAAAAATAATTTTTAGTATTCGAATAAATATTAGATCATTAACGAAATATTTTACTAGGAAGAATCCTAAAAAATAAAATACCTATTTTTTCGTATTCAACTTATAATTTTGTGTAACTCAATCAAAGAAAAATATTATTTATAAATACATAGTTGTACAGTTAATCCCACAAACACAACATTTAAGTAAACAACTATGTATAGTCCGTAGCTTAAATAAAACCTTTTTTTGACCCCAATTTGAGAAATCCTCATGGAGCTCCCTCGCCTGGGGAGAACGAAAGGGACTGTCAGCCTCTTACTGACTAAAACCCTGTTCCGCCTCAGTGGCTTAAAACATAGTCAAATAAAATCATATTTAGATATTCCAAATAAAAACAAACATTTTGAAGAAATTTTCTATTAGTCATTATGTTTTCGGCTTACTCGCGTAACTGTTTGACGAGACTGTACTCCAGAGTAGCAGATAGCCAGTCGCCGCGTCATAAGTCGCGGAATGCTGCTCATGAATATGAGCGTCCAGCATGTCTTGAAACTAGTCGAGATCCTCGTCAAACGGTTCGTGAGTAAGCTGAAATCATAACAATTTATTTAGCACTAGCTGTGCCGGCGACTTCGTTCGCGTGGTTGTCGAAAACAAAACAACATCGTTTAGATAATACACATCCATGACGATAAATTAAAAATTTTATGCAGCCGACATCTTGGATTTAGATTCTGACAGCGCCATCATTTTCACCGCCCTCGAAAACCATGAAAACGATACCCATGACGATAAACTAAAAATTTCGTGCAGCCGCCATCTTGGATTTACATTTTGACAGCACCAACGGTTTTACCACCCTCGAAAACCATGAAAACGATGCCTATGACGATAAATTAAAAATTTCGTGCAGCCGCCATCTTGGATTTACATTTTGACAGCACCATCGGTTTTACCACCCTCGAAGACCATGAAAACGACACCCATGACGATAAATTAAAAATTTCATGCAACGGCAACCATACATAAAAGGAAACAATAATTCTAACATAGTGCCTCCTCCTTTTTTTGAAGTCGGTAAAAACAAACACACGTTAGCCCTGAATTATATATCCCGAGCTACTAACATCGTTTTGTTCGCAGCTCGGGATCAGCCTACCCGCGGCTCGCCCTTCACACCCCGCACGATTGCACTGTCTAGACGTCTTCGTTAGACGACTATATAGACTGTGACAGAACTGACAGTACGGCCCTATTGACCGGGTCTGACGTCATACTCACTAATACCCAGTGTGGTCGTTCATAATCATAGTGCAGCTCGCCTCGCGCTTGCCACTCACGCGGAGATTTACGAATTTACCCGAACGATCACGACGCTTCCCGAATACACTCGGTGATACAAATTTGTTCTTTATTTCTACGTGCATTCAGAAGTTTATTGCCTAATAATGTTAAAAGTAAAATACATATGTTACAAAAAGGTCGTTCGTACGATGTTTTAAACTTAAGGTGACCGTAAAGGCCAGATTTCAAAATACCTATAGTCTATTCTACCTGTTGAGAGGACGGGGGCTGCGTTCAAACGCATGCTCCCCAACCTCGGGGGACCAAACGCCTCCTGCCGGAGGTTATACGCCGGGGTCGTGCGGTCCATGACCCTCTACGGCGCCCCTGTGTGGGCGCCGAACCTGATGCGGCGGCCCGCTCGGGCGCTGCTCATGGTACAGAGGGTCATGGCGATCCGAATGATCCGCGGTTACCGTACGATATCCGGGGAGTCGGCGAACCTCCTTGCCGGATTACCGCCGTGGGATCTGGAGGCGAAGGTGCTCGCGCGCGTGTATCGCATGCGCGTGGAGGCACGTTGCCGGGGCGAAACTCAGCTGCCGCGCCAGATAGGTGCGTGGCGGGATGGGCTCCGGCGCGATCTCATGGCGGAATGGCAGCAACGACTGTCGCAACCGAGGGCTGGGCTCGCTGCCATTGCAGCGGTAAGTCCCCTCTTTGAGGAGTGGCTTGAGAGACGCTACGGCGTCCTCACCTACCGCCTGACGCAGGTCCACACCGGACATGGAAGTTTCGGGAGGTTCCTGTGTCTGATAGGGCGGGAGGAAACGCCTGGGTGACATCACTGTGAGGGCCGCCCTGGGGACACGGTGGAACACACAGTGGGAGAATGCCCTGCGTGGGCTGAGCACCGCCGTGCCCTCGGGGAAGTGATCTGCGATGGCAGCCTCTCGCGTCCGGGCCTAGTGCAGGCCATGATGCGGAGCGAGGGGGACTGGGATGCCGTCTCCGCCGAGAAGGCGGGACGCGTGAGGCAGCGAAGCGCTACCTCCTCGCAACCCAGCCATCGCGAAGGACACACCGGGCGTCGGGGATCGTGGGACGATCTCCGGCCACTGTAAGCACAGGCCTGCGGACGGCGAGCATGGTCCTGACGGCGAGCGTACGGCACATCGCGTTCCGCGCGCGCCTCAAAGAGCCATCAGACCATCACAAATGGGGCCCAACAGGGCCGATGCCGATTCGGAGTCGCGGAGAACCGAACGGGTAACCGGGGCTCCGGCTCGACGTGCAGAAGAAGGAACGGGGTGGTTTTTAGTCAGTAAGAGTCTGACACTCCCTCCCGCCTCACCCAAGCGGGAGCAGTCATTCAATGAAACTCCCAACTTAAAAAAAAATCTACTTGTTTATAATATCAAGTAGTATCTTTACTTCGGACTTCAAACCAATGACCAAACGAAACCAATTTTCTAAAGATGTCATTTCGAGTACTATACTGAATTGCGTGTTGTAATATTTTACTTGAACTCACTAAATTAATCATATCTTCTGATAGAGTGAACCGATTTCGATGAAACAAAAACTAAATTATACCTCGAGTTGCGTAGAATTTTTGTATATAAGCAATGTCTGCATATAATTCGTAGATTTTACGTGATGCGCGCACAAACAAACAGACAAACAGACAAACAGACAAAAATTTCAAAAACGATGGAAATGGCTTCTGTTGGTTATCTTTTAACACGCTGGCTATTTTTTTTTGTCAATTTCTTTAATGTACAAAAATTACTTTTCTACAGATTTATTATATGTATAGATAGATAGAAGATAGATGACTCATGAAAGTTTTCAGATATATATACAACCTTTGTATTACAATTTTTTTTGTCAAAATAATGTAATCTAAATCTAGCATTATCTTGTCTCGTTTCAAGATTACTTTATATTTTATGTCAGAAAATACGATGTAAATAATACAATTTACATAGGATTGACTTGTAATGAATAACTTTGATTTGACTTAGTAAGTTTACTTTGTGCAAATCAAATACAAGTAAGTATCATTTAAGTAACCTCACACCTCTGTCCTAAGAGATATTTGTACAATCCTTCAGATCTCTTTAATTATAACATCTAATCTATTGTAATAATAGTAAATCTAATATTTGTATTGTATGTAATCTAATATTTGTATTGTATGTATGTATGTTTATAATAGTGTCACACAAAAACCGATTTCAATATTTCTTTCACCATTAGAAAACTGCATCTCTATTGAACCACATATCAAATCACTTTAATACATCTGTTGTATAAAGGGTGGTTTATAATTCTAATAATGCTGTATACCAAAAATATTTACGTGACTAACCCACACACCCAATTATAAATAAAAACGTGAATGCGTAAAGTAGGTAGCAGATATTTAGTTTAAATATTGACCCTTCTTAGATCCTCAATATCCATCAACTTTGAAGTGTGGGAGTCATGCTACGGCATGAATGGACTGGTTCTATCGAAGTGATACCACGGCCTCACAGAACCGACGTGAAACAACGCCTGCGTTGTATTTCGTCGTGTGAGGGAGGTTACCGGCGGCCCAATTACCCCCCTCGCACATCTCCTCAATCCTTGAATCCCCAACATTCCTTAAATTCTTAATTTCGAAAAGACCGGTTTATGCACTTGTAACGCCTTTGGTGTTCCGGGTGTCCATGGGCGACGCCAACTGCTTACCATCAAGTGATCCGTCTGCTCATTTAAAACTAGAACTTCGATAAGTAATCAATAAAATCCATTGGCTACAATGTGCACATACAGGCCAAAAAGAGCCATGCATCACTTTATCACCTCTCACCTATCCATTAGACACAAAATCGAAAAACTTTTAAATTGATTCCCGTTTGAAACAAAGTTGCGTGAGGAATATAAACCTTATCGACCACGAACAGAACTTCACAAGGCCGCAAAAGAATGTTTGGAAACTATTAAACTGTTTTCTGAATGATTACAGTTATTAGGCGAAGCCCGTAAAGTCGAGTTTGTAAAAATAAAAAATTGTTGGTAGTGACTAAATTACGATAAGGGTGTTGAAACGCAAAGAGAAATACAGAAGTTGAAGTCTCAGTTTCTTTACAATATTATATACAAATAACAAGTCCCTATTAAATTATTTTAATGTATGGTCAAATCGAGTACTAAATCGATGATAATATTGATTACAATAATAGAAAAAATAAATACCTTATAATATAAGAAGACGTTAATATCATTACTATAAGAAAATTAATTAAGTAATATTTTCCGTAATTACTTCTTATTTTCACAACATTCTTAAACCAATTTGTATGTAGTCCTTACCGAAGTTTTAATTGCAATTAAAGGAATTCTCTCTAGTCGAAGATGTACCTAGTTAAGGAAAGTGGTTGCGATAACGCAGACTTTGGACGATGCTGTTAAATTAGCATAAGTGGGAACCACTCAGGTTTTTACTAAAACTGTTGGGTGTTTGTCGCAGCTATCCAACTACGTCTTTATCACCTACATAGCGAAATGGAATTGGGTTTTATGTTAATTAAAAAGTATAGCATAAACGGTTAATAGTTTTTGTAGTCTGCGAAAAATTAGGTTGAGGTTGGTAGACTTGCTTTCACTATTTTCCTTTGGAGTTTCTTGGTAGACGATTCTGCGTTTTTTACAAATTAAAACAAAACGAAACTATCTACATAGTTACTGATCTTATTCAAAGATCACTTACTTTGCTTTGCATTAGGTGTGATAATAACTAAGGATAATAAGTGGAATCGGCTACAACTGCGTACGTTTTCGTACAAGTTCAACCAATTTCGTAGCAGTAGTCTACGAAAAGGCTACGCCGTAGCAAAGCTCGAACTATTATTTTGAACTATAAAATATAGTTTAGTACTTCTTAATGTAACTGGTACAATGAATGAAATAAGCAGAATAATATTTGTAATCGTATTTTACCGACATTTTTCATACACAAAGTCGATAATAAATAAATTTTTAAATGTGTGTTATTATAGACAAAGACATACTTCAAAATGACTACAATTATTATTAACCAGTTATTTATTGTTGTATAGTTTTTGATAACAGTGTAAACAAAATTATAGGTATTAGTTTTGTTCTTCTTCTCACCCCTACTTTACTACAGGGACTACACATTTTACATAAGTCATGAAAAGTGATACATTGCGTTCTATCATGTCTTTTTAGAAATCTAAAAGCGTGACGTAACCTCGTGTGTTTTCTGACTTATCTACACAGCCATTTTTAGTGCATCATAAACGGCTACTACATTAGTTGGAAAGTCATTGCGATATACCTGCATGAACCAGTTTATACAGTTTTTATGAACTTTCAGGAAGTTTACAAGCAAAGTTTTACTTTAGAGTATGTAGTTAATAAATATGCATTTACTTAAAAGCGGTGCTTTATGACGACGATAGAATTTAAATTTGGATAGTATATTTTACCCCAGCTAGGTGGAAAGTGGTAAGAAATTTTCGGAGGTATAAGATACCCGCTTCTTATGCATGAGGATACGGGTTCGAAACCTACCACTGGCAAGTACCAATGTGACTTTTACCGAGTTATAAATGTACTTTCTAAGATTATCTAGACACTACTGACAAACGGTCAAGGAAAACATCGTGAGGAAACCTGGGCTTATAATTTCTAATTATAAGTTTGTAATCGCCAATCCGCATTGAGCAAGCGTGGTGAAGTATGTTCAAACATGTGAGAAGCTTTGGGCATTTATAGGCTGTTGAACATATAAGTCGTAAATCTGTAGCTTTCAAACTTAATTGCTCAAAAATATGCGTTGGTTCCCTAGGAATGGCAGGGTTTAACCATCTACGATTATAGTAAGACTAATACGAAATTCATATATGTGCAAAAAATTGGATGTAGTATACACCAAAATACATTCCTTATTTTCTGCAACTGTACACATTTCCTGAAATTAACGTAGATTTTTGCCAAGGTCAGCCAACACAACGTCAGCATCAGTGTTTCAGTGGGCACAACACATAAGCCTCAAGGGTGACCTGACCAAATACTTCCAAATTAATCCTTTGTATACGTACACACATCCTTATGACCTACATATATATATGTATGCGTAGGTGTCAGTAAATAGGTCGAATAGACATGTAAATAGATTTGAACAAAACTTTGTGACCTTTTCCCAGGTTATAAACGTCTTTAAGTAGTCTTAAACTATTTGAAGATTCATGTATTCGTAACACTAACTAGTCTATAAAGTACCTATAAAAGAGAGTTGAGAAAATATTCGTCCTCATGAACTTGTTACGTGTTAAACTGACACGGGATAACTTTCATGTCAGTGAAAGTGTCTGAAAGTAGTGAAATAAAAAGTAACAAAGAAATGTCTTGGTAATTTTGAGCATTCATTCTTTTTTATTTGCTTGACTTCTTGATCTATTTAAAATTGATGATAATTAATTGCTTTTTTTGTTTACTGGCCATGAAGTGTTAAATTAGTTTGGCCTTCAGTTATTGTCAAGACAGAGATATTGTCGAAGCCATTCTGTAACATTACATAGTTTTTATAATAACTATCGTGAGACATACTAAATTGGTCACTGCAGTGAGCTGCGCGACGTCGCCGCGACCGCGAACGCTGCTCATGAGGAAGAACCCCTCTGTAGTTCGAAACTAGTAGAGCATTTCTCGGTATATTCACGTGAGTAATCCGCGTTTTTACTTAACACTACATAGCTTGTAATTCAAGTTACTCAAAATTAGAACAAAAATTGTTGTATATAAAAAATTATAAACCCGACATAATTGGGGGATTCATATATGTACCAGAAAAATATCTAACTACATAGATTAACCATCCGAATATGGACCTATATGAAAAACTACCGAGGGATTAGTTTCGGATTATGGCACCACGTGTTTTATAAAAAACACGTTCATGTTCATCAGTTTGTTTTATGTTGAACCCAAATATCAAACATTGGCTCTCTGATACCCACGCCAAATGTTCCTAATAACGTACTCTTTGAAAGGATTCTCTTGTACCAGAGCTCACGTTCAACGTCATTTTAAAATGCCATCACCAAAGCACGTAAAAGAAGTGTAAAACAAAACGTTTTTGCTGCTTTGTTAGATCAGTAATTACAGGAACAATTTTTATATTTCTTCATTTAATGATTCCCTTTAAAAGCTGCCTAACTTTTTGGAGTGAAAGACTAGGGAATATGGGATTTGTACCCCACTAAAACTATCCTTGTCAGCACCTGTAAGGGGCACCGGGTCCTCTGTGAGAATCCTGCTCCAGAGCCCCCATGGTGCAACGCCTGTTACGGCACATCCTTAGGCAGGTGTACGTGTCCCTTGATCATCGCTTTGCATGGCAGCACGTGACCACTGTGTTACTGTCTTCTCTGAAGCAACTGGATGGACACCGAGAGTACACTCTATGCACCCATGGCTCAAAAGGTCCGCCTGCAGTTCATAGCGGGCTTGCGGCGTGTTACACGTCAAAAACCTAATGTGTTTTTAGTTTAAATTTATCACATAAACTGGACAACATTTTTCTGCGCTTGATCATAAATAAGTGGCAAGCTTCTTGTAATGGAGTTAGCGGCAAAAAGCTATGTTAAAAATGGCTACATAGGTATACTAGTTTAAAGCAGTAAAAATAATGATAATAGCAACGACGTACTCCAAAATACACATTACACAATAAATCGTAGGATAAAATCAATTTAAAACGTATACTTAAAATGTGTCTAAATCCCTACTTTATTTAGTGCCCCAAAAGGTTTTTTTATTAAGTCTATTATAATTAATTATTCTTCTTCATAAAAGTTAATTACAGAAATAAATCGTGTCATCTTCTCTCATCCACCGGGGATGGCTATAAAGATAGAAGCGAAAAATATTTTATTTTCTTTTTAATTAAGTACGCACTTCAAAAATGGAACGTGCTTTTTGTCTTTTACACATAATAATGGAACCTTTTTTTTTAAATATAGCGTTATATTAGGATGAAAAAAAACTCTGGAGTGTCGTAACGCCATCTTCAAATTAGCATTTCTCGAAGCCTTGGCGAAGGAAGTTATCAATGCTTTGGTGTGACCATGATGCTTGGAGATAAATTGAAATACGGTTTTTTGCAAGCATGACATGTAATTTATTTACTATATCTATTTGATTGAACAGGTTTTTTCTGTTTCATTATTGATAATATCATGCCTATTAGATAATTCTCGAAAGGGTTAGCAAACTTACACATATAGAATTTCACACATATTTTTCCCAGTTATATTATAAGTCCTAAATAATAAATGGGAATGTGTCTGTGTTTTTTTACTAAATTGAACTAAACATTTAGCGCACACACCAATGAACAACAGTTTCTTGACTGATATACAACCTTAAAAATAACCTTCGGTTCACAAGCAAAACCTTCAACATAATATTACTCGGTCCTTTCATTTCCTCTCCTCGTTTGCCAAATAGTATGGTCACTGTACCGAACCCGAACGTTGACGCCTTTATAAACTCTACAGATATTAGGTTTTCTGAAGTTCCAAATTTATTGATCGACGACATCTATAGGCAGTCATCGGCATTCGGTAATGTATTGAAATATATACTTTGATTTTATATACAGATTAACAACTGATTCACTAGCAAAAATGTTCTATAATACTTACGAATACTACAAAATCTACTAATAGTAATGATGACTAAATTATTCCCTTAAAAAAGCTATGCTTTTACGCGACTGCACTTATTTGATAAGAGTGATACCACGACGTGAAGTAACGCCTGCGTTATTTTTCGCCATGTGAGTGACGTCATTGCAGGTTTAATCACCGTCAACGGCATCGTAATTGCAACTGTTTGTTACTGGTGTCTATTGGCACGGTCTCCTTTTTTTAAGGCATAAGCAGGTAAACGTGCAGACGTATCACCTGATGGTAAGCAATCGGCGTCGCCCACGGATACCTGGAACACCAGTGGCGTTACAAGTACGTTACCAGCCTTTTGGGGATTAGGAGTTTGAGGATCGTTGGGGATTCTGGGATTGAGGAGATTGGGGAAGAGGAGGGGGTTAATTGGGCCTCGAAACACCACGCAAGCCTTGCTTTATGTCGGTTTTCTGTGCGGCCGAGGTATCATTCCGGTCGAGCTGGCCCATTCGTGCCGAAGCATGGCTCTCCCACACTAAAACTTACCTTACCTCATATTTATGGTTTATTATTCAGCCAAAAATATTTTTGGTGTGTGATATACTTTATTTATATCAGCAATTCATAACATTACCCCATGTGACGTCTGTGATCTACCCAACCATTTTCTGGAATCCATTTGGTCCAAGCAGCTGCGGTTGAATATCAATATTTTAAAAGAACCAACCTCGGTGACTTGGCAAATAAGATATTTTGATAACTTACTCGTTCCAATAACAAAATTTGAGAATTTCTACGAATTCTTATTAAAGAGTATTTGGTATAATAGTGTTAACCCTTTTACAGACGCTAGCAAAAGCTAAGCTGGCAATAAATAAAGACAATCTAGAAATTATGTCACGAACCGCTACTAAAAATATTTTCAAGAATTGATAAACAACCCTGTTGCGTTTACAGAACTTAAGCTTGAGGCATAAATATTGTGTTCCAAGTTTACTTCATGTGGTTATAAAAAAAAACATTTTGTTTAGATAATAAGGTGAAGCAGTAGTAGATATACTATTTGATGATTAACTGCAGTGACATCAAACGGTCTGATAATGAAAAAAATCGTTGATCAGTTGAGATTTTGTAATTCTCAACGTAGTATTAGACTACGTTCGCTCATTTTCACCAACATCTCTAAGTTTTTATAATAACTATCGTGAGACATACTAAATTAACTAAAACTCGCGGGTTACTGTGCATCCAATCAGTAGGTTGCACGATATCGCCGTGACCGCGCACGCTGCTCATCAGGAAGCACCCCTGTGGTTCGAAACTAGTAGAGCTTTACTCAGTATACTCCCGTGATTAACCCTTGAGTTTTAGTTAACATCTTTAAGCTTAGAAAGGAAATATTAAAATACATTTTGGTTTCCTTTTCACCAACATATAAGTGACACCTAACAGCTAGTAAGATACCCCTTGCTAAAGACTTCTCCGTATGAGAAAGTCCTTAGGTCAGCAGAAGACGTAGGTAGCAGTAGCAATAGCGTCGGGGATCGCGAGACGTTCTCCGGCTACCGTAAGCACGGGTCTGCGGACGGCGAGCTTCGGCATCGTCGCCGGTCTAGTACCAGACCCGAGCGTACGGTGAGTCGCGTTCCGCGTGCGCCTCAAAAAGCCATCAAACAACCACGGATGGGGCCCAATTGGGGGGGTTGCCGGGGCTCCGGCTCGAAGTGCAGGAGTAAGAATGGTGTGGTATTTAGTCAATATGAGTCTGACACTCCTTCCCGCCTTAAAAAAAAAGATCAGCTGTAGTCACTGGCTAGATGGTCAGCTGGCTGTGGATGATTAGGGGTGATTGGTGAATACACCCATAAGAGATTTAATAAATTACAATTATGCACATACACTACCTACATACAATACAAAAAGACACACACACCAAACTTACACATCCTATTCTTTACGCACACAGTCACACGCTACACAAAAAAACCTTGAACTAAAACACACGACTTACCTACAAAACCTTGTTAAAACATTAACAAAAACAATTGTACCCACACCCTTATCCGTTACTGGAAACTCCATTTTTTGCCTGAGCGTAGTCCCAACGCTCGCTTTACTGATTGCCTCCACCGACAGCTGGTTTCCTCTCAGTTTAGCAAATTTCCTAGATTATTATCTGGCTAAATAATGCGTGCTAGGGACTCGTTGCAGATATTCCTTTTTGTTATTGGAATTCCAAAGATAAGATTAGATATGTATTGAATTGAAATATGGCTTTTAATTTGGTTATTTTTTATGTTATCTGTGGATGGAAAAGTGTATTAAAAGAGTATGGTATAGTAAGTTTTCTAGATTACCCGTGCAATGTAGAATGTGAAATGTAGGTGTACGCGAGATACGATAGGTTTTTATTGGGTCTTATAAATCGGTAGACAAGAGGTTAATACGAATGGCTTGAACTTACTGTATTTTGTTTGCTGTATCATCTAATAGGGTAGTTTCCAGGGTAAGAAAATTAAAAATCTAATTAGTCCGTCAGTTAGATAATAAAAAAATATTGGACATGTATTTTTTTATTTTCTTTTATAAAGTTACAATACTTAAATAAAATGGCGTTAAGTTTAGGAGGGGGAGGTAAATACGTCAGATCGTGGTACATTTTGTATCACGCTGTGATGTCACGCGACATTTCAAATCAATATATCGTCAAAAGCATTTAATTTTGTGAGAAAAGAAAAAATACGTGTGTAATGTTTCAAAATAATCTACCAGACGGACATTAAAGTAAAATTTTCATATTTTTCCGTGTCTATTCATGTTGTTAATTGAAACGAATTACTTTGAAAATGTTCGTAGTAGTCAACAAACATAATTTTTGTCGCCATTATTATATTGTCACTCTAAAAGCTAACGTAATAAAGACCAGATTAAATAAAGATAAATTGGTAGTGTAGACAATGTTCAGTTTCGACCTTTTTTTCAGTAGTAATGGACATCTTAGTTCTTTGTTATCACTTATATTGTAATAAAAATAACAGGTGCTTTAGTTACATACCAAAAAGCTACGAGTAATGAGAGATATATATAAAAAAATCCATAAGTAATGTATTTTGTTGATACAAAAATAATGAATTTATAAAAAAAGTAATATTGTAGGTTTTAAGTTCACCTTTTAAATGCAAATGTTTTTGTTTATATAAAATATATATTTTTACGAGTACTAGTGTTTCATTTTCGCTGATTTTAAAACTACATTTTAATCTATCTATAGCCGTAACATTATTTTATTTATTTTGAGTGGATTTTTTTTATCTGATGTTGAAACGTGGGCGTCGATACTCCTACAATAGTGTCAACTATGAAACTGCTCTATGTGATAGAAAACAAAAAAATATAACTAGAAGTAATAATGGCACTCTATTACTTTATTGACGGGAAGGTCGAGATAGTATTTATAATAAAATATTTCTATCCAAATGGTATGATGACTAAGAATATTAAAAAAACAATAGTAAAAAGATAAAAAACCCATCTCATTCTCAAATAACTTAATTATGAATTATACAACCTAAGAATATAAAAAATAATTTAGTTTTTTCATCATAATTATAGAAAGGAAATTTAAAAAATTACCAATATTTTCTTCATTCGCAGCCACTGCAAGATCACAAAGCCGTCATTTGACGTCAAAAAATTATATTACAATACAGTTCTTTATTAAAACATTGAAGTATTATGAAATATTCCCCAAAACTTTGTTTATACTAATTTGCAAGTAATCTTGGGGCTTCAGTTAAATTCGATATCTTAGAAATTATACTTAGAAGTTCAGAAAACTGAGGAAAGTAGGTGTATTATTTCGTACTTTTTTTTTTTTTTTTTTGAGGGGGGAAAATCATCCAATGACTTCTCCCGCCTGGGTGAGGCGGGAGGGAGTGTCAGACTCTTACTGACTAAAAACCACCCCGTTCCTACACCTGCACTTCGAACCGGAGCCCCGGCAACCCGTTAAGTCTTCCGCGGCTCCGTATCGGCATCAGCCTTGTTAGGCCCCATCTGTGGTGGTCTGATGGCTCCTTGAGGCGCGCGCGGAACGCGACGCGCCGTACGCACGGGCCTGGTTCTGGTCGGGCGGCGAGTCACCCATGCTCGCCGTCCGCAGGCCCGTGCTTACGGTGGCCGGAGATCGTCTCGCGATCCCCGACGCCCAGAGTGTCTCTCGCGACGGCCGGGTCGTGAGGAGGTTCGTTCCCTCACGCGCTCCGCCTCCTCCTTAGCTAGCATGACTGCTTCGCAGAAGGAGGAGACGGCATCCCAGTCCCCCTCGCTCCGTACCATGGTCTGAACCAGAGCCGGACGCGAGAGGTCGCCGTCGCCGATCACATTCCTGAGGACACGGCGGTGCTCAGTCCACGCAGGACACACCGCCACCGTATGCTCCACCGTGTCCTCCGGGCGATCCTCGCAGTGATGACACCCGGGCGTTTCCTCCCGCCCAATCCGAAACAGGAACCTACCGAAACTTCCGTGTCCGGTAAGCACCTGCGTCAGGCGGTAGGTGAGGACGCCGTAGCGTCTCTCAAGCCACTCCTCAAAGAGGGGACTTACCGCTGCAATGACAGCGAGCCCAATTATTTCGTACTTGGCATTTGTATTATAAATAGATGTTTATCAAGTCTATTAATATAAGCTGACTTTTCTTTCTGGAAGAAAAAAATACAGAATTACGATGCAAAGAAACATAACATCATAACATCACGCCTTTTATCCCCGAAGCCTACCCAGGCAGACACCGCATGTAACACCCACTTTTCACTATTTATGTTATGAGCCCCATGTAATAGGTGGTGAGCCTATTGCCATATACCGGGCACAATTTCAGACTCCGTGCTACTACTGAGAACATTTAAAAACCCAGTAATACTTAGTAATCAATGCAAAGTAACCAAAATATATAGTGGACTTTCCCAAATTACCTAATTCCAGGCATAACGTGCGCTTCAATTTTATTACTTTATGGCAAAATAATATACAGCCAGTGATCATACAGACCTACTGTGTGTTGAAATATTTATGCTGTTAATATTTTAATTTACTTGTCAATTGACTGGAAATATGGCATTTTCTTGTTACAATCTTGTGAGAAAATTACCCTCACATTTACTATAAATCCTTTATTATTTCGCGGGAATGGTATTATAGTGCGATTTAGAATTTCATTTCCCGAGCGCCCTCGTGGCGTCATATGCAGTTCACTGCGTTTCGCTTTACCGTCGTCTTCTAGTTGTACGTTTTTTATAAAAATGGCAGAGCACTGGTATTTTTGTAAATATACTCCGCTATTAGTAGCGGCCCCCAGAGGAAGCTAACAATTTTTGAAATTACGATAGTAAATTTTGTGCAAATGTTTCGGAAGATAGAAATTCGAAATTGTTTTTAGAGCAGGTTTATTTACGTGCATGGGGATATTGTATACGTGCACTTTTAAAAAAAAAACGTTGCTCCACCCTAGTGTCGTGGGTGCGTTTACAAACATAGAAGTTCACATACACATGACACCCAGACCCGAAACAACAATTTGTGGATTACACAAAGAGATGTTCAATTATATTATCTATTCTCTTTTCAAGAAAGTCATCAAATACAACACCATAAACACATGATGCATTTAATAAAAAAATATTCTTATAAATGCCCACTGCTAAGCAAAGCCTCTTCTCACACGGAGAAGGTTTGAGCATTAATCACAACGCTTGCTCATTGGGTTGGCGATTTCAAACTAATAATTAGAAATTATAAGTCCAGGTTTCCTCACGATGTTTTCTTTCACCGTTTGTCAGTGGTGTTTAAATAATCTTAGAAAGTACATATAACTCGGAAATATTCGCATTGGTACTTGCCGTTGGTAGGTTTCGAACCTGCACCCTCATGCATGAGAAGCGGGCGTCTTAACCTCCGGGCCACGACTACAAAAAATATTCTATAGACACAATAATGATTTTTCTCAGGAATCAAAGCTCTTTACTCAGTAGTCTCTTTTGTGCGAACTCAACCAACGTTTTGTGAAATGCTAGCACGAAATTACTTTGTCCGCTTTAAGTCGGCCAAACCGTCTGCTACAGAAATAGCATTGAAAATTGACAAGTTTAAATCCAAATGACATTAGCCAACCCTAATATCGATCTTAGTACCTAACTTTAGGAGGACGTGGACACACTTGTCTAGTCTCGTCCGAAACTTAGTTATCAATTCACGAAACTGCTGTCCAGTTTTATTAAATGTTTGACAAAGAGGTTGTACAACTGTAGGACTAAAGGACCAAAAGGAATATCAATAATTGAATAAAAACTAAAACTGTTTACTAGAAAGTTTAGTAGGAATATGAACTTTACAAACGTTTCGTCATAAAATGACATTTAGTTCAGTCTTGGTCAGAAAGGATTCAGTTTTTTTTTTATATTTTCGGTGGGCAAGCGAGCCTACAGATCACCCAATAGTAACCCACCTACGTGCATTTACATATTCACAAGACCAGAGGATTTTAATTATTTTAATAATTGCTTTTTTTTCCTCTTATAATATCTTCTGATTCATTTCGTGAATTTCGTTGCGGGAACCAAGACAGTTATTCATGTCTCTGGGACAAAAATTGCTTTAAAAAAGAATCATCGAAATCCATGCCTCCGGAGTAATCGCGTAACATGCACACAAAAAAAAATTACATACAGGCAAATTAAGAACCTCATCCTTTTATTGAAGTCGATGTAGAAGGAGTTGTGATCTCTTTCTTTGAATGTTTGGAAGGTTAGATAAATCTATGCAAAATATATTTTAACTTCTACATGAACATCATGAGGTTGTAACTGAATGTTTTCTACGAACACTGTTGACTAACATCAGAAATCATGTTAACCTTAACAATAAGCTATTTATTAGTGAGTCAAATTCGATCATCTCTATTTTAGTCTATATGCTACTAGAGGTAGATAGTCTAATTTCATCAGTATTAATGTATTACGAATTATCATATTATACTACGGCACTTGATCGTATTAGAGTACATAGTGCTATGGCACCTGAATTTGACAAGATCTTATATAACTGTATGACAAATAAACAATATTGCATTGCTTACCAATAGGTAGATACAATCAATCTATACAGATCCAGTATAAACTGACTGTTCAATTTGCGAAAAGGATATACAAGGAAAGATCATGATACATTGGTTTTGTATGGTATGATGTGTAACAATGTGTACCTCAATTTTAGAGCGCTTTGTAACTGGATATAGCTTTGATATAATTGTATTAGAATGAACCTTGAATTGAATAGTTATTTAGTGGGATATTTGCGCATTGAAATTCAGTATTGCATTTAGAGAAATCTTGTCTGATCGAATGCAACGTATTTTAGTTAAAGATTTTGGATTTGAGCACCGAATCAAAGCCTACGGATCGGAGAGTGAGTGAGTTAAATCAAAGAAAATGAATAAGGTAACGAACGTAGGCTCCCATGACATTTCACATCCAGTATCCTTCTGCGAACCGCAAAGGAATGGAATTACTTGTCGGAGTTTGTGTTTCCCGATAAATATAATTAGATGTCTTCAAGTACGGAGTGAACAGGTTGCTCATAGGTAAGCGTGCTCCATCGTCAGCCACATCGTTGCTTACCATCAAGCGAGATTGTAGCTAAACGTCATCCTATCAAGTATTAAAAAAAACTAACCGACAGTACTTTTTTAAATAAGTTATTTAAATAAGCACATAACATAACATCACGCTTTTTATCCCAGAAGAGATAGGCAAAGTTGCACATTACGGCACTTAATGCCACTGTACAATATAACACCCACTTTTCATTATTTATATTATGAGTCCCATGTAATAGGCGGTGAGCCTTTTGCCATACCGGACACGTTTCCAGACTCCGTGCTACTACTGAGCATATTTTTAAAGTAATACTTTGGCCGACCCGGGAATCAAACCCGAGACCCCTTTCCTGGCAATCGCACTTGCGACTCGGCCAACGAGGCAGTCATTATTTAAATAAGCACTAAAACCTTATTTGCAATAATTTCGAACATCCACCATCTTCATTTTCAAATACAATCTTCTTCATCTTCGTTAATAATTTCGTCAAGGGGTACACTCGATCGAAACATTACCTGAATAACAAAACATAATAAAATATCGATTTCCAGTCGACAACTTATATCCACAAAATTCGGATTACGGAGATTATTTCGTTTTATTAATTCATTTTAATGACGTTGACAGACAAACCGCAGTCGCCGTCTTAAGTAGACAATAATCGTTCCGTTTCATACTAAGTCTCAAATACGCCTCGCTAATCAACACGTTGTCGCGTCAAAAAAGTATAAATTAACAAGAAATATTAATATTTTCACCTGAAGTCGCGGGTAACAGCTATATAATATACCTAATATGTAACAGGGAAACACATTGTATGACTCTACGCTACAAGTACATTGTACATAAAATTAAAATGTAAGTACTTATGTCATTTCAAGTCACATAAAGGTCTGAATCGGTAACCAATATCTGCGTAATAAATCGAAACCATCAAAGTTATGTTAACTGGTACATTACAAGTTAATTTTATGATTTTATCTAAGGGTTTACTTATCTCAGCCATTTATCAGTTGTAGGGTCGTAAAACACGCCTTCGGGGGCTATGCAAATATGGAGTATCAGTTCGTAGAGATTACCGTTCGTGGTCAGTAGTTTTGAATAATATTTGCTTACATAAATTAATTTTATTATGAACTGAATAAGAATAGTTAAAGGGTTAATTAAAATCAATATATGACCGTGATTTGTTTTGTGATACATTATATCATTAATCACATGAAAAGCATCTTTTATAAACATTTTACAAATGTGACACTCACTTTTTTGTATTATAACTTTCGTGAGACATACTAAAAACATTATTATGTTTTCGGCTTACGTAATTATTAAAAGTAACAGCGCGACAGTCGCCGCGTCACAGGTCGCGAAATGCTGCTCATAAAAATGAGCCTCTAGCATGGTTTGAAACTAGTCGAAGTTCCTCGTCAAATAATTACGTGAGTAAGCCGAAAACATAATTATTTATAACGAGCTTTTGCTCGCGGCTTCGCTCGCGTCACAAAAGGATAAAAAATAGCCTATGTGACATATACCAATACATACAGCGCCATGTATACCAATACTTTTGTTTTCCCTCGGGAATATCAAATTTTTCCGGGATAAAAATCCAATCCAGACTTCTAACTTGACGTTGAAAAAATTCAAAGCAATCGGTTTAGTAGTTACGGCGTGAAATCGGAACAAACAAACAAACTCGCTTTCCGATTTATAATATTAGTAAGGATGTAACACCCACTCTTTGTTATTTATGTTATACCAAATTTAAAGCTTTTAATTTTAAGAATGAACTAATTTTAACAAGGTGGGCGAGCTCAGAAGTTGACCATAAGGACATTGATCCACTATCAAACGCATACTCCAGTCTGAAATACACCAATCACAATCCCACATGTTTTGTTTGAAAAAATCTAAAGGTGCTCCCTCACCGGGACCATTTACGTGTAATGTAACATTATAGATTCGACTTTGAGCATTACATTACAATAATACCTCCCTGACTAACGAGTATTTGCGTGTTATGTAACATATAGATTCGACATTGAGCATTTCATAGCAAGATGTCAGACATTGATGTTTCAAGTTGTATCAAGAAATTACACATTATATCATTACAAGGTGCGCATTGTAATGCTCGGTTCTCCTCCTTCACTGATGTAATGCTCATATTTGTAACTTTACATTACACGCGAATGGTCCCGGTGAGGAAGCACCTTAAAACTCCTAAGTCAATTTCAAAATCATTTATTTCAATTAGATCAGAAAGGCACTATTGAATGTCAATAAAAAAAAAAGTAAAGCTATTAATAAAAACTCTGATATTGTAAAACAACTGCAAATTGTCTACACATTAAAATACCTTTGAGCGTACAAACAAACAATCAAAATGAAAATCTTTCTGATCGTTCACGATGTATTTAATGATGTTAACCACGATATTTCGATCAATTTCCCCAAGTATTGTTCCAAGTCCATTGACACGAAGCTCTTCGAGATTAAAATAAATAAAATCCACCCAGCCTGAATAGCAGACAAAGCCGCGGGAAATCCATTACGTCATAAATCGGAATCGTTTTAATTTATAATTTCATCGGCGTGTTTCAACCACTATATATTGTGCGTGTTAATTAACTTTTTAATCGATTAATGAAAGAAACGTTAATTAACGTTCGACGATTTCCACCACTAGTGTTATGAATGAGAAAGTTGTGAAGACTAGTGTAGGAATGTTTGTTTTTTAATCAAAAACTGCTAAATAGATTTAGATGAAAATTCTCATTAAACACTACTTAACCCGTTGAAATCCATCCCCTAAATAAAGGTCTATAATGTCATTACATTATAGACCTTATTTCCAATATTACATTTAATATTAGTGGAGAGCGGTCACCGGTGACCGCTTGGGGATCTATGGGTTAATAATAACTTTTCTTCAATTTTGTTACAGATGTGTTCGTTGTCTAAAGGACTAGGTATGATATTTATAGTATACCACTCAACCTTGACAATTAGTGTAGATAGCTATGAAAGATGTATACATTTTTCTGAATAATACTTTCTCATATAAAACAAAACAGTTTGATCAGTTACGGAGGACTCTTATTTCAAAATAACTACATAGGATAGATACTTTTTAACCAACGATTTCCCGAAAATCTTACGGGAACGGAATATGTACGACTAATTCTTATAAAGAATAGAGTTGGAGAAACGCATATTAAAACAGCCATAATTCCAAAGGAAGCACAAGACAATATTATTGATTTCTCTTTGTAATTTCAATAGAAGTTGTAGAGATAGGGTATATTAAAATATCACGCTTCTATCCTCAAAGGGTAGACAGAGACCACCCACGGTCCAACTGACGTAATAATTGAAAACTATTTTTAGAGTTCCCCAGAATTCTGTCAAACATTTTAATAAAATATTGAGATGACAAATCCAAGAATACTCGCTCAAGATTTTATTTCATGAACAAATTCTTGTCATGGATTAATTGGTTTTTGATTTGAGATCCGTAATTTTAATTAGAGTTCTAAAATAACTGGCTTATCGAAAAGATGAAAGATAGCTTATTATAACATACATACCATGCATAACTTTACGCCTGTCTCCTATGGGGTAGGAAAAGACTGTGAAACGCCAATTGCTACGATTCTTACATATCTCTTTCGCTTTATCAACACTCATCAGTCTTTAAATGCACGCTCATCGGTTAAGGGTACTTTTAATTTATATTTATTTTACTTATTGTTATATTTTTTTAATCTAAAATGATTACCTACTATTCTTCTTTTATCATTATAAATGTTATTTTTAGTTTTGACATTTTAACTGTTTTAATAATTTTATTTAGGGGTAAACCGTTAAACTAGCAGACGGATTACCTGATGATAAGCAATCGGTGCCGCCTACGAACACCCGGAACACTAGAGGTGTTATAAGTGCATTACCGGCCTTTTGTCGATTAGGAATTTGAATATTGTTGGGGATTCAGGGATTGGGGAAGTAACCCTACTTCCCCAATCTCCCCAATTAATTGGGTAATTGGGCCTACTGTAACCTCACTCACACGACGAAATACAATGCAAGCGTTGTTTCACGTCGCTTTTCTGTGAGGCCGTGGTAAAGCACGGCTTCTTGGTTTCGTACCGGAGCATGGGCTCTCCCACCCTTAATAAGTCATATCTAGCATATTGTCTTATAAAATAATATTATAATGTGTATATGAACGTAATATTCCAACCCGTTAATCTACATGCAGTAAATTAATTCAGTTATATAAAATTGTAATCAAGTTACAATATAAGATAAGGTTAAAGATTTAATTTAACAGATTAACAATACATTGTTAATCCTTTTGCGAATTAATATTTTAAAAGTTTTAATTAATTTTGAGAACGAGTATCATTTCAACATTTTGACTAACATTGTTCAGGTTTCGTTGCTTCGAGTATTGTCCAAATTGTTTCATTTTGTTATAAGATATTTTTAAGTTATATCTGGTTTACTTGTTGTTTTTAGCTATAACTGTACTTAATTATAAATAGAATAAAATTAGGTGGTTAGTAAGTGCGCTTGTGCTTACACCCTCAGGCTATAACAAGCGTGAAAATGTTTTATGAGCCTTGCAAAAGTGTTATTTAGCTTGTAACTAGCCTTATGAAGGGAAATTAGAGAACAATGAAATGAAGACCTTTTCAATTTGGTAAATGCGGTCAGTCAGAACTAGATATATGCTAACAGAGTATTATAAGATGATTAGAGAACGAGAAGAAGAGAGTAGAAGGAAATAATTATGGTTTCGAAAATATTTGAGTTCATCATCAACAGCCTATAAATAACTGAAACTGATAAGCCAAGCATTTTCATACGGAGAAGGTATCAGAATTAATCGCCACGCTAGCTCAGTGGGGGTTGGTGATTTATAATTAGAAATTGTAAGCCCAGCTGGTTGTTTACCTTCACCGTTTTGACACTGGTATCTGAATAATCTTCGAAAGTACATATAACTCGGAAAAAAGTCACATAGTACTTGCCGTTGGTAGGTTTTGAACCAGCACAGATTTGAGTTAGAACACGGAAAAATGTTCTTATCTAACATCAAAGAATAGTATGTTGTATGTTCAATTAGTATTTGAAAGCGAGTTCACTTACATCGAAAAGACAAAGGAAAACTAGTTTGCATCTATGAAACCTATACAAACACAGACACAGCACGAAATAAATAAAAAAGCAATACACGGAAAAACAGTTATGCAAATATTCACTCGTTATAGATGACTTTCCAAGGTTTATTATGCATAGCGAACGTCCAATCAGAATTCCGTATTATTTATGAGACAAAAACCTGTATAATGGAATGCAATAGTCAGTTGGACAGTGAAATAGTCATCAAACAATTTTTCACATGGGAAAGCCATAATTTGATATGAATAAGCCAATGGCTTCCTACTCCTGCTTTTTGAGCCGGAGCCCTGGCAACCCTTAGGCCAGTCCAGTTAGGCCTTCCACGACTTTGTATCGAGGATCAGCCCTCCTGGGCCCCATCTGTAGGGGGAACGCCACGCGCCGTAGGTACGCACCGGTCTAGTTCTGGTCGGGCGGCGAGCTACCGTTGCTCACCGCCCTCAGACTCGCACTTACGATAGCCGGAGATCGTCGCATGCTCCGACGCCCGGAGTGTCTCCCGCGACGGCTGAGGCGTGAGGAAGTTCGTTCCCTCACGCGTGAATTAACGCTTGCGTTGTGTTTTACCGTATATATAAGTTAATGAGCTTGGAGGAAGTCCATCAATTTACTGGCAACGTTGCAAGCAACTCTCTAGTTGCGGGTATTTTCAGGTTCTTAGATATCAGGAGTAAACACACGTACTATCACGTGTTATGTAATCATACTCATTAACTTCCAAAATAAGAAGTATAAACTACGTTTAAGAAAACTGACTCCACACTTTCTTTTTTTAAGGCATTGGCTGCCAATAAAAAACTGTTGAAGGCAAATCCTCCGCTAATGTCGGTCACCGGTGACTGCCATGGCGTTTAACGTTTTAAAGTCGGTTAATTAATATACTAAGCGTAACAAACCTAGTCGTAAATCGGAATAAACACATCAAAATCTACGAAATTGCCAATTTTCAATTCAACACTCCCGGACAACTAACCTCCATGTTTGCGCATTCATGATCGAACTTGAAATCTCTTGAAACAATTTGTCACTTTTGTTACAAAGTGTGCCCCAAAAATAAGCTTTTTTGACTTTGGTCTAATGCTATTGTGAATAGACTTTAGTAACATTTATATTATTACAATAATTTCTTACTTTATAAGCACTTGCGCTTTGTAAACAAATGATATTTCATTTTAGTTATTAATTCCATTCATGCATAAAAATGTCATCACATCATATTTCAAAACTTACTACATAAAATATTTATACAAAAAACGTTGCAAATAAAAATCGCACGCACTTTAATGCAAATAGATTTGTTTTTTGCGTGTCACACGCAATATGCGATACCGTGAGTTTGTCCTGTTTAGCCCTGTTACTAGGTAATTAAGCTGTACTTGTATTTTGGTTGTATTTAATTGAACAAAAGAGGTTTATACTATCCTAAAGCAGAGTTCAATGACATGAATAATAATTTGTTTATTTATCCTTACTATTTTAATTTCAAACTAGATGTGTAGGTTGAAAACCTAATTATTTTAGTTCAATATAAGTTTTTCTTATGAGATAAGCCGGTAAGCGAGCTGACGGATCACCTGATAGTAAGCAATCAACATCGCCCATGGAGACCTAGAACCCCAGAGGCGTAAAAAGTACGTTACCGGCCTGTTGGGGATTAGGAATTTGAGTAATCTTGGGGATTCAGGGATTCACTGGGCCTCCAACTTGTTTCACATCGGTTTTCTGTAAGGCCGTGGTATGACTCCGGTCGAGCCGGCCCATTTGTGCCGAAGCATGGCTCTAGCACAGTTTTTTACCGAAAAACAGTGCGTGGTTTGCTTTTCCACTGGAACATTGGAACGAAGAAGGAACGAGATTAGTAAGCAAGAGTCTGACACTCCCTTTGGCTTTACCCAACGTTGGTAGATTTACTCATTGATTTCCTTCTGTTAATGAGTGGTTCACGTTTATCAGAGGGCATTGCTACCCGGTTTTTATCAACCATGTAGTCCTACATCGGCCTTAATGACCTACGTAGGAGCAGAGATGGTGACAAATAAAATTATATTTGGGCATCACGACACAATACAGCTTCCTGTAACTATCATCACTACAATCACAAACCTACGTTTAAAAAATCCGAGTTAAATCCCCTCTTTTTTGAAGTCGGTTTATTATACGTAAACCAAATGAGTATACCAAAACCTTGTCCTAAATACATATAACAAATACTTTTCTGAAAATGGCATCAAATTAGGTTCAGCTAATTATGAGGTAACCGCGCACATACATACATAAATGTACGTACAGATCCAACTAAGAACCTCCTTCCTTTTTTGAAGTCGGTTAAAAACATGTAAAATACATAACATAACATCACGCTTTTTATCCCCAAAGGGGTAGGCAGAGGTGTACGTTATACCACTGTACAATGTAACACCCACTTTTTACTATTTATGTTATGAGTCCCATGTAATAGGGGGTGAGCCTATTGCCATATACCGGGCACAATTCCAGACTCCGTGCTACTACTGAGATTTTTTAAAAACCCAGTAATACTTCGCCCGACCCGGGAATCGAACCCGAGACCCCTTGTCCGACAGTCACACTTGCGACCACTCGGCCAGCGAGGCAGTCGTAAGTAAGTAAGTAGCAACATATAAAATTCCATCCATAATTCATTACGCAACTTCACCTCTTAACAAAGAGGCTTTAGTAAATAGATTACAGTTTTAAATTCGATTCCGGCTACATGAAGCCTTTTCCCTAAGTTTTAATTAATTCAAAACTAAAGGTCGTAACTGCCTCGAACTGTCGCGATGCTGTAAATTAGTAGGAACATACGAATTTAACACGAAACTTAAGAATCTAGAACTTGTATACTAGAATTAATGATCTTCCGGGAGTACTTTATGTGCTATGCCAAATTGAATCGTGTTAGTGTTGATGGAAAGTTCTAAATTCATTGTTTACTTTGTAATTGGTAATGTCTTATGTCAAGATGTTAATAAGGTCGAAATTAGCTTTGTTGTTATTGAGATTGTGATGAATGGAAGTCAAATTGCTTCTAAGATAACCTTTTTCTACACTTTCTAAATATGGTAAGAGCGTTAATGTTCCTTGTATGCCGCTATTTCTGGCTGCTGCAAAAAATTGTATGTTTTTATTGGCCATGGCTCTTTATTAATTATTTTATTTAAAAACACTTTGTCCCTCACTAGGACTTTCAAACATACAAGTTCACATACACATAATACACCCTGACCCGAATCACGTTCCGCGCGCGCCTCAAGGAGCCATCAGAGCACCACAGACGGGGCCCAACAGGGCTGATGCCGATACGGAGCCGCGGAAGACTTAACGGGTTGCCGGGGCTCCGGCTTGAAGTGCTGGAGTAGGAACGGGGTGGTTTTTACTCAGTAAGAGTCTGACACTCCCTCTCGCCTCACCCAGTCGTAGGAAGTGATACGATGATTTTGATTTGTTTAATGTCCATCTGGTAGATTATAGACACGTATTTTTTATTTTCTTACAGAGACGAATACTTTCGATGATTTATTTAAGGTATTTGAAATGTCGCGTGACGTCACTTCTATGTACATTTTATACGTACAAATAACGTTTTAGCCCCCACTCCTAAACTATGATTCGTTTTGTCTTAGTATTATTTTATTATACGACAAGGTACAAAAAAGTGTCTTATATTTTTAGTACCTAACTTACGAACTAATTAGATTTTTCATTTTCATATCCTGTCATCATCCCAATTGAACCCGCGACGCGTTGCGCTGCAGCCGGTTGCCCAGCCCCTGCACCAACCATGCAGTCAAAATTAAAATAAAGTGATGAATGATGATGAACCATCACACATTAAATACATCTAAAATAATAAAATAGACAACAATGTTATTTTAAATAATAAATTGAATTGTATCTACTAATCGCAGTTTCAACAACAACAATTCAGTAACTAATCTGAAACAATATCTTATACAAAACTGTTGCCAAAAGCACTACGTTTGGCTTAAAGCTAAAATATTACATTTACAGCGTCGAAAATCACTACAAATTGGACCAGTGATCCAAAGTAGACGAGAGCCAAACTACATAGGAACGCGTTTGAATATCTGCCAAAAACTTGATTAGCTATACACTACCTTACATGCTGATTACATTGTATTGAAATGTGAAGCATTTATAATAAAATATAAGGGGGACATTTGTGTGAAAGTAATTATTTCTTCTGCCCTTTTATTAATACGTTTAGGATGAAATCTCAGACTTGAGTAGATAATGATTTTTGATGAAGAGAAAGAGGTATGTAAGAATCGTAATGATTGGCGTTCCATAGTCTCTGTCTACCCCCATGGGAGACAGGCATAATTATACATACATACATGTGTGTATGACGTATGTACTATAATAGGGTAGATGCCTAATTCTTATTTCAATGTCCATCTGGTAGATTATTTTAAATCATTAGACACATATTTTTTATTTTCTTACAGAAACGAATACTTTCGACGATATATTGATTTGAAATGTCGCGTGACGTCACTTCTATGTACATTTTATACGTAGAAATCACGTTTTAGTCCCCACTTCTAAACTTTGATTCGTTTTATATAACTATTGTTTTATTATACGACAAAATAAAAAAAATACGTGTCTAATATTTTTTCATTACCTAACTTACGGCCTAATTAGATGTTTAATTTTAATACCCTGTCATCATCCCAATTATACGTTTATACTATCTATTGTTGGTAATTATATTAATTATTTAATTATTGTTGGTAATTTCTTTATTTTAAGACAACTTCATAAACTTCTCTTATACAGTCGAATGATAAGTATACAATGCGATTTTTGGGGATATGTACCTAATGTATAGAGGACATTGCATCTAGACATTTCAATTAATCTTGTGATTTTCCTGTAATTTTTATTACAGGATAATAATTAAACCATCAGCCATAAACTGAACACTTAAAACAGATACAACATTAAAGTTTTCGGGTCATTTGAATTTCAATTTAAATTCCTTGTCGTAAAGTTAGCTATAATGAAGAGGTAGTTAAATTTTTAAGGGTTAAATTTTAATAAGATTCAAATTGGACGAAATTATTGCTAATTTTATTGCTCTATCTGTTTGGTATTTTCCATTATCGGATTTACGTAATACATTGACTTGTAAAAGCGCTGCCTTGTTGCCTATTTGCAGAAATAAATTCACTTGTTTCATTTGACATAATTATCCAGTCTGGCTCTGAAACAGTAAAAGGTTAATTGAAATACGTATATAGTTTTAAGATGGATTCATCAAGGACTTTTTCACATAACTGACAAATAGTCTAAAATACCATTACTAATAATGTTTTTTTTATTTAATAACATATGTAACATAACATGTTGCCGAGTTGTCGCAAGTGCGACTGCCGGGCAAGGGGTCTCGGGTTCGATTCCCGGGTCGGGCAAAGTAATACTGGGATTTTTAAAATAAAATTCTCAGTAGTTGCATGGAGCCATGGAGCCCGGGACTCCGGGCACAATTCCAAGAAATGTGCCCGGTGTATGGCAATAGACTCACCCCCTATTACATGAGACACATAACATAAATAGTGAAAAAGTGGGTGTTACATTGTATAGTAGAATTAAGTGCCGTATAGTGTACCTCTGCCTACCCCTTCGGGGTTAAAAGGCGTGATGTTATGCTATGTCATAACATAACATAATTTAATTACTTATTAAATAATAACTTAGTAATAATTCAACTTCTAGAATCTTTCATTATAAATATCCACATTTTACATGCAATAAAATACAAAACCTTCGTATAAAATTGTATATTTTGTCTACCCATAAATCATCTTAAATACGACGCTACATTTCACTAAAGAAAACCATAAACATTTCTCCTTGGCTCTGCACTAAATAAAAGTATTTTTAAAAGCTTGAAAGAATACGATACCATTATTTGCACGATAGAAGCATCCAGAAGTTTTGGTTTTAAAAAACATTGAGTATATCAACACGTCCGGCAATGTGTGTCTTTACAATTTTCGTTCTGTACTAACGAAATGTGACGTGTTTAAGCGATTTAAATTTTCTGGAAGAGTTGTAAGGTTCAAAGTCCTCTGCATGCAATTGTTGGGTATCAAAAGAAAATAATAGATTTTACAAAATGATAAAATAAAGTTATGTAGGTATGATCTTTTGCAAATAGTATTTCTCTACTTGTAATTGTGAGAACTGCATTTTTAGTTTATTCAGGTTTTGAAGTCACATTTTTTAAGGCATATGTAAACGAGTAGACTGATCACCTGATGATAAGTAATGGGCGTCGCCCATGGACACCGGGAACATCAGAGGCGTTACAAGTGCGTTACCGGCCTTTTGGGGATTAGGAGTTTGAGGATCGTTAGGGATTCAGGAATTGGGGAGATTAGGGAAGGGGAGGGTAATTGGTCAAAGTCAAAATCAAAATCATTTACTTCAATTAGACCAGGAAGGCACTTTTGAACGTCAACAACAAAAAAAATTTAGAAGTGAAGCTAGTTACTCATTCCAAGGTGTAGATTCCTATGAAGAAGAACGAACAAGAAACTCTATCGATACCTTACGTCGGTTTTCTGTGAGGCCGTGGTATCAGTCCGGTCGAGCCGGCCCATTCGTACCGAAGCATCTTAGACATTACCTATATTATGATCAAATCAAATCGATATTTGGCAGCGATGATGCGGCTTACGATGCAAGAGATTCACGTCTGACCATATTGGGCCTTGAAGATGAAGACACTCAGGATTCAGGCAAGCCTGTGCTTGCCTGAAGAGTGTATAGCAGGTTACACCACAAGAGAAACGAGTCTGTACTCTGGCAAAGAATTCCACTCCTTAATAGCTTAATACACACAGAGAACCTTGAGGCGAAGCGCTTTTCCTTATCTTTATATATATAATTCTTCTGTGAGTGTGTATGTCACTGAACTTCTCTCAAACGACTGGGGCGATTTTGATAAACATTCTTATGTGTGTTCAAGGGGATCTGGGAATGGTTTAGATTCACAAATCAGCTCGGCAGATGGCGCTGCAGTAGAGATCTAGGTTATTAATCTATACCTATAATTATATTACATGCAGGAGAACTTCTGTCGGGTCCGCTAGTAAAGTATATTATTTTGGCATTTATGACAATTCTAAATGGTTTAGTGATTTTTATAAAAAGTGAACACGAAATGTCCATTTTACATAGGCAACAGATAAATAATTTTACATAGGCAATACAAAACGCCAAAACCGGATTTAGGTTTAAATAGACTAAGGCAATAAATTTAAAAATAAATCTATGTAAATACTTTTAAGACTGCTAAAAGGGAGAGATTAACAAAAGCCAAACTTCAATTCATGACTTCTTGCTACAATTAATAAATCGTCGGTACGGTACCCGACAAATCCTTAAATCCTTTATAAATGTTAAATTCGTTTCCAGAAACACTAATTCGGTGTTCACCCTTTTGTGGGAGTCAAGTCACGTATCGCTACCTATTTGAACTACTATAAAGTAGGTACGTATAGCTTACAATGTTCTCCTGTTAAAGGGGTTTATTTCGCCGTACAACAACGTACAGTCCTCATAGATGTTTATTTGCACTGAGAGTGAGACTGCTAGGAATGATTGTGTTATGGCGTAGAAGTCAGTGCGTTTGTGAGAGAAATGCAACTGATTATAAAGAAAGACTTTTCTATTTGGCTTTTATATTTATATTTGTTGCCGTTTCAAAGGTACCAAATTATGGTTAATGCTTTTGAGTTTAAGTTTAAAAAATATAGGAAGTTTGACATTACATAACATAACATCACGCCTTTATCCCCGAAGGGGTAGCCAAAGGTGTACTGTACATTATGCCACTGTACAATGTAACACCCACTTTTCACTATTTATGATACGAGTCCCATGTAATAGGGGGTGAGCCTATTGCCATATACCGGGCACAATTCCAGTCTCCATGCTGTTACTAAGAAATTTAAAAAAAAATCCAGAAATACTATTGTTCAACCAGGGAATCGAACCCGAGACCGCAGTAGGCAGTAGGGAGTTAGATGCTGAGTAAAATATTCAGAAGTCAATATAACATCAGTCTAGTGTTTTATCATCTGATTATACGTACGCCTTATTCTTTTACTCACACTGTTCTGACCACAGATTTATTAAAGAATTAATATTTCTGTGTTTCTGACACTCATAGAGCCTGACCTAAGACCTGAACTGATAAGACTCATAGGACCACTTGTTATTACAAAAAAAAATTAACACGAAAAAAACCTTGTGTACTTTCCTGCTATTTGTATTAGTATTAGTGCCTACAAACATAAATATAGTCAGAAGGTGTTTCTAGATATCCCCGGTCTAGACTTTTGACAAAAACGGGCATGAACCTAGTGTTCAACAAAAAATTCAAAGCTAGGTCTAGAAACATTTGGCGTTGCTATCTTGAACCCCTTTTTTTATAGCAAGACACTGATATGAAAATAATTTCTGTTGCTACGTGTCTAGGGCCAAAAGGAAAGCCTTTTCTACTTCATGAGATAAAATAAAATAGGAAAGCTACGCATATATTTAGTAAATAGTATTCATAGTGAAAGAATACTAAGAATAAAAAGAATTATTAGTTTTATTATCAGAGCGGTTGCCACAAATGTCGAGCAAGGAGTTTCAGGTTCGATTCACGGATTGGGCTATATATTTCTGAGAGATTTTCAGTTTCGAAATATTCTCTATAGTAGTAGAGAGTATGGAATTGTGTCATCTATAATATGGCAATTTTTTTTTAAGGTGGGAAAATCATCGAATGACTGCTCCCGCCTGGGTGAGGTGGGAGGGAGTGTCAGACTCTTACTATCTAAAAACCACCACGTTCCTACTCCTGCACGTCGAGCCGGAGCCCCGGTAACCCGTTAGGTTCTCCGTGACATAATATGGCAATAGGCTCACCCTCTCATTTTGTACGTGTTGTATGTGTTGTTCTGCCTTCAGAGATTACAAAGTCGTAATGTTATATTACGTAGTAGTATTTGGATATAAAAGAACTAAGCTTATGTGTGTATGCAAGTACTAAGTATGTAGACAAAAAGCAAAATGTACAACGTAGTTGAAATGTGAGACGCCATCTTGGTAATACATAACTTACACAAACACCTCGTTTCACGTTCAGCGAGGAACAAAAAAGGGATTTACTTCGCCTTTAAGTTTAAAGGAAAATGTAGTGGAACATGATATATATTTTTTTACTTAATTTACAATATATACCCTAAGGTTGACTGTTAGAGAATGCCACTAGGCATTAAGTCCGCCATTGTATATCTACAAAAAGGGTAAATAAATAAAAAAATAAATAAATATATATTGTAAGGAATATACTACCAAAAGTGTTAAAAAATCACTTAAATCAAACCAGTAATTTTTTTATTTATCGATGTTTTTGTAGTTTGTTCGGGATTTTTTCACCAAAACCGAAAATGTTGAATATCTCCGATACTTGCCACTTTCGGACCAGAGACCTAAGGACTAATTTTGTAGGAAATTAGTTGTATTATCAACTTTCGAGAGGAATACATCGAGTTACAAGTCACACTACTTTGTACGATTTAGTTAGACACCACTGACAAACGGTGAAGGAAAACATCGTGAGGAAACCTGGACTTATAATTTCTAATTATAAGTTTGAAATCGCCAACCCGCATTGAGCAAGCGTGGTGATTAATGCTCTTCTTAGTGTGAGAAGAAGTTTCAACAGTGGGCACTTATAGAGTGTTGATATGATACTTGAAAGTAAACATCACCGTCAGCTATTTATATCAATTTTTTTCATAAATCTTACACACAAAATATCCGAAAAGGGTCGACTATCCTATATTCGGTAGCATTATTTGAATTTCCGCATTGGAATACCGGTATCGGAATATTCATGTATGTTTTATGATATATCGACTGGTCGAAATTGTAAGCAGGAAACTCACTGTCATATTACGGATTTAACCTGCAATTTAATAAAGCTTTCAGATATTTCAGAATGCCAACAGTATATTGAATTTGTTTGAAAGGTAATAAACTCTTTCGTGATTTTATGTTTAACTAGTTTCTGTCCACGACTTCGTATACCAATCCTGTTATTTCCCATCCCCGTTCGTGATTTTCGGTAAAAATAAAAAAAAAATTGGATAAAAAGTAAATCCTGTAACCGTCTTCTGGTTTTAACTCCTCACCAATGTTCATCAAAATCGATTTAGGCATTTTGAGTTATAAATAGTGCAACTAACACGTCTTTCTGTTGCGGAGAACCTAACGGGTAACTGGGGATTCGGCTCGACGTGCAGGAGAAGGAACGGGGTGGTTTTTAGTCAGTAAGAGTCTGACACTCCCTCCCGCCTCACTCAGGCGGGAGCAGTCATTCGATGTTTTTCCCCCCTTAAAAAAAACACGTCTTTCTGTTATATATATAGATGTATGTTATTGGAATGTTTATCAGTAATGTAATTTTCGTTTTTAAGAAGTTTTTATGCAATAGGAAACAAATGCGTGAAGAATCATAATTATGATGGTACGCAATTACCATCTCGATTTTAAATATAAATCTGTTGGTAGGTTTATTTAAACATTTGCCAATTCAACCTAGCTATTTAGAAATACTGAACTTCGTTACAGTGGAAAAAGTATTCTTAGAACTGAACAATTATTTCTTGTACCGAATTCTCAGGACTGCCTCGTTGGCCGGATGGGTCGCAATTGCGACAATTGCGGCAAGGGGTCTCGGGTTCGATTCCCGGGTAGGGCAAAGTATTACTGGGCTTTTTCAAAAAATCTCAGTAGTAGCATTGTGCCCGGTATATAGCAATAGGTTCACCCTCTATTACATGGGACCCATAACATAAATAGTGAAAAGCGGGTGTTACATTGTACAGTGGCATTAAGTGCCGTAATATACACCTCTGCCTACCCCTTCGGGGATAAAAGGCGTGATGTTATGTGTGAATTCTCAGGAATAGTAAAAATGAATTCTTAAACTTACTTCTTGTAATTCAACAAACTTGGAAAGACTACACTCATTTAATTCTTACAGTGTCAAAAATTGAAATCTTGTTAAAAGCAGCAATACTCAAACCGAATTCAAGCTAATTCATAATTAATTTATTCTACGATTGTTAATTTGGGAACTAAATTGCTCCTAAATCCATTTGGCAGATCAATTGCCTAATTGGCCGTGGAGGGTTTTGTTAACAAAGTCTAATCATCAATTGCTGCCACTAATTGTTCTAAATAAAGCCGTTAACGATATTAGCAAATGTCTATAATAATTATCGATATGTCGTAATATGTTCTTCGTGTAGAGATGTTCATTATAAATCTGAAAGTGAGTTTGTTTGTTTGTTCCACCTTCACGCCGTAACTACTAAACCGATTGCATTGAATTTTTGCAGACGTAAAGTTAGTCGTCTGGATTAAATAATAACTTTTTATCCCGAAAAAATTTGATATTCCCGAGGGAAAACCAAAGTATTGATATAGATGGCGCTGTATGTATTGGTATGTGTCACATAGGCTACTTTTTATTCTTTTGTGACGCGAGCGAAGCCGCGGGTAAAAGCTAGTATTTATTATAAGATGAGAATTGTGATAAAGGTTTCTATTTGTTTTACTGAGCAATTTTGTTTTTATGCAATTATTTTTTGAACAAGACTATAATTTAGAGAACAGTGAGTGGAATTCCTTAAATAAGTAATTGAATCGAGTGAAAAGAGATTTGTTTTTGATTACTTCAAAATTGTGAATAAACAAACTTCTTGGGAGTTTTATGTATCGTATTGATTGAATAAAGTTCGTGCATTAATTTATAAATGTTTCCGATACATTAAACTTCGAATTTTGAGACAGACTCCGAGTGTTGTTGTACTTGAGGTTCACTGACCTGACAGGTATTTCTTTATTCCCAATTGGGATGATAACAGGGTATGGAAATTAAACTAATTAGTCCGTAAGTTAGGTAATGAAAAAATATTAGACACGTATTTTTTATTTTGTCGTATAATAAAGCAATACTTAGAATAAACGAATCAACATTTATGAGTTGGGGCTAAAATGTCATTTATACGTATAAAATGTACATAGAAGAGACTTCACGCGACATTTCAAATCAATACATCGTCGAAAGTATTCGTTTCTGTAAGAAAATATAAAATACGTGGCTAATGATTTAAACTAATCTACCAGACGGACATTAAAATAAAAATTAGGCATCTACCCTATTGCCTCAGTATCTTGCGCGATATAACATACCATTAAATCAATTGACAAGAAGGTTTTACTTACAAAATTCCAACAATTTTTTTTTTGTGAAAACGAGATTTTTCATGGTCTGAGATCAGCGCTGTTCATAGATACTGGCAGCCACAAAACTTGAGGAGTCATAAGTACGTTGTCAGCCTTTTGTTTTTGATGTCAAGGGAATGATCCACCTAAGTCATTTAGGCGAACAACAAATTAAGCAGCTAAAGTGAAACTAACCCTTACAAAGTATAAAACTTAAAGGTATTTTCACCATGATCTGATGATTCTGTTATATTATATTTACAATTTATTACAGTTTCAAAATATGGCTGTCCGGATAAGTCAGTCCTCCTAGCAAGGATAGAACGTGACATTTTTATATAACACTCCACTCATATTATCTTGCTTTTGGGAATACGTAGGTTTGGAATACTGCCATCCACCAAAAGATAGTACGCAAAAGGTCATAGTAGTGGTAAAAATGATATCGTAAATACAAATTTTAGATGAGTTCGGAAAACTGTTTTGTGGAAGATTTTTCGTTATAAAAATTGTATTAATTTTTTTGTTTATTATGCCTAGTAGTATACCTTGTTTATTTTATAAAAATAGCTTCATCATACAAGCCATGCTTACGTACAAAAAATAAACAGCTGCACTGGTTACCAGAAGCCTATTTTTGCACTGTAATCATCAAACGGCAACGATTTTCAATTGCCTAATTTGTATGTATAAATATTTATAATGTTATGTCAATAAATAAACTCATTTTCCAAAATAATACAGTAAAGAAGTATGCAAGTATAAATTGAAACATCTACATTGACTTCCGACGAACGGAGTACCTAAAAAGCTTTCTTTGAAACTTTGGGAGGGGAATTCCCGTAATTCTCTTTATACTTTTATATTAAGTTTACATTGCATAATTTAACTCCCTTCTTCAAAATAAACCAGGAAATAATTATTCGAAATACTCCAACAAATAATTTAAAAACAAACCATTGAATTTGTATCCATTCCGTCTCTGGAATAATAATTAATTGAATATCGATGCTGCAATGTGACGTTGAACCTTGAGTTACAAAATATAAAGTCGATTTTATAATACCATTTTAATTTTTGCACGTCATTGTTAGTACATTTTAATGTTCTCTAATATTTTGATGACTTTGCAAAACTTAAGGGTGGCTTTGGTGGGTGTGTCCCGAGACGCGACACAGTTTTTGCCCTTTATAAAATATGGCTTTATTTAACAACTATTGCTTGGTAGTGACTGTTTTTACTTCGTAATGAAGTTATTTTAAACCTTTGCACAAAAAAGGGTCCAAAGTTCCATGTGACTAAAAGGATCAAAGGACCAATAGGACCATGTTTAATACTTTTCTAAATAAACTTTGACTTTCAGATCGCTTCGTGGACTTTCGATTGGCTTGGTATTGTTTTTCCTAGTTTGGATATTGTCCATATCAGTTTTTTACTGCCTCGATGACCGCGTGGCCGCAAGTGCCTCTGCCGGGCAAGGGGTCTCGGGTTCGATTCCCGGGTCGGGGTTTTTAAAAACTCTCAGTATTAGCACGGAGCCTAAATCGTACCGGGTTTATGGTAATAGGCTCACCCCTTATTACATGGGATTCATAACATAAATAGTGAAAAGTGGGTGTTACATTGTACAGTAGCATTAAGTGCCGTAATTTACACCTCTGCCTACCCCTATAGCAATAAAATTCGTAATTATCAAATATTAGAAAGGTACATGCAGGTGTTACACCGTCAGTTGTACCATTTGTGATCGCTGGATCAATGTTCTTATATATGATATCTATGTTCTCTAGAACATTTTATAAAGAACTCCACAAAATGAAAGGTTGAAAAAAAGTGAAAGTTTAAAAGAAGTCTAGGATATTATTATCATGGATGACCATAAAGATTCATAGTGTCTATATTCCGAAGAAATGCAGGTATGATACCCATGATACAAATGTGGTAGGGAGGTTTAAAACGCCCGCATCACATGCATGAGGGCGCGGTTTTGAAAACTACAAACAACAAGTACCAATGTGACTTTTTTCGAGTTGGCTAGCGTGGTGATTAATGCTCAAACCTTATCTGTGCCTTTGGTCACCAATGGCCACTTATAGGCTATTGATTATGATGATGATACTCGGGATAAATTCGTATAACTACATATAAAAATATAAGAAACTAAGGCTTTCAGAAACCTAACCTATTCCAAGGTCACATTGATAGAAGAGCAAAAAGTATTCCGTCACCCGTCAAGAGTGACCGTGATATGGGCTCACCTAAATTAAGATGGACACCTCCGTATCAAAAGCCTGGCCGTATTTTGTATAGGTGCGAATTTTTGTTCAAGGAACTCTTCAGATGAAACCATAAAACTAGCATAGTATGGCTAACTGTAAATATCTTTTAAAGGAATAGGGATGATGACAGGGTATGAAAATTAAAAATCTAATTAGTCCGTCAGTTAGGTAATTAAAAAATATTAGACACGTTTTTTTAATTTTGTTGTATAATAAAATGATACTTAGATATAACGAATCAAAGTTTAGGAGTGGGGGTCAAAAATGTTATGTCTACGTATAAAATGTACATAGAAGTGACGTCACGCGACATTTCAAATCAATATATCGTCGAAAGTATTCGTTTCTGTAAAAAAAATACAAAATATGTGTGTAATATTTTAAAATAATCTACCAGACGGACATTAAAATAAAAATGAGTCTATTTCAACCTTACTGTTTGGTAGAAAAGGTTTATTTAGCCTCCTGTTGTGCCTTGGTGCGGAAGGTATATGCCGGATGTGCGGTTCCACCAGCGCACGGTACGTTTGGCGCTTTTGTCCCTTGACGTCCATAAGTCGAGTGGGCCTGATGGGATCCCACCCATTGTTTTGAAGATGTGCGCCCCCGAGTTGGCCCCAGTTTTAACACGTCTTTTTCGGCTCTCTTACTCCTCAGGCGTAGTTCCGACGTCCTGGAAGACAGCTTTAGTCCACCCAATTCCTAAAAAAGGTGACCGATCTAACCCGTCTAACTACAGACCGATAGCCATAACTTCCCTCTTCTCGAAAATAATGGAGTCCATTATTAACTGCCAGCTCCTGCGTTACTTAGAGGATCATCAGCTGCTCAGTGACCAGCAATACGGTTTTCGTAAAGGGCGGTCTGCTGGTGATCTTCTTGTTTACCTAACGCATCGGTGGGCACAGGCGATCGAGTCTAAGGGGGAAGCGTTGGCAGTAAGTTTAGACGTGGCGAAGGCCTTCGATCGGGTTTGGCATAGAGCGCTTCTTTCGAAGCTTCCTTCCTACGGACTTCCTGAGAAATTATGCAAATGGGTCTCCTGCTTCCTTGCAGACAGAAGCATTAAAGTCGTCGTCGACGGTGAATGCTCTGACTTGATGTCTGTAAACGCAGGTGTCCCTCAAGGCTGCGTGCTATCGCCTACATTGTTCCTCCTCCATATCAATGACATGCTGCAAATCAGCGGCATTCATTGTTATGCGGATGACAGCACAGGCGATGCCTACTACACCGGCCGCGCTAACATTTCTCGGGAAAACGTCATAGAGAGCCGAAACAGACTCGTGTCTGAAATCGAGACCTCTTTAGGGAGAATCTCTGATTGGGGTGGACTTAATTTGGTCCAGTTTAACCCCACTAAGACACAAGTCTGCGTGTTTACCGCTAAGAAACTGCCGTTGGTCGTCTCTCCTCATTTTCAAAGCACCCCCCTAACTGCCTCAGCCAGTATTGGAAT
Organism: Spodoptera littoralis; assembly: GCA_902850265.1. NCBI lineage: Eukaryota > Metazoa > Arthropoda > Insecta > Lepidoptera > Noctuidae > Spodoptera > Spodoptera littoralis. Next base: position 4,019,267 of record LR824539.2, on the reverse strand, counting down.
ACTTGGTGTCAACATTTCGAGCGACGTCCAGTTTTGCGGTCATTTAGAGGATAAGGCCAAATTAGCCTCGAGGAAGCTTGGTGTGCTCAATAGATCGAGGCAGTATTTCACCCCGGCCCACCGCCTGCTTCTATATAAGGCACAGGTGCGGCCCCACATGGAATACTGTTCTCATCTTTGGGCGGGGGCACCCCAGTACCAGCTTCTTCCTCTGGACCGCATTCAGCGGCGTGCCGTTCGGATTGTTGGATGTCCGGGTGTTTCAAACCGGCTCGACACTTTGGCAATGCGTAGAGATGTAGCTTCATTGTGCATTTTCTACCGCTTATACCACGGGGAGTGCTCTGAGGAATTGTTTGACCTGATACCTGCCGCATCTTTTCGCCATCGGCCCTCACGACAGCATATGCATCCCCATCAAATAGATGGTTGGCAGGCCACAACTGTGCGGTTCTCACGTAGCTTCCTGCCTCGCACAGCAAAACTGTGGAATGATCTGTCGTCGGCGGTATTTCCGAACCGATACGACCTTCAAACCTTCAAGAAAAGAGCGTACTCCTTTTTAAAAGGCCGGCAACGCACCTGTGACTCTTCTGGTGTTGCGGGTGTCCATGGGCGGCGCTGATCGCTTACCATCAGGTGATCCGTCTGCTCGTTTGCCTCCAATTCCATAAAAAAAAAAAAAAAAAAAAAATTTAAAATGTTTGATACTTCGATGTGCTGGTGATACATATTAGTTAAATGACTATTGTAGTTCTGTTTAAATGTAATTAAAAAAGGTTATCAATTCAAGGTTTATGTAAATAAGCTACACGAAGCTAAGAATGGTACGTTTATCACAATAACTTATCAATTTTGATAATAATACAAAATTAAAGGTTTTCGTTTTAAAGTCGATAGCAGAAACGAATTACAATAAAATATCACGCTATATATTAATTTAGGTAATCAGTTTTATAATGAATGCGTCTACATATTTTCAGTAATGTGATAAGCCATTTACTAGAACTAAATACTATGATAAAAAATTATAAACATAAAAATGGTATAAGCACAATTTGCTTCACCAAAAAAGCCCCCGTTATATTTTCAAAGAAAAAGTCAAAATCATTTATTTCAACTAGACCAGAAAGACACTTTTGAACGGCAATAAATAATAAAAGTCAAGCTATTTTCTCATTCCAAGGTGTAGAATCCTATGGAGAAGAACGAGCAAGGCACTCCATAGGTTACTTACTCTTTTCCAATTAGATTCCCAATACAATTCTCTAGTTACATAGTTTTGTTGGTTCGATTGTGCGAGAACAATGTAACACCAAATCCAGTCAAAGAGATCGATTAAGGTTATAAGAGAAGTTTAGTAGAAACATCTCAAAAGACTGCCTCGTTGGCCGAGTGGTCGGAAGTGCGACTGCCGGGCAAAGTATTATTGGGTTTTAAAAAAAATCTCAGTAGTAACACGGAGTCTGGAACTGTGCCCGGTATATGGCAATAGACTCACCCCCTATTACATGGGATTCATAACATAAATAGTGAAGAGTGAGTGTTACATTGTACAGTGACATAATGTGCACCTCAGCCTACCTCTTCGGTGATAAAAGGCGGGATGTTCTGTTATGTATGTTATCTCAAAAGACAAAAAAAAATCACTTGAGGAAAGTCACTGGCAAAGCTCTAGCATGTGATATGAAAGAGCTAAAGTTACGAAGTGACAGCCCTTTAGTGAATATAACGAGCAATGGTTGTCAGCGTTTGAACAGACAAGTTAGGAACAGCTGAGATAGGGCTGTGATAAGACTTTAAAATTACGTCTTTGTTACAGCATTTTGTTACTAAGAAGGAACTTCAATGTAAATTGGATTATACTTAGAAAAATAATGGTGAATAAATAAATGGAAATGCCTTTTATTCAGTGAAAAGGTAGACTAGACTGACATTACAATGCATACATGTGGCCAGTCATAATAAAATTGTAAATTTATATTATAATTTCCGTGAGATAAATAGTACAAAATTAAATATTATGTTTTCGGCTGACTCACGTAGGTAACTGTTTGACAAGGAACTCGACTAGTTTCAAACCATTCTAGATGCTTATATTCAATTCTGCTCAAGAAACCTCTAGCATGGCTTGAAACTAGTCGACTCCTCAAACAGTTGCGTGAGTAAGCCGAAAACATAATATTAAATTAATTGTGAGTCTTATAATAAAGGCCTTATTTTTAAACTCCTGACTATGAGTTAAGGGATTTGATGAGACGTAACAATATTATCAATATCGGAAATCATGGCAATACATTGCATAGTCCAGTCAGGGATTTAATTACTAAATCCAAGCTATAATTACTGTCTCATTGGCCGAGTGGTCGTAAGTGCGACTGCCGGGCAAGGGATCTTAGGTTCAATTCGGGCAAAATATTACTGGGTTTTTTAAATATTCTCAGTATTAACATGGAGTCTGGGATTGTGCCCGGTATATGGCAATAGGCTCACCCCCTATTACATGTTGGTGTTACAAAAGTAGGTGTTATATTGTACAGTGGTATAATGTGCACCTCTGCCTACCCCTTCGGAGGTAATGTAATGTAATGTATGTTATCCAAGCTGTAAGTTACTGGAGGAGGAAGTTTCTACAATCAAATAAACTACAAAAATACTATGATAATAATGTTCCCTTTATACATTATAACAAAACCGCATTGTATTACAATTAATGGTCTGTGGTCCTACCGTGTCTGTACTTCAACCGAAAGAGACACAGTTTACGCAAATTGTTACCAGAAATTCAATTTTAATTTGTAAGTAATTATTTTCTCATTACGGTAAACATTGGAGGTCATTCGGGTTCAAGTCGTTGTCAAAATATTTACTCAAAGCTTAGAGGTCTGAATAAGATCATTGTGAATTTTGGTCCTATTTCATTTTGTTATGGTTTTGTCAATTTGCAATTTACTTGGTTAAGTGAATACTCTTGTAGTGGGAGACTGTGACAAATCTGTTGATAGATAAAGAAAGAACCTTTATACAATACACATTAGGGTACATTTATCTTATTAAAATAAGAATGTACTTAATGCCTTATCAACTATACATCTATTATAACTTTCATGAGGCATACTAAATTAAACTGTCAAACACCAAGCGGTCACCGGTGACCGCAACCTATTGTTCTTTAATTGTGTCTATAAATACGGTACTCGACGAGTTAATTATAATGTTTTCGGCTTACTCACGTAATTATTTGACGAGGTAATTGACTAGTTTCAGTAGCAGCGCGTTAGTTGTCGCGTCGCCGCGGATCGTGGAATGCTGCTTATGAATATAGCCTCCAGCATGGCTTGAAACTAGTCAAGTATCTCGTCAAATAATAGTAAGCCGAAAAACATAATAAGTACTAATTTATCACAACTTCTTTAGACTCGATAGACGCAAGTCAAGACGCAAAAACACGTCCAGTAAACTAAAGTTTCTTTAAAAAGGTCCATTCGTATAAAGTTCAAACAAAACAACCTTTACATTTGCAAAAATTCAACAAGAATGTGTCCCAAGAACTCGTCTACCCCAATTTCCTGGACAGCAAAAATTCTGTACGAACGAACCCGTGCAGAAGTTGAACTAAAGGAATTATATTAAGTTAGAAGTTCATTAAACATTTCCTCGATACGGCTCAGCTTTGAAAAGTTTTCGTAGTACCCTCGTAATAGGGTAGTATCGGGGTAGTAGGAAATGTTAAATTTCTATAGACCTCTTAATGTGGGGTATGGAAAGTTTAGATTTTTTGTACATTAATTTACTTTGAAATGTTATTTTGGGCGACATTTTGAATAATACAAAGATTGGCACGAGTGAATTATGCTACACGTGTCACTTTATCTTGAATATTTTTGACTATCTATAAGTCATTTTTTTATAGAATAAGAGACAAATGAGCAGGATCACCTGATGGTAAGCGCTCAGCGCCACCCATGGACACACGTAACACCGGAGGAGTCACAGGTGCTTTGAAAAAGAAATATGCTCTATTCTTCAAGGTTTGAAGGTCGTATCGGTTCGGAAATACCACCGACGACAGACCATTCCACAGAAAACTACGTGAGAAGCGCATAGTTATGGCCTGCCAACCATCTAGATGATGGGGATGCATATGCTGTCGTGAGGGTCTATGGATATTTATAAGATTTTCTAATCCTTTTACTCTATTTGATGAGATTGATTGGTGATTGTTACTGATATCAAATAAATTTATCATCATCATCAGCCTATAAGTGACCACTGCAGACCAAAGGCATCTTCTCACACGGAGAAGGTTTGAGCATTAATCACCACGCTTTCTTCATTGCGGGTTGGCGATTTCAACCTTATAATTAGACATTATAAGCCCAGGTTTCCTCACGATATTTTCCTTCACCGTTTGTCAGTGGTGTCTAAATAATCTTAAAAAGTACATATAACTCGGAAAAATGACATTGGTACTTGCCGTTGGTAGGTTTCGAGCCCGCACGCATGAGAAGCGGGCGTATAACCTCCGGCCACCACGACACTCACATTGGTACTTGCCGTTGGTAGGTAGGTTGGTAGGTAATAAATTTATAATAAAGTTTATTTCGCTAAGTCGGTAGGTTACTTTGTTTTTTAGCATGCCTCTACAACAATTCATTTACATGTTCAATCATTTAATTACTTAACCATGATAGTAAGTAAGTAGTACTCCTATACATAGCCAACTAAAAAGAACTCAATTTTTAAAAGAAGGCTATTAAAGTAACTTTAAAGATAAAATGTTTTAACGCTAGGAACGTTTACGCGACGTTCAGCACTGGGAATAAAAGAAAAAAAGTATGATTTTATTAGTAGCTTGAGTAACCAAGTGGACGGTTTGGACTTTATAGTCTTTGCTGCATTATTCTCCTTTATATTTTATTACTAACTGCCTCGTTGGCGGAGTAGTCGCAAGTGCGAGTGCCGGACAAGGGTTCTCGGGTTCGATTCCCGGCTCAGGCAAAGTATTACTGAGTTTTTTTAAAAACATCTTAGTAGTAGCACGGAGGCTGGTATTATGTCCGGTATATGGCAATAGGATCACCCTCGATTACATGGGACTCATAATATTAATAGTGATAAGTGGGTGTTACATTATACAGTGGCATTAAGTGCCATAATGTACACCGATTCCTACCCCTTGAAAGAAAAAGAATAATAATTGACGTAGCATAAAATGATACCTTTTTAAAAATACTTAAAGACACAGTACCTATAAGAGATTATGTGCTGGATATTTTTGTATAATATAATGTGCATTCGACAAAAAGAATCTTGGTATAGAACCATAAGTGCAGAGCTTTTCTTATTTTCCATTCATGCCACTGTGGCTAGTTTCTAGCTAAAAATGCGCCAAGTTTCTCTTGTGCATTTGTGACTATAGTTTTGTTGAAAGTGTTGCAACTTCGGACATTTTCGCTGAGGTAGCATGTTGTGAAGTAAGATTAGATTTTATAGTAAAATTTCTTGTTTTTCTTTTTGCGAGTGTTAGGTACATCTATGAAGGTACGTCTTTGAAATTCAAAGATGACATAACTTGATCTACAAAGGTTCTGTGATAATGAAAACTATCCTACCTGTAATACATTTTCGCAAACACTACTTCGTAATAAAGGAAGACCAAAAAATAAAGCTACAAAAAAGAAAAACGAAACTGCGGAAAATGTTTGCGGTGCTACAAAGAACAAGAATTATCTGCGTACATGCCTACCTAGACCCAGACATTTCATTACAAAAAATGTGTCAGAAAATGTTACCTTTACAACATTATTTTGTTAGTTTCATAGGTATACCAGACAATGTTTATTTAAGCCGTTCTTATGCCGCACAGAGGCTAAGCGCGTGCCTCCACATTAAGCCGACTCCAGCCAACAGCTAAGCATGTGCGGAACGATTTTTGGCTCCCAACCAAAATGCATGTACCGTGTAATTAAATGGCCCACCGTTCACCAACTTCAGTACAATATTTTAAAAATTGTACAGATTTATTTTTGTGGAAGGTTTTCGTGTAGTGATTTAAAGAGGTTGACGTTTTTTATGTCTGTTTTTCGCGCTCGGTTTTTCCAATTTGGTGAATGATTTTTTTACAGTTTGGCACGAATTAGATGGTCAAAGAGATGTGTGTATATTTGATGTATGGATTAGTGTTGATATAGCTTGTAAAAATTAAAAAAATAATTCACAAAACAAAATATTTTATCAAGCTTAGAGTCGATATTTATGTATATGTGACGACTAACGGGTGCTGTTTTGCTTTAACGTGATGAATGCCTAATGTGTGGCGAATATATCTATAAATAAAAGCCTGAAGCACTCTTCTGTCTAACTAAGTATATAAAAAAGCATGATACTACAAAATGTGTTCTACAATAAATAGTCCTAGAATAAGATTTCATTGTTTTCTAAACACTATGAAACTCAACAAACAATAATGTTGTGTTACGAATTTTCTCCTCTCAGAAACGATGAATAATGTAGAGGAAAAATAATGAGCTTCGCCAGACATCTGTCGTGGCCGCTTGTGTAAATGGGTTAATGGTCACACAATGGCATTGTATGGCTTTAATTAGATCCTACGTCTTTGTTTTCTTGTAAACAATTCTTTATATTGTTAAAGAGTATGTGTTGAATTTTCTCTAGGTAACACTATTCTAATATAATTAGTGTTCCGATATTTTGGACTTGTGCACGAGTTCAAGGGCATGAGACGTTGTTTATTAATGTAAGCAGAAGCTGCAGGACGTCATCAAATTGTGATGATATAAGCATTGTTACAAAATAATGTGTTTAATTAACTTTTGTTAGAAAAAGTAAACGGTAGATGGACAACCAGTGTTTCTTTTTAGGTAATATTGGAATCAATCGTCATAGTTAATCATCAATTAAAGGTGTGGATAAACCTTTTTTCTATTTTGTATTTTATGGGATAAGTCAGTAAATGAACAGACGGATCACCTGACGATAAGCAATCGGCGTCGCCCATGGACACCGGGAACACCAGAGGCGTTGCAAGTGCGTTACTGGAATTTTGGGATTAGGTTAGGGATTCAGGAATTAGATAAGAGGGGTGGAGGGTAATTGGACCTCCTGTTACCTCACCCACACGACGAAAAATTCCGTAAAAACCTAAACGTAATGAAATAGACCAGTCACATTTCGAAACTCTTCATACTCACCTTCAAAATTAAATCTTTAATCCATAATCTAATTTCACAAAATCATACAAAGATACCCAAAAATACGCAAAACGCTCCAGATATCAATTTTCGATAAAACACGAACGGAATATATTACGCAGTGATTACCAAAGTAACCGGGAACGTGGGAAATTGAAACGCCTAACTAAACCTAAATCAACTAAGTAGGTTTTATACACAGCTTTACTCAAGTGGCTGAGAGAACGGGATCAGTTCAGAACGAAATGTAATTGAAAGTATTTGGCCTGATTTCTCAAGGTCAAATTTTTACAAGATATTTCGACGTTATTTACAGTCTGAGTGCCTCTTTGGCCGAGTGGTTGTAAGTACGACTGCCGGGCAAGAGGTCTCGGGGTCGATTCCCAGATCGGGCAAAGTATTACTGGGTTTTTAAAAATCTCATACACCTCATTATAGCTCGGTATATATATTTATAACACAAATAGTGAAAAGTTGGTGTTACATTGTACAGTGGCATAATGTGCACCTCTGCCTACCCTTTTGGGGATAAAAGGCGTGATGTTATGTTATGTGTTAAATTATTACAAGAGATTTTGACGTTATTTACATTCTGATACAATTAGCTCTCTCTGCTTGGTTTTCAAGAGATGTGTTTTTGGGACTTTTGTTCTAAATTTTTGTGTCAATGTGGTTAATATCTTTTGGTCTATTATTCTCTAACCCCTCTTCAGAGCTCCTATCCAATACACTTTCATCGCTTTTGTGACTATCTGACTGTATGTATGAGATTAGTTACACTGCAATTGAAAGTATATAAACTATGGTTTACTAATGGAAACTACATATATCAAATTTAAAGCAATGGTTTTAGTCAAGAAGATTATTTGAAAAAGATGGCAATATTGCAAAAACCTCAAGAGGTTCTTGTTAGGCAAGCGAATGAACGATGTTACGACCAAGTTACGTCCCAGAATAAATTTAAGTTTTTTTCAGACTATTGCAAAACAAATCATTATTGTGAAAGAATTCGTTCGTGTTACTACATAATTATAATTAGGAAATTTCAACATTTATCTTTCATAAAATCTGTTAGCAGGACGTAGGAATTAATGTAACAGTTTTATTGCTACTAAAATTTAATACTCAGTTTGTTTATGAGACCGACATGACAACATGTATCGACTAGTCTGACAATGAAGTTGAAAAACTACTACATTAGGAATATGTCGAAATTTCTATTAATCTTAACTATGCACATTTTTTTAAGGTGTAATTATTTTTTAGTTCATAGTTATTTATATTTTAACCCTTTGAGTACCGTCATTATAGACACAAACTCGTCGAGTACCGGTTTTATAGACACAATTAAAGAACAATAGGTCGCGGTCACCGGTGACCGCTTGGTGTTTGACAGATTAAAGAACAATAGGTTGCGGTCACCGGTGTCCTCGCGGTGTTTGACAGTTTAAGTTGTAATAGTTAATATTAATTTCATTTATATCCTACATATACTATAGAATAATATAGTTAAAAAAAGAATTAAAGATTCGTTCACATGAAATAAAAACATGTATGTACATACATACATTTACATCTCATGAGCAGTTGGAATCCCAAATACCTGACTTATATAGGCCTATCATTAACTGCATGTCAGTAGTACATAAAATATGGTGAAGGAAAACATCGTGTTGAAACTGGACTGTACTTAAAATATAATCTCTAACTATAAGTTCGTAATAGCTAATCTGCTTTGAGCATGGAAGGTGATTGATGCTTATATTTTCTCCGTGAGAGAAGGCCTTTGCTCAGGAGTGGGTACTTATAAGGTAATGTCATATATCTGTAACAGTATCATTTTAAATGGAGGTTTAAGACGCCCACTTCTCATGCATGAGGGTGCGGGTTCGAAACCTACCAACGGCAAGTACCAATGTGACTTTTTCCGAGTTATATGTACTTTCTAAGATTATTTAGACACCACTGACAAACTGTGAAGGAAAAACATCGTGAGGAAACCTGGACTTATAATTTCTAATTATAAGTTTGAAATCGCAAGCGTGGTGATTAATGCTCTAACCTTCTCCGTGTGAGAAGAGGCTTTGCTCAGCAGTGGGCATTTATAGGCTGTTGATGATGATCATTTTAAATATAAGTTTTTATTTTTGAACTACAACATGTAAATACTTATTTCTCAGGAGTATAGAAAGTGTGATATTGTGCTGTAATCTCTCCTATTTCGAATGCAGAGAAGGGGGTGAAGAGATATGGAACTTCGAGTAAGACACTATCTATATTTTGTTCAAATATGTATGAATAGCTTTCCATATTTTTTGAAAATTTTGATATTCCCGAGGGAAATCAAAAGAATAGGTATTTTTTTTTTTTTTAAGGGGGGAATATCATCGAATGACTGCTCCCGCCTGGGTGAGGCGGAAGGGAGTGTCAGACTCTTACTGACTAAAAACCACCCCGTTCCTTCTCCTGCACGTCGAGCCGGAGCCCCGGTTACCCGTTAGGTTCTCCGCGACTCCGAATCGGCATCGGCCCTATTGGGCCCCATCTGTGGTGGTCTGATGGCTCTTTGAGGCGCGCGCGGAACGCGACGCGCCGTACGCTCGGGTCTGTTTCTGGTCGGACGGGGAGCCACCCATGCTCGCCGTCCGCAGGCCCGCGCTTACGGTGGCCGGAGATCGTCCTGCGATCCCCGACGCCCGGTGTGTCCTTCGCGATGGCTGTGTTGCGAGGAGGCAGCGCTTCGCTGCCTCACGCGTCCCGCCTCCTCCTTAGCTAGCATGACTGCTTCGCAAAAGGAGGAGACGGCATCCCAGTCCCCCTCGCTCCGCATCATGGCCTGCACTAGGCCCGGACGCGAGAGGTCGCCATCGCCGATCACTTCCCTGAGGGCACGGCGGCGCTCAGCCCACGCAGGGCATTCTCCCACTGTGTGTTCCACCGTGTCCTCAGGGCGGTCCTCGCAGTGATGACACCCGGGCGTTTCCTCCCGCCCCATCAGACACAGGTACCTCCCGAAACTTCCATGTCCGGTGAGGACCTGCGTCAGGCGGTAGGTGAGGACGCCGTAGCGTCTCTCAAGCCACTCCTCAAAGAGGGGTCTTACCGCTGCAATGGCAGCGAGCCCAGCCCTCGGTTGCGACAGTCGTTGCTGCCATTCCGCCATGAGATCGCGCCGGAGCTCATCCCGCCACGCACTTATCTGGCGCGGCAGAGGAGTTTCGCCCCGGCGACGTGCCTCCGCGCGCATGCGATACACGCGCGCGAGCACCTTCGCCTCCAGATCCCACGGCGGTGATCCGGCAAGGAGATTCGCCGACTCCCCGGAGATCGTGCGGTATCCGCGGATCATTCGGATCGCCATGACCCTCTGTGACATGAGCAGCGTCCGAGCAGGACGCCGCAACAAGTTCGGCGCCCAAACAGGGGCGCCGTAGAGGGCCATGGACCGCACGACCCCGGCGTATAACCTCCGGCAGGAGGCGTTTGGCCCCCCGAGGTTGGGGAGGATGCGCTTAAACGCAGCCCCCGCCCTCGCCAACTTTGGAGCCAAACGTCAAAAAGAATAGGTATAGATGGCGCTGTGTGTATTGGTATATGTCACTTAGGCTACTTTTTATCCTTTTGCGACGCGAGCGAAGCTGCGGGTAAAAGCTAGTAATATTTATAGTTTTAATTAGTATTTTTCATAGTTGACCAAAATATTTCCTTTTACAGTAACATTGGCACTGTGACGGCGAGCCAATTCTGTTGGATGTGACGTCATATGTTGCCAAAGGAGAACATTAATGTCTATAAAATTGATCACATTTAATTTTATTTTCAATCTAAATATTGGTTCTTACTAAAAGTTAATGGAAAATCAGTCTTCTGGCTTTTGACAGCCAATTGAGATTCTTGACAAATTATCTTAAATGGTTTTGAACTATAATGATTTTTTTTACTGCACGATTAGCTCGGTGGCTATGCAACTGGCTGCCGCGCAACGTGTCGCGGGTTTGATGCTTGCACGGAACAACTTTTTGTGTGATCTACTGATTGTTGGTCCGGGTCTGGATGTCATGTTTGTGTCAATTTTTATGTTTGTAAACGCACCCACGACACAGGAGAAAATTCTAGTATGGGGCAATGCTAAATTTTTTTATAAATTGTCTGTTTATTGCTTTGACATATCGGGGCATCAAATTCTATGTAATTGTGTGTAAAATCTTCTCAATAAACAATATCAATATTTTGAATTAATTCAAAATAATATTATCAACCCTTGAAGCTGGGGGCTACCCAATTAATCACGAAAACCTTAAGAGGTATCTATTAACCAAAAACTCAAATTACACATCTTGGAAAACTAACGGGTTCAACGAATACCGACAAAAGGGATTTAGTTTTGATTGATTGATGGAGGACACACGAGCTCATCTATATCTTGGGTTCAATTCCCAGATGGAAAAGAGTATGAAATGGCTGATTTGAAATTGCAAAATTGTCATGATCAGTCAGTATTCTGACTTCACAGTTTATCAAAGGCATCTTCAACTTAAAAAGAGGTTAAACATACTCCACATACTAAGTTGGTGACTTAATAACTTTAGCGATCATAATTGAACATAATATAACATCACGCCTTTTATCCCCGAAGGGGTAGGCAGAGGTGCACATTACGGCACTTAATGAAGAAAGAAGAAAGGAAGAAAGGAAGAAAGAACAACCATTTATTTTGCTACGACAAACAACAAGAATTCAGGAACACACAAAAAAGCCTATGGTGCGTCGCAGCGCAAAAGGCTGGAGCTCAGCTTAATACCTGTACAATGTAACACCCACTTTTCACTATTTATGTTATGAGTCCCATGTAATAGGGGGTGAGCCTACTGCCATATACTAGGCACAATTCCAGTTTCCAAAATCAACTTTAAAGTTTAAAGAATACGACTACCAGTTTGTTCTAAGGTACTTTCATAAGAACACATAGCCATGAAGTAAAGTTACAATACTGCAATCTGTCGCCTGCTTTTGGGGCATCCCTAATAGACATGATGTCACTTTTATGTCGTCACACAGATGAGTAGTAAAGAGAATTTTCTTCATCATTTGATCTTGCGTCGCCATCTCCTGAACTGTGGCTCCTGTTCCCTAGAGCACCCTTATCCCACTCAGCCCTCGGTCGTTTACTGAAGTACGCTTTGAAAAAACTCAACGGGGAATACAACTGACGCGACTTTCCTCTATTGTGTAATACTTAGCACGTCAGTGTTATTACTCGGATTGCGAATGTAGATTTTATGGTTTACTAGCTTTTACCCGCGCCATCTTTACCAATACTTTTGTTGTTCTTCGGGAATATTAATTTTTTTCGGCTTAAAAAGTACTACCTATTATTACCTATTATTTAATCCGGACTTCTAACTTTACATCTGCAAAAATTCAAAGCAATTGGTTTAGTAGTTACGGCGTGAAAGTGGAACAAAGAAACTCACTTTCCGATTTATAATATTAGTAATTTTATGGTTTATGAAATAATGATTCATATTGCTGAAGGTTAAAGTGAGCAGCGGTACCTATGTATGAATAATCTTCACCACCTGCTAACAAAATCATTGCTAAGTTTCAGTGGTAAGATTACTTTAAAGTATGGTTTTATACAAGTATAGTCTCATCATCTATTATATGGGACTCTTAACATAAATAGTGAAAAGTGGCTGTTAGATTATGCAGTGGCATTAAGTGCCGTAATGTGCACCTCTGCGTACCCCTTCAGGGACAAGAGGCTTGATGTTATGTGATGTGATGTGTTTTATATAATTTCATATACAAGCTTAATTATTTTTTCAAATAAAACTCTTGATTTCGTGCATATTTTTAAAACCAATCAATGGTTGACATTGTGTATCACTATACAGCCACACTTTATCAGTTCATTTTATATCTGATGTCCTTAATAGATGACCTATTATCAAGCATTTAATACCATGCCATACTCTAAGTTATTATTAATTTATGTTCATGTTTATATCGCAATAACAACAAGCAAATAATGTGATATTTTTATAAATAATACTATATATATATATATAACTTCATCATAATTATTCCAAATTTTCCTTATACGCGCGCCATAAAATGATTACCCAGAGGTATTTGTATTTATGTATTTTATGTAAAAAAAATGTAAGTTCATAATAATCTGTTATTCAGAGTCGTCTTGGATCGTAACGAACTGCCGACACTCCTCCCTTGAGAGGGCGCTAGGGGTATTACAGAGAAGATTTCCCTCACAGAACCTCGTCAACCAGATGCTTTGGATTTTTATCGTTATCGGGTATTTCTTTGCAGATATGATGATTTATAGCAGTTTTTTTTTATATTCGATCTCATTTTCTCTAGTCATATCAAGCTCCAGGTGTGTTGTTGGTGGTCTTGATTAATAAAAAAACTTCGGTATGATAAGAAAAGACTGTATTTAAATTGGTACTGATTGTAAGGGTCAACCGATATGTGCGCACGGCGGCGTCGAGTCCGACTAGCGAGTGAATGAATGATCGACGAATGCGACGGTCGCGGGAGCCGTATGGTCGTAAACCCGATTTGACGTCAGGAACACCTTGCATTACGGTAAAATATCCTTGTATATTCAAATGCAAACATATATTATGGTTTCTGCCTACACATACGGCTTACATATGTCCTAGCCATAGGACAAAACCCTTGTAACCTATTTTATTGTAATTTATGTAACTATAGACAATAGAAACACCATGTAAAACAAATACATAGTGTAACAATTTTTTACAAATAATAGGATAAGTATAAGTTGATTCCTTAAACTGTCAAACACCAAGCGGGCACCGGTGACCGCGACCTATTGTTCTTTAATTGTGTCTATAAAACCGGTACTCGACGAGTTAAATATTCATTTATTCAATTCTTCACAAAAAGGAAAAGTGTTTACGTTATAGTTACGTTATTCAACTAACAATTTCAATTCTGACAAGGCATTAAATAAACAAATAGATTATACCAAACCTCGTATTTCGTAATCATAAAGCATTTCCTTTGGATTTATTTCTATAGAATGATCTATTCCTGTACTATTGTATCATCAATCTTTTGAGGTAGTTGTAAATGTAAGTTTTATCAGATCCACCGTCACTCGTACCTGGTTCCTTTTGAGCATTTCTCTTCATTTAAAACGAATTATTTCTTGGCTCAAGAATTTCTTTGAGAATCAAAAATGATTTAGATTTATAAATCAAAGGAAATGCTTATGAATTTTGGTGCTGATTTTTCGGAAATTCAACTTAACAGCTAAATGTTTTATGATACGTTTTTGTTTGATTAATGTTTAGTCTGAATGTGAATCAAGGAAGTTATTATTTTCAATTGAAAATTCGAGTCACGGGTTTGTAAAGTAAACATAATTATTATAATTCACTTTTTTCAATGTTCAATCACACCCAAATATTAAAATTTGACCTCTAGTACGTTGCAAAAAACGTTTATATTTTTTTATGGGATAAGACGGTAAACGAGCACATGGATCACCTGATGGTAAGTAATCGGCGTCGCCTATGGGCACCTGGAACACCAGAGGCGTTACAAGTGCGTTACCGGTCTTTTGGGATTAGGAATTTGAGGATTGTTGGGGATTCAGGGATTGGGGAAAGGGGGGGGGGGTTAATTGGGTATCTAGTAACCTCACTCACACCACGAAACACAAGACAACATTGTTTCACGTCGGTCTTCTGTGAGGCCGTGGTATCACTCCGGTCGAGCCGGCCCATTCATGCCGAAGCATGGCTCTCTCACACTTATATTGTAAAAAATAAAATAATGTCTTTTATCATCTTATTCAAGCAGTAAGTAAGTGATATTATACAGATATAACTTACCTAAACATCACATTACTTTCACAGAACGTCTAACTCCAATATATACAAGGTGTTGTTTTAAAGCCGCGTCATTTTCTAGGAAGTAACTCGGATATCGATTCTGAGTCCGAATCAATAAAAAAAATTGTTTTCATTTTTCTGTAAATTACGAAAATCCGTAAGTGCGAACTACACGCCGCCGTTTTGTAACTAGTTTTATAACGCGGCTTAACACACACAAACTCAAACACGTAATTGATATTATTCCTACTTCCATAAAACTCCAAACATTGCTGTTGCTTATTCTAAAATACTGTCGAACTTAAACGATTTATTTTTGCCGTATTTTTAACTATTGGACCGAAACTTTCTCTTATATTGAACCTTTATGACTTCTGTGACATGCCCCCGAGAAATACCACGGTTTCAAAACTACACCTTGTATATATGTGTTTAGTCCCAAAAAAATAATACCTTCATAAATACGTAGCAAACCTGCAAACCTATCCCCGTATCATTGGAATTAATGATCAGTTACCTTACCGGCCATGATAAATGACTGTTATGTACCAACCTGTGGAGCTAATCCCTTAAATATTTTAACAGGCACATTTTTCATAATACCTGCTGCTTTTCGCTTTGGCCATGGAAAAAAGTTAATTTGTTCTGTATTGTTTGGTTCTGTATTCATTTGTTAAAGTGTATTGTTGATTCTTAATTAATATTGCGGATTGAATTGGAGGAGAACTTAAATGAGCAGCGGTTGGAAGTAAATATTCTAGTTGTCACTGAGGTTAAGAACTACTATTTCTTTCTATAAATAAATAATTAGTTTTTTTTATATATTTGATGGGTCGACTTTTGACCACTATCTCGCCTGGTGGTAAGCTATGATGGGGTCTATGATGGAGCACATCGTCCCATAAGCAACCTATTCACTCCGGCCTTGAAGACACCCAGATACCTAGGTCGTAATCTTATCAACAGTTTCTTCTTCTTCGTGCTTATTTGTACGTGTTTTAGTAAATATTATCATGGAGTAATTATTGTTAACCATAGGTTATTGGTTAATGGCAGAAGGACTCAATATTATCACATTTATCTAATGCTCCTAAAAATATGTCTTCAGATTTTTTTTTTTGTGGAATTGGTGGCAAACGAGCAGACGGATCACCTGATGGTAAGCGATCAGCGCCGCCTATGGACACAACGCAACACCAGAAGAGTCACAGCCTGCCAACCATCTATTTGATGGGGATGCATATGCTGTCGTGAGGGTCGATGGCCAAAAAGTATTAAACATACTAAAGTCACAATAATAATACACAAATGTTTCACAACAATTCACAGCCGCATAAAGCAGAGAGGTCATATACATTGACATTTCATAATTAATGTGAAACCATTCATACACAATCATAGAATATTAATAAATTACACACATTTATTTATTTATCAACGTATAAAATGATGTCAACACAAAGTAATTACGAAGCTATTTAAGTACACAAAATGAAAAGCAAATTAACCTTTCATTTTATATTTAAAACGTTTACCCCTTTTACTGGGGTTAAAATAAAACTGTATGTGGGATGGAAATAATTTCACATTTTTGTGTCGTTACGAAAAAGTTGAATATAAATTGTTTTGCGTCTATCTAGGTTAGGTAATACAAGGCCAGCTTAGGTAACTGATATTTTCATTATTTTACATACTAATTGTTATTCGACTATTTGTTTTGTTGTGGCAATAAAATTGTATGAAAAATAGCTTTATTTTTTTTTTGGGTTAGATACTCGTATGAATGTTATAAAAAATAGTCCACTGTACAGTATATAAAAACATTGCCAATTATGAAGTCTTGTCTATGATCATAAAACCAGATTGATAATTAAATGTAATGTTGAAAACATAAACAACACACATGTCCAAAAACTAGGTTAGTTCTATAATAACTTTTTAAGCAAAAAGTTAATATAAAAACTACATAGTAACCATCAAAGAGAACATATTAATTTTTATACATACATAGCCTCAAGTCTGTCTTAACTCTCAAGTATAGGGGTAAGCAGAGACTATGAAACGCTAGTAAGACTGATGACTGTTTAGGAAGCGAGAAACTTTACATTGACATCACTGTACTCCACTCTTAAATCTTGTTTTCCCTTGCTTTTTAAAACGTTACCAAATAACACTATATCGAAACTTATGCCTAACAAGCTGTTGCCCAGCAAAATGTATGTAGCCAACTGGTGTATAAATTATGACGTCACTTCCGCATAACGCTATCATTATTGAGATACGCTGCCAGTGACATCTGTTGTGCTCTTATCGCGGAAATAGTTTTGAAATTAGTAGGTTAGTAGGGGTGTGCTAATGCTGTGTTCGTGTTCTGGATTTTGTTCATTATTTGGAGCATTAGAGCGTTAAATTTCATTTTGATATAGTATTTGTGGATAGTTTTCATTGTTGTGTTCGTATAATGAAGATATTTAGCACTTATTTGATAATAGAGGAAATATAAGTTGCCATAGATTCATGATATTTCAGGATTACTTTCATTAGAACATATTAATTTTTTTTAAGGGGGGAAAATCATCGAATGGCTGCTCCCGCCTAGGTGAGGCGGGAGGGATTGTCAGACTCTTACTGAGTAAAAACCACCCCGTTCCTTCTCCTGCACGTCGAGCCGTAGCCCCGGTTACCCGTTAGGTTCTCCGCGACTCCGAATCGGCATCGGCCCTATAATGGGCCCATCTGTGGTGGTCTGATGGCTCTTTGAGGCGCGCGCGGAACGAGACGCGCCGTACGCTCGGGTCTGTTTCTGGTCGGACGGGGAGCCACCCATGCTCGCCGTCCGCAGGCCCGCTAGAACACAATGATAGATGCTAACTAAATATAAGTCTTATTATTATTTTTTAAATAAATCGTAATTTCTGTAACAACCCTAGATAAATGCGGTGAACAGACGTCAGTCTCTTCGATTACAATATTGTCATTCAGTTGAATCTGGTAATGGCATCACTATAACCACTGACCACAAATCGAAATGGTAAATATATAATCATTAAGAACATAACATAACATAACATAACATCACGCCTTTTATCCCCGAAGGGGTAGGCTCACCCCCTATTACATGGGACTCATAACATAATAGTGAAAAGTGGGTGTTACATTGTACGTGCCGTAATGTGCACCTCTGCCTACCCCTTCGGGAATAAAAGGCGTGATGTTATGTTTATGTTTATGTGTTTTTTGTGTTTTCAACTGTTTATTTTTTTTAAGAATATTAAGTGTGGGAAAGAGCCATATGCTTCGGCACGAACGGGCCGGCTCGACCGCAGTGATACCACGGCCTCATAGAAAACCGACGTGAAGCAACGGTTGCGTTGTGTTTCGTCGTATGAGTGAGGTAGTGAGGTTATCGGAGACCCAATTACCCTCCCCTTCCCCAATCTCCCCAATATCGGAATCCCCAATAATCCTCAAACTCCTAATCCCTAAAAGGCCGGTAACGCACTTGTAACGCCTCTAGTGTTCCAGGTGGCTATGGGCGACGCCGATTGCTTACCCATCAGGTGATCCGTCTGCCCGTTTACCGGCTTAAGCCATAAAAAAAAATTGGCGAATCCTGTGCTTGTCTGTAATCGACTGTAACATTTTACTTGCATAATTTTAATGAAAATGTCTGTTGTTTAATGTAAATATGTGTATTTAAAAAACTTAAGCATTCACAATTTGTAAAAAAGAACAACTGTTCTCCTTTTTTTATAAAATATCTTTGCATATAATAAAGTTGTCTCATGCAGGTCCTCGAGTATGATATCCATTGCAGAGCCTGAACCTGACAGCCCGTCGGCCTGACTTACCCTGTCAACTTAGTTCATCGTTTGATAAAAAAAGACATTTATTTTTTTCATCGTAATTTTTATATTTATTTTTGTTTTTGTACCTCTAAAGCTAAGATTGATTTATGGTTTCGGGTTTTCTTGAAATTACACTCTAAAAGCGCCTTCACAATTTTCCGTTATATTTTATTGATGCATCATGACACGTAGTACACATTTTTTTAAGGTTGGAAAGTCATCGAAATCATCTGGGTGAGGCGGGAGGGAGTGTCAGACTCTTACTGACTAAAAACCACCCCGTTCCTTCTCCTGCACGTCGAGCCGGAGCCCCGGTTACCCGTTAGGTCGAGCCGGAGCTCGACGTGCAGGAGAAGGAGGGCCCCGGCTACAATTCGAGAACGGCTTAACCGATTTGACTAATTTTGGTATTAAAATGTTCGCTGAAATCCAGGGAAGGTTTAGAAGGCCATAAAGAAATTTTGTTATATAGTTTGCCGGGTTAGCTAAAGATAAACGTTTGTACTACATGATTTATAATATGACGAGTTGACTCACAAATAATATATTATATTTCAACAACTAGAAAACATAATACGAGTCCAGCAATCAAAAAAGAAAAGCAAATGTAATAAAGAATTTTATCTTATCTTTGTTCGTACTCAGTGACATCCTTGCAGTAAAAAAATAAGGCTGAAACGAATAAAATAAATCTATTTCCTAATCTTTTAGGGGACTTAAAATGTATATAAAGACGGTACACATAAAGTTCAATTTGGCGTATCATAAACATTATTCTCGAATTTATATTTTGGGTAACCAAAAAAAATGTTTCCTAAAATCAATCTTAATCTGTCAAACACCAAGCGGTCACCGGTGACCGCGACCTATTGTTCTTTAATTGTGTCTATAAAACCGGTACTCGACGAGTTAATTACAAGCTGATAAATTCCGATTTTCAAATTCCTAGTAAAAACACATTTCATTAGAAAATGTGAATCTGCTATTAAAGTACTACTGCTTTCTCACTCGTATATCCCCAAGCGGCTGGGCTCGCTGCCATTGCAGCGGTAAGTCCCCTCTTTGAGGAGTGGCTTGAGAGACGCTACGGCGTCCTCACCGGTGCCTGACGCAGGTCCTCACCGGACATGGAAGTTTCGGGAGGTACCTGTGTCTGATGGGGCGGGAGGAAACGCCCGGGTGTCATCACTGCGAGGACCACCCTGAGGACACGGTGGAACACACTGTTGCGGAATGCCCTGCGTGGGCTGAGCACCGCCGTGCCCTCAGGGAAGTGATCGGCGATGGCGACCTCTCGCGTCCGGGCCTAGTGCAGGCCATGATGCGGAGCGAGGGGGACTGGGATGCCGTCTCCTCCTTTTGCGAAGCAGTCATGCTAGCTAAGGAGGAGG